>CP092864.1:77068984-77690584 GCA_030710605.1 Cordylochernes scorpioides | reverse complement strand
GCATCGCGTCCGCGGTCCTACTTGCTACTAAGCCGACGCCGTTCTCGCTCTGTATTATGACTATCATTTTGAAATAAAGATCACTTATTGTTCGTCCCTGTCTCTCTCTGTCTGCCGAGTTTCATCACTTTCTGGCCACTATTTCTTGGTGTTCCATTTTCAATGTCACGCAGTGTATAATACAATACAGTACAAGGGCTGTAGAGAAATGGTTTTTAATATATTATTTTAATAAGAAGCGTTAAAATATTTCTAATTATTAGTGAAAGAAGAGCTAGGTGGATGATGATTTTTAAAATAAAGACTTTGTCTCATGCAATGTAACAGCACCGATTAGGTACTTGCATAAACAAGATACAAGGTCATAGCAGCCTTTTAAAATAAATTTTCTTGGATAATTTGATTATTGTTATGTTGAGTTTAAAGGAAAATCAAATGTATTAATATAGATAGATTTATTTTGAGATGAAAATATTTCTACTCCCTCCTTACCTGCAATGAAAAATACCTTTTGCACGATATGGCAAATTAAATTTGCAAAAATTCTCGCATGGTTCACCAAAAATGAGAGAATTTTAACTATTTTAATAAATAATTTCAATCTATTTATGGGTATAGTAATACTTATATGTATATGGATAGAAATGTTTAAAAGACTGAATGATAATGGGAGTCTCTAGCCACGTTTGAGAATTGTGCCTCGAATAATATTTATTGATTTTCAATATACCCTTATTTATTATATTTAATATAAATTATATGTTTTAATATAAAAATAGTTAATATATATAATGTTTTAATGTATTCAATGAAGCGAAATTATATTACATAAATTCCTTTTTTATCTTTTATCAACAATTAATGTAATTGTTTAATTTTGTAGCGTTGTTATGATATATGATTTTTAGTTTTAGATTGTATTAGATTTACAAAGTTTGGCTGTGTCGTAGCAATATAAATCGTGTAGCTACAAGTGTAGGTAGGCAGTTACAAAGTATAAAGTTCGATTATGTTTACCTCTCTTCGCGTCATTTTTCAACGCGACACTTTCATGAAAAATATTTTTCGGCTTTCTAGGAGTATTAGTGAATGATGACTACATTTAAATGATAATATTATCTATATAATATATTACTTCACCCTCTATAGCTTTTAGAATGGTCGAACTAAATAACTGTTCGAAATCACCACAGCTGCTATTTTATATGTATTTATAGGTCACAGTGTCATTGGTTTCTTTCGAATTAATATATTCCGAGAATGATAGTAATTTCACATATTTTTTTTAAAGATATCAATCGTCACCTCAAGTAATCTCTTATTTTATATGGTAATTGAGTTCTTTGTGTCTTTCACCGAGATAATGACCACCGAGGAATGCCCTTCTAATTATGATGTGATGATAAGGTAGACCTGTGTCATTTCACACCATTTTTTGAGTATGTTTTGATAATTGACGGCTATGTATATCAATTAACAATGGTAATTAACTCGCAAACGCTTGATATCTATATTAAAATAGAGTAAAAAGTAATTCCCTTAATGTAATTGACCTATTTCCACAGCATATGCAGCATTCCTCTAAATGATATCATATATATTATAGAATATAAAAGTTACAAAAACGAAATAAATTATTTGTAGATGAATATATATATTATATTTCATATTATATAATATTTATTTTTGTGAAATACCTTAGATTTATTTTTACAAAGGTGTCTTTTCGCATCATTATCGATATAGTTTTGGCAAACAATTCAAGGAATTTTATTAATACTAATTAATGTGTGTAATTCAATAACTCTGTATTTTAGTGATTTAATTTCATATGTGTGTGTTCACTTATTTTAATGTATCAAGAGTATTTATGACACTAAAATGGGACAATTATTCATTTGAATATATCAAGTCCAATCGTACGTATATATATATATATATACGTAAAATGTATATAGAAAATTATAAACCTCCTCTTCAGTATGTGGTATATCAATAGATTGAAAGGAAATATTTGACGCTAGAACATCAAAACTAAATCAATTTATTTATTTCATTAATTGATTAAGAAACTATGGTAAAGGTCATTGAATAACCAATTATCAACTCCTCTAATTATATAAAGCCGTAATATAGTTATCCTCTGTAGGAGTCTAATAAAGAAACTGGCGAATTTTCTGGGAGTGTTAGTAGTCGATCAACATTCCCAGTGTTTTCATCATTAAACAGCAGAGAGAACTTTTTCAACATCAAATATTTTAGCTTTTACTTTTGATTTCTTGTTGATAAAAGGTAGATTATAAACACATACAAATATCTATAGATAATAAAAAGGCATATATTGGATTCAATAAAATATTTAATGGCCAATATTTAAGTTGGCTTAACGTCAACCTTTGTCAAGGCATTGGATTATATTTTATATAAACAAACTTAGCGTCGAATAGTGTTGCCATAGCTATACATGACTATGCGGCGCTAAATTTGGTTAAATAAAAAATAATTTAATGCCTTAACAAAGGTTGGCGTTCAGCCAAACGAATATTGGCTAAATAAATATTATTTGCTTTTCAACTTTCTGAAGATTTAAATATGGATTGCTCTATATTCAGAACACATATTTATTTTGAAGATATTTTATAATCACAATACACTTCCTTTCAGAGTACAGTTTTTTATTGATTGTAATTGTGAGACACTATAAAATGGTGTGGATCTAATAATTCAGAGTCGATTATTTTATTTTCGTATCTAAACTGTTTTACAAACCATTCTCAAAGTTTTGATAGTATTGTTAGTTGATGGTTAAAATTATTTTTAAAATTTTGCATTGAGAGAGATAGATATATAATAAAAAACCTTTATATAATCACTTTTATATATTTGAAATTAAAATCATTAACTATTAGAAAAATAATATATGAATTGAAAATTGATAAATTTGGAAAATAATTTGTATTTTACACGGGATATATTTTCCAGGAGTGCAAATAGTTGTTTCTTTTAAAAAATGTATCTTCAGAATGTGAAAGTGCCAAGAATAAATTCAAATGAAATAATTCAAATGAATCTTTTCTATTTTCAACAATTTTATCTAGCGCTTTGATATGTTTCTAATCTTAATACATTGTTGTAATAAATTGCTCGCACGTTTAGGGAATAATAAATTAGGGAATCTTCCAATTTTGAAATATTTTTCTTATATTTTCTAATGTTCTTTTCACGTAATTGATTCCTTTGTAGCTATTAATGGAATATTTTGGAAATTTATTTATACTATTTATATTTATTTTTCTGTTCTCTCTCTCTCTCTGCTCTATCTGATTATATAAATACTTTTATAATTTATCATTGCTAATTTTGCTAATAATTAAATACGGTATTTAATGGATTTAATAACCAATATCCACACACAAGTTTGCATTCTAATTTATTAAATGTCGTATAAACGTATTATGTTAATGCGTCAAAACAATGTATTTCTTCAAACTTGGTAGAGCAGAACGCAAAACTTCATATCAATAAAAAGGCATTAACATCGGTTTTGGTAATGTTAGGCAAAGTTACTAGACGGTATTCTATGGGCGAATTCTCAACATCTTTCTGGAGGTAATATAAAAATGATCGAATCGATATCAAAATGGTGCTCTAGCTGTAGGACCTTTGGTAGAACCTATCTTGGACATTTTTTAATAGTGCAGAAATATGATATAGACATTCATTGAGATGTCTCGAGGAATTTGTACCTTTTAGCACGTATATATCGGAATTCAGACAATTACTCTGAAAGATATTTGATATTTAATAATTGAGGACTCGCGAGATAACCCACTGAGAACAAAATTTCCTCTGTTTCTTTGAAAAAAAAAAGCCAAAGACGACATCAAAGGCTCACCATTTCCTAAATTCTTCCCATAAGTGTATATGTATTAAATTTTACCTATTTACCCCTTTTTCATAAACAATTTGAGTCGTATTTATTGTTCTTATGAAGGCCATAGCCAAAATTGAAACCATTGTATACATATTGGCCTTTTTTTCAAATATACATACATTTGTGGATGTTTATTCATTAAGGTGTATCTGCTCTTTCATTTGCAAAGAATATCAAATAATATTAATCATATGCATTAAATAAATCCATTTAAATTCATTGATTGAAAAAAAGGTGATTTCATTTGTGCTCAACTACAAGTTACTACAAGTAACAACTTGTATCATCTTCCTGTACATTATGTACTTTATGTATACGATAGTTAATCAGTAATTAATAAAATTGTTGAAATTCTATAATTTGTTTCTGAATCAAATCATTAGTATTAATAACAACAAAAATGGTTCATACTGATTTAAACACAAATATATATTAAAAAAAGGCATCTCTGGTCGTGCAACTAAAATAGCTGATGGTTTGCGCTATCCGTCAGTATAAATATCAAATAATCGTTGGTTTTATTTAATATATTTATATTAATATTATATTTTATATACTAATATATTATATATCTATTACGACAGAAGAGGTAAGCCATTAGAAACTTTTAGTTTCACGATCAGGTAATGTCATTTTCTTAATTTATATACACCAGATCCCAAAACAATTTCAATTTTGTACTATTAATTCATTGCATTAGCGCACCATCTGTTATCCAAATTCGAAACTATTATATACGCGTATGATTAATTTTAAAAATAAATAATTTCTACTGGAATTACTGCAATATAAAAATAATGGGAGGGCTTAGCTCATCGGCGATGAACCCTCCCATCGGTTTCGCAAGCTTATTCTATAAAAAGAAGATCGAAAAATGCAATATAACAGCGGTATGGTAGATTAAACTAGCGAAACCGCTGAGAGGGTTCACCAATGATGAGCCAGGCCCTCTCATTATTTTTTCCATTGCTGTAAAGGCAGTAGAAATTATTTATTTTTAAAAAGAATCATACGCTTCTATAAAAGTCGGAATTTTGATATATATATACGCTCAATGTGAAGATATAAATCGATTTCAGGGGGGAAAAATAATAATATATGATGCGAAATAAAAATTATATATATATTGACTATTTTTGATATATTGTCATATATATACAGAGATTATAACAAGTATATATGAAGACCAAGAAACCCCCTATACAAGCTGCAGCATGGTCGATAAACCCCTATCGCCCCAGTTATACCAAAATGGATTGAGGAAACCAGAGAATAAAGGAACATCTGACCAGATAAAATGGTCATTTAAAAATAATCCTTTTTCGGAGATATCTTTATGTTTTGACAAGTTGTCATATGTTTTATCCTCTTCATATATTTTATAGGTTGGCTTATATTTGTCTTTTTAGATAATTCGATATTATTTTATGGTATATTGTGGCAATATTTTTCTTTTTAAATCATATCCTATATGTTGAGAGTTTACTAATAAATTCCGAAATTCAGCATTTCGTATTTTTTTTTGCGAAGTGTCGATATTTTAGATTCTATTCTATTTTTTAAATTATAGAGTTTCGTAATATGATTTATGAAATATATCAATTATAAACATTTAACAATAAATTATTGCATTAGAAAAATCCATAAATTACTATTTATGGATGAATTATAAAATATTAAAATGTTCACACATTATTTATTTTCAATTATTTATTCTCATAATTGTAACAATTAGAATACAATGATAGAATTATATGCTGTAAAAAATAAATTTTTCTCTTCATTTTGAGAATAATAATAGTAAAGTTATATGTCAATATCACTGAACATTAGCTATAAAATGTCATCATCATCTCTCACCTGTATATAAGTTACGATTTCAACTTGAAGTGAGATATAATTGGTTGGAATGAAGAGTCAGAGAGTGTGCTCTAATTATTCCAATAAATAATAAATATCTTGTGAAAAAGGCATCTCCTTATTGTGAAACTGAAAGTTGCTGATGACTTGTGCCACTATCGAAATAAATATCATTTAAATTATTTCAGAATTGGCCAAATATACATTCCTGATTAATCAAGAAAAGCTAACACGTACGCCTTTCTGGCTGTTGGCTCTCATCAGCGTGGTGCAAGCTGTACCTCAACGACCAAAAAACTGGTCCTTCAGGCATCCTGAAAAATCATTAAACGAGTAGTTAAGGTCAGATTGCGTGAGACTGCGACACAATGAGAAGAAATAGCCCAAATGTGACTTTGTACTGGGATAAGATGCATAAATTATGAAAAAGGCATCTCCTTCTTCTTCTTCTCTTCTTTTTTCTTATCTCCACTCAATCATATTAAGGTATCAAGCATCTAAAGCTTGAGACTTTTGACGGTGTCTTCCGGGGAAGAGTAGAGTTGACAACCATCATGATTGGGTGATTTCCTTATCGTGCAACTGAAAGTTTCTGATGTCTTGCGCCATCAATTTTCACAATAAATATTTAGTTGGATGAGTTTCGAAATGTCGCCATAACAAAAAGGTATTATCTACATAAATCGCTGTGGTTAAAACTTCTTTATGTGCACTTCTCTCCTCACTTCCTGCCGAGAATATTTCCTGCCAATCAGTAGAGACACGATACCTTTGACACAGGACGGCACATCTGACGTGATTGATTGAATCTGAGGTGGACAGTAAAATGGGAAAATGGAGTGACAAATTCTGTCTTCCTGCAATTGCCACAGTACAGATTTGAAAATTTGACACTTTTATAAACGCGTATGATTCTTTAAAAAATTAAAAAATGTCTATTGCCCTTTTTGCAATGGAAAAATTAATGGGAGGGCCTGGCTCATCAGTGGTGAAACCTCTCAGCGGTTTCGCCAGTTTAATCTACCACTGAGGGTTAACCACTGATGACCCAGGCCATCCCATTCATTTTTACATTGCAGTAAGGGCAGTAGAAATTGTTTAATTTTTAAAATAATCATATGCGTCTATAATAGTTACGAATTTTCATAACAGATGGTGCGATAATGCATCATAAAGGATTTTAAAGCCATAATATTCCCAACATAAATGTCAAACGTTATTGAAGCAAAGTATTTATTATTTTATTAACTGAGTATCATTTTGATGTTTATATTTTGCTACTCTGTAAACTTCCCCTCATTTCGTATATATATTTTTTATCATTTATAGTTTGTTCTTGACTTGAATGAATTGCTGTGTGATCTTAAAGTTTGTCCTTCCTAATTTTCCATGTGGAAATATTCATGTTTATTAATAGTCATTTCTATATTATGATAAAACGTATTTTGATGGTTCAAATAACACGAGAAATATTAATTTAACATTTTATTATTATCACACCGAATACATTTATAAGAAATTAATATGTAACAAAATTTATTTCTTATTTATAATATTCCTGCTCTACCTTTGTTAGTCCTGAACTATTTATGGTGGTTTTTAAAGTTTTTTTAACCCGTATAATTCAAATTTAACACACCATAGGTCAAAACGATGGGAAACATTTAAATTATATTTGCTAAAGCACAGGTATACTTCATTTGTCAACCCTCTATAAAGGAGTTGTATTTTTCAAATTCATTATAATATCTCTTCCATATATCATATGTGATTATTTGATATATATACTTGATATGGTATTATCATCAATTTATAGAAAGGTGACATCTTTCGTTAAAATGGACGCTGAACTAAAGCGCCTTCTATTGACTGTCTCCGCATTCTAGCGGATTCAAATCGCTGAAATAGCCACAATACCAGCTTTGGCAAATGTAGAAGGCTGACCTCAAGACAATGGATTTGGGCTAATGGCTTTAGTCAGTCTAGAGCTTGACTTCAGTAGGCTAATTTGTGGAGACGATCAATAGATAGCGTTCAGTTTTAGCGTTAATCTTGACAGAAATGACGATCTTTATTTTAATAGTTCAATGTAACCTCCTGGAAAAGTTTCTAAACATATAAACTTTCAAACATAAAATATTCCATGATGCTCTCTACACGATAAATTTTACCAGTCACTTTCATTACCAAACGGCCTTCTATTTTAGTCATCTGTATAATTTTTTCTCTCTATGTCGATATTGTAATTTGTAAGTTCAAAAATGAAGCTTCCTTTCTGGTAAAATTAATTTATCAACCGGTCTTATTTATAAATATGCTATGGATCAATCAAACATCAACATAAGCCAATTTCATGACGATGCAACAATATAGGTATATATTCAAAGGTATCGTTGACTTTTTTTTTTGATTAAATATGAATTTTTGATATTCTATCTGTTTAATCTAGACATAAATACAGGAATTTGGTGATAGATAAAAATATTATCGGCCTGATTCTTTTTAAAAATGTAGTTTAGAATATTTCCAACTGAAAATTTATAAGCTATAACTAACGATCAAATAAAAAAGATAAAAATTAAGTAAAAACAAATAGAGAGTGAAAAATACCGGGGTGAAGGAGAGCAGGGAATATTTATCTTCAAATTAAATAATCCGTAAAGAATCAACTGCCATTAAGGTCTCTGAGACTCACTAATAGCGGAACTAAAATTTAAAAGGCAACATCAACAGAACGCATTAAGGGGAGAAAGAAGGAAAAAAAAAAGAATTCCTCAAATTTGCTAAGGACCAAAATATATTCTTCCCCTTTGTAAAGTATCTCCATCATTTGAAATCAATACACTCCCTTTTTTGGAACTGTGATGTTTACTGGAGCCCAAATGGCATTCCCACATATTTGAGGTTCTGTTGAATTTATTTTCTTTTGAAATATTATTTCTATATGAATTATTAATAATTAATATATAATATATTCATATATATTATTTTATTGAAAGTAATTGATATTAAAAAATTAATAAAAACACATATTTTTATAGTTTATTAATTAATTTTATTCTGAATAATGTTTTTTTAATATTGTTTATTATTTGATATTTAATTGTTATGTCATTTATATTTCAATATATCATAATACTTTTGTGTTTCGAAAAATATAGATTAATATATTTAATTATTTTCTAATCACTTGTATATAACTATGATGAATATTTTCAAATTATTCATTATGCATAAATTTTATTCTTTTTGGCGTTCTTATTTTCATTCCTATCGTAGGGCAGAAATGCTTGAGAGTTCGTAAATTTGAAAAAAATAAGCTATGATAAACTATTTGCCTTTCGAATTTATTTTTCTTTTCAAAACATATATTGGTCCAGCTAATTATTAACTTATAAAAATTCTCCATATTCAGACAAGGTCGTTTTCTCATCAAAATACAGTTACTTCTAAGAGTTATAAAGGAATATATTGTATATTAAATGGACGAGGGAATATATACGTTATGGATAATTTGTTTGTTGTTAGATAAATGGTTGATAAGACAAAGGATCAATAAGATAAAGGGTTAAAGGTGCAAACGTGATAAGAAAAGATAATTATTTACCATCAAGTAGCTTTTTATTTCAATTACTTGAGGAAAGATTGCACATTAGTTATTTTCACAATATATAGAATTTATGAAGTTAATCCTATATTAGTGATTCAAAAAGATAGATATGTTGACTACGCATATTTACAACAAAAACTGAAAGTTATTCTAAAAACGATGATAACCAAAAAGTAGAAATATCAATAAATAAAACAAAAATATTTATTTCTTAAAATATAGAAATATTTGAGTTTTTAGATTATATAATATATATATAAATTTCTTGTCGAGAGATACCACAATAAAAATTATTTATTAAATTAAAATGTGTCTCATGAGATAAAGTCCCATGGATTATACGATATACTCAAAATAAAATATTATAATTGTTTTAATATATGTTGAAATTAGGAAAGGAAAGATGATTTTCTGATAAACAAAGCTATTTTTTTCTCGAATGAGCTTGAAAAAGAAAGAGAAGCAAATTCAGTCACTAAATACATGCAAAAAAATTCTTATTTTACACGACCTAACCAAACCTAACTTTACATATAAGAAAGTACTATATATATAAGGATGCAATTTTTTAGCGCATAAAACATTTAGACAAGTAACAAACAATAGGTTGGTAATCACACATATATTCTGCTATTTGTCATATTAATATATTTTTAGATTAATATACAATTTAAAATATTAATCTTCAGTAGTAACTCGTAATTATTTCATTTTGACACATCTAAGCCACAGAAAAATTATGCACAACAAAATAAACAGTAAAATTGTTAAGTAATATATAATTATAATAGAAGATGCATACACATTGTTACAAAAAAATATTTGAATGAAATATAGATTTTTAAAATTAAAACTAAATTCATATTCGATACTTGAAACATGAAGTTTAATATAAAATTTCAATGAAGTAGTTTTACAATAGTAACTATTCATCAAAGACGAAAAAACCTAATAATTGCTTCAGTACACATAGAAATTGAGTACCTACACAGAATAAAAAGATGATGCATTATGAGAGACTTTATTTACTTTTAGCATTTATATAAGTAAAAAATAAATAAAGGAATAAATCATTATCAATCGCTATAAATCATTTTAGGCGTGAGATAATGACATCCCTCACCTCTTCCCTCACAAAGAAGTGGGGAGCGTTCTTTGACCTTTGATCTCATCTCTCATTTTTATCATTCCTGACAGAGAACTTCCTTTGACTTCTACATAATTGATTTTTTTAACTCTCTTCATGATGGCTTAATATAAATTTATTATTTTAAGATGGGTTTAAGTAGTTGGGCCTAATTAGCATGAATACCTTGACATATCGTGTAATCATTTTTTAAGGGAAATAAGAATATTAATAAATTATTCTAATTATAAATAAGAGAATAGATTGATTAGAAATATATTCCAATTTGTCATGCCTAGAAATGGCCAACATTTATGAAGGTAAAACCATTGTGTTCAATTTAAAATAGGTGTAATAAGACAATTTGGATAATAGATTATAAACATAAGGTAATAAGACCAAGTAATAATGTGTGACATTTCGGCTAAGAATAATATTTTGCGGTTCTTATAAAACTATCTTCTTATTATCTTCTATATTGTTTACACAATTGGTCATAGTAACTATTTAAAACATGTAATATAATTTCTCATTCAGTACTTTTGTCTGAAGATGGTAACAACGCTGTTACCGAAACGTCACACACTATTTATTTATTTGGTCTTATTACCTTGTGTTTATAATAGGTATGTGTGTGACAAGAAATATTGTTAATTTAAACAATATTATGAAACAAAAATTCATTTATATAATAATATCTTTAAATGTTATATGAATCTGTCTACAATTTTCTATATTCGCTCAATTTATTTATTTCATTACTCCAAGAATTTTAAAGTATATAATTCTACACTGTTTGTATGTTTGTATATTATTTACATTTGTTCTTTCTTATTTTATAGCAGATTCTATTTTATTTTAAGTTTGGGATAAAGTGGTCAATATAGCTAAAAATATAATAAAATAATATAAAATTATTCTTATCTTAAACATAAATGGACAATCAAATTTAAATTTTTAAATTATCATATTTCGAAAATAAGGGTCATCTGAGAAATTTAGAAAATTGGTCAATTTCTATATTTGAATTACATTTTAAATATCTTCATTTAAATGAAGGATTTTTACAATATATGCTTAATATATTAAAGTGTTCAATATCTCTTTTTTTCAAAATTGGATTAGGATATCCGATGGTATTTGTAATTCTGTAGAATAACGACGAAACGCGCAAGTAATGCATGCAAATTATTGCAGCATATTGCGGCAAATTGTCTTTCATTTTTTTATGGTAAAGGATATATATTCTTCAAGAGAAAAGTCTATGATATAAAAATAAGTTAGGAGAAGAATATTCTCCATATCTTCAAACGATATGAGTACTTTCTAGATAGCTTCTTTAAATCAATATATTTGAATATATATATTTTAAAGTATTGGTTCTATTTCAAATATCTATATACAATACGCGGGCGAATTTTTAAAGTGTATATCTTAGCATATATCGCATATATTATTTAATATATAAAATTATTCATATGAATTTGAAGAATTTTTATATTATTGATTCTCAACACCCTAAGGGTGAGATATAAATTGTATAAAAAAATCATTTTTATCATATTTAAATTTTAAGTTTAAAATAATATTTGAGAACATAATAAAATAGATTTATTATAACCTCTTTATTCATAGCAATACTTAGGGACAGCAAAATCATTCTCATATAAAACAAAACTTGTTCATATAACCACAAATATCTGCAGCATAGGATAGAGAAAGTTGAAAGAATAAGCTAAACAGGTATCTAAAATTAGTGTAATTTGAGGTATATTTTTCATAATTTAAAATTGATGATGAAACTGATGATGATATCAATAAGTATATTTGAAAATGAAATTATTGTACTAAATAGTTTGTTTTTTCAAATATAGATGGCAGGCTAATGCCTTATTATTACATTTTCATATTTGTTTGTATTGGAATATAATCGGTATAATATATTATCGCATATATGTTTTCCTAAATTATTTATTTGTTGCACTTTAGAATGGTGATATTTGACAAATATAATATACATTAAAACGTATAGTCAAATATACCTTTTATCATTCACGTATATAAAGAACTTTTGGTTTCTGGTTTATATTTTCGAGTTGAAACTTAATGATTTTTAAAATCATTTCTAAATAATAATACGTTTAAATAATAAAAAAGCTCTTTGTTTAAACACATTAAAAATATGATTTAATATAATCATGAAAATAAATATATAAGTGAAATCTTGCTGAATTTACCTTTTTTTATATATCAAAAAAGTAGAGAGGCAAAATTTCAGAAAACACATAAAGATTTATTAAACACAGTCAAAAATTCACTCAAAAAATCATATATTATTAGATTAGCTAAAAAGGGTTATCATTATTTTGCCTATAAATTTCTCCGAAGAGAAATACGAAATATCTATGAATATATGCGATTGAATATACTACCCATTTTTATATATCAAAATAAATATAAAAATAGGTTATATATAAGATAATTAAATATTCTATAACAACTTGAAACTATATCATTTTCGATATTAATAGATAAACCTTTAACAGAAAGCAATAACGCGCCATCTATACATATAAAATGAAATAATTTAAAAGCACGAATGTTTCTTTATACACAAATCAAACTTCTACTGCCCTTACTGCGATGAAAAAAATATTGGGAGGGCTTGGCTCATCAGTGGTGAACCCTCCCAGCAGGTTTCGCCAATTTAATCCACCAGACCGCTTCTCAGAACTCTAATACTGTATTGGACGATTCTGCTTGTATACGCAGCACTGAAAGATGGAATCTCAGAAATGGTTTTCAAGAAAACTATGGACATAAGCTTATAGGACCTGTTTAGTATATTTGAATAAATACTAAACGTATTTACTTATACATAGGCTTGTTATAATTGGATAGAAATAATACTTCTAGGTCTCCGTGATAAAGGGCATGTTAGCCCAAAAGCTTGAAAAATTTAAAAAAAATGCAAAAAAAAGCCCTAGAATCCCAATTGATATTGTCAAAACGAGATAAATGCACGTTAGATGATTATTCGCGAAACCTATTCAGTAACCGAATATATTTTTAATCGAGAAAATTAAAAAAATAATAAAATTTAACATTTTAAATTTAACGAATATATGTAATAATAAATGTAAAATATTAAAAACAAAATTATCGTTGAAAACAAAGATAATGGTTTCATTATTTCCCCTATCTATAAAATTCCATTATTTTGTGTGATAACCCATTAATTTATTAATAAATCATTTATAGAAGCATAATTAATAATTTTTATTAACAAATTAACCTTATTGTAAATATTTCCTTCAATCTTTTCTTTTGTTCATAGTTTTTATTTTCACACAATTATTTTCAGGAAAGTTTTCAAAGAAAAATGTCAAGAGGTTTTCTCAATAAATTTTAATTATTAGCCCTATATGTGTGTGTTAAAAAATAATAAAAAATAAAATTGTTCAAATAGATGGCGCTCTGCCATTTAGAAATGCGCATGGTCAGGATGTGCCTTTTTTTATTTTACTACATATATATATTAATAGTTATTTTCAACGCATATATTTTAAAGTATTATGTTTGATATAAAATGTGTCTTATTGTTGAGGAGAAAATAATTCAGCTTTTCGATATGTTGCTTAGAAAGTTCACAAACCAAAATGAAAGTTGTTTATCAATATAATATTTGCTAACAAATCAATTAAGTTGGAATACACCTTCAACAGGTTTTACACATATAAAGGGAAAATTTAATATGCTATTAATTAGTGTGAGTTTCTTTATTTAATAACAAACACTGAATATTTAAAAATAAAAATCAATAAATTCATCAATTAGATATCGGATGATCAAATTGAATATCATTGGAAATATTTTAAAAATATGTTTATGTAGGCAAGCTTGAATAAATTAAACTTTTTTGAACAAGTAGCATATCATGAAATTTAAATATTCAATAAATAGGTGTCCGCCGAAGAAAAATATCTACACTGAATTTGTTTTCTAAAAAAAATAAAATGAGAAGTTTCGTGTGAGGAATAAAAAGATCCAACAATACTCTTTCTTTATATACTCCTATATACAAACAATTCGCTTCTCACTATTTAAAATATATCAGAGTCCCGTTTGTACGCCAAGTAATACTTGGTAGAAGGAGGCAATCATCATTAACAAATTTATCATTTTACTGATATTTTCTTAAATGTTATTCCTATTCAATTTTGCTTGAGGAAAAAACTAGCTTTTAGCTTTATATTAATATATTGTCGCGGAGATAAATAAAGCAAGGGCAAGTTTGGGGATAATTAATTTATTATAAGAAGTATATGGAGTATAAGGAGTATAGGAGAGAGAGAGTTTGTACGACTTACCCCCAGTTAAGGTTTATCCTGAATGAACGGCGTTAGCCACCATCCCGTTTTCCTTATTTACAGATCAGCCTCCCAGCAGCCCCCACACCGGTGGTCCCCCCCGGGGTCCAGGGATGATTGACAGTTGTCCCATCTGGATGGAGCTACTTGACATTACACCCTCTTTAGAAAAAGCAGCGACCCGCTGATTAGCTTGTCTCAGCCCTTGTTCTGGAAGGAAATCTATCACGGCCTGTGTTCCCTAGCAGAATGGAATGTTGTTCTTCAGGGTCCGGGTAGGGCTTCATCCGAATGACATGAACGATATCCTTGGATTTCCGTGATCGGGGAGACGGGTCCACGGGCTCTACTTCATACGTAACTTCTGAAAGCTTCTTGGTCACCTTGTAGGGACCGAAGTATCTCTTCAGTAGCTTTTCTGAGAGCCCTACTTTTCGGATGGGAGTAAAAACCCACACAAGATCATCCTTCTGGTAATAGACTGGAGTATGTTTCTGGTCGTAAAGTCTACGGTCTTTCGCCTGTGATTGTAGAAGGCGTGATCGGGAGAGTTGACGCGCTTCCTCAGCTCTGGTCACAAGTTCCCCAACGTAGTCGTTAGAGATATCATCTGGTAGGTAGGGTAGTACGGCATCGATGTAGGTCTCGGCCTCGCGGGCGTGGACAAGAAAGAACAGAGTGTAGCCGGTCGCCTCCTGTTTAGCAGTGTTGTAAGCAAAAGTCACGTAGGGTAAAACTTGGTCCCAGTCCTTCTGCTCGACACCTGTGTACATGGACAACATGTCTCCCAGAGTTTTGTTGAACCTTTCAGTCAGGCCGTTGGTCTGGGGATGGTAGGCCGTTGTAAATCTGTGCACAATTCCGCACAGAGCATTGATCTCTTTTATTACTTGAGAAATGAAATTTCTTCCGCGATCTGTTATCATTTCTCTAGGAGCTCCATGCTTCAAGATAACATCTTCAACCAGGAACTTAGCTGTTTCGATTGCTCCTCCGTCTGGGATCGCTTTCGTTATGGCATACCTTGTCATATAATCGGTGCACACAATGATCCAACGGTTTCCATCTTTAGAAACTGGAAATCTTCCAAGGAGATCGACCCCGACCTTATAGAATGGCTTTTCTACGGGCGGTATGGATACAAGTTGTCCAGCCGGACGTCGAGGTAATTTCTTCCTTCGTTGACACTCCCGACAATGGCTTACATATTGGCGAACAGTTCTATAAAGGCCAGGCCAATAGAATCGTTTCTTGACTTTGTCATACGTTCGGGCGAAACCCAAATGCCCAGCTGTAGGAGCGTCATGTAAATCTGCCATAACTTCCGATCTTAAGTGCTTAGGGATCATCATAAGCCAGGGTCTTCCAGTTGTGCTATAGTTTTTCTTGTATAAGATGCCGTCGATAATGCTGAATTCCTTTCTGGTGTAGCCCGACTTTAAATTATCGATTATTTAGCTAAATCCGGGTCTTAGTCTGCTCTATATCGACGTTGGTTAGTGACATCACAGCACTTGGTGGATCGTTCTCAAGCGGGCTCCTTGACAGACAATCGGCATCCTTATGTTTGCGTCCGCTCTTGTAGATAACGGTCACGTCAAATTCTTGCAACTTCAGCGCCCATCTTGCCAAACGGCCAGAAGGATCTTTCTGCCCTACCAACCAACATAGAGAATGATGGTCAGTGACAACCGTGAATGGTCGACCAAACAAATATGGGCGGAATTTGCTAATAGACCAGACTACAGCAAGGCATTCTTTTTCCGTTGTAGAATAGTTATTTTCAGCCTTTGTCAAGCTTCTAGATGCATAAGCTATAGGCCGCTCCTTTCCACCTTGTATTTGTAGAAGAACAGCTCCAATACCATGTCCGCTTGCATCCGTGTGTAGATGGGTATCAGTGGATTCATCAAAGTGTCCTAAGACAGGCTCTGAAATTAGAGCTGTTTTGAGGACTTCAAACGCTTTCTCTTGAGCTGCATCCCAATAAAATTGTTTTTCAGTCTTCAGTAGGTCATGCAAAGATCTAGCTTTGTCGGCAAAGTTCTCAATAAATCTTCGGTAATAGGAACATAATCCAAGAAAGCTCTTCAGTTCAGAGATATTCCTTGGCCTCGGAAATTTAGAGACGGCTTCAACTTTATCTGGATCTGGATGAATTCCATTGGCGTCAACAAGGTGTCCCAAAATCTTTATCCTCCTTGATCCAAAAAGACACTTTTTGTGGTTCAAGCTTAGTCCAGCTTTCTGGATGCAGCTTAATACAAGTTGTAGACGACGTAGATGTTCTTCAAAGGTAGGTGCGTAAACTACGATGTCGTCCAGGTAGCAAAGGCACATGTTCCATTTAAGACTGCCCAGAACACTATCTATCATCCTTTCAAACGTTGCTGGAGCATTGCAAAGACCGAAAGGCATTACTTGGAATTCATACAGCCCATCTGGAGTGATGAAAGCAGTTTTCTCCCTGTCTTTTTCGTCCACTTCAATCTGCCAATACCCGGACCGAAGATCCATCGTGGAGAAGTAACTAGAGCCGGCTAAACTGTCCAAGGCATCGTCAATGCGTGGCAGCGGGTAAACATCTTTTTTTGTTATCTTATTTAATCGACGGTAATCTACGCAGAATCTCCAGGTCCCGTCTTTCTTTCGAACTAGAATAACTGGAGATGACCAAGGACTTTCAGAGGGCTTCACGATGTGATTTTCAATCATCTTGTTCACTTCATCTTGAATTAGTCGTCGTTCACTTGGTGCTACTCTATAGGGCGCTGTTTGATAGGAGACTGGTCGCCTGTGTTTATCTTGTGCTTCACAGTACTGGTGGGCTTAATAGGAGTACTCCCAAAGTCAAATATGTCAATAAACTCGTCAAGGCATGAAACAAGCTGTAACCTTTGAATTTCAGACAGCCCTGGATCTAGAGTAAGGTTTATCTTCTGTGACCATTCACGTGACTTTAGCTGCGTTTCTTGTAACTTATCGCTGGATTCAATAAGACTGCAGATATTCCCATTTTCATAACTTTCCATGGTGCACATATTCATTCCTGATGGAATCAGTTGCGGCCAAGACGCTCCATTCGCCACCCAAATGCTACCTCGGCCGTGTCGAAATGTAACCAATGAGTTTGGTATAAGAACTTCCTTTCTTAATAATAAGTCCTTAGAAGTTGAGACTAAAACATCTCTAACACCGCATACTTCCTCGTTTATCACACTTATCTTCTTTATTGATTTAGGCGGGATGACAAAGTCGTCGGAAGCAAACAATCTCTGGTTTTCCTCCTCTCGAGATTCCAGGACGGAGGTTTCCCCGAGATGGAGTTCATTTCTGCCACAATCAATGACGGCTTCGGTGGCCTTGAAGAAGTCCCATCCGAATATGATGTCATGGCTGCATTCCACCATAACAACGAATTCAAAGGATATCTTCAGACCATTAACTTCTATGTTCAGGACACATTTTCCTATGGTCTCTATTAAATTTTTATTTGCGGCTTTAAGAATGGGACCTGGTTCTTTGAAGAGAGGTGTCTTTAGTTCGCGTCGAAATTTGTCTGAAATAACAGAAAAGTCGGCTCCCGAATCCACCAATGCTTTAATTTTGCGTCCATTTATTTCGACCATAACAAAATTTCTTTTAATTTAGCGGCGATATACCCTGGAGGATTTTCCTCAATGGCGACCTCACCCCCGTTAGAAGCCGCTCCACTTAGTTTTTCACATTCTGAGGCATGGGAGAACGGCTGAAACGACGGGCTGGCGACTGGGATTGTCTTCGGGCTGGCGACCTTGCGCGGCTTGGATGTGGGGAAGAGCTCCGGTAGAAGTACGTCGAGGTTTGGGGCGTTACATAGTCGTCGTCGGCGTCATATCTCGGGGGTCGACTCGAAAATCCAACATTTCTTCCTTCTCCGCCATTCCTTGACCTGGCTTCAGCGAAGACCTGCCGTCGTTCCCTACAATAACGGACGACATGTCCGGGTCGTCCGCAGTGGAAGCAGATAGGTTTGTCGTCGTAGGTTCTCCAATGTTCCGTCTTCCTGGGTTGGGTTCGGTCGATATTATAATAGGGCGTTCGTGGTTGTTGTTGTACCACGTTGACTTGTGGTCTGGTAGGTTGTAGAGCACGGCTGACCTCTTCCCTCACAGTCTGTTCCAGGGCGTTCACCTCTCGGAGAGGATTGACCACTTCAGGTGCTGAGAAAACCTTTTGTATCTCTTCTCTAACGATGCGGCGAATTAAGCCGGCCAAGTCGTCTGAGTCGTCAACACACGAAATGGGCATTACGTTTGACAACCTGGCGAATTTCGTACGGCCGATCCTGCGCTGCTTGACGGTTGTCAGATGACGACAAAACTTCAGGATCTCATCTACTGTCTGTATGTCTTTCGCCACCAATACCTGGTATGTGTCTTCCGAAATTCCCTTTATAATGTGAGCAACTATCTCACCTTCTTCCATGCGAGGGTTCACCTGGTGGCAGAGACTAAGAATCTCCTGGATGTATGACTCGCTGGATTCCTCGGCCTTCTGTGCTCTTGACTTCAGAACTTCCTCGGCGCGTCGAGCAGAATCCTCCTGCAGTCCGAACACACCGCGGAATGCGTCTTCAAAGCTTCTCCACGAGTTGAGTGATTCTTCGTTATTATCAAACCACCTTCCAGCAGTTCCGTTCAAGTAAAATACGACGTTGGCAAGCTTCATGGTCTCGTCCCATCTGTTGTACTTCGACACTCTCTCGTACTCTTTCAACCATTGTCCAGGGTTTATATTTCCATCTCCCGAAAAGGTAGAAGGATCTCGTTGGCGCTGACAAGGGAGGTAGGATCCGCTAACAGTAGGTCTGTGGTCGTCTTCCATTTCTATTCGTTGTGGCAAAGGTTGAAGAATTGGTTCACGTCCCTGTAGACGTCGACTTCTTCGAAGTTCCGTCACGCTACCCAGCGTCTCCACCAAAATATGTCGCGGAGATAAATAAAGCAAGGGCAAGTTTGGGGATAATTAATTTATTATAAGAAGTATATGGAGTATAAGGAGTATAGGGAGAGAGAGAGTTTGTACGACTTACCCCCAGTTAAGGTTTATCCTGAATGAACGGCGTTAGCCACCATCCCGTTTTCCTTATTTACAGATCAGCCTCCCAGCAGCCCCCACACCGGTGGTCCCCCCCGGGGTCCAGGGATGATTGACAGTTGTCCCATCTGGATGGAGCTACTTGACAATATGCCTAACTGGCTTTTTACCTATTGTCTGCAGAAAAGCATTGCTCGATGAAAATATTCACATATAAATATACTGTCCTAAAATGTAATGTTAATAGTTTAATTGAATACCATTTGTGAGATTCCAACTTTCGGTGCAGCGTATATGATTAGAATCGTCCAATACAGTATTAGAGCTCTGAGAAGCGGCTTGGTAGATTGAATTGGAGAAATAGCTAGGAGGGTTCACCACTGATAAGCCAAGCCCTCTCAATATTTTGTCATCGTGGAAAGGAGAGTGGAAGTTCTTTTTAAGTATAGAATAAAAGTTCATGCCTTAGTGTTCTCATATACTGTACACTAGCATACAGTATCAGAGCTCTAGCAGCGGTTTGGTAGATTGAATTGGAGAAATCGCTAGGAGGGTTCACCACTGATAAGCCAAGCCCTTTTAATATTTTGTCATCGTAGTAAGGACAGTGGAAGTTTGTTTTATGTAAAAAAAAACATTCATACTTTAATGTTCACAATCCTGTACACTAGTTTAAAAGAAGCAAAGATTAAGTTCAAGCACTGAGGGTCAGCTTCTGTTGAGGGAATTGAAGGGTGGGGTGGGGAACCCCGCAGACAATAGGATATAATTGGCCGACAACTACTGCACTGACCCCTGGTGGGATAATGGAGGGGATTAGTCAGACCACTTAACCCTGATTACGTAATCAGAACACATTACCTTCCTACGGTCAGAGGAGATTACCGCGGCGTTTCCACCTCTGTCATAATTGTCACCATTAATTCTTGTGCTAAAAGGTATTTTAATTGTCGGTGTCTCACCAAAGTTGGCGACAAAATTACTTTTAAACGAGTATTTATGTACGACATTCTTTTTATAATCCCCAGCAATTTTATTTTTAAATAAAATTTGTAATATTTAATGCGCAAGTAAGTAATATATATTGTGTGTGTGAATAATTTTAAATTTATGATTAAATATTAAAAATAATTTAATTTTGAAAGTAGGGGTTGGTACGTTGTTAGGTCAAAAATATACATTTGATATTTTGTTTTTATTCTTCCCTAATCTCCTTTCCAACAAATATTTCGTTTTCTGTAAAATGTATCTTCACAACATTTCTTTTGTGTCTTTTAGCGTAACCAGTTTCTGACTTCTCTATATCGTAGCACCTTTATTGCTTTTCCTTCAGAAAAACATGTCTTAAGGCAATGCAAAAACAATTTATGAAAATTAAATGAGTTATGGAACGTGGTTCAACCTGTTAAGAACCTATAGATTCTGATATTAATTGCAAATACATTTATATTCCCTTTTTTAAACACATTTAATCTAATTTTGAAAGATTACCTTCAACACTGTAGTTGTTCCTTTAACTCAGTTATTTTTTAAAATGAATTAGGCACTATGCATATTTATATAACATATTTGGTACATTAATTTTAGAATAAAAATATATAGTTATCCATTGAACACAGAGAGTGCTCAGAATTTTTTAATATAGTGGGATGGAAAAAATATATATTTTTTTCAATTCAACACACAGGTATGAGGCCTTTTTGGCCTAAATATTTTAGTCAAAGCGAATGAACAACGATTCGAATTATGATAGGATATTCGACGGATACCATCGCTAAGAAGAGACCAAAGATAAAAGCGGCGAGTTACTTTATTGAAGAAGTATAGGATTGTGGCGAAATTTCGGACAATAACAATATTCGTATTATAGCCTGTTGGACCTTATTGTCCAAATTCTCGCCAAGTTTATACCTCTTCAATAAATAAACTTGTTGCTTTTACTTTTGATCTTTACTTGGTAGAGATTGAAAAGTCTATTCTCTCTTGCCATCTCGGAATATTCTCTAAAGTTGAGAATATTCCGAATATTGTCGTTATCTTTTAGCCGAAAACGACATACCTTTAGCGAGTTTTTGATTTGGTGCTTTAGATGAAATATTGAAGTATTGTTGAGAGACATAGCTCGAAGCAATGACAAATAGAATGTTTATTCGCAATAACTGGTATTGTGGAATATTCAATTAAACATTCTATCCAACTGTGATGAAAACCCCATTATTTAAAATTATTTTTAAATAGAGAATGGCTTAAATATCTTCATTTACGGGGCTGCTAGGCAGCTATAAAATGGCTTATTTTAGTACGTGAATAACTTCCTCCGCAAAAACTTAAGTCTTTAACCTATTTATTTAATGTAAATTTGCGAAAGGACGGTATAGCCTTTGGTAGGACGTTATAACACTGAGGAGAATGAGACCCATAGTGAAAACCATGAAATAAAATCTTTTTGTGTCTAAGTACTATAATTTTCCAAATATGGTTTTGTTGTTCATTCATTATTTTGGTTATAGTCACTCTATGTGGATAATATAGTGAAAGGCATTGTTTTAAAAAACACATAAATGGATAAAATTCAAAGGATAAAACTGAAAAATTTGAAAACATTCTTTGAATCTTCTTTAACGTATTTATCCAATTTGTGTGGGTTTTAAAATATAATATTTATAAAAAAAATATAACATTTTTTCTTAAAATGGATCGATCCAAAAGATTTCTATGAAAAATAAATAACCAGTTAATCAAACTCTCGAATGTAAATCCTCCAGACGTTACACAAAGATTAAATAAAATGAGAGAACACAATAATTGCATAAAATCTAATTAAACTACGAATATTAACCAATCCTTTACTATATTCTATTAAAAGGATTTCGAGTAAAGTCTTAAGGAAACAATCTCATTAGTAAAAATGAAGGAAGATCCTGGGATCAATTTTACGAGTGGGGACCAAACCAGTTCTGAAGAGCTGTAATTTCTGCCTCGACCTGCGCTGGTCCACACAAAGATGCCATTAGCAAGCTCTGAATATCTTCTTTTTTATTCCGACATAAACTGGACAAAAACGGGTTAATTGCGCCAAGTGTTAAATATTAAATAGCTGGACTTTGCAAACTTTTTTTATTTTCATAATAAGCACCCTCAAAAAGCCTTAAAATACTTGCATTTTATTATCATTACTATTAAATATTTATAATTCTGTTTAAATGTGTGCATTTTAAACTTTAAAATTGTATGTATCAATATGCTTTCATATAAATACTGTTAAAACTCTAGCACGAAATATAGTTGATTATAAATTATTTTATGAATAAAAAAAATCAAAAAATTTATTATTTAGAAATATACATTTATTTTTAATTTATGTAATTATAAGTATTGCTTTTTAAAATTTATTTTCTAGAAATTCTCCGCCAAGTCGATTAACATAGATCTAGGCAGCGTAGCCGCAAATTACATTCTTTAATATTTTATATTGTACTTACTCGGTGCACGTATTACTTTTATTTTTTCTTTTCACAAAATCCTAGAGGATATATATGGAAAACATATAAATATTAGACATATATTTATTTTTATTTTTCCAGTTGCAAACAAGACACGCTATATCCGATCTGGATAATTGCACGTAAAACTATTTACAATAATTCATATTGTAGTAGAGTAGGTAACAGAATTATAAAAATAATGTATATAATTGAGAAAAAGAGCATTAAATAAACATATCCATTAAACAATATAAGTAACAACATAAGCAGATAGAAGAAATCGAAAGGTAGTTAGTTATTTACAGTATGTTAAGCAATGATGGAAGTTGATTTAATGAGGTTATATATATATTAGATATATATAATATATTATTTATAATTATAAGATTTTCTTCGTGTTATTTATCTTATTTTATTTGATTATTTTAAATAATATTCGCTCTCTATCTCTTAGTTAAAAGATTTGAAACCTAATAAAGAAATTTACTCGAATGTTTCAAAGCAATATTACAATATAATGAATCTTCTCCTCTAACTATGTGTAATCCTCATTTATTTTCATAACATTTTGAAGCTATGAGAACAAAAAATATCAATTTGAATCATTGTATGATTAGTAAAATCATGGACAACTTTTACTTCAAGCACACAGAATTTCAGCTTAAAGGACAAACACAAAACACATAAGAATCTTTAGTCAACACTATTTGAAAACAATAGATAGTGCCGTCTATATGTGAAAATGAGATATTACCATCATCATTTGCACAAAATATGTTTTTTTTTTTTTTGAAAGAAACATTTCAACATCTCCTATAAACAGAAAAATCAAAGGTTTATAAGGAGAGCATAGTTTTTTAGCATTTTATACAAATGTCCACTCTTTAATCACAAACAGTATATCTTAATGAATATAATACTACTAATATAGAGTAAAAAAATAGAAAATTATGCACTATTATATATAAAACATAAAGAAAAATATCATTCTCAAATAAAAAATATTCTCTCCTACTATTCTTACTGCGATGAAAAATATTGAGAAGGCCTGACTTGACAATGGTGAATCCTCTCAGCAGTTTCACCAGTTGGATAAATCACACAGCTTCTTAGAGGTATTCTATTTATTGGACGATTCTGCTTATATATCAGACACATTCATAATAATTTTGGAGAAGGAAAATCTTTGAATTTTTGAAATTATTTAACATTTTTTTTTTTTGAAATTTATAAATATTGAAAAGCATTTTATTAATGAGGTTTCTAATCGAATTTGAATTGTAGCTGTGTTATTTAGTCTCTAGCCTGCAGGTTTCTCTCTCTGCAGCCTATGTGCAAATTAATGTAAAATAGATTTATTCTATATATTCAAATTACAGTTAAAAAACTCTTATACATTTTATATAAATCAAATAAAAATATATTTGAATATAATTTTGTGAATATTACATAAACAATTAATGTGAAAGAATAATCACAGTTGGACAACAATAGATAAAGGGGAGGTCAAATAACAACGGTTACTATAAAACCTATATCTACACGCTAACAATAATTAGACCAATCAGGGACTGAGTAACGTCATCAGCCACGGGAAATATTTCCTACCACACATATATATATATATAGTCTGGTGTAATTGTGAGTCCCCAGCACTAACCAGCTTGTTGGTGCCTCTGTCCCTTGGCGATCCCTGTCTTCATCTAATTGGACTTTCTTCTTATAACTCTTTGTTCTTTATATCCACTATATATATGTTTGTGTTTGTTTAGCTTTAAAGTTCGATCTTTATATTTCTATTATACTATAAATATCCATTTAGCAAATATATTCTTGGAAATACACAAATAAATATGATCCATTTTATTATTCTTACAAACATGTATATAAAAAGATGAAATCAACGAATCTTCATTGTCTGGATGCGGTAAAAGGAACTTTCTAAAATTTCAGTAATTGTCTAAATAAAAACGTTGGTGATTGATTTCGCCAGCTCTCTCTTTCCAAAAAATGTGAATTATTTTTGTATTTATTATTACAAATATTGTCCAAATATATTTGAAATTGCACTTATGGATGGCGAATTACAACTTTGAAATTATGGACATAATCATAACAAACTTTTTTGGTGATAGTTTCAATATTGGTTTTGGTTCATATTCAAATATAAAAAATTGCGAATACTTTTATAAAATATCTAAACACTTTACATAATAAGTTCGCAAATTTTTATTAAATTAACTTAATGTGTAAGGTTTTATATATATTTTATAATATGGTTTTTGTGTGTATATAGTCCTTAATAATTCGACAATAAATTCGCATCGGTGGTTCCCTGAAATTGTGGTGAATTAATTGAAATAAAATATTTCAAAATAATATATTTTTTATGAAATAAATAAAGCTTCTAGGGTTAAGTTTCTTGTTCAAAATTTTATTTTCAAGCTTTCAGACATGTCAGTCCTTCAACAGGATTATCACGTTAACAAATTAATAATAAATACTATATCATATACACATTATTTATTTAGCATTTATTATTAATTGTTAACGTGATAATCCTGTTGAAGGACTGACAAGTCCGAAAGCTCGAAAATAAAAGGTTGTAAAAGAAACTTAGCCCTGGAAGCTTTATTTATTTTAGTATATAACAAATCAGCGAAGAACGTTCATTTATATTAATATATAATACGAAATATATATAACTATAAACAATTTTGTTTATGAATGCGTATATTTATTAAATATTAAAAGACGAGCTGAATTTAGAGTGAATAAACAGTTTCATACGATGGGCATTTAATTGCTAACATTCCTAGAGTCAGTCGCGTAAAGCAGTTTATTCACTTGAAAGTTTTCTCGTTTATCATCTTTTAATATAGATAGTACAAATTGTTATATCAGTAAAATTATACAATACTGTTGTTTATGTTCTTATCTTTCGATTATTAAAAAAATAAATAAAATAAACTTCATAATACGGTGGGCGTAAATGTTCACTTATACGACAAAGTTTTAGAACTATGTGTTAGGTGGATACTTTATTTGAGAAAGTGTCTGTTTGACGCACGTACACATTAAACTTAGAAAGTTGGGCAGAGTAGCAAAAAAGTTGAAGTAAAAGTTTGGTAGCGGTTTGAAGAAGGGATATGTTTGGTTCCAGTCAAACACAGACCCACACGCAACCTCTGCTGAAATATCTTGAGAGACACCTGTCTGTCTACATATTATTTTTAATCTTTTTTGAACGTTGTCTTCTATTCAATTTTAAAACTACTTTACTCTGATTGGTAGTTAACATTCATTTACCTTTTATATTTACATATTGTACATATCTCCTAAAATATTTGTCAATTAACATATTAATTCTTGTTATTACTCTTTTGAGAAAATGAATATTGCCAGGCTGGCACTCATATTCAGCAGTAAAAGGATAGAAACCTATATCAGATGAAAATTTTATTTTCACGATGTTTCAGTGAATATATCAGTCTCTCTCCTCAGTTGGACATTTATATGATA
This sequence comes from Cordylochernes scorpioides, assembly GCA_030710605.1. Taxonomy (NCBI): domain Eukaryota; kingdom Metazoa; phylum Arthropoda; class Arachnida; order Pseudoscorpiones; family Chernetidae; genus Cordylochernes; species Cordylochernes scorpioides. Next base: position 77,663,598 of record CP092864.1, on the reverse strand, counting down.
AGGAATGATTGTCACTAAAACGTCAAAAAATGAATAATTCATTTTATATTATTCTCTCTCTCAACTACAGTATAGTATATATATGGGGGTCGGTGAAAGGATGGTCTAAAACCGTTGTTTTTTGACCGCTACGACCCGGGTTCGATCCCCGCATTGAGCACTTTTTTTTCTGATTTAAAAAAATGCTCCAATGGCCCCCGTTTTTCGCAAAATTCCAACCCCACCAGCGAGTACAAGTAAACAAACGGGGCTCTGATATATTTGTAATTGCAAAGTCGAACTACCTTCACATGTGTAGACATGTGGTGCACTTACAGTAAAAGCAGTCATCTACTTCTACCCACCATGATTATCATGGCCTGTACAAGGTGTACTAGGGATGTGCAAAAAAGTATATATATATATTCAATGTAGTTACATTTTTAGATTTAAAAAAAAATATTTCTCGATGTTATTCAAAATACTAAATATTTATTTGTAATTTTCAAATATGTAGTTTTGTCAATCGTCTAAATATATATAGCAATGATATTAATTGTTTCTACACTTCGATATTCTACTTTCCTTCAATAATGTTCCTACCCTCTGTTTATTATTGTTGAATCAGCTACTGAAAAAAAGATGGTCTATGATAAATGAAAATAATGGATTTTATTGTCTTTTTTTGAATAATTTCATTTAAATAAATACATTCATGAACAAATTAACTCATGATGGGTTAATACATTTGTTATCATTTACTGCATGTTTTGGCGAAATATTATTTCTATAATTTTTTTCATCTTTTCATTCACCTCAAAATATCCGTGAAGGTATAATTTTCTAATGATAATATATTAATGAATATTTTACACAACTATTGTTAAGATATAATTGTTGAAAATGTTCTTTAGAGAAAATGTCACTCGGATAAAACTGGATACATAAGCTAGTCTTCTATTAAATAAAATGTTTAAATTGAATTTAGGACACAGAAAGCGAAGTTGATACGAGGGTTTTGTCTATTAAGTTTTATCTCTCACTGGCCCAATATTTCATAGATAAATTTTAGTTTTTGAATAAATTAAACAATGTGATAACAATGCGCCGATACATTCGATTCGAAATCTAGAATAAAAAGTTTCCATTATCTCTGATAAAACGATTTATTCAAATTACTCTTGAGAAAATCTTTATACACTTGTTTAAAAAACCTTTTCTTTCAGGAAAATTTCACATGATATATAATTTTGTTCTCACTTAAAGACATAAAATAGTTTCAGGATTGTCACAAATAAAGAATATATAATATTAAAAAATAATAAGGATAAAGAATATTAAAAACATATCTTTTCCTCTCTACACTCTCTAGTTATTTTATCCCAATGCTTTTGTACTAGGATGTCTCTTGAGAATTAACTTTAAAACGTAAATTCTATCATTCCACCAAAATGTAAAAAAATTATACCATTTTCATATCAAATTGACTAATCATGCTCCTTTATGAAACAAAACTTACTTTTTTAATGAAATATATTAGTTTCTTGATTGTTACAAATAAAGAAGAGAATTTCAAATTATATCTTATTGACTGAAAATATTAAAAACATATTTTTCTCTCTCCAGATTCATTATTTATTTTATCTCAATGCATTTTGTACCATGACTTGTCTCTTGTAAATTACTTTTAAAACCTAAATTCAATCAGTTCACCAAAATGAAACAATTATTATTTTAATATCAAATTGACTAACCACTAGGTAATCACTAAAGTAGTTTTAGAGTTTTTGCTCTATTTTACTTATTCGGTATTCTGGTACAGCCTTTCAAATATATCTTCAGGATCTGTTTTTATACTTGATTTTGTACTTCGCTTTCTACACTTGCTCGCCTTATATGATTTATTTTAGATTCACCTATTTCATCTCCTTCTATCATATTCATTTGTTCCGAATGTTTATTTTCACTGATATACAAGAATGTTCCAATAAACTTAATTGGTAAGTCGTTGATGTACCGCTTTAAAGCGGTGTACCTGCCAAAGCACTCAGGTAGTGTGTGGTTGGACATTTGGAATTTTTCAAAGAAAAATAATTTCCGCTAATTTTATGAAAATAAAATATATCACACATTTTCGGTTTTATCCATTTGTAAGTGTAAGTTTAATAAACAGAAGAGATATTTTTTCATTCTTTTCACCCTTTTAAATATTATATATATCTTACTCTCTCTAAAAATCGTCCAAAAATGCCTAAATATGTTATACTAATAAATTGATGTATTTAATTGAATAAAAGGTAGACGAGGTAGCTTTTAAAATTTGAATAATTTGATATTTCTCGAATATATTAAAGATTCATAGCATCCAATTTTCAAAAGAGGATTTGCATAACTCTTTATGAATAATTTATTCCGAGTTTTAAATTCGAATTATTATATATGCAGGGTAATCATAGAATATGTAATATAATTTTTATTTTATATATTAAATAAGTATTTTACTAGAGGGCGAATTTCATATTTTCAAAATGTTCTCTATCCTGAGAACCTATTATTAATAATTTCATTATATATAAAAACAGGCCAGTAATGTGTAGTAGAAATGGTATTATATTATTCATATTGTTTAAAGAGATATTGAAGGAAGTTTTTATACTTGTTTTCTATTCAAAATATGTTACGTAAGTATATAATATTATATATATTATATCAGAGTATATTTTACTAGAGGGCGAATTTCATATTTTCAAAATGTTCTCTATCCTGAGAACCCATTATTAATAATTTCATTATATATAAAAACAGGCCAGTAATGTGTCTTAGAAAATGGTATTATATTATTCATATTGTTTAAAGAGATATTGAAGGAAGTTTTTATACTTGTTTTCTATTCAAAATATGTTACGTAAGTATATAATATTATATATATTATATCAGAGTATATTTTACTAGAGGGCGAATTTCATATTTTCAAAATGTTCTCTATCCTTAGAACCCATTATTAATAATTTCATTATATATAAAAACAGGCCAGTAATGTGTCTTAGAAAATTGTATTATATTATTCATATTGTTTAAAGAGATATATTGAAGGAAATTTATACTTGTTTTCTATTCAAAATATGTTACATAAGTATATAATATTATATATATTATATCAGTATTTTACTAGAAGGCGAATTTCATATTTTCAAAATGTTCTCTATCCTTAGAACCCATTATTAATAATTTAATTATATACAAAAAAAGGCCAGTAATGTGTATTAGAAAATGGTATTATATATTATTCATATTGTTTGAAGAGATATTGAAGGGAGTTTATACTTGTTTTCTATTCAATATATGTTAAGTAAGTATATAATATTATGTATATAAAGGTTCTCTTTGGTAAAGACTGACGATTTTATTTATACTTTGTAAATCTCATGAAATCAAAGCTCTTCCTGGACTGACAAAATCCATAAGCTCGACTATGGTCTCAAGGTGGGTATTCTAAATTTGCCGAAGATGGTATTGTGTCTTTGTCTGGTACTTGTGACTTTTCTGATAGTTTGAAAAAATGTAGAAATATGGCACAGTTTTTGTGACTTTTGTGATGAGAGAAGTTACGTTTTATCGATCAAAATTCTCAAGGCATACAATCACCAATATAGTTCTCATTGTAATATTGAATCAATCCAATGTGTTTTAATCTGTTACATCTGGTATCTTAATTATTTACTCTTTCGAACTGATCTTCAAGTTATATTTTTCAACATTGCTTTATTACACAATTTTATGTATTTCTTATTCGTAGTTTGTCTTGGGTCATCGCCATTTATCCTGTAGACGTCTAAATAGTTTAGATCTCTGTGATGATCGATATATCTACATAGATCTATATATAGAAGGTAGGAAATGCTCTTGCCAAAATCATCTCCAGTAGAAATGTGTTCTACTAGAACTCTGCAGAATGCGGATTCATTCTCACATCCATCATCCGCTTGATGAAATGTGGAGTCTGCTCCCATTGTCCTCCATATCTCGCGAGCAATCGCTGGAATTGCCAGTATGTATCTCATGTTTGTAAATAACTCTCAGTTCGTGACGTGATCCTTCATTTCCTTTTGGAGCGGCACAGAATAGGCTCTTCTTATTCTCATTTGAATTTATAGCGAATTTTTCTGAATGTTCCTGGTGATTTGCCAGTGAATTGCCAAGCCTGTATAATGACTATTGAGCTCATTTACAAATAAATGTCGTGAGAGTGTAGCATTTCAAAAATGCCTAAAATCCTGATGCGTATCTAGTATTTTAATATATTATTATTTTATATAATGTTTTGTTAATAATACATTTTCTTAATGATATATTAATATTTATATATATGAGGATACCGCCTTTATTTCTCCAAATTTGTTCAGTTACTCCTTTATCATACAAAGGCACTTAAATGTGTTTATATAAAAGTATTTGAATATGCAATCAATCTGTGATGAAACCTGTTTCTGAAGACAGTGAGATATCGAATCTATATTACTAATGTCCAATACTTTATTAGAATTTATATTCAGATATACGTGTGATTATTTCAAATTTTTAACCTCTTCTTTTTATATTTTACAGGAATATACAAAAATTCCATCTACACTCATGAACAAAATTTGGGAAGGTTGTACCTTTTATTATGTATATCTGGATTTATATAATACCTTTCTAAAGATATATTATATATTAAGTGACCTTTACTGAATACACAATATACAAAGTGTAACAGAATTTCCTCTATCTTCCATAAATAAACATACGACCGGCGATATTAAAGACTATCTATTTCCATAAGTTTTATCCATGAGTGTTAATGCGAGTAATTAAAAACGCATATCTCCTAAAAATGAAATATATATCTTATTTACTGAACGATGTTTATTTTAAGGTGTTGAAAACTAAGCTAGATAAGCGCAAACATTTAATAATTTGAAAACATACTTCAATTCTTACCTAATCCGATTGCACAATTTCATAGTAGATTAGATTTTGCTGATAATCAAAACTATATTACATGGACCATAACTTTAGGAAATATAATTGTATTTATAACTGAGTAATATAGGTTAAAAAATGTTTTAATATTTCAATTTGGCGTGAAAAAACATACTCACAAATTTATACAAAAATGTCGTGTTTATTCTGCTCGAATAAATAAGATTTTATATTTCAGGGTAAAAATAATGGAGTGTAGAAAATGCGAGTATTTAGAAATTTAAATTTATTTCATCGATTTTCCGCAGAGTAAATACCATTTTCCTTAATTCCCTTTGATTTTATTCGTGTACAAACTCAAATATATATATATATATATATATATATATACCTGGCTACCTATATAGTGCCTTTGATTATAGAATATTTATTTAATATATACAAATATTATTTATATTCCAATATATATAGTATAACGCCATCTGTTGGTGAAATATACGTAATTATCTTTACCACACAAGGTGTATAGCTCTCAATTTGAAGGTGCTATTATACACCAATCAATTAATAGTAGGATATACTGTGATGGACCTCTGACAGGTCGTAACACAAAGTTTGAACACTAGTGAGCTTAACTCAGCTTTCCATCTTCATTTTAATATTGTGAGCTCTTTCATTATATATATGTTATAAAAAAGGGCATATATTGGATCAAAATATCAATTATTTTACCAATATTTCAGTTGGCTGAACGCCAACCTTTATCAAGGTATTATAACATTTTAAAGTGTGTATCAAAAGGTTTCTACTTCCATAAATTCTTTCCATGAGTGTTAATTCGAGTAAAAAAAAATCATTTCTACTAAAATGAAAAATATATCTTATTTACTGTACGGTGTTTATTTTAAGGTGTTGAAAACTAAGCTGACAACTAAGGACACATTTTAAAATGTTATAATACCTTGATAAAGATTGGCGTTCAGCCAACTGAAATATTGGTAAAATAAATTATATTTTGATCCAATATATGCCTTTTTATTTAAAGATTTATTATTTATTTCTCTATTTTCAAAAGTTATATATATATAATACAATTATGCGGCTTATGATTGTATAATATATATATATATATTTAAAGCTGCATATATTGAATTTATAATGAATTTATTGTTCCAATACGTATTTCGAGGGGCAACTCGCCTCTCTTTATCGAGATGTTTGTGTTTTTCACTAAAACATGCGCGCACGCGTACACCACTCTCGTTCTACAAGGCCAATGAAAGAATTGTATCTTTGGTTTACACATTACATTCAGTATATATACAGCGTTAACAATTATATATAATATTACAGATAAATACCATTATTATTATTTTGTCTACACATTGTGCTTGAAATAGATATTTATATACAACAGTGTAACCGTAAATAATTGTGTGCATACATATTAATTTTGAATTAATGATAAATTTTTGAAGGAAAATAAATGAGTAAATTAAAAGTATATACATAGTTATATATATGAAAAAAAAACATAGAGAAAATGGAAGATAAGTGGGTCTGGTGTTGATATTGAAATTAAAGAAGGCATCTCCTGACCACGAGCACATGTGCTTTTTAGATGGCAGAGCGCCATCTAGTGGAGCAAAAATAAACTAAACGTTTATTTGGCTTGCTCCGTTATATTTGGCCAACCCAATTTCTTGATTTATCAAGAAAAGCCATCCACGAACGCGTTTCGCGCTGTTGGCGCTCGTCAGCGTGGAGTAGGCTGAAACCACTGCGCTCAAAAATATATTTGGTCCCAATGGCTTCCTGAGAAATCAAGAAATGGGTATTTAAGGTCAAATTTGCGTAAGGACGCTTAACACATGGAAAATACAATAGAAAAAAAAAGATAAGTGGGTCAGGTGTTGATATTAAAAATAAAGAAGTAATCTCCTGACCACGAGCACATGTGCTTTTAAGATGGCAGAGCGCCATCTAGTGGAGCAAAAATAAACTAAATGTTTATTTAGCTTGCTCTGTGATATTTGGTCAGGAGATGCCTTCTTTATTTGTAATAAATATATAAGAGAACAATAGAAAAATAAAAATAAAAGGGTCAGGTAAATAATGAAGGCATATCCTGACCAAAAGCACATGTGCTTTTTAGATGGCAGAGCGTCGCAGTGTTACAGCCTACTCCACGCTGACGAGCGCCAACATTGCGAAACGCGTTCGTGGATGGCTTTTCTTGATTTATCAAGAAATTGGGTTGGTCAAATATCAGAGAGCAAGTTAAATAAACATTTAATTTATTTTTGCTCCACTAGATGGCGCTCTGCCATCTAAAAAGCACATGTGTTTTTGAAGGATATGCTTCCATTATTTAAAATATATATATAAAGAGATTTTTTTATTTGAGCTAAGGAATATATATGAGAAACATAGTTTGGTAAAAGTACCGCCTGGCTTAAGGCGAGTAGAACAAGGAAAACAAAATATTATTTACATAATGTACAAAGATTTGAGCCGGCCAGCGGGAAACAACAACACCGGGATATAAAGAAAAATGCGACCTCTGGCGGTCGATTTAACAGAGTATTTAAATCAATGATATATAATTTTACATAAAATAATATTTAATATAACATACATATATAGTGTATTGTGAAAATATATAATGCATACTATCATTGAAAATATTTTAAAGGAAGATTATAATATCTAAAAGAAAGGAGATATATAAATCAGAAAAAAGAATCGCTTCCGTGGATTGGAATACGATTAGAATAGTAAAGCCGGCCAGATAACAAGACTGAGGAAATGACATTCAAATTCAACACAAAACCTTTATTAGAAATGTAATAAATAATACATAGCATATCCGAGGGGTCTGAAAGAGAATAAATAAGTACAGGATATATATATTTTATTCTTTAAAATATTCTCTATAACAAAATATGTTTTATATTATTGATTATTCGACATAGAATTTTATTTTTATTTTGGGTTAAATGGCGATTCATTTAGTATAATTATATAAAACAAGCGTGCGTCAGTATGTAATTGTTGTGTTACGCGATATTATATATAATTGTTTTTCTTTCACAGATTCTTCTCTTTTTATAAAATAGAATTTGGGGTTTCTGAAGATATTCGTTAGGAGTAGGCCGGAATTTTAATTAATTGATTTCCAACAATAATTGAGTGACTGAATATTTAAATATATACATATACAATTTTCAACAATATTTTTTTACATTTGAAATTATTAATATAATTTTTAAACTCAGTTATAAATATATATAATATAAATATATAATCATTACTGAACCCTTCCAACGTTTCACCAATTCAACTTCCGACTGATCTATTGTTGCATGAAGCCGATTGACCAACAAGGCCTGTCCAAATTTGTTAAAGAATATAGGAATTATGATTCAAAGTACACTGTGAAAACAACATAAATATTCTTTTATATAAAAGTCAATGTCTGTTTCGCGATAAACTCAAACACTACTGAACCAATTGATACCAAATTTTGCATGTCGCTTTTTATAAACCTGAGGAAAGTTTTCGGCTACATTTTGATTAGTATTTTTTTATATTTATTTTTTCGTTTGAAGAACTTTTTTACGCGGAGTAATACTAGGCGAAGTAACACCAGGCCAATTAAGCCAACAATGAGCGTTCTGTAATTTTTTTTCAAGTTGCTTGCGTACTTTTTTTGAAATATCTTTTTATATGAGTGTTACCTTTTTTTACAAAAGTATTGGGTATTGAGAGATAAATTTATATTACTAGCTAAGTTACGGTAAGTGCACACAATGCAATAAAAAGACTTCACAAAATTAGCGTTACTGTATGTAAATAATGGCTTTCGATTTTTTATTAATTTTTGTTCTGGCCTTTATTTTTTTTTGTCTCTTAAATAATAGTTTAAAATGTAAATCACAGTCATTAGCAAACACATATGTTTGCCTAATTTTCATTTTCTCTTTTATTTTTAACAGAAAAAATATTTACATGCCAATATTTAGGATTAATTTTTTATATACCTATTTTTACTTATTCTTACTGAGAAGATGAGTAACGCAGTCAAGATCCACCGCAGTCACTCACTCAACTCAGACAATTTCAAGGGTTAATGCGCTGGGGCGGATACCTCGGGGGTTGAGTGGAAAAGCTGGAATCTATTTAAACTATATTGATTTCGAAACAACTAAATGGATTGCAAAAAAATAATTAAATCAAATACCTAAACACTAATATAAAACATTTTTTTTGCCATCACACACACTTTTTTGCCTGTGGTTTATGTGTTACTTCTGTATTGCTATTCTATGACACTTCTACTATTTATTATTGATGTACTTTCGGTATGAAGGGATTTGCACTCGGGGGAATTCTCGGGCGAAGCCGGGTCATTCGTCTAGTATGTTATAAATATATAACTAAAGTGTAACAAGTACACTAGCGAGTACATACAAGAATAAACACATGTAGAATCCATTTATAACTGTGGTGATAACGACCTGAGAAATGACAAAGGACAAGACATGTATGAGAACAAGTGTAACAAGTACACAACTAGTACATACAAGTATAAATACACATATAATCCATATATAACTGCGGTGAGAACACACGACGTGAGAAATGACAAAGAACAAGCTATGTATGATAACAAGTGCACACTAACGAGTACATACAAGAATAAACACATGTAAAATCCATATATAACTGCGGTGAGAACACACGACGTGAGAAATGACAAAGGACAAGATATGTATCATACAAATGCACACTAACGAGTACATACAAGTATAAATACACATAAAATCCATATATAACTGCGGTGACAACACACGACGTGAGAAATGACAAAGGACAAGATATGTATGATAACAAGTGCACACTAACGAGTACATACAAGTATAAATACACATAAAATCCATATATAACTGCGGTGAGAACACACGACGTGAGAAATGACAAAGGACAAGATATGTATCATAACAAATGCACACTAACGAGTACATACAAGTATAAATACACATAAAATCCATATATAACTGCAGTGAGAACACACAATGTGAGAAATGGCAAAGGACAAGTTATATATGATAACAAGTGCAAATTAATGAGTACATACAAGTATAAATACACATAAAATCCATATATAACTGCGGTGAGAACACACGACGTGAGAAATGACAAAGGACAAGATATGTATCATAACAAATGCACACTAACGAGTACATACAAGTATAAATACACATAAAATCCATATATAACTGCGGTGAGAACACACGATGTGAGAAATGACAAAGGACAAGTTATATATGATAACAAGTGCAAATTAATGAGTACATACAAGTATAAATACACATAAAATCCATATATAACTGCGGTGAGAACACACGACGTGAGAAATGACAAAGGACAAGATATGTATCATAACAAATGCACACTAACGAGTACATACAAGTATAAATACACATAAAATCCATATATAACTGCGGTGAGAACACACGATGTGAGAAATGACAAAGGACAAGTTATATATGATAACAAGTGCAAATTAATGAGTACATACAAGTATAAATACACATAAAATCCATATATAACTGCGGTGAGAACACACGATGTGAGAAATGACAAAGGACAAGTTATATATGATAACAAGTGCAAATTAATGAGTACATACAAGTATAAATACACATAAAATCCATATATAACTGCGGTGAGAACACACGATGTGAGAAATGACAAAGGACAAGTTATATATGATAACAAGTGCAAATTAATGAGTACATACAAGTATAAATACACATAAAATCCATATATAACTGCGGTGAGAACACACGATGTGAGAAATGACAAAGGACAAGTTATATATGATAACAAGTGCAAATTAATGAGTACATACAAGTATAAATACACATAAAATCCATATATAACTGCGGTGAGAACACACGATGTGAGAAATGACAAAGGACAAGTTATATATGATAACAAGTGCAAATTAATGAGTACATACAAGTATAAATACACATAAAATCCATATATAACTGCGGTGAGAACACACGACGTGAGAAATGACAAAGGACAAGATATGTATGATAACAAGTGCAAATTAATGAGTACATACAAGTATAAATACACATATAATCCATATATAACTGCGGTGAGAACACACGACGTGAGAAATGACAAAGGACAAGATATGTATGATAACAAGTGCAAATTAATGAGTACATACAAGTATAAATACACATATAATCCATATATAACTGCGGTGAGAACACACGATGTGAGGAATGACAAAGGACAAGATATGTATGATAGCAAGTGCATACTAACGAGTACATACAAGTATAAATACACATATAATCCATATATAACTGCGGTGAGAACACACGACGTGAGAAATGACAAAGGACAAGTTAATTGCCGGAGCTAAAGCAGTTACTCGGGTCATAAAAACATCGCCCGCAGCTAGGAAGTCGATAACTCCCCCAGTAGCAGGTTAATATGGGCCGATTGGACCTTTCACACCGATATATCTTAGCTAGAATATCCTCTTCACCTAATTCCTAACCTATCTCTCATATTTATTGGCTGTATAGACTCTATCTCGATATAGTTTAGAAATTCTTATTACAAGTTTGTCAAACTTGTCTTTCTTTTAATGTTCCCATTTGGTGTAGAGCTGAATTGCTCACTTCTGAAATGTTCTTTATCGAATTACATTTTCTCTTATGATATCCTGGAAATAGAAATACTAAGGTATTTTGGCGTCAGTATATATAATTCGATATCGATCCCATAATTTGATCAGCTTCAAATTTATAAAATATATCTTCTGCTCGATGTGTATGTATGTGGTAAAATAAATGTTGATTCATGCCATCTATCGAAAAAAAGATCAACTTTTGAAATATATGACTTAACGCATCATCTGTGCATTAAATTCGAAACTATTATTATAGCAAAATGTTATTTTATAAATAAATAAACCTTTAACTCTCCCTTAAACGATTGACAAATGGCCGTAAAAAGTTGTTTTATTTATTCCAAACATTAAGCGTTAAGTAATATAAATTGTGGATTTTATACCCTATAAAAACTTCAATTCTGGATACATCCATACAAAGGTATCAGACTGCTGGCCATTATCAGTTTGATGTGGGCTCTTTTTCCAATACCTATTTCTCGTTGATATATTTTCTAAAATGTAATATAAAAAGTAAAAGTCCCATGATTTCAATATTTGGTAATCGGTTTGTACTGAAACTACACAACACGCTCTTTATTCGTAGGAATTATTTCTTGTAGTTTGTAAGAACCGAATATTTGTATTTTATAGTTAATACTCCCAATATACGTTAAAAATACCAGAATTATCTCTCTAAAGAGGCCATCATTATAAAGAGAACTATTCGAGCATATATTTATTATCGGGGTTTTAATTTCACCCTCATTTAGGTATGCTAATTATTTTATAAATATATTTATAATTCACACATGATAAAATTCTTATAGCTCTTCTCAATGGAAGATATATTTTAATTAGATACGCTCTAAATATTCCAATATATAAATTAAAATTCGCTTAAATATTTCATATCCCTATATCTTAGAATTAATTTTCTCTCCTCTCTTTTGATCTAACCCGGACGTACACAAGAAGCGTATAATTGGCTTAAATTCATATGCTAACTTGTTTATAAATTATGGTCGCCCTAGATATATTATTTTATGTGTTTATTGAAAATAGAGAGATGTATTTTTGCATAAATATATGATCAATAACAAAGTTTAGATGGCCTCAATTTTTTTTATTTCTTCAAAAACAAAATATTGTGAGCTTTGGTAAAATCTCTCTTCTCTATATTCTTCTACTATTCTACATCTTCTAGTACAATAAATGTTATGATATAAAATAACAAACTATATTATAATGGTGTAGACTGTTTAAGGAAGAAAAATTTTTGCAACAATTTCTTCCTTAAATTACTGATTGCAATTATTTAGGTTTTTATGGTGTAGACTGTAGTCCCAAAGCTCACCTTTTTTAAAGCAAATAAAATAATTAGAGCAATTGAAACTTTATGTAAATAATCATATAATAAAAATCGATGTGTATAAAATATACATTAATTTATTCATTTATCTATCTATAAATAGCGGTGTGCAGACTGCACATTTTCATGTATTTAGAAGATGTCAATAAAAATATATTAATTGTCAAATTAACTATATATATATCAGTAAATAGATGTATCAGACTAGCAGAATTTCTCGCTCAATGACACGGTAATTTAAAGTCCACAGGAGTTCTGTGGAGAAATTCTTTTGAAGCAGAAATAATGAAGCCATAAATACGGCAGCGACCCCTGTACGTGACTTATTTTTCCACACAGAGTAGCGAGAAAAAGTAATCAACAAAATTGACCGATGTTGCCCAACTTAAAACACCATGTCAAACAGTTCCGAGAGAACAAATAAACTCTATAGCTTCCCAGAAAAAAAAAAAACATTTTTGTTATAAAAATGTTTTTTCCCAAATTGATTGTCATATATACGGACACTGTTAGGAATGTTTTATTTGTCTGATTGTGATTATTAAAATGTAAATTTTCTCTTTGAATCTTAGGTATAGAATACTAAGAAAAATTAGAAATGGACTTGTGGAAATGTTTATGTTAGAAGTTATTCTAGTATATTTTTTGTCTTATCCCCTCTTCCTTTTTGATCCTGAATATTTAAACTATGTAATATAGTTAAAGTATTTTCACGATTTGAACAAAAAATATTTTTGGAAGTTTAGAATCCATCACTTTTTTAAATAGTTTGATTAGATATACATTTTGATTAAATTATAATCAACAATTGAAATTACCATTTATTTATTTCAACAACACAAAACACGATATTCCCACAAGGGATAATTGCATCAATTTACAATTGTGTGTGTTGTACAGAAACAATTATATAGATCATTCTATAAGAAAAAAATAGGAAACAATGAGATAGATTAGATATATCATTTCAGTTCAGACAAAGGGTTAAAGTATATTTACAAAAGTGAATAAATATTAAACTGGCGAAACCGCTGGGAGAGTTCACCACTGATGAGCCAGGCCCTCCCTTTAATTTTTCCATCGCAGTAAGGACAGTAGAAATTGTTTTATTTTAAAAAGAATATTACGCCTCTAAAATAGTTTTATAATTTGAATAAATATCTGGTGATTATATCCGGTATTTATGAATTCATACAGATTTTCAACATTCATAACTGTCTGAGGTCTAACGCTGTAGAAAAATGGGTATGGGAAAAATGGGAAAATGGGTTCCAACAGTAGGTGTTTGGGTTACCTTGCCACAGTAACAGCTCAGGCCTCCAAGAACAACAATTGTTGCTAAATTTATTCTATTTACGTGGTTTGTTATCAACTGTATGAAAATTACCATTTAAATCATACACAATTAAGATATGGACGTTATTTGTATAAGAGTATCGCGCCTATAGTAATATTCTTTTTGGCTTTGGTGCAAGGTAACCTTCAGGATCTTTCCCTATAAAACACTATGGATATAAACCACATATCAATATTATTCAGAGTAATAATCTGGCTGAATAGCTAGTATATCTTCGTTAAAATGATGTCAACAGAGAGTATTTTTTATTGAAATAAATTAAATTCATTATCATGTAGATAATATTTATTTTGCCGCATTCAATATTTAAAAAATATATTATCAATATCTCGAATATATAGTTTTAAGAAGAATTATAAAATACGTTTTGATATTATAATCTGAGATATTGCTATGATGTCTCTATCGTCGACCATTATCATCCTTAAAATGATATAAATGTATATTAGAAAATAAAAAATAGAAAATTTATATTTGAAATAATTATTTTGAGAGAGATTGAGATTGAATATACAATATAATGTAAATATGTAAATAATTTTAAATACCTAATCTAATAAATATGAATGAATAAGAGAGAGAAGAGAGAAATTTTATATGCGGTTTGATCAAAATTAACATCCTGAAACCATTATCAAAGTTGGTAATAACTTTTGTCCAGTACTCTCCAGATTAAAAAGTAAAACGAACATTTTGAATAAATATCATATTAATTCATTTGAAGCTATTTCCAAATTGTTATCAACAATTTGTAAATATAATTGAAGCACAATACAATTTAAATAAATTAACTGCGCGAATTACCACAATGGTTTTGAATTTCTAATATCGTATTTTAGCTCGAGATTTCATTAAAGGTAAAGTTATCTTTGAAACGCTTTCTAAAGGAAAAATAGGGTTGTCTGGTATTTAGTTGTGTGTATAAATATTTGACTATAGACCTTACACATAGAATATATTACAATATATTATAATAATGTATAAATATATTAAACACTCGGTAGAATGGCTGTTTGCCGACTAGCTCTAATATTTTATTCATACCTACTTTGGTTAATGCTTTGTAAGTATTTAAAAGGTTACAGGGTAAATAAACATCTCTCTATTTTGATTATCCTTGTAATATATGTTAAATTTAGGAGATTTGAAATCTCAAATTCAGTTAGAAAGAATCTCTTGGAATACATTTGTCAAATATTAAAATGGGTTTTGAGCAAATATTAAGCTTGAAACGTAATATTTATTATTTATAATAGTTAAAACGAGAGTCAACTATTTTGTGGATAGATATATATTCAATGATTCTCTTACATTATAGAGAAAGGGAATTTTAAATAATTAGTGAAAGAAACATGACCAAGGATTTGGAAAGCTTCATTCTTCAATGGTAAACCATCCCAGGGAAGTAACGATGACCCAGGTTTTCCAAACATTTCTTATCATTCAGTTCACGAATTGTAGGAATACTTCCTTTAAAAACTTTATAGTTTATATATTTAAGAGTATTTTACTATTTGATTAGAAAATATTAGATTATAAATATATAATAAATTGATTTTAAATATTTATATTAAGTTAAGCATTCTGCTGTAATTAGTTGATTTAGATGAATATAAAAAATATATAAGTAATAAATTAACTAGGCTTCCTAATAATTGGCTAAGTTCAATATAAACATGGATTGTTATATGCAGATAAAATTTTTGATTTGTAATATGATATTCAAAGAGAACAATGATATCCAGCTGATGATCACACAATAATTTAAATTTAGAAATACATTTAATTTTCTTACACTCTCCTTTCTACGGCTGAAAGAAGGCGTTGTGAACGGCGACAAAATGACATTTCAAAGACCTAACTACAGCAAAAGAAAGAACAAATAGAACGGAATCTTATAATTGATATCGCATATCTAGTTTGAGGATTTATATTACAAATATACCATATGTATTTATATATGTATAATTAACGCTTCATTTTTACTAGTTGATAGTGGTTTGTTTATTTACCGGTACTCACTACTAGATTTGGACAAATATAAAATATAAAAAGCAACCTCCACATTAATATAATTATTTATTTTTAAAAAATATCATCAATAATTATATTTTCTGAATAAGGAAGCCACTGGTTGATAGAATAAAGAAACAGTTCATTCCATGAGATACCATTTTTGACATTACAACATCCATTTATAAGTAATTTTGGCCGATATTATCTTATATAAAATCTCTTTAAAAACAATAAATTATATAGTAGAAAAAATGAAGGGAAATCACTTTTTGAAATGGGTTAAATTGCATCTCGCTTTTAAAAAGAAGCGCTATAAAGGGAGTTTTCCATTTGAGATAAAATTGCAATTGTTTTATTAAAAAATCAATCTTGGAGTTTTAAGTAAAAGGCAAGCTTTAGAACTGTTGAAAGGTTTTGCTTGCTTTAAGTATTTTATTTTTTCATTCGAGTTCGTTAGGTCAAGTCGTTTGATTTTTTATGTTCATATTTTGCAATATTTCTAATCAATTGTTTGAAATTTGAAATTTCGTTTTTTAGCGCATTGATAATTAATAGAATTTGGCCTTTTTAAATTAGGTTTTTATATTTCTACAATTCCAGAGTTTAAGTTGGGAGTTTAATACAAGATCCAAGATCATGAAACTTTTAAAATAGATGTTTGATGAAGATGAAAATCCAAATGGAACAGTAGAATGGTTTAGTCAAATTAAACTAACAAACCGCTTTAGGATCCCCATTGATAAGCCAGGACCTTCTAATATTGTTTTGACCAAATGATATTTAATAAATTATTTAAAATAAAAAAAACACACATAGAGGTTTAATTTCAAATAACTAGATTTATATAATAAAAATGGCCTCCGTATTCAGTTTTACATTAATATTTTCCCATTAAAATTTAATATGCTTCAAGAATATATTAAAAAAGTGAACCTTCGAATATTAATTTAAAGAATTATAAAAATGTTGATAATTATAAAAAAAATTAAATATAATATCTCTATTCATGATAAAATTGTGAAATGGTATTAAAATTACAAATATATTCTCACAATGAGTATATTTTTAATTTAAAACACGTTAGCTTTCAAGCGTTTGGATTTTCATTCGTTGAAGAGCGAAAAACGCTTGAAAGCTAGCGTTTTTTAAATAAAAAAGATACTCATTGGGAGAATATATTTGTAATTTTAAAGATAATAATTAGGCATAAATTGAAAAGTTATTATCTAAAGATTTAAATATGGATTTCTCTATTTTTTAAACAGATAAAAATATCTGCATCTTTTTTTTTTAAACATATTTTAATTCTTATATATTCTATCTGTCAATGTATTAATACGTTTTATGAAATATTAATAACAATTATAATTATATAGAGCATCAACACACTATCTATATATAATAAAATCTTAATGCAAAAGTTTTTTTTACACAAAAAACAAACTTCTACTGCCCATACTGCGTTGAAAATATATTAAGAGGGTTTGAATCATCAGTGGTGAATCCTCCAAGCGGTTTTGCCAATATAATATACCAGACGGTACTTAAATGTTTTTGCTTTTATTATTATTTATAATACTTGGAATATATATTTATTTTAAACCTTAAAACGATTTAGAAATAAATTACAAGGAATCTTATTAATTCATTATATATTTATTTCAATATATTATATATAATCAAAAATATATTTCAATAACCTTTTGAAAAGAATAGTGTATTAAAAAATGAAAGAATATATTGAAACCAATTTCTTTTGTCAAAGCCTTTAAAACAATTATAGTTTAGCTCTCAAAATAAATTTTAAGTTTAATATTTCGCGTAAAAAGAAATCCTGTTATTTTATTTAATCAAAATTTCAATTTTACAAGTCAACGATTTCCATTTTAGAAAGAAATTAAAGAGTTGTTTTCTGTTAGAGAATTTGAGCATGAAACGATAATTTTGCTTCAATTATTTTGACACACGTATTTATTTGTGTGTTACATAAACAGATTATGTAAGGGGAAATTCTTTAAACTTCTCGAATTCAATTTAATATTGATTAATTTAATTAAATGTATTTACAAAAACTACTTAATTTGTTTTAATTATACAATAGGAGCATTAACCTTTTATTTATTAATAGAAACACCAATATATAAATTAAACCTATTAATAATAAATTGAATATTTAAGAGCACGAGAGTTTCTAAACAAAGCAAAATTCTATTTATAAAGTTTGTTTTATTTGTGGAATATACACTCGTGCTTGATTGGTTTAATTTCTTATATATGGATGGTGCGTTATTTCCTTATGTTAAATTCATGCCCTACTGGCTTTGTCTTTATTGTTTGCGGAAGAGTATTGCTCAATGTAAATATTTATATAAGGGTGTATATATATATATATATATATATATATTGTGTTAGATTTTTTTGTGTTTTGTTGTTGAAAAGAGTTGCAGTCGTGAAAAGGTATAGATAATTATTTAGCTTTCAAGTAGATTTTATTTTTAATTACTTGAAGTAAAATTACACTTAAAATTATTTATCACAGCAATATCGAATTTATAGAATGAAATCTATAATCGTGATTTAAAAAAAGGTAGGGTTAACTATACATATTTACCACAATAATAATTAAAGTGGTATGTTCTGAATCTATGGTCAAAAAATATATAACAGTCAATGAATGAAAATGAAATATATGTTTTTAAAAAAATAAAATATTTGTATTTTAGATTATAATATATATATAGGTTGATTCAATTTTATAACTAATATTTCACCCTTCGTTGTCGCTTATGTAATAAAAATCGTCAAATACAGTATTAGAGCACTAAAAACGGTCTGGTGGATTAAATTGGCGAAATAGTTAAATCCCAGACTACACCAATGCCATGGAGCCGATTGTGGAGCTTCGGAATGACATCGTGGCCGCAGGAAGGAATCATGCTTCTAAGAAGACTCAGCTCCATCCCACAAGAAAAAGGACCCAATAGTGGCTAACATTTATTTGGCATATATCTCTCCAGAATGAAACCCCCTCGACTACTATATATAAGGATTTGTTGAGATAGATTTCATTAAAAAATATTTATAGAAATATAATCTATTCTATATATTATAAATACTAGCGGATGTACCCGGCTTCGCCCAGGTTTTTCTCGAGGGAATGTTTGTAGTCTAGTAATAAGAAAATATACTACACCTAAATACTATCAGAGAAAAGAGAAACCACGGAAGGTGAACAGAAAAATGCTTACAATGGATGTTATGTTTACGATATCAAGTTAAATAAAAACAAAGATAAAATTTGCATATGTTGGTCACTCTAAATTTGTATATTTGTTAGGCGAAATTAGAAACATGATAAAACAATTGGGTATTTAAAAACAAATGTAGAAATAAAAGTTGAAGTATAATAAACAATGTTAAAGATTAGTTTTAATTATTAATCAAGATTGTGTGTGAATATGTGAGAAAGATGTAATATCGTTGTTGTTTTCTTGGCCTACTGTTTTACATATGGTGTTATCTTAAAATTGCTTGTTTTGAATATTTTTTAGATTGAGATTATTAGCTAGTATGTAAAAAAATTAACTCTGTTGAAATTTAATTTTGTATTTATATATAAATAAAATTAACCCTGTTGATTTTTTTTTGTATTTAATCGATAACAGCGAAGTTACGCATGTTAATGTTAGGAAATATATTTTGATGTTAAGCAAAACCTGCTCCATCTCGTTTTACATAAATGTTGAAAATTTGGTTGAAATTGATGCATTGTAACGAAAATATTTAGTGATGTCCACTTATGAAATTTCCATATTTTATTAATATAGATTTATATTCATATAAAACAATCATCAATATATAATTAAACCTTTAAATCTTTTTAAATATCAACAGAAATTTATTGTTTAAATATGTAATTTATAATTACTATTCTACTTTAAAATGTTCTTCATTTATTCATTAGGTTTATTTTAATATGGATATATATACATGGATATAATAAATCCAACCTGTCAGGAAAGCGGTTCACACAGTGATGACCCAAAAGGACAAGGTCATCGTCGCCAAGGCCTGTGCTTTATTCTGCACTCACCTCAGGATTGTTGAAACTAATAATGGAAACAATACATTGTATATAATTCAAAACCATATGCTTTTATCTGATGCTGGGCCAAATTTCATATACCTATTTTTTAATTAATTTTTAACTTCAAATAATTTTCAGTCAAATTCCATTGTGGTTATTTTCAATATATCTGATATACCCTGTAAAATATTGGCTGGCCTTAATTTTCTAAGAGATTTCATTAAAAAATATTTATAGAAATATAATCCATACTATATATAAAATAAATATTTATATTCATATAAAACAATCATCAATATATAATTAAACCTTCAGGGCTTTTTAAATATTAACAGAAATATATTGTTTAAATATAAATTCAAAATTACTATTCAACATTACAATTTTCTTCATTTATTCGATAGGTTTATTTTAAATATATATATTTCATTTGTTTTGAAAATAATTTTACCAATTACCCTCCAAAATATTTACTTCAAAAAATGTAAAATAGCGAAGAAAAGACAATATATCATCCTTGAAGGGCACTTTTTGATATTGGACGATGCAAATTCAATATAAGAGAAGGTATTCTTTATTTATATTTCAAACATTCAAGCTCTCAAATTTATTTATGCATTTAATTTTATGATATTTTTTGCCCATAGTATGAATATAGGTATAATAAACTGTTGTTGTCGATTTATTAATATAATATCACAAACATCCGTAACATATTTATTATTATGGGTTTGCGGATTTCGACAAATATAAAAAAGGGATAAACATATGTTTATTAATATTTTATAATATTTGTTGTTGTTTATATAGAGGGCAAAGATCATTCCAAATTCACATTGCATAACAGCATTTTCACCTTTCTAAGAGATTACGATCCAACTCACCAAAATGAAAATGTTTCTCTAATTTTTGACAAAAATTGACATTGTTCCGTTCTATATTAAGTAATAATTGACATTATATATATACATATATAAATTGTATTTATTTTGAAATTATAATTCCTAGATCAAATTACTCTGTAAATAAAAGCGTCCGTTATATGTCGAGGTTTTCCCCCTATATAAATATATTGTTGTTTCTCTTTGGCCGGCTAAATATTTTTTTGTTCAAATGTAAATATGTAAAATTTAATTTTATTATTTACGCCTCAAATCAGGTATTTCATCCTTAATTGTGTTTGTGAGACCAATTAAAGTAAATTGTGATTAATAACCTTAATTTTATTAATATCTTTCCCACGACTGCAAAACAATAATCTAAAAATACACACACACACACAGGCCTTTTTATTGGGGCATCGAGCCCTATACATTATTCCCCTCTACAGGATTTAGCAAAGGAAGATATTTCAAAGTAAAAACTAGAATACAAGAAGTAATAAGGAAAAAGAAAAGAGAGAAGAAAGAAAAAACAAACAAAAAGAAATATAGCCATATATACAAAAAATAAACATACAGAGCAAAAGGAACCATACATGATTAAATATTTAAATTAAAGTACCAATGTTTAGAGTATTTCAAAGTTAGGATATCATTGAGAGGGCTAGTGTGGAATCAGCCGCATTCAATCTTCGCTTTCTTCCTCCAAGCAAACCACGACATTCGGCGAATCCATTATTCTCCAACGGACATTGACTGCGGCCTTGTAGAATTTATATAAACCGAAGGAGAGACCCTGATCAACCATCAGTGTGTTCATCCAGCTGCAAATTTGTTGGCAGTCAGGTTGAGACCAGGGTAAGTCACCCAAAATTTCTTTCCTCTGTTTCTCTAAGCAAGAGCATCCAAATAGCATGTATAATTTCGTCTTGGATTCTGTTTTTACACAGATCGCAAGTTAGAGTCAAATCAATCTTCCAGCGCTTTGAACGATTTTCTGGGAAGATCGTCCATAGGAGTCTCAGTTGTGAAAAAAATCTTTTAATTGCTAGAGGAATAGTTGTGAATAAATATCGTTCTGCTGTTATTGAATTTTTTAGGTATTTGAAGTGACTGTAATGTGAAGTATTTAGGATTTTCGCCATGTCGTTTTGGATGCTTTGTTCGGTTGCTATTCGAAATAATCTAAAAATACTCATGTATCCTTAATATAATCAGCAAGTAATAATTCTATATCTCAAAATATTCTAAAATCAACAGAAAATATTTTTTATAATATATATATACCGAGAGTTGTATAAATAAATATAATACCTTATTAAGAAATAGAGAGTTAATTTAAGCGGATTAAAACTAGAATTAAATTAAAACTAGTTAATTAAAGCGATTTTTAAATATCTTCATTGTTTTCCTAGATATTCGCTCTTATAAACATTTGCCACATTCCAGGGTTTGGATATATACCTACCGAAACTCTCTGAGATGGAGGTTTCAAAAAGGTGTGGTTACAATGTGGGTATTCAATGAACTGACCCCGTGAACTCGACACTATATGGTGTTTTTCGAGCAGGTATCTACTTAATTCTATCTAACATTAGCTTGGATTCCTACAAGAGATAGTTATGTCTTCTTCAATGTATCTTTATCCCTCCTAGTTATCTCATGGAAATGATTAAGTGATTGAGAGCCCAGGATTTGCAATTATACATTCTTATTCATTTAATGAGTACCACAGCATATATATATGAAAAACAATAGGGTCAGGTGTTGATATTAAAAATAGAGAAAGCATAACCTAACCAGGAGCACATGTGATTTTTAGATGGCAGAGCGCCATCTAGTGGAAGAGAAATAAACTAAACATTGATTTAACCTGTTCACTGATATTGAGTTAGCCAGATGTGTGCTCTGGGTCAGGAAATGCCTTCTTTATATTTATATATATATAAGTTTATTTTTTATATATAAAGCTGCCAGGTATTTTTTCGTTTATATGTTCGTGTGAATATGATAATTTAATTTAAACATTTTTGAAATGTATTCTGTGTATATATAATTACTAATGTATTTATAGATTAGATTCAAAAACTTCAGTAGCTAATATAATTTTTCCTGTCGAAGGGCGGTTGAGCCCGAAAGCTTGAAATAAATGTATTTAAAAGAGACTTATCCCTCAAGCGCATATTGATTTGAACATAATTACTATATATTAAATAATATATATATTTTTCATTTGTTCTATATAGATGGCGAGTTACTGATTTGTATTAAAGAATATATAATAAAATATGTATATGTGCGTATATATGATATATATTTATTAAGTTTGTGAATATTATTATATGTTTATAATTAAAATTTCAAATTGATACACACACAAGTCCCTGATAATTATTTTAATTATGAAATTTTTTCATAGAAAATATATTAACTCTTTATATAATTATTTATTATAATATATTCATGCTTTATAAATTCCTCTCAAAATTATATTTTATATTTGATGGCTAATTAAATTACTGAGGTTGATAAAAGTGTTTTATATATAATCTATGAAAGGAAGGCTTTTGGAGACAGAATATTCAAAGGTGCTTGAAATGTTAAAATAATGGAATTTTAAAAAATTCAAAATCTGGAAATAAATTTATTGCTTATATATATAATTATAAGGAGCTTTATATGTAACATATTAACCTAAATATTATGTTTTTCATATATAATATATAAATGAATAGGATAGAAATTATAAAATATTCAAAAAGGTATCATGCTAAATATTATGTTCTGATTCTCAGTATACCTTTTGCTGGAGAAAGGAAGAGTTTGCCTTTTTATAAACTTGCCTATTGATGCCTATTTATGAGATGTTTAAGTGTGAAAATTTACATATCCACACTAAATAATTTGCATATTGTCTCTTTATTCTTAGTTCAGGATCAGATTTGTTCAAAATAATCTAGTTTGATCTGGATTCTTCTGAAAAAAGTAATTCTATCTGTATTCAATTCTCGACACAAAATATATATGCTTTCTTGTTAGAAATCGATGATGATTCTAAATATTTCATTCAAATAATTATACATTCCTCTACATTCAAATGCTAATTAGTTTATTCTTAGTCTGAATAATTATCTATATCTAGTTGCTTTAAAATAAGATTATTAAATTCATTTTCGCCGCCGTGAAATAAATATTATTGTTTTCAACTCTTTCCTACCTTGAAGTCACTGGTTCTGATGTTAGAGGTATTTTTGTCCTTTTATAGGGTATAACCCTCGAAGAATATTTTTCAAAATATCTTATAGCAATATATATTAATAAATAAGAATTTCTGCTTGATATTTTTTTTATTATTAGAGCCAATAAAATTATCACTTGATTATTTTGAGAATAGAGAATATTGTTGAGATTTTTCTTGATCTTGGAATCCATGAGTATGTGATATTTCAGTTGTGGTAACAGAATAATATTAATATAAATAGTTATCAAAAATAGCTTTAATTGAGCTAAATGAATATATAAAAAAAACATAAGCTGATAGAAGTACTCCCTGGCTCATGGCGCACAAGAATAAAAAAATAAACTTATTTACATAATTTACAAACAGTTTGAGCCGGCCATCGGGAAACAACAACAATAGGTTATATAAAAGGTAGTCGCGACATCTAGTGGTTTATTTAACATTATATTTGAATCTATGAAATATAATTTTAAATAAAATAATATTTTTATATAACATATATATATTATAAATAGACATACACTCATGAACCATACTTAAGGAATTCATACATTTTAACTTGTATACCGAAATTAATAAAATAACTCTAAGATTTTTGGTTTACAGTTATTTTTTCGTAAACACACGAGATAACTAATTTTAAACAAATTCGTCTATGTCTCCTTCAGAAATAACAAACGCGACCGGCGACATTAAAGATAGTCCACTTTCTTAAGTTTTCTTCATTGGTATATATTGGTGAAAATATTTACTTTACGAATTATTTTACAAATTCAGTGGAGTTTATAACTAAGAAATTCTAGGTGAATTATATTTGGATACATTTCTTTCAAATTCAAAAATATCTTGATAAAAAAAAACAAGCGTGTTCACTGTTAACCAACCTTATACCATTTCATACTCTTTATTTCACATCGAGCCTAAGTTTATAATCGGACCAGCATATACTATGGAGGGAAGGAAACAAGTGTAAAAGAGACGAATTCAAATAGGTAGCCGGGAATATTACAAAAATCCCAGCCCACCTATTTGAATTTACCTCTTTTACCCTTGTTTCCTTTCTTCCAAAGTATATGATTGGATTTGTATATATTAATATTGTAACAAAGTATTTATTAATTTTATTATTTTTTATTAACAGAGTGGTCATTTTTATCTTTATATTTTGCTACTCTGTGAATTTCCCTCGTGGCCTATCTTTTGTTTACCATTCTTAGTTTTGTCCTTCCACGAAATAAATTGCTGTCCCCTCCTGAAGTTTTTGTCCTCCCTAATTTTCCAAGTGGCAATATATTTGCACTATATATTTTCTGCCACCTTTTACCTTTTGTATAATAAGTTTAGCAATATAGCTTAGATATAGAAATTGTACCAGTCCCGGAGATTTGTGTCAATTTGTCTATTTTACACTTACTTCTTTACATTTAGTCTATGATTAGATTCGTATATATTAATATGTTTTTCTTACATATTTTTGTAAATCTTATCCACTCCTTTTATAATTGTACGGTAATATAGCATAGGAAATTTTAGAATTATGTAAAATAATTGTCATTAAAAAGTGTATATGTATGAAACATTGCCACTTGTGTCATTCCGTACCCGTAGAAGGATTTCTTTTCCGAGCTTGCACGATAGAAGCTCTTCTCCCCAGACCCGTGTTTCTTCTATAGCGTATAGGGAGTTGATCCTCATCTCAAAGTACATTATATAATGATTTTCAAAATCTTTTAACAGGGCTGATATGCGCGCTATATACATGAATGAATCACAACATAAAGTTTTAGGTAGTATTCCATGTATAAATTTGGTATATTGGTACCAATCCCACGTCTCCGTCATTCAGCAAAGCTATGAAGATGACAATGTCAAAACATCAGATAATGATTTATATTTCACGTTTTCCAAGATGTTTTGTACCTCTTTCTTAGCTTTTCACTTTTAATAAATCTACCCGCGCGCGAACAACAATGATAGAGTAATAATGTTTAAACTCTAATATAAATATCCGCTAGAGGT
Organism: Cordylochernes scorpioides; assembly: GCA_030710605.1. Taxonomy (NCBI): domain Eukaryota; kingdom Metazoa; phylum Arthropoda; class Arachnida; order Pseudoscorpiones; family Chernetidae; genus Cordylochernes; species Cordylochernes scorpioides. The sequence continues at coordinate 77,636,981 of CP092864.1, read as the reverse complement.
TAGTCAAGGAAAAATGGGCTAGTATAGCTAAAGAATATTGAGAATGAGCGCAATTTGATGACGTACGTTACAGAAAGATTATTAGGGAGAGAAAAAAGAAAATTTCAAGGTAGGTATTGTAAATTGTTATGTTCCGAGGTTCATATTTTTAATTAAATGTTCGATACATATGGTTTTAAAGTGATAGAGAATATAAAAAAGGCCAATTTGAATATAATTATTAGTTTACCACAAAATGTTGTTCATTATGTCTTTTTTCATTTTGCCTATTTCTTTGTGAATTTTGACAATGATAATTTATTAATTTACCTTGATGTAGAACATGTTTTTCTTATTACATTTCTATAGTTTTTAATCACAGTGCTTCTGTCACCTATGCTATATTTTATTAGGAAACATTTTTCGGTTGAAAATTAAAGGAAATTGATTGCAAAGTTTTTGGAATAGTATTTTAAAACATTCACTTTCTTTTTTATTTCTGTTAATATTTAATAAATTGTTTATATTATATATTATAATGATTAATTTTTTAAAATTTAATTTGTGTTTTCTTTCTTAGTGTATTTGAAAAATAGACGTGCGCTCAACAAATGTTTGAATATCTTCATAAATCAACATCGATTATATTATTAGACTAGCCGAGTGACCCGGGCAACGCCCCGGGTTTACCCGAAGGACCCGCAGGTGAGAAACTATAGAAGAAAAATTTTAACAAATCAGAAAATGAAATTGCAAACAACAGAACTACACTTCTTTAAGGACATGAGAGCACATGCACTGTATCACCATACGTGTACCATTTTCAAAGACCCTGCTTAGGATTAAAACTTCTCAGAAGCATAACAATAGTACCAACCTAGAGGTTAACTGGTGTGGATGCATTCCTCTGGGAGTAAGACTATTGAGAAATTCAGTAGGGAGTTATTTTGCTTCTCCGCATTCTAACACTCCAACTGTTAACACTGTGGAAACACTGACTCATGTTTGGTAAGCAATTTCAGGGAAGAAACTATAGACATTGGATTAAATAAATTATTAATTAAATTGCATTAAATAAAAATTATTAGATTTAAATAAATATTATTAGAGTGAAAAAAAAAGAAAAAATTAACAAATTAGAAAATAAAATTTCGAAAAATACAACTATATTGCAGATAAGATAAGAGGACCTTATTAAAAAATAAATAAACTAACTGTAATTCGACACTATCGATAATTCGACACTTTCGATAATTCGACACTTTCGATAATTCGACCATTTTAAAAATCAAATTTACAAGGTTGATTGTTGTTTAAATACAACTTTGATTTTGCATGCATAAACACAGGCTCTTGTAGCAAGAACCCAAATATTATTTATAGTCATAGCAAAAGCCAACTTTAGTGAAAACTGATGCCTCTTCAGAATGAATGGAAGACTGAAATCTGAAGGAGCAGAAGATATGGGTCATCTTTACATGTATGCTATCCAATGTTCGCACACTTGAAAAAGCCACATATAAAGTTGTCCGTGCGTAAACACAGGCTCTTGTAGCCAAGGTTTGGCCTTGAGCCTTATTTATAGTCATAGCAAAAGCCAACCTTAGTGAAAATTAACGCCTCTCTAGAATGAAGCGAAGGTTGGTATCCGAAGGGGCCAAAGATATTTCAGACACTATACAGTGTGTTCAACTTTGGGCACTGTCAGTATATGTGCTTCAAGGACATGAGAGCACATGCGCTGAAACACCATACGTGTTCCATCGCAAAGATCCTAAAGGCATTGGTGAAAGTATAAATAAATATTTTGGAAATGAAAAAAAAAATACATATATATATAAGAAAATAAATTGGAATAAAAATTTACAAACTATATTTCAGAGTGGATACATATTTGAAAGGAAAAAAAAAAGAAAATTGCAAACAACAAAACTATATTACAGATATGACATGAAAACTAACGCCTCTCTAGAATGAAGCGAAGGTTGGTATCCGAAGGGGCCAAAGATATTTCAGACACTATACAGTGTGTTCAACTTTGGGCACTGTCAGTATATGTGCTTCAAGGACATGAGAGCACATGCGCTGAAACACCATACGCGTTCCATCGCAAAGATCCTAAAGGCATTGGTGAAAGTATAAATGACCCATATCTTCTGCTCCTTCAGATTTCAGTCTTCCATTCATTCTGAAGAGGCATCAGTTTTCACTGAAGTTGGCTTTTGCTATGACTATAAATAATATTTGGGTTCTTGCTACAAGAGCCTGTGTTTATGCATGCAAAATCAAAGTTGTATTTAAACAACAATCAACCTTGTAAATTTGATTTTTAAAATGGTCGAATTATCGAAAGTGTCGAATTATCGAAAGTGTCGAATTATCGAGTGTCGAATTACAGTTTGTTTATGTATTTTTTAATAAGGTCCTCTTATCTTATCTGCAATATAGTTGTATTTTTCGAAATTTTATTTTCTAATTTGTTAATTTCTTTCTTTTTTTTTTTCACTCTAATAATATTTATTTAAATCTAATAATTTTTATTTAATGCAATTTAATTAATAATTTATTTAATCCAATGTCTATAGTTTCTTCCCTGAAATTGCTTACCAAACATGAGTCAGTGTTTCCACAGTGTTAACAGTTGGAGTGTTAGAATGCGGAGAAGCAAAATAACTCCCTACTGAATTTCTCAATAGTCTCACTCCCAGAGGAATGCATCCACACCAGTTAACCTCTAGGTTGGTACTATTGTTATGCTTCTGAGAAGTTTTAATCCTAAGCAGGGTCTTTGAAAATGGTACACGTATGGTGATACAGTGCATGTGCTCTCATGTCCTTAAAGTAGTGTAGTTCTGTTGTTTGCAATTTCATTTTCTGATTTGTTAAAATTTTTCTTCTATAGTTTCTCACCTGCGGGTCCTTCGGGTAAACCCGGGGCGTTGCCCGGGTCACTCGGCTAGTATGTATATAAAAAAGCAAAGCCCAATCCTAAACCCAAATATTTTTTTTATGAGAAGAACATCAACATATTGCATGATTACGGCAGTCCATAGCTTCCCTGACAAAAATTCACCAAGAAAGTAAAATATTCCAAAATTTTTCTGTGTGTAAATTTCTAAATATGTAAAAACATGTATACAAAAAAGCAAAGCCCAATTCCAAACCCAAATATTTTTTTTTATGAGAAGAACATCAACATAATGCATGATTACGGCAGTCCATAGCTTCCCTGACAAAAATTCACCAAAAAAGTTAAATATTCCAAAAATATTTCTGTGTATATATTGCTAAATGTGTAAATAACATGTATATAAAAAAGCAAAGCTTAATTTTAAATTTCATTATCCTTTTTACAGGAAAAGCATCAAAATACTGCATAAGTACGGCACTTTTGCAGCCGCATGATTACGGCAGTCCATAGCTTCCCTGACAAAAATTCACCAAGAAAGTTAAATATTCCAAAATTTTTCTGTGTGTAAATTGCTAAATATGTAAAAAACATGTATACAAAAAAGCAAAGCCCAATTCCAAACCCAAATATTTTTTTTATGAGAAGAACATCAACATAATGCATGATTACGGCAGTCCATAGCTTCCCTGACAAAAATTCACCAAAAAAGTTAAATATTCCAAAAATATTTCTGTGTATATATTGCTAAATGTGTAAATAACATGTATATAAAAAAGCAAAGCTTAATTTTAAATTTCATTATCCTTTTTACAGGAAAAGCATCAAAATACTGCATAAGTACGGCACTTTTGCAGCCGCATGATTACGGCAGTCCATAGCTTCCCTGACAAAAATTCACCAAGAAAGTTAAATATTCCAAAATTTTTCTGTGTGTAAATTGCTAAATATGTAAAAAACATGTATACAAAAAGCAAAGCCCAATTCCAAACCCAAATATTTTTTTTATGAGAAGAACATCAACATAATGCATGATTACGGCAGTCCATAGCTTCCCTGACAAAAATTCACCAAAAAAGTTAAATATTCCAAAAATATGTATGTGTATATATTGCTAAATGTGTAAATAACATGTATATAAAAAAGCAAAGCTTAATTTTAAATTTCATTATCCTTTTCACAGGAAAAGCATCAAAATACTGCATAAGTACGGCACTTTTGCAGCCCCCCTGACAAAAATTCACTAAAAGAGGTAAGTATTCAAAAAATATTTTGGTATATATATTGCTAAATGTGTAACAAACATGTATATAAAAAAGCAAAGCTTAATTCAAAGTTCTAATATTTTTTTTATAAGAAAAGCTACAAAAGCAAATAGGGAGAAGTGAAGCCATTTAGCCATTTTCAAAATCTGATTGTGAAAGAGTAAAAAAATGAGTAAATAAGAGCAAATATAAAGAAAAAGTATTGCTAAATGTGTAATAAACATGTATATAAAAAAGCAAAGCTTAATTCTAAGTTTTAATATAAAGAAGAAATAAGACACAAAAATGGAGCTAAATTCAAATGAAAAACTATAACAAATTAATAAAAAAAATAAGACCTAATCCAAATGCCACCATCATCAGACAAAAGAAAAAATGAGATTTTATTCTTTAGTTCATTTATTCTTCTGTCTGATGCTGTTGCTGAAACGTCACACACTATTGAATTATTTGGATTAGGTCTTATTAATGAGAAAAAAAAAGATGCCAAAGAGAGATGAAACGATGCCAAAAAAGATAACCAGATACAAAATTTGTGCTAAATTCAAATGAAAAACTATAACAAACACTTATAAAAGATAATTATTATAGAATAAAAGTAATAATTCAATCTACAATTCGAAAAATTTATATATTTAAATGAAAAACTATAACAAAGTACTTACATAATCAAATGAATCAGAAATATATATTATTTCAAAACACATTTTTACGCATTTCAAAACAAATGAATTGATGATGATAAATGCAAAAAATCTACGATTGTAAAATAGATTAAATTAAAAAATAAAAATAACTGTTAACATTAGGAAAATAAAAACAGGCCTATCATACGAAGAAAAAAATAACGAAAATTTTGGTATATAGATTGTTATGTGTAGTTCAGAATCTTCGGAGGAGATAGCTCAGGACTTTACAATGGAAAACTCTGTTACGGTATTATCTATATAGATTTTACTTTGGAAATGAGACAGCGGGCTATTGAAACGTTGAAAATGACGATTTGATAAAAATGAAGTTTATATCAAATATATTTAATGAATTTAAATACTATCAAATTGTTATCGTAAATATAGAGGCTGCCTGGCCGGCATTCATAGTTCTTCAAATAAAAGACACTTCGGCCAGTAAATCTTTTTAATGTCTCGACGTTTCGACAAAAAATATTTTGTCCTCGTCAGGAGCGAACAAAAATTAAAACATTTGGTAAAGCGTTAGAAATTATTCTAAGGCTGCAAGGGCGTTTTCACGCGGTATTTCAAATTTTGTACAACATCTAAAGCACGAGTGAAAAAACAAATATTTTACTCACAAAAGACTATGATATTTTAAATAATTTGATTTCTCTATTATGAAATGCCCGCGAAATTGTATTTTAAATTAGTAATTTTATGATGTATAATATGTTAATTATACTAAATATGAATAATTTATATACGTTTTCTTTTTTTTTTTGACGAGGACAAAATAAAATTTTGTCGACACGTCGAAAAAATAAAAACTCTACTTGCTGGAGTGTCTTTTATTTCCAGAACAATGAATGCCGGCCCGGGTACTTCTATCTTCAAAAAACGGTAACTTGATAAAAAAAAGACTCGTATATACGCAATATCCTTAATTTATACTGAAATGATCTTTATTCTGATATTTATGGAAAACAGGATATTATTGTTTTTAATCTATAGTCCACATAGAACCGTAGTATGATTCATATGGAAATATCAGTTATGCATTCATATTTATTCCGATATTATAACCTCTGTGAAATCTTTAGGACAAAATAATAAAGCCTCCGAGGTTGCGTTTCTTTCTTTAAAACGTTTAATAATGCTCAAGCTTTCGGGTATGGTGGCCCTTCTACAGGAGCAACGCAAATGGTAGTGAATCGTTAGCAGAATAATACTTTATTCAGCTCTTTCTGAGTTTGATTGTGTTTGGAGCAGATAGTAGTAGATATATTATGTGTATTCAGTGGAATTAAAACTATTTTTATTTAACACATTGGATGAAGTGGTCTTTTATTAGATATTTCGCTCATCGCATCATATAACTATATATAATAATAGATACATAGTATCTCACATATATCTCTCATTTATAGAATCATAACCCCTTTAAAATATAAGACATTAGATCAATATAAACCTATTATATAAATCGAATATAAAATTATAAATTACAATCTGAAAAGCCTATATATTTATATCACTTTGATATTATCTGAACTTCATTATAGTTCCTTAACTATTAGTTAGCAAATTAACTTTGTAGCTAAACCAATCAATCCAGCCAAATTATTAGAAACTATGCGCGTAGGTTAGGTTAGGTAAATTAGCATTCTTAATTACCTAGGCCATTCCTCTCTGCCCATAGAGAATAATAGGGATTTAATTTACTGATTCAACTAATTATGCTGACTCCCTCCCCATAGGTAAATAGATAAGATGGAATAAAGAGCTAATTAGCCATTTACTTATTAGAGATAAATTGGTAGACAGTTTTAATAAATTATCAAATTGATGAATATCATTTAATAAGGTTTTCCTTTTCAAATTTTATTATATATATATTTGCTATTCTTTATCTATAGGCTAGTTTATTATAAATTAATATTGTAAACGATTCTTTTTCTTTCTAAGATATCAATTTATGTATATTGAAATTTACCTTTTTTAAATATGGATAAATATAATTGATTCATATTTTTTGTTATCATAATTAATATATATTTATAATACTTTGCTAAAATATTCCTGTTCTTTTTTATCAATATAATAAAATCCATTTTGGGTAAAATGTAATAGAATTATATACATTTCGAACGCGGATATTCTCATCTATATATCAAAATGATGTTCCGCATTTAATTTTGCACATGATTTTCATCCTATCGCAAAAATACGTAATTATGTTTATTAAAACTATATTTAATTTAGAGAGTATGTGTTCTTCAATATAAAATATAATTTGTCTTATTTCAAATTTGAATGTTATCTCCTACTCTAATGAATTTTATTATAGTCTAAATATTGAATATATTTGGGTGAGCGCCTATTAATATTTTAGAAGCCAAGGCACGATCAAAAAGTAACCGATGTTAAAATCACAAATATCAAAACTAAAGTTATTTTAGAATAAATATAAACAAAGGTATACCTTATTTTATGATATTTAAAATATTCAAAACTATTTTAACAATACACATAGTATACAAACCAATATGAGTATTTAATAATTAATTTTCCAGGAATTTTCCTGCACGTACACAACATGTCCAGGGCGGACTATATTCCATGAGATTTACAAGGAAACTAATGGAATCTTCACAATCCGCTAAAGAGCTTTGCGGCCACGGTCAATAGATGTCGTCTCGTTTTGATATTTATTTTAACAGGAGAGTCGAACTATGCCTTTATAGATCAATTTCCGCACGGCAAAATTCAATCTGTATATACAGTTAAATCTCTCTGTCTATAGCGCCCCCTCTAAATAGCGCCTCCTTCTCTATAGCGCCCGATTTTAAATACATAGTACGATGCCATTTACATCAAAAGTTACCTGTTTATAGCACCCCTTCTCTATAGCACCCTATTTTGGTGAGTCCCAAGTTGGGGGCGCTATAGACAGGTTTAACTGTATTAATATATATACCATCTATCAGATACGATATATATGTCTTTTGTTTACTTTTCTTTTCTCGCGTAACCTTACTATTCTAGATTTGAATCTATCAGACAATCAAAAGGTGTAAATTTTCTATACATATAGAAAGCATACTGACATTGTACTTAATAGACGTCAGAGTATAGCCTAGTCAAATACGCTCAACTTTTGATAAAATTATATTTTACGTACTGACGAGAGAGCAAGAGAATGCTGTGCAAATATTTTTTTTCTAGAAGGCTATTCAATGTGGAGTGCGATACATGGTTGAAATTAGAGTTTTATACCTTCATTCTAACAAGCCAAACTCTATTCTAAATAAATATGGTTAATGTAACGGAGCGCCGTCTCTTATCCAAAATATTAACTATTTTAACATAATAATATTTGAAAAACAATCTCAGAAAAACTGAAAAAGTCATTGAAAGGGTTTGCCTCTGATAAGCTAGGCCTTCTCAATATTTCTTTTTTTGTATAATGGGAAGTATAGAGTTTTATTTTAGTTTGAATGGAAGCTCATTGCAGTAAACTAGTTGAAAAATAGATATGAAAGGGAGAATTATAGGTTATATATAGCCATGTTTCATTCATATATATGTTATATTAAAATATTATTTTATTTAAAATTATATTTCATAGATTCAAATACTTTGTTAAATCGACAGCCAGAGGTCAGGCTTCCCCTATAAAAACTTATTGTTATTGTTTCCTGATGGCCGGCTCAAACCTTTAGTACATTATGTAAATAAGGTTTTAATTTTTTTATTCTTGCGCCTTAAGTCAGGCAGTACTTTTATAAAATTATGTTTTCTTTATTCCATAAGCTCAATTAAAGCTATTTTGATAACTAATTTTATTATAATCTTTTCCACGACTGCATACCAAAATCAAGCAACAACTAATAATTATATATAAATAACAATCAAAATACAACAGAAATCTTTTTTTAAGCATATATAATCTCAAATGTTATATTTCATTTTTCCCATTAATATTTTCCAGAGTTGTAGGAGTAAGAAGCAAACCATCGACCAAAAAGAATCCAGGCTCCAGGCTATAATTAAAAATATTTAAAATTATGTTTTTTATCAAAACATTTTTATTTAAAATATCTTTTGACTATTGACACTTTGCCAATATATATAAGCTCGATAAAATGTGTATTGTTTTTCATCGTCAATAAGATTTTTATTCGGAATTAAAAAAAAACATCTTATTACTTAGCAATTAAGTTCGAATTAAAAATTTATAAAATTCGTTTTGAGTATATTAATATTGGATTAAAAATATTTTGTTTATTGGTCGTTCATTATAGATTGTATCATTGAGATTAAAACTTATATATTTGTGATTTTAATATATAGAACTTATTATATATCTTGATTTATATATTCTAATTCCCACATATAAAATATTTTGAAAATAGAGGGCCATCCATAAATAGATCTTTAATTAAAAAGGAATATATCGGATCAAATTAAACATATAAATTATATAATATTAAAATATAATTATGTTTGATTTTTAATCAATTATGATTGTTTTATCATTAATTGGGGATGCCATTGTCTTCTTTTGATTTATTATCAGTTTTTAGAAACAAGGTGAATAATTCAGATAAAATATTCTTCATTCATTTTCATAGTCCATATTCATTCTGTATAATTAAATTTCAAATGAGACTTAAGGAATCGAAAGAAATATCCATACCAAAAGGGTACTATATTAAAAAAAAATCAGTCATATTATTTATAGCTCAAATATTTTTATAATTAGATATATTTAACCATTGATTAGTATACAAATAATGTTGCAGTAATACTGAAAAATATGATGGTAGACTCTTCGTGAGCACAAACTGTGTTGAAAGTGGTAATTCGAGGATATTTAAACGATGTAATGCTCTGTTAAGATTTGTATATTGTTATGATGTTGTCTATGGTAATTTGTATCTCTGCCTATATTTCGCAGCTTTGTTAGATTGGTTGTGTTTTGGCTAGCGGTTCTTGGATATGGCAGGCCACTGATAGGCTAGTGTGGTGGGTACATAATTTTACCAAATAAAATTTCTTCATTCTCTTGCCCTTATTTATTGTATATAAATAACTTAAAGTAATAAAGGATCTTCATTATTATCAGTCTTCTTTCTCTTCTATAAATATTTACATTTTTCACAACAAAATCTCTTTAAGAATATTTTAAATCCAATCTCACTATACCGTAAAATAGTGGTCTATATCAATATATTTCTATCAGGACTAGTGAAATATATTATTAGAAAGAGATATTCGTTAAATATAAGATTATTAAATTGAAATTCATATTCATTATTTGATATACAATATATAAGGTTGACAGAGGATGGTTTATATGTGCCGAAGAGTGACATCTCTCTTTATTTAAAAAAGTACCAAGAACCCTTTTCTTCTCATTCTAACAATTGAATAACTCCGCTTGTTGAACGTTATGAAATCGAAGCCGCCCCTGTACTGATGAAGGCCAAACTGAAAACATAGTAAACAGATTATGTCTCATTATTTATCATCACAATTATATTTTTCACTGGGGGTGATAAACCAATTGCATTTTAGAAAAATATATGTTTTTATTTGTATATATATCAGTAATTTTAGTTAAACAATGTTACCATATTAAAATACCTTCAAAGCCTCAGATATTCCAGGTCTATCCTGGAAGTAGTCGTTCAATAGAGGTTGAATTAGATCAGATCAAGACATTTCTGATTATACAAATGTTGTCGCTCATAAGATGAATTTCGCTTTGGAAGCTTTACTAAACATATTGCTTTCGTTTCCAATTTTTGCCGGTAGGATATTTATTTATAAAATCCCCCATCCGCCGACATTGATGCAAACTTATTTTGACGGAGAGATTACTTTTCTTTTTATTTTGTTTTCATATATTTCCTACGAAATATTCATCACATAAATATTTTATTTACTATTCGTGTCTCGAAAGCCTTTACGCTATTTATTGAATAATAAAAAATTAAGCCATTTTTCCTATTGTTATGATTCTCATAACAATCGAAATATATTTTGTACTCTCAATTTAGTTTTAGAATAGCATTAGTAACTAGTTTAAAACCCTAAAAACGTATTTACATACCTATAAAGAGAGATTTCTAATAAAATATCCATAGTAGAATAGCTTCTAAATGTGTAAAATAATGAAAAGGCTCGCTGAAACGAGCCGGTGGGTATATTGAACCTTCTCTTCCAACAAACCTCTAATAAACCACAATATCAACGATACCATATAGTGGACAATGGATATAGAGAACTATGGCTGCGGTGGCCAAGGTTTAGTCTGATTGATATTAGCGAAGTTTTACTGTAGTTTTAGTTATTGATATATGGGATGACACCATGACTGAAATGAATACAAATATTGAATTTTTATGATTTTCATTCATTTTAAAATGGACCAAAAGGTGGAATAAAATTAAGCTCAGACACTCTTAAACAGCTTTTTCCTAAAAAATAAAAAGGAAATATTAATAGGGTTTGAACCAATAGGATGATTAATCATTTAGCAATATCGAACAATGTGATTACAAGCCTTTAGAAATACTTTCGAAATAATATAATTCATCGATAGTATACATGTATTTCGGATGGCTCTATGGAAATTATGGCTTCATACTGTAATAAGCAACTTTTCTTTCAATTGTTGTAGATAAAGGTTATGTATAGTGTATAAAGACATACATTACATACTTAGAAATATATCTGACGGTATATAACAATTGTGCACTGCTTGGTATGCGGGAGATAATTCCTAACAGGTGTTTATATTAGGGAGGGATGCTGCTTTCAGTGTCTTAATTACCATCAAATTTAAATATTATTCATATGAAAGACATATAATAGACGTATATGAGGAAGTATAACTAATATTCAGATAGGCAGCGCAATAATATTTTAGAAGGTATATAACTAATTTAGCGTATGAATTTTAATATCTATTACGGAAAATAGTGGCATGCTGGCAATCGAAATATTTAAAAAATTGATAAAAATCTAATATATGACTTTTAATATAGGAAATTTATTATGAATGTGCTTTATCTATATATTAAAGGGTTCGTGTAATAATTATAATTGATGATGATAAAACACATAATAACAATAATATAATGAATGAAATTTAAAAGCATAGGGTCCCTCTACCGTCAAATTAAACGTCAAAAACAAGTTGCCATCTATTGACTGTCACCGCAAACTATCTGCTTCGGTTCGGTGACAAAGCAACAACACCATCTATTAATAAATGAAAAACGTCCACTTAGATACAACGGTTTCAGGCTAATGGCCCTCGTCAGCCCAGGGCTGAATAATCGAAATGTATTTGCATTTAGTCATAAATTAAATAGATTCTTGTGACACATTCTTATGAAACAGATATAGCTAGCCATGTAAAAGTTGTTGCTGTTTTGCCACATATCGGTTACTTACTTGGCAAGTAGATTTCTACTTGTTCTCTGCAACTTGAGATAACCTTTGAAGATTTTGAAAATGGACACAGAATAAAGGTGAAATAGAATCTTCATCTTCTTAGGAAGATATATAGGTTGCTATGTAGAAGGTATTCTATCAAATTCTTTGGGCCCAGAATAATGCGAGATATGTTTGATATCAAATGGGAATATTCTTTAAAGGGGTTTTGACATGAAAATAATATATGTTTGAATCCTTATATATAATGTGTTATTATTTTTTATAGTGTAAATACTTCAAAATACTCTATCTTTATGATCAAAAATATATTTAGAATGTTTTTAAAATGTATATATATATATATATATAATTTATTAAACTATATAACTTGAAAAAGTAAAAATCAATATCAGGTACATTTCAAATAATATTTGGGTAACTCTCTATTGCTCACTTAAAACTATATAACTGTAAAAAGAGCGAGAGGGTAGAACACAAATGATAGATGACTTATTTTCTTCGGAAGGTCTAATTTCACTAAAGAGGCCCTCTAACTTCGATTAACATTTTTTTTTTTTTAATTGGCCAGGCGGCCAGACTGAGTGGACGTGTATTGCATCGCTCCGTATTTTCCGGTAAATATACTTTAAATTTGATTTAACTTTTGTTATATTATATATTTTGAGATAATTTAAATACAGTTCATATTTAAACATATTAAATTTTTAAATTATATATTAATATTGCTAAATCTTTTGGATTAAATTAAACACTTTAAATAACGCTAACAATTCATTATAATTTTACGCTGTCAATAGATATGCAAAACAATGAATGCATTAATATTAGACAGGTTGGATGAATTATGTAAATATTTTGTAGACAAATTTGATAACAATCAAAAAACTTTGAATAAACAAGATATTGGATATGTAAAAAGTACAACAAAACAGCTAAAGGATAGTGTAATAGAATTAGTGAAACTAGAACAGAGTTTAAATGGAATTGGGGAATGTATGCAGAAAAATTATACCGACATTAAAATCGATTTATCCCAAATAGTAAAACAAAGCAGAAACAAGGACTCGTATGCAGAGGTGGTAAAATATGGGGAAGATAAATTTATTCAAAAAGATAAGCAAATTACTGAGGAACAAACTATCATAATAACTGCCAATGAAGGTCAAAACATCTCACAGGTACAACAAAAGGTGAATGATAGTATAAAATTTTTACGACAGGAGGGAAATAAAATAAAGATTAGCAAGGTATTTAATACTAGGAAAGGTACAGTAATAAAATTGCCTAAAGATCAAGATATAGATCGAATGATAGAAAGTTTTACTAAGCAAGATGATCTAAACCAATGCAGTAAAATATACAAGCCAAAACTAAGAGATCCAAACATAGTCATAAAATCAGTCAACAAGATGACCAACTTAGCTAATTTATAGACAACGTTATGTGAGATGAACCCTGAACTTTCTCAACTCAGTGAAGAGATCAAAGTGCTATTTCCAATGAAAACCAATAGACCAGAGCAAGATGTAGTACTGAGGGTTTCACCTAGAGTCTACCAAATTATGAAGAGAAATGGAAAAATTTACACGGATATTCAACGATGCGATATTAAAGATAAAATATTAGTGAATCAATGTCAGAACTGTTTTTTATTTAATCCTAATCATAAGAGGAATAACTGTCCCAATCCCAAAAAATGTATTAAATGTGAAAAAGAGGGAGAACACGAATGCTCGACTACAATTAAATGCTGCAACTGCGTCAAACATCCACATTTTAGAAATAGAGATTTGGAGCATAAACCGAATAGTCAAGACTGCCCAATCTATAAAAAAGAGATGCAAATCATAATACAAAGAACAGACTATTCTACACATATAGAAGATGCGGGCCAATAATAAGCTTCCAGAATGATGGGGCGAAAACTATATATTGACAGAATCAAAATTATTCAACAAAATACCAGAAAAAGCAAAAACTGTATAAATGAGCTTTGTGCATCTGATGAAATTAGAAATGCAGATATAGTAATGATACAAGAACCTTATATAATCAAAGAGGAGGTAATATTTCCAGGACCTTGTACAAAATATCAATTGATGAACAGTCCCAACATAAATACGGCAATAATTGTAAGAAATAGCAGCTTAACAATTCAATTAAGTACAGAATTCACTAACTCATTTGCTACAACTATAACCATACAAACAAAAAGTAAGAAAATATATCTTTCCAACATTTATATACATCCGAATTCAATGAAAAGTGAGCACGAGGAATTTATGAAGAAGTTAATTAATACAAATTTACATATGCCGGTGATAATTTGCGGCGATTTAAATGCCAGAGCTCCGTTATGGTATGATATCAGGAAAAATTATAATGGACATAGACTGATCCCTTTCATAGATGAAATAAACTTAATTATCCATAATAGTAAAACTTTCACGTGTCGTGATGCAAGTGTGATTGATCTCACACTAACAAATAAACATGCAATTGCGGCGATCAGAAATTGGAAGACACAGCAGATATAGCAAATTTCAGATCATGTAGCTATATCTTTTGAAATATATACAAACGAACAATTTAGTTCAGAAAAATATTATTCCATTTGGAAATTTAATGAGAAAAATGCGAACTGGTTAAGTTTTAGTCAGAGAATTAACAGTACTGAACGAGAAAAAATTGAAAACTTACTAGACATAGTGGATACACCAGAAATGATTGATCAAACGGTAAAAGAACTTACGAACATACTGATTGAGGCAGCACATAATTCACTTAAAGTAAATAATAATATGACAACCAAAAATAATATTAGTAATAAGTGGTGGAATACGAATTTACAGCTTCTAAAGGATCACTGTCATTATCTTAGAAACTGTTACTATAGAAACAAAAATTGCCCTAATCATATTAAACAATACTATAAAAGCATACGAAATAAGTATTTACGGGAAATAGAAAAAGCTAGGAAAGCATCATGGAGAATTTTTCTGGAGGAAAACAAGTCGAACAACCCTTATGGAAACTTATATAAGGTGTACAAAAACATCAAAAGTGGATCTAAGCGGAAGAGAAATATGCAAATTTTGGAGGGTAACACTGATATGGAATGTTTGCAGAAGGGTGAGGAATTATTGAATAACTTATTTCCAGATGATAAATGTGAAGAAGATACAAACATCCATAAAAGTATAAGAAATTATAATTTAAAACTACTCAATAAAGAAAAACCGATGGTTATGATTACTGAAGTTAACGACTTAATTGACAAATTAAATCCAAAGAAATCTCCCGGAATAGACAACATCTCTAACAACATGATAAGGCACACTAAACAATATATAGCTCCTATATTGGTGAAACTATTTCAAAAATGTTTAGACCTACAATACTATCCTGCTGAATGGAAAAGAGCAGAGGCAATAATTATTCCGAAACCTGGAAAAACTGATTTTAATAACTTTAAAAATTATAGACCTTTATGTCTTAATTCCAACATTTCTAAAATATTTGAAAAAATAATTAATAACAGAATAATAAAATATTATGAAGATTTTAATTTACTAAGTGATCGACAACATGGCTTTAGAAGATCGAAATCTACTATTACTGCACTAACTGAAATAATAAAAATTGCGTTAGAACATAAAACAAGAGAATATGCAGCAATAATTGCAGTGGATATTAGTGCAGCGTTTGATAATGCATGGTGGCCGGCCTTGATGAAAAGACTAGATGAAGATGGTGTGCAGGCTTCAATGATAAAACTTCTACAATCATACTTTGATAATAGAAGAATAAGATTTAGATATTCCTCAACTGAAATTAATAAGAAACTAAGTAAAGGATGTCCACAGGGAGGACCACTGTCTCCCACATTATGGAATATTCTTATTAATGAGATACTGAATAATAATCTGGATGATAATTGTGAAACAATAGGATATGCAGATGATATTACGCTAATATGTTGGAATAAAACTCCTGAACAACTAAGAAAGACAATAGATAATGTATTAAGAAAAATCAATAAGTGGTGTGAAAGTCGTAAATTAAAATTGTCAGATGAAAAAACAAAAATATTATATTTATTTAAATGCAATAGCGATATAATAGTCTCAGGTAGCAAGTTAATTAAACCGGCTGAAGAACTTAAGATCCTAGGAGTGACTATTAAAAATCACCGAGTCAGAAGCAAACTGGACTTTACGCCTCACGTTAATGAAATGATCATAAAAGTAACTAGAGCTAGTGGATACCTATTTGGCCTGACAAAGAAAGCATGGGGTCTAGACTTTAGACGAAGACTGATATTGTATAAGACATTATATCGAAGTACAATTACTTATGGTTACCCAATATGGTATCCATTCATAAACAAAAAGTCTAAGGACAAACTAAATTCTCTTCAATATAGTATATTAAAACATTGTATACAGGCCTACAGTACAACATCATCGGATTGTACACATATACTTGCACAAGTCCCCAAACTTACTGATTATATTGAATCTAACATGTTGAAAACCGAAATAAATTACAACCGATTTGACTCTTCAAGTAGGAATATAATTTCTAATTATATAAGGGAAAAATTGCAGAAATACTATGAGAAGACTAATACCATTTTCAAGTCCTTCTTCACTGATTCCCAAATACCCAAATATGTCAAGCCAAATTTTTACAATGTCCAATTTTTTACTGGACACGGTAACTTTAGATCATATTTGTACAAAGTCAGAAAGACGGATTCGCCTAAATGCTCATGTGGTGCAGAAGAAGAAAATCCTGTACATATTTTAACGGACTGTCGACTTGTAGAGGACTTTAGAGTCAAAAATCAAATAAATATAAATTGTCTAAATCAAATAGTTAATAATAGATCTATGTATATAAATTTTAATAGATTTTGTAGAATGTTTTTTAGTAATAGATAGCCTGGGCTGTAATAACTGATATATAGTTATATGCTGTAAATAGCTCTAAATTTCTGTTCTTATCTGTGATGTTCACTAATATTCATTATAGGGTAATTAAATCGTTAACAAACTGACAAATATGTTAATAATTTATATTATAATAACTAAAATCATATTAATAATTACTGTAAATAAGCTCCCAAACTTGTTTATGCATGCAAATATCCAAGACGGATATCGCGTGCTTTGTAAATGATAATAAATAATAACATAAAGGAAGATGGTTGATATAATTTCGTTGAAATAGAATACTGAACGAAATAAATGGTTTTAGGAATGGAATGAATATGACGAACGATAATTGGTATATTTTATAAATGGTAATTTAACCAAATTTAATTAATTAAAAGGATGAATATATTCAAAATAATTATTTAACCAACATTCTATAGTGGAAGGATAGGTTTTACGAATGACTGTTGATGAATATATTTTATAATTGCTGAAAAATTGCAATTGTTCAGAAATCAGAAATAGATGATGATATATATTAACGAATCGCTAACCCAACATAAAGTTCTATATATTACAATAATAGTTGTTAGAAATAGATGTTTGTGTATTTTCGCTAATCGCTAACTCAATATAAAATTATCGTATATATCATATAAATAAAGATGTTGTGGAATATATTCTCTGATCCTTAACATAACCTAAAATGTCGTATATTAAAATAATGAATATTTCAAATAGATATTCATGTATATTCTCTAATCCATAACACAACCTAAAATGTTGTATATTGCAATAACGAATATTACAAATATATATATTGAGGTATATTCTCTTATCTCTTACTCAACTTAATATAATGCATATTACAATGAATGTTAAAAATAGATGTAAATATATAGATGTAAATATATTATTTGTTTTCTAATCAAGAAAAATAGTATATATTAATGATCCCTTGTTATAAATATTGCAAAGGATGGCTGATGCCAATCGTTAATTCAACAGAGAGATGTTGTATTATAAAAAGTTGACAATCCCAAACGAAAGGTTGTATCTCGGGAGCTGTAAAATCTGCCAATTAGCTACCAGATGTGACCGAGCAGAAGAAGTCACGCCAATTACTCTTCCACTTCCATTCACACTTTCTCTCAAAGGCCACAGATTTCAACCAGAATTTCACAAAATTATTCAACCGTTTATTTTGGTTAACCATCGGGCAATATTTCCTCCGTTTTTTTAGATATTAAAATATCGCTTGAATAATTTATATGCAATATATTCGATGTTGAAATATTTTGTTACTATATTAATTTTATGATATATATATAAAGTAAATTTGTGTGTGATTTCTAAGTTTTATAGTTATTAAAATACCACTCTTGAATAATTTATATGTAATTATATTCGATAAATAATTTTATTCATATATTTATGTTCTGATGTGATTCTTGTGTGATTTCCAAATATTATAAATTTATTTAAATAGCATAAAATTCATAATTTCGTAATATGATTCGAATATGTTAATATCTTTATAATTT
Organism: Cordylochernes scorpioides; assembly: GCA_030710605.1. Lineage (NCBI taxonomy): Eukaryota > Metazoa > Arthropoda > Arachnida > Pseudoscorpiones > Chernetidae > Cordylochernes > Cordylochernes scorpioides. The sequence continues at coordinate 77,618,201 of CP092864.1, read as the reverse complement.
CCCAATTTGAATTTTAAATGCTCTTACTGTATATTATTATGATGATTGTATGTAAGATTATTATGATGATTATGTATTATAAATATTAAAAGCGTTGGGTTAATCATGCTAAGAGAAGTGTCTGATAGCTGGTTCTCAACCATTGATATATATATCACTTAGTTATTGATTTTTTTCCGAATATTGTGAAAATATGTATTTTAATATTCCATATTTTCATATATATTATATCGAATATTTTATATATTTATTATATGAAAATTGTAATGCATTTAATATAAATAGGAAAAATGTAATTGCACCTAAGCGTTTATTGTTAGAAGATTTCAAAAAATAATTGAAAATGTCGACTTTCATTTTATATTTATTTTGAAATATGATGTTCTGATTTTTTCAAATTTTATATTGAAGTAGTATTATTTTGTCATAGAATCAAGTATTCTAGAGTGAAAAGACGAACAATAGATGACACTTAGTTATTTTTGTCTAATTTGACGGGATATGTGAGTTTTTTCTTTTACCAGTTTTGATTTATTTTGAGAATTATTTTTTATTGTGAGCATCGTACATCTCTCACTTTCAAACTATTCAAAATTATAGGATTGATGTGTTTTCGAACTTGCGTGCAATTTATAATGTTGAATTCATTTTTTAAAAATAATTTGGGAATATAATTGTCATATATATAAATTGTCATATAATTGCCATATATAAATTTATAGCATAGAATCAAGTATTAATGTTTGAAAATTTATTATTTTCTGAACCGATTTGGAATTTCTAAAGTCTTATGCAGTAAATAGGTTTGATGAAAAAATAACAAATTGAAGCGAGATTTAAGAAAACTAAAAAGAACATAAAAAGGTAATGGAAAGAAAATAAAGTTAATGTTTACCGATAAACCAAGCTCGTTTGCAATCTATAAAAGCCGTTAGCCAATAGTTTTTTAAAATGAAAAAATCGCGAGTTGAATAAAACCTATTTTTATATATTATTAAAATAGTTAAAAGCTAAAATAAACACTTTTTTATTAATGAAAACTTTCCTTTTCAATTTTTATAATTAATAATTAAAATATTTAGATATTTTATTAATGAAATATCTTATATATCATACACTAAATGTTTTATTTTAAAATAGATTTTAAGTTTTATTTATGGAAATTTATACCTCTTAACAGAGAAGAAATGGAGATTGTTGGATAACTGAATGCTACGACAGCTAGCGCCACACTGGACTAATTATCATCACAACTGTTTGTTTACCTTCCTCTCTATACTTCAATAACTGTTCGCTACCATAACTTTGTCTTTTCTTGCTAAATGGATAATAAAGATTATTATCATATAATCCTCAACGTCCTCATGCCTTCCTACAAGCTTTAAGTACCTAAATCTTACAACAATTAGATTATGAGACTGAATATTGCATGAAATTCAACTAACGAGTTAAGACAAAGAAAAAAGGCTTAGCAAAAATGGCGTCACTCCCGAGCCACGATGTAACCCTAAATAAGCTCGACGGCTATAACTACTCACTATGGTCTTTCAAAATCGAAATGCTTTTGCAAAAGGAAGATCTTTGGGAAGTTGTCACCGAAAATATTCCAGATGAACCTAAAATCGAATGGAAAAAGAAAGACTCAAAAGCTAGAGCTATCATTAATCTAAGCATCGCCGACTCACAAATAGTGCATGTCAAAAACCTACTAACAGCCAAAGCTACCTGGGACACTCTTAAAAATATCTATGAAAGAAAAACACTCTCAGGAAAAATTTATTTGCTAAGGAAACTATACAGCTTAAAACTCGAAGAAGACAAAGACATGCAACAGCACATCACTACCATGATGGAACTTGTTGACAAACTGCGAACCATTGGCGAAACACTAAAGGACTCTCACATCACGGCTATACTGCTTTGCTCGCTTCCAAAGAGCTACTCAAATCTCATCACGATGTTGGAATCAAGGCCTGATGACGAGCTAACGCTTGAATTTACCAAGAACAAACTCCTTGATGAACACACACGCAGAGTAGAAAGCTCGAAAGACGGAAGCACCGGATCAAAAGCCTTAAAAAGCCTCCACAGAGCTTCAAGCCAAAGAAGAGAAAAAGAGAAGAAATTCTGTTCTTTCTGCCACAAACCAAACCACTCCAAAGAAGAATGTTGGCACTATCAAAAGCGAAACAACAGCAACAAAGAGTACAAATATGAAAACTTCAGAAGAGGAAACGTACCAAAGTACACAAATCAGTCAAGTGTCACCCAAGAACAATCAACAAATCAGAGAACAACAAAAGGACCTAACCCAAAAGCTCTAAATTGCTCTCAACGAGAAGCAAGTGTACACAACTGGTTCATCGACTCTGGAGCCACATCTCATATGGCGTACGATGAAAGCTTCTTCACTGAACTTAACAGAGAACAAACACAAAATGTTGTGGTTGCTAATGGCAATAAGCTGCAGGTCAAAGGGATAGGACAAGGAGAAATCAAAGTCATCACACCCCAAGGAAAGACTGACACCTTACTTCTCACAAAAGTTCTCTACATCCCGGAACTAACAGACAACCTTCTGTCAGTGAGTGCGGCCACCTCCAACGGATGTAAAGTAACGTTCAACAGAGATTGGTGTACCATCGAAAGAGACAACACAGCCCTCGCGAACGGTATACTTGACAATGGAATGTACCGACTCCACCTGGATGACAACCCCCAAACTCGCACATTCAAAGCAAATGTAGCAAAACAAAACCACTGCAAGAACAAAAATTGCCTCATGCTCTGGCACGACAGACTAGGACACAGAAATATAGAATCAATTAAGAAGATTCGAAATGAGAACCTAGCAAGAGGACTAAGCCTGAATAACTGTTCGCACAGCACAGACTGCGTTCAGTGCATTCAAGGAAAACTCACCGAAACCCCATTTCCAAAGAAGACAGAGTACAGAGCAACTGAAACGCTTCAACTTGTCCACAGTGATATCTGCGGTCCATTACCAACTAACTCTCTCAGCGGTAAGAGATACTTCATCACCTTCACTGATGACTACAGCAGATACACGAAGACCTACCTCCTGAAAGGAAAAGACGAAGCCTATGAAAAAATAAAAGACTACGTCACCTCAGCACACACGGAATTTGGAAAAAATATCCAAACCATACGGACAGACAACGGTCGTGAGTACGTAAACCGACAAGTCGAAGATTTCCTGAACCAAAGCGGAATCAAACATCAGCTAACAGTCCCCTACTCACCAGCCCAGAACGGAGTAGCAGAAAGGAAAAATCGATCACTAATGGAGATGACAAGATGCATGCTGTTTGACTCAGGACTCCCACAGTCTCTATGGGCGGAAGCGGTTACCACAGCTAATTACCTACACAACCGAATACCCTCGAAAACTACAGACAAGACTCCTTTTGAACTATGGACCAACAGGAAGCCCAGTCTGAAGCATCTAAAAAGATTCGGATGTAAAGCCTTCGCCTATATTCCCAAGATAAAAAGAAACAAGTTGGATAGCAAAGTTATCGAAGGGATCTTTCTTGGATACGATGATCGAAGCAAAGGATACAGAACCCTGCACGATACAGACAACATCACAATCAGCAGATCCGTAAAATATATAGAAAAAGAAAATGGGTTTCCCCACGCTTCCACAAAAACAACTTCACCACAAGTACTAAGTACAGATCTAACTTCCTCCAATCATATTGGTAATGCAGAGGAAAGTCAGGAACCAGGAACACAACCCGAAAACCTTGAGGACTCAGAAACCGAGGATTACATTCAACCCGGTACAAGCACAGGAACACAAGTGGTCACACAAAGAAGATCCACGAGACCAACAAAGGGAATACCTCCCATAAGAAATGACTACATGCTGTACAAAACTGAAGCTCAAGACATTCAGACACCTACCAACTACTCGGAAGTCCTACAATTACCAAAAATAGAAAGAGAAAAATGGCTACAAGCAATGAACGAAGAACTAAATTCTCTTGAGAAGAACCATGTCTGGGAACTAACGCCTCTACCTAAGGACAAAAAGATCATAGGATGTAAATGGACCTATAAACAAAAACTCAATTCCAAAGGAGAAATAGAGCGGTACAAAGCCAGACTCGTAGCAAAAGGGTTCAATCAGAAATTTGGCCGAGACTACGAAGAAACCTTTGCACCAATTATGAAGCATTCTACAATTAGAGCCTTCCTAGCTGCATCAGTCTACAAAGGGATGCAAGTGATCCACCTCGATGTGAAGACAGCGTTCCTACACGGCGACCTAGATAAAGAACTCTACATGGAACTCCCAGAAGGACTCCATACAAAACAAACAAACAAAGTCTGCAAACTAAAGAAGGCAATTTACGGTCTAAAACAAGCTGGAAGATCTTGGAACACAAAAATTGCAAGCACTCTAATTAAAAATAACTTCAAACAGAGCATTGTAGACCCATGCCTATTCACCAAGAATGAAGAAAACCATTCCATCTACTTGATTCTATATGTGGATGACATGCTCCTCGCAAGCGATTCCGAGATAATCATCCAAAACACTGTAAAAACTCTCGAAAAAGAATTCGAAATAAAGAACCTTGGAGACCCCACTCAATTCATTGGTATAGAAATCTCAAGGAACAGAGAAGGTGAACTCCTTCTGAGCCAAAAGAATAAAATCCAAGAATTAGTTGAAAGGTACAATCTCCAAGAAGCGAAACCTACTTTCACTCCCATGGAAAGCGGATACCCCGGTATATCTGATGAAAAACTTCTACCAAACAACGTCCAATACCAACAACTGATAGGCTCACTATTGTACCTAAGCGTAGTATCCAGACCAGATATCGCAGCTCCAGTCTGCATACTTAGCAGCAGAAACCAGAATCCTAGAAATTGTGACTGGAATGCAGCAAAAAGAATCGTAAGATATCTGAAAACTACTAAAGAACTCGAGCTACGCATATCTAACCAAAAACCTCCCACGCTGGAAGCATACAGCGATGCCACATGGGCAAGCGACAACACCGACAGAAAATCACTAAGCGGAAACTTGTTCCTACTGGGTTCAAACCCCATCTCATGGATGACTGGGAAACAAGGTTGCGTATCTCTCTCATCCACCGAAGCGGAACTTATCTCCGCAGCTGAAGCCTCACAAGAACTGTTATGGCTTCTCGACTTGCTAAAGGATCTCGAACTGGAACAGAAAGCTCCAATCTACTTCCACCAAGACAATCAATCATGTCTCAAGATATGTTCATCCGAAAAAGTGTCTTCTAGAACCAAGCACATCGCAACCAAGATTCATCACCTGAAGGATCTTCAGAAGAAGACAGTGATAAAAATGGTCTACTGCCCAACTGGCGACATGAAGGCGGACATTCTGACCAAGCCGCTACCAAGGCCGACATTTGAGAAGTTACGCTACAACCTCGTGATGTCTCCACATTCATGCCGGGGATTTGTTGGATAACTGAATGCTACGACAGCTAGCGCCACACTGGACTAATTATCATCACAACTGTTTGTTTACCTTCCTCTCTATACTTCAATAACTGTTCGCTACCATAACTTTGTCTTTTCTTGCTAATCTTATCATATAATCCTCAACGTCCTCATGCCTTCCTACAAGCTGTAAGTACCTAAATCTTACAACAGAGATAATTATTAAATTTAAATTCACTTTAAAAATGAATATATTTAACATACCAAAGCACAAGGTAACTATAAATTATTTTACTGACACAATATTTCATAATGTACATCTTGTGGTATAACAGGATATAATATAATTCAATATTCTATGTATATATATAATAAGTAAAATAATACTTTATAATGTAGTATAACAGGGTATAATATAAAATAATTCGATATTCTATATATATCTATATATAATAAGTAAAGCTCTCAAACGCGTATATTTATTTTCAAATAAAGCGAAAAACTACTGTTTTTACCATAGTGAATATATGTAGCAGGTATTTTATATGTTTACCCGTGTGTTTCGTCCTTTTATCTTAAAATATAATTTCTTAAATGATTGGTTTAATATCTTCTTATTATTAAAGAGAAAACGAAAATATAGCGTGGTGAGTTTCTTTTTATTAAAATTACAAGCTTTCAAGCAAAATGCTTTTCATCAGGTAATCCAATATATATATATATATATGGAGAGGTAAATACATCCACCTAAGTAAGATTTGAAAATTAAAATTAAAGCGGAATTGCCACGAACAAGCACGCATCAACATTCGTTTTCTCTTTAACTTTTAAAACGTGGCTAAAATATGCCTGATCTTCTTATTATGTTTAATAATTTATACAATATAAAAGATCAAAATATTATTTTGACAAACTATCAATATTTCGTAACAATATCAACATGTTTATAACATATAGTTTTATATTGCAACCCGAAATATAAGCAGATGATTTTTACCTTAAATGTGCACGTTTAGATGAAAGTAACAAATTAATATTACTTTGAAACTACCAACTTATGAAATATAAAGAAACAAATGTGGTTATAAAATTAAATAATACATGATTCTATGGATGAGACAAGATGAATGAGGAACAATTACAATTCAAATATTTTTATATATTCTTCCAATCAATTTCTAGAAAAAAAAATGAATACCAAATAAAGGATAATATATAATAAAGGAAGAAATAGAGTGTATATAAAATTTATGAAAATATATTTAGTTGTATATGTATACAAATTTCTTCAGCAAGGGAGGTTTCCCCGCCTTGAGAGAGTTCTCATACAGACAAGGAGGGGGATCTTCTTGAACGTTCCTCAGTTTACCGCCGGAGAAGAGGGGTATCACCCAGGAAAATATGACTGATAAAAGAAATATATTATGGCCTGTCAGTGGGATGAGCAAGCCAGACAGGCTAACCAAAGATGGAGAGAGATTGTGTTGAATGTTGAAAATCCTAATATATAAGCAAACTGATCAATATCACCGATTAACTGTGAAAATGTGTGTGTGTGTTTATATTAAGATATTATTCGATATCAATTTAATCAAATCCATTCATATTTAGAATTTTATTGAATATTTAAAAACCAGTTTCATTAAATATTCGACTAAGATATACAATATGTATGACAATTTGGCATTGGAATGGAACACTTTCAAGATTTATAAAAACTACGTAAACTTATATAAAATATAAGTATTATTACACTTATAGAGTAATACGCATGTGTCAAATTCATCATAAATATACAAGTGTATATAATAGAGAGATTATTGATATATATAGTATTTACATATACATTTTTGTATAATTGATATTCATCAGTGTATGTTTGAACATGGGTATATATATATATATACAAACTGATTGGATCTCCTTTTATTTTCTCTCATAATAAATCCAACGTTGGATAGGTTGAAGATGCATCTTTAGATAGAGTTTAGTTTTATTGGTTCAAAATAGACATATCGATACTCTATTGTTATTTAAATATAAACACTTCGAATTAGCCAATATGAAATACAAGTAAAAGTAATTGATATGGTAATTATATGTAAATAAAACTGCATTGTTTAATTAAAGAAGCTTATTACGTTGGTTAATATTTTGTATTCCATGTGTGTGTGGCTTTCATAATATTTAATTGTAAACAAATTTCCCAAAGCGCTATATTTATTTTATATTTACATATATAATGCTAAATTTTCATAATTTGTGTTAAAGCAGGTTTCAGGAATTTTCCTGCTATGTGTGTGCCTCCTTGGCAATACCACATTCTTTACATTATTTTTTACATGTCGCATGTGTCAAGGTTGAGGTTAGATTAAAGGTCACGTGACACCCCTTTAATTAAGAATAATTATAATAACTTCCTTCCTGAAGTAATTATCTAATTGCATATGTAAATAAGAAGGTATAGCAATCCAAATAGAGCTATACTAGACGCTCACTAGCTATTTATATTAATTTCCGATAAATATTCTATAACTTGAAACATTTTTTTTAATTAGATGAACCTATTTTAGATATTCTTAACAAACATTGAAATGAAATTAAAATTTCGTTGAATTTCTTAAATAGTTTTCCCATAACCATAAAAAGAACTTGACATATATATGATATATTCATAAAATATATACAAACTGAATTCTCAAATTTGAAGCTGATTTTAGCGCGAAATTTCTTCTATGAATAAACAAATTTAGAGATGTTGTAATATCAGCGGTAAACATCCCAGCGGTTTTCCCAGTTTAATCTTTCATAAAAGAACCATTTTTGTGTTTACGAATAAAAATGGCGAAAACGTTAAGTGGTTTAAACACTGATAAATCAAATCTTTCAAATATTTTTCATCGAGGAAAGGGAAGTAGAAAGTTTTGTAAAACTTTACTGAGCTAAATATATATTATAAATTCTCTACGTATATATGGGGCGCGCGTTATGTCAATGTCTTAACCAACTCACTTAGCCTTTGAGAATGTTTACAGATTATGATATTTAAGACGAGTAATCCTTTCAATATATTATAACACGAATAAAATTATAAAGGATAAGTTTCTTTATTGGTAATAACCGTTTCGAGATTTTGGGGCGCAAGCAGCCCTTCTGAAGGGCTAGAAGGGCTGCTTGCGCCCGAAAGCTCGAAACGGTTATTACCAATAAAGAAACTTATTCTTTATAATTTTATTCGTGTTATAAGATTATGATATGTCTGACTCACCCTGTATTTCCCCAAAACAAGACAAGAAAAGAGTAAAACCAACACTCCACTGCATCTACCATATTTTGAAGTTTCCAACATATCACCACAGTCCTCCCTACTAGTGACATTATATCAATCATATTTTATATTTCACCAACATATCACCCACAACAACCCTCTCTCTCCCCACAACTGACAAAACATAAAATATATTTTAAGGCATTGATATATTCATAGATTTTCCCGACATTTATGATAGTAAAATCCGTAACCTCCTTCCTCAATAATCTTTACCTACCCAATCTATATCCTTCTATAGTGTAGCCTCAATAGTGTATTAGCATTAACTAAAAATCGATAGTTTTCATGATTTGAGTGTTTTATGTTAATTATTAATTACACATATTTTCTACTTGTTTGTATGTATATATCTATTTCTATATTTTAAAAATAAATATTTTATTTTTATTGATTGATAATTCTATTTTTGATATTATCGTTTTTAGAATGACTTTCAGGTTTGTGTATAGTTAACATATCTATCTTTTTGAATCACTAATAAAGGATTAACTTTATAAATTCTATATAGTGCGAAAATAACTAATGTGTAATATTTCCTCAAGTAATTGAAAGAAAACCTACTTGATGGTAAATAATTATATTTTTTTTATCACGACTGCACATTCAACCTTTTATCTTATCGATCCTTTGTCTTATCAACCTTTTATCTAACAACAAACAAATTATTCATAACATATATATAGTTATTTTTTTCTTTATTAAAAAATAGTGGCTTATAATATAATGATGTTGATATCTTAATATAAAGATGACACACACCTATTATAGGTTCAAAGTTTTGAGGCCAAATGTTTTAAGCAATCTGAAACATTATTTTTCATTCTATGGTAATACTTGGAATCTGAAAATCATATTTATAATATATTTAACATAAATACAAAGAAATATATTCTAGAAAATCACTTTCAATATAATTGATATATCTATATGGAAAAAAAGGCGAAATTTTAAGCTTCTACTTAATTTATCTGACCAGAAAATGAACAAAAGGTCAAAATATGAAGGGCAGAATATATCACATCAAAGCCTTTTATGTGAATGTTTACTATGTGAGTAAAGTATGTATCAATATTAGCAGAGGTTTCATTGAGTGTGAATTGGTAAATAATATATATATACATAAGTAAAGGGCCTCTCTTCTGTCAATATCATTTATGGATCAATATCCTCTCGGATTCGTCTATATATATCAATATCATGTTATATTCAGCAATAGTTATTTAATGACTCTCTAGTCAATAAGAATAGATAATGATTTCATTAGAAATTGATATTTATCTTGTTATTTCTGAGAAATATATTGAAACAAATCACTTTCTTATGTATTGATTACTTTGTTAATCACATGTTTGGTAGACTATTTTATTCTTTAGTGGTGATTCTAATGATTTCTATATTGATTATCTATTTAGTAACATATTTGGTTTAATTATTTATAGGAATATATCACAAATTGCTTTTGATCTTTTAATGAATCATATACATATCAATATAAAATGATAATCAATAATAATACTTTTTTTTAATGATAATATTGACTTCCCTCTGTTGTTGTTATTTAATGCAGATTGGTCTTTATATTTCATATCTTTATATAAAATTTATATTGAGAACCTATCTCTCTTTCTACACTTGTAACTTATGGTGCATTTGAAAACCTTTCGTAACAAACAACTTTGATGAAATTATATAAACATTCTGATAATATTTAAAATATTTTGAATAACTTTATCAAAGTTTTTGTTACGAAAGTTCTTTAAATGTACCATAAATTACAATTGTAGAAAGCAAACGACCCTTTATTTACATAAACGGTCAAATCGTTAATTTTCTGCGCACAATATATTGCAAATCAGGTAGTGACATTATCAATATATTTTATATATTTTTCAATATATCTAATTTTTAATACCTATTCATCATATTATACACAGACCTTTTCCATTTATATATTCGGCTTTTATCTTTATTTTCATCTACGAAATCAAAAACCTACATATACATATGTAATATTTATAAGTTTATATCTAAAATATTATAAACTATATCATATATAAAATTTATATCAGTTATTATTACATTATATCTGTTATATATATTTATATATTAATTATTATTTTATTAATTTATATAAATAAATGAAAAAAAATTATAATTCAAAGTATCTCACTCTGAATTTGTAATATATACTTTCACTATGTTTATGATATTGTTTTAACCTTTTCATTGCCTGAGAAAATATCCTAATCGTGCATGCGTGTTTTATACATGATCATTGTAAATTCTAAGCATTTCAATACTCGTTTACTTTGTTTAGTTTATTTGTTTTAAATTTTACTCAAAGATCTATTTGCCACTTAACAAAGTAAATTGACATATTTGTCCCAATATTTACAATTGACCTAAACATTTGAGATTCCAGGCCTTCGTTACGTCATTATGGTATGTCAAATTATTATTTATATGTGATTCGTTAATCCTATTTGATACATATGAATATAATATAAAATTATATTGATTAAACATTAAATAAAAGAAAAATATATAGTTTATTTTTTTCAATTTTCATTCAAAGATCTATTTGCCACTTTATATTTTTCTTTCACTTAATGTTTTAACTTATATTTTTATATTATATTCATATTTCTTAAATATGATAAAAACGAATCACATATAAATAATGGCTTGACATACCATAATGACGTAACGAAGGCCCGGAATGTCAAATGTTTAGGTCAGTTGTAAATATTGTGACAAATATGTCGGCTGACAAAATTATAGGGTTCAAAAGAATTGAGAGAAGTTGCCAGAACAATTATGTAAATAGTTGTCCTAGCTAACTTTGACAGATTGCCTTCTTCTTTCCTCAAGGCATTCTTCTGTATCTTCATCTTCGTTTGGCAGCTTGGCCTTTTCTTAACCTTCACCATTGTTATCACACGTAGAATCGATAAGATTTAAATTTTACTTTCTGTATAATATTGATTTATTATGTTTATATTTTTTCTAGTCGTATATATAGTTATAATGAATGGTTAATGAGCTTTTTGAATACATCAATCTGACATATATATTGCTTTTATAACAAAGGTATCCTGGTTATTTGCACCATTGATGTAACTATCGTTAAAATCCATTTATTCTATAAATTATCTTTAACTTTTCATGCATTAGGCTCAATATCAGATATATGTATGTCGTATGTAATTATACCTTCAATGTATATCATGGTTCCGGGCTAAAGATTGGATTAAGTTAATCCAAACTGGTATTTCTAGCCTATTCTTTATTGTCATTAGTTAGTTTATTCACTAAGATGATGGATATAATGCATCGTTATGATCCATAATTAAAGAAGAGATGTCTCTCTAGGCACATTAACATAATCATCCCCCCAGATATTTTATGTTATATATATTTAATAAACCCTCTCATATATATTTATTTGAAAATTTGAAGAAATATACAGATATTCTGATTGTATATTTATGTTATTTATGGTGTAAAAATATTGTATATGCGAGTAAATACCTACAGCCTTTTATAATTACTGTATTGCAAGATCTCAGACTTCAGCCAATACACACATTATCTGATTACCAAGAGATAAAAGGCATAAACAAGGTTCACATAAAAATATTATTTTAAATATATGTGTGTGTGGCAATTAATTAAAATAAAAAAAAATCCATAAACATAAATAGTTACACGGAAAAAATACTGAGAACTTCTTAACCACTTTTTATCGTTATATTTATAACTAAACGAATGATCCCGCTGCGCTCGGGGTCTAGGCGACAAAATCTTTAGCCAACCAATATTATTTGAATAAAAGTATATTGAACATAGTAGTATAGTAGCAACTGTGAATATGAAATCGATTAGTTACCATGTTGTTATATTAACATCAATAATATTTCTACCCTAAAATATTCCAATATTGAAATTTTTAACGTGTGATTCCTTCCAGGCATATTTCTGTATCCTCCTGATATTACATCCAGTAATGCTGATTATTATGTAAATATATGCCCAAACTCACACTATATATTTATATATTATATAATAAAAAGGCATATATTCGATTTAATAAAATATCTATTTGCCAATATTTCTGTTGGCTGAACGCCAAACCTTTATCAAGGCATTACCTATTTGTATGAAGAAACTCAGCGCCACATAGTGTTATATTATCACAGTTGAAATAATGGCAAATAAATATTTTATTAAATCCAATATATGCAATTTTATTATCTAATAATATAAATATGGATTCCTCTATTTTTAAAAAGTATTTATTTATGTTAAATAAAAACAAAAAATATAATATATATATGTAAAAATATATATTATATTAAATAAATAATATCAATACATAAAAACGTATATTTAAAAAATACGAGTTTACCTGGAAACAATGATATGTGCTAATATATCAAGATGGTGAATTAATTCTGAATAAAACTCCATATAGAGGCTCTAATAAATCAAATACATTAAGCTATAAAGTAAAAATTACAATTTAAAAATTCATTTTTCTAGAAAGTAAAAATATGAAAACCCAAGAAATAATGTTCAGAAATAAAACATAAGTTCCAAACTTCTTTCTTTGGCTTTCCTATCAATCAATATCGATCAGTATTGGTTTTTCTATTTCTGCTGAGGTGGAAAGGTTGGTTTATATATACATCTATGTAAATGGGTTGGCTATGTACATTATTTTGTTGTCAATTTATCAGTTATAAGTTCTTATTCTGAATCATTTTTATTTCTATATAAAATTATGTTTTTATATCACTTGCATTATAAAAATAAATATACTAAATATAAATATAATAACATTTATGTTTAGAAACTTATAAATACTAGTAAATACGTATTGATATCCTTTTGAAAATAGAGAAATCCATAAATAAATCTTTAATTAAAAAGGCATATAACAAAATGTATATATAAAATATTTTTTCTCCCCATTATGAGCAAAATATTTTTCAAACTTAATTCTGTTGACGTTATGTGGCGCTTATGTTGTTGTTGACACACATTAATATATTATAATACCTTGATAAAGGTTGGCGTTTAGCCAACTAAAATATTGGTAAAATAAATGATATTTTGATCCAATATATGCCTTTTTAATTAAATACAGTGATATATTGAGAGTAAATGCGTATAGTATATAGTATGAGTAGTATTAAATAGGAAAAAGGATAAGAACCTTTACTTTATAATAAAGGGATTAGAATGAGTATATATAGGTTTATTGTACAAGATTTCTCAGCGTCACAAATCAATGTATTGTCTGCGATATCAGATCCATTGAACACGAAAGAAAACACTATCGTTATTCAATATTTCCAGTCTATGGCTGACTACCACTTCGAAACATCCTATGAGAGGTGTTGTGAAAAATGGTCCTAATCTTTCCCAATATATATTTATCTGGTAAAGTGGTAAAAGGCCGAATTTTCTAAATACGTTCTGAAAATCTAATACATTTTTATATTGCGGAAAGATGGAATCAATGGGCAAAGTATTATTGAAAGTATAAGTAAAGGATATGAAGCGTACGAGGATACCTTTCTTTTAAACTTTAATGAAGATTCAAGCTTCTGGGGCGAAAACAGCCCTTCTACGGGAAATTATAGAAAAACATTTTCAAAAAGTAACGTTTGTAAACAAAAATGGTATCTCTATTGATCTTGTAACGCGTGAATAAATCTCACATCCACGCGACCCAGACTATGATACATTGAATAAATCTGCTAATTTATATGTATTATTGAAAGTGAAATGTACTTTTAGTGCATTAATACTTAGAAATTCTGGAAACCTCTTAATTATGTATATAAACGATGTAATCTCATAGATGAAACTTAAAGAAATGGAAAGTCTTTGATAAAACCAGTTATCTGTTCTTTTTTTCGGAGACAGAGACACTTTTGTTCACACTTGATTATCTCATGTGTCTTCAATAAAGGTCATGGTGTATCAAATTCTTTTCAGAGTTATTGTCTTAATACCTATATACATGCTGAAAGATAAACGATCCTTAAGTTTTGTCCATGAGTGTATAAATGGTATCTCAATATTATATAATAATAATATATATTACCTTATTGTCACTATTTCTATTTTAGAATGAATAATATTATACATATATTATTTTTTTCCTGATATATCTCTCTAAAAATAAATCATATATGCGTGTCACCTTACAACAGCGCTGTTCAAGCTACACTTTAACTTTTAAAAAATATTCCTTCTAACAAATAAATAAATAAATGTTATCAATTTACATAAATATCTACATGTAGTAAATATTTTATTCCTACAATAAGATACTTAGATGTTGACATAATATATACAAGAATAAATGCCATTAAAATAATCCAGGCTTCTGAAGAATTTCTATCATATTTATTAAATTATATTATGTGTCTATATTGATATATTCTAAGAAATTAATATTTAGAAATCTGTCTTTTTAAAGACAGTGTCAATAGTTATATATATATATATATATATTAAAAATAAAAATGGCATATCCTGACCAGGAGCACATGTGCTTTACAGAAGGCAGAGCGCCATCTGGTGGAACAGAAATCAATAAATCACATGTGCTCCTGGTCAGGATGTTCTATTTTTATTTTTAATATCAACACCTGACCTTTTTATCTTTTATTTTTTCATATATATACACACTATTTACACTTATTACTAATATAAATTATTTAAATCAATTAGTTTAATAAATGACCCCCATTTAACAGTAATATTTCGATATATTCATTTTACAGTAAAATAACTTTTTTAATATTCGATATAGCTTGAAATAAATATGGTATTGTAAAGTCTATCTATATTATATTATTTACTATTATAATACTGATATATAAGCTCTATAATAGGTAGGTATTAAATATGCACCATCCTACATTATATTTTTCGGTTTAATCTACACGATCACACTATAACAATTATATTGTTCATTCTGATAATTTATTCTGATTTTATAAATATATATCTACTTATATATATAAACAAATTTTATAATTTATTTCGTGAATATCAAGTAATTTCTAACTTGAATTCCATCATAATAATTTAATCAAAATAAATTTGAAAACACTTTCAAAATTTCTCAAACAAATTATAAATGTCACAATTAATTTCTAGAGAATTAATTTCCATAATGAAATATGTAATCATAAAATATATGGAGAAACTTTCCAAACAAATACGATATAGAATTTCGTAATTCTAGAAGGATAAAGAAAAAGTTGGAATAAGCAGGCAAAATCAGTCTAGCGATAAATATTGTTGAAATTTCTAAAGTTACTGTAAAATCCTGCTTCAATTTTAACTCAAATGTAGTTCTCAGATTTTGTTCACTCTAATAAAGTTATTCTTTTGAAATACTTGTTCAGATAAATATTACATACGTATTATTGAATAAATTATATATTAAATGTCTCTCATTTTGTTATAATGTAATAGCGTGTTATAAGTGTATTATAATTTTTATATAATTAATTAAATATTTTATATGCATTAAATATATTATATTAATATAATAGTACTTTTATTATTGTATATACAATTGTATTCCTACAATTTACACTAGATTGTCAGTAATATAAGTTAAAGAAGAAATACAAAATTAAAGATTTTTATTAATTCAAATAACATATTAACTTCTGTCTTCTAGATAAAAAATAGGAAAATAATATTTTCCTTTTATTTCACCTTAGCTTTGATTCAATCATTATAAATATATCATCATGGTTCTGTCTGTGCTCTTTTCTTAAAACTGCTCTCGTAGCTTATTCCTTTTTCTAACCAGCATATGACGCGTAACTGCCGAATATCCGCTGATGTTTTTTCTCCATTTTTTGTTCCAATTATTTATTATATTTAAATATCTTATTTTTTTAAAGGCTTACAAATATATATATATATATATATATATATAAAGTTCAAATTTGTCTTAATAGTATCATATAATGAAAAATTAGCTTGCTATTCTGACACATAACGTCTAACGTAATATATAAATAATATATATATAATATATATATAAATAAAAGAACGTCTTAAAAATTAAAGTATACTTTTATAATTTTCAATAATAAATTAAATATATATATAATATAAATATTATTTTTCTCTTTTTGCAAATAGTATTTTTTTATATTTGACAATGCTTTATAAGCGATAAGCTGTCTCTATTTGAAATTGATAAGAAAAGTAAACCCAAACACATTTTGTAAAAAGGAAAAACCTTCCAGTTGTTACATAAATGCAATCCTCTCACAGCTTTATATTTATTTTGAAGAGAACGCAGATAAAATAAATATTAAGGATTATTATATTTGAGTTGAACTTTCTTAATATAAATTTATATTTGAAATATATATAACAGTTAAAGTTATAAGAGAAACCAATATTCTATATCCGCCTTTTTTAGAGTGTCGTATACTTGTTTCCATTCCTCAAGAAAAAAAAAGGAAAAAAACAAACTTTACCTACTTTAACACACATATATATTTTTAGATTAATTTGCAAAAACAACAATTAAAAATAGATATTTATAAAAAATATCTTATAGTATATGTATTATCAAATATGTGAAACATGTTCATATACCTTCAATTACATAATACACATTTTGAACTAAAAGAGATACCAATCCTTATTAATGCATTGAATCGTGGTGGTGGTGTTTATCTCCATAGTTAAACCAATTCCTGAAGTCCACTCCTCTCCAATTTTGCGATGGTATTTATAGGACTGGAAAATAGGTCCTCTATTGTCAGTTCAATTCGTTCATCACCTCAGTGAATATATATTTCATATATGTATTTTGAACACATATTTCATCATATATAAACCATTTCAAGCACGGCCCGAGCACCCTAATATATATATATATATATATATATATATATATGTTGTATTAAAATATTATTTTATTCAAAATTATATTTCATAAAATCAAATACTCTGATAAATCGACCGCCAATGGTAACGCTTCCCCTATAAAAAATCATTGTTGTTTGCGATGGCCGGCTCAAACCTTTTCAACATTATGTAAATAAGTTCTTCTATTATTTATTTTATTATTTATTTATTTTCACGCCTTAAGTCAGGCGTACCTTTCTAAAATTATGTTTTCTATATTCCATAATCTCAATTGAAACTATTTCTAATCTTCAATATTTTTATTATTCTTTCAAGATTTTAACCACGGCTGCATTAACATAGCATAATTCTCGAGATAATCAAAATCAGCTGAAAAATCTCATTATTTTTATAACATATATATGTTTTTAATTCCTAGAGAGAGCACATTTTAGCATTTATGACCTGTACAGCGATTACTACTGTATTACATTAATATATTAATAATGTAATTTCGAGAGCTTAGCCCAAATTCACGACATAATGGTTTTTTTATCTTTTATATTTTGTGCCGAAACTAATCGTTATACATAATGATTAATATTATTTACTCTCCATATATATATTATCAATATAATTAATATATTACCACATATATATATATATATATATATATATATATTGTTCTGAAAATATAGATATCTATAGTTTAATCATTAGATAAAAAAGCATATAGTGAATTGAAATAAAGCTTTATTTATATAAAAAATATTTATTTATTGAACACATTATATACATACACACATTTTATAGTTAAAATATATTTTAAATTTTCTTTTTTTTTGTTCGAATCATTTAATATTATTTTTTAAATGTTTTAATAGATACATATATTTTTACATTTATCTTCAGATGATTTATTGATGAATTATATTTTATGTATACAATATGAATATTTTAAAATAAAAGATATACCTTATTATATTATAAGATATATGATATGAATATATATATATATATATATATATATTATAAGATATTTAACTTATTCTTATTGTAAATTTTATAATATTTTTTTCATATACAAATTTCCCTCACCTACTCTCTATTTTTAAAATTTATTTCAACTGTGATATTATAACACTATGCGGCGCTGCGTTTGTGTATACAAAAATGTAATGCCTTGTTAAAGGTTGGCGTTCAGCCAACCGATATATATTGGAAAATTAATATTCTATTCAATCCAATATATATAAAATGTTATATCTATCATCTGATTTTAACAAATAAATAACAATAAATGCATTTATATATTACATTGAAATATTGTGTTGTTATTTGTTTTTAATGGAAATACCTTTTGGTATATGATCCGCCTTATCACGGTTTTTCCTGTTTATAGCTATGTATCCATACCAGAAGGAGACACCAACTCCCTCTAAAAATGAACTGGTTTATCACCTCAATGAATGATGTAATAAAAGTAGAACCATACCCCAGCTTTGACAAATTCAGAAAGGCCGTTAACCTGTATGCCATGGATTCGAGCCATGGCCATTTTCAGTTCAAGAGTAGCTTCAATTTCATAATATTCTTATTATTGAAATCATTCGAATTTATCAAATAAATATAATTATTAGGCAAAATTGATATTTATGTGTTAAAATGGCATCTATATTATTTAATGATTTTTATAAAGAGAAAGATGCATTCTTAAAATGCCTATTTTAGTATATACATTTATTTAAAGAAAAATAAAATATATTTCGAATAAATTTATTAAAGAAAGTTTAGGGAAATGTGTTCAAGAGATGGGTTGTTTAAATTGCAAGCCGAGACCTCGGCGGTAAATTAATATTTGCTCTGCTAGAATTACTTGTCACTTATTAAAATTTTACCCAACAGTTTTAACAGATATTTGAGGCAGTGTTAACATTTGTTTATTAGAACCTGGCTCAAATGACCTTTCGTTTCTAATTATGTATTTATGAATTCCATATAAAATATCTGAAGAAATATTTAGATACAAATTAAATTTTTAATTCATGAAGATTGATCATTTTCATATATATATATAATGATGAAAATGATTTGTATAATAATTAAATGCCACACATTGACTGTTTACAATGTACGTATTTATATTTATAATAAAGCGAATAAGATAAATACCATTATGAATAATTATTAATAACACATTCTCAATAAAAGGTAATGCATATGTAAATATATTTTGAAAATAGAGCAATCCATACTTAATCAATTAATTAATTAAGCAATCCATACTTAAAAACACTGCCGATTGTTCTTAGAAAGCTGGGCCTCTGTAGAAGACAAAGATAGCATAAATAGGAAAATTGATTTACCAGACATCTACACACCATTTAGATCTTCTTAATTTTTTGTCTAATTATTTTAATTTCAATTAGTTAATTTTTATTTTTTAATTGACTTATTATGTACTATTTTAAAGGGAGAGGTGCCGTTTTTTAAATTTCATAACTTTGCTTTTTTATTTTTTTTTGCTTTAATTTTACTTTATATTTTGTTGTAATACTCGCGATTTCTTAAATTATATTTTCACACATTAGTAATTACCTGTAATTAATACATACCACTTGTTTAATTATTTTTACATTTATCGCTTCAAAAGGCAAAAGTATTGAATCTTTAAATATATAACATTTTACATGCAATAATTTAAACTTTTAAGTTTCCATTTTTAAATTTATTTTCTCATTTATTCATCCTAAATTGTTTTAACTTCCATTTTAATGCATTTTATAAAATATTTTTACTTATTTATAAATCGATCTCCTAATTTTTGAAATGAATTTTTTAAATACCCACAATTTTAAAAACTTTTTATAAGGTTCTTACAGTTTATTGTTTAAATCATTTTAAATTTATTTTCAAATGTTTTAATAGATACATACATTTTTACATTTATCTCTTTATGAGTTATTAATGAATTATTTTTATGTACTTATTACAATTTTTTTTTAAATATAATATAGAACTTTTTTCCTTTTATATTTTAAGATATTTTACATTTTTAATTGCATTTTTTATAATATTTTTTTCATGCACAAATTTCTCCCACCTACTCTGTATTTTAATTGATTTCAACTGTGATATTGTAACACTATGCGGCGCTGAGTTTGTGTATACAAAAATGTAATGCCTCGATAAAGGTTGGCGTTCAGCCAGCCGAAATATTGGCAAAATAAATATTTTTTTTAAATCCAATATATGCCTTTTATTATCTAATGTAAATATATATTTAGCATAATTATTATAATACAAACATTGGAGTCATTAAGAACAACTTGTACCACAACCCACAACTAATCCTAAACAAGACACATGTAAATAGTCTCCATGCCACACATTGTATAATGACACAAGGGATAATTTTAAAAATATATTTAGCATAATTATTATAATACAAACATAGTAGTC
The DNA here is from genome assembly GCA_030710605.1 of Cordylochernes scorpioides. Classification (NCBI taxonomy): domain Eukaryota; kingdom Metazoa; phylum Arthropoda; class Arachnida; order Pseudoscorpiones; family Chernetidae; genus Cordylochernes; species Cordylochernes scorpioides. The sequence continues at coordinate 77,597,047 of CP092864.1, read as the reverse complement.
ATTAATAACAACTTGTACCACAACCCACAACTAATCCTAAACAAGATACATGTAAATAGTCTCCATGCCACACATTGTATAATGACACAAGGGTTAATTTAAAAAATATATACATAATACAATTTATTATTTACCTATGTTTTTAAGGCATCATCTATATTAATTATATACAATTCTTAGATAAAAGATCTGTAGCTACACCTCCTTGATCAGAAAGGAAGAAACAAAGAAGAAAAAGTAAAATACTAAAAAATATGTTTCACGTATGAATCTCAAAGCCTTTTATTTATAGTTCAACCCAATATCGTAAAGTAATATCAACATTTCTATATTTATTTTCAAATAAAGTACTATATAGAGTAATATATAAAATTGAATCGTGTCCATATAACCGTGCACCGCTTTAAGTATAATAGTACTTTGTCTATACTTAATAGATTCCCTTATCAAATTCTAGTTGAAAGCAATACTTATCTACGCCAATTAAAACACTCTACAAATTACAACAAAAATTGTTGGAAGTCACTTTTTGATGATTATTTTTGATATCATCTTCAAAGGTAGCTTGCTATCTATTCCTTAACCGACAATGTTGCTATAAAAGATCAGATTTAGGTAGTTGACTGAAGTAACAACACCAGTTTGGCAAATAACGTATTACTGGCGATACGCCAACGTAGCGTTTAGTATTTATTTTTATTTCTTTAAAATAAAGATCCTTTTAAGTTATCAAAGGAAAAAGATGAAATTTTTGTGAGAAAAGATATAAGATAGAACACGAAAATATTACTTATTTATTAAAAAATAATAAAATTCACACACATACAATTTATAATTAAAAATAATTACTCTCCAAATATAGACGCTTAAGTCTTTATCTATAAAGATAATAAACATTTTTAAAAATAACGCGGTAATATATTGATTATAATTATAAATAAAAATTCATCAACAAAGTTTTATTCACATAATTAACAATGTATACATTTTTAGTAATAAAGAATTAAAAGCGATATAATAAAAAATGAACAATAAAAACATTAAAGTGAAAATTAATAAGGTGAAAATAATTATAGGCAATGATCGCCGTTTTAATAATAGAATAAATTATTCTATCCTTTAATAAGTTGGAAGAAATGGAAATTTCTTAATTGAACTCAGTGTTAGTGAACTAATTATAATTATCAAAAGGCTAATAACTTAGTTAGAAATTCTTGGTATTTCTCTCTAATTAATTATTCACCACAATTGGTGCACTGCCGCCACATGGAGATAATTGATCTGTTCCCAATATTGTGATAATTAATAATGCTCTGGTTTTAACCTCATGATATTTAATAATAGACCTTGGGGGGGGGGGGGGGTTGGTGGAAGGAGATGGTCTAAACAATTGGTTTTCGACAGCTACGACCCGGGTTCGATTCCCGCATTGGACACTTTTTTCTCACTTAATAAAATAAATGCTCCAATGGCCTATGATTCTTGCAAAAGTTCAATACCACCAGCGAGTGCAAGTAACCAAACTGGGCTCTGATATATTTGTAAGTGCAAATGTCGAACTTCCTCTCACATATGTAGACATGTGGTGCACTTACAGTAAAAGCAGTCGCCTACTTCTACTCACCATGATTGTTATGGCCTGTACCACGTGTACTAGGGATAAGCAAAAAATATATACATTTTCCTGAGAGATGTATTTTGTTCAAATAACTGTGTCAGTTATAATTAGATAAAACGTAATTACAGATATAACGATTGTTTAAGAAATTTCAACAACATGTATTCGGAAAATAAACTCCCTGTTGTGATTACAACACCTTATTTCTATAATACCTCAACGTGGTAATTGTTTAATATTAGCTTGGTAACATTTTAATTATATTTTAGTTATTTCTTACTATAAATATATTTTGATAATAGTATTCTACTTTATATTCTCAAACTATAATAATGAGCGCGATAATTACAGCAGTTATAAAAATAAAGATATTTCAAAACAATTTGAGGCTATATATCTGTTGTAAGACAGTCTGGAAGTTTGTGAAGAATGAATTCTAAATAAAAAATGCTTACCTTTAGTTTATTTATTTAAGTATCACAATTTAACTTTGTTTGGAGGTAAATGCACCCATAGAGGAAAGACGTGTAAAATAACTTATACTTGAATGAAATATATTTAATTCGTGTCAATTTATTTATAAACTGATTTTTTAAAAAGTGAATCTTTCGCAATTTCAATATACCTAAATTTTAAAGTTAATATATAATAATGGAATATTATGTTTTGATATATTTTTAAAGATATTCCAAAAGCAAATCTATTTGTATGGATTGAGAGTTTTGAATTTTACTTTTTTTCCTTTATATAAATTCTATTCAACTTTAATGGATATTGATTTTAGGTTCATGTGAAAATAATATTCCAGTTGTAATTCTAAAATTCAAAAATACAACAAGTTATTTCCAACAATAATTCAATATTGAGAGATATATAATACAATTTCATAATCAGTATTTCATGAAAAATAACTTTCTAAAATGATATTATCATACACAATAATATTGCATATTTTCTCTATTTATAGAGCATTGTTTACGATTCAAATGTGATTCTTGGAAGAGGTCCTAGAGTAGACTGTTGATAGATTTTCTGTGAATTGCTCTTGTAAATTTTGCATGTGATGTCTAGAGATTTCTATTTTGCAAATTGTTCTTTCGATTCGAATAATAAGACGACTATATTTTTAGGTAGCACCTAGAATATCTCTTTATCTTTCACATCAAAGTTTAAAGCAGGTGGTGTATTCAGTGTATCAAAATACAAATGTTTTATAGTATATAATATTAATAGTATATATTTATAGTATATATTTTAGTATATAGTTTTATAGTATATTCATATATTAGTACAGGGTTTATAGCATTATAATATATTTTATATATTGTAATAATCGGTTTTATAAATATAAATAAATATATAATTTAAATTTTAAATATATTTTAAAATAATATTATAAATAATTTTAAAAATACGCGCATTAATCATGATGCAACAATATTAATTTGAATTTTTCAGAATATAAATCCGATTTATATAAAAAAAGATATAATATGTAGGTGATTCTATTCTCTCCCCCAGCCTATATTCTGTCTTGATCGAAATTATTGACCCATCTTCCCTCCAAAATTTGGCACAAGATCATCTATCTTACTCAAAGCTAGGAAGTTTGTTACTATTCTGGGCAATACATTAACGCGTCCTGTGAAATGTCAGACATTTTGGGTTAAATCTTTTAGCTTTTTTACTTTAGCTTCACCCTGTTTTTACGCATAAAAAACCTTATAACCACAAAACGAGAAGTTATTTTTTACCTACATGTTTTTAATCAATTTTATTTTCCACATTAATATTTTTACTGATAGAATTTATATTTTATACAGTTTACATAAGTTTACATAGTTTACAATGTATGTAAATATATTTAGATAAAGTGTTTTAATTTATTTTAAAGACTTTATTGATTTTATAGCGTATCTTTAAATCTTCCACTATAATTAAGAATTGTATCTATTACAGTTCTAACTCTATCTATACTTTTTATTTAACATAATTTACACTTCTTCCTACAACAATTACTTCAATCATATTTAACTCATTGCAGAAGGAGCATGTTTTTATTTGATAAAATAGCTGTAAATTTTCTTGCAATATATTGCATTATTGAAATGCGTATAGATATATATTTTTTAAATTAAAAAGGCATATATCGGATCAAAAAATCATTTTGATCCAATATATGCCTTTTTAATTAAAGATTAATTCATGGATTTCTCTATTTTCAAAAATATATATAAATGTAAGTGTAATAAAATGACAAAATGTATTAAATATTATGTGCGTCAATTAAAAATATAAATAACCAATAATATATTTTATCAAGAAAAATTAATAATGCTATGCCTTATCTTGAAATAATATAGATATTTTTATTATAGCATAATTATTTTATTGATAAAACATATTATTGTTATATTTTTTATTTTTTAAAAATAAAGAAGGCATCTCCTGACCACGAGCACATGTGCTTTTTAGATGGCAGAGCGCCATCTAGTGGAGCAAAAAAAATTGGGTTGGCCAAAAATCACGGAGCAAGCTAAATAAACGTTTAGTTTATTTTTGCTCCACTAGATGGCGCTCTGCCATCTAAAAAGCACATGTGATCGTGGTCAGGAGATGCCTTCTTTATTTTTAATATCAACACCTGACCCACTTATCTTTTTTTTTCTATTGTTTTTCATTTTTATTTATGTATATGTAATATTGTTGGATCTTGTCTGTGATTAGGGATCCTGTCGACTCTCTGTAATATTGTGTTGAGATCCTGTCGACTCTCTGTAATAATGCGTTGGAGCTCTGGTGACTCTCTGTAATAATATGTTGAGGTTTGGTAAGCTTATTGTAGAACCTCGTCGACTCTCGCTATAAGTTGTGGCAACCGAGGATCAAACCTGTAGTAACCGCGAGGGACAGTCAGGGGTGGAGAGTTTTCCCGTACCTCTCTGCACCTTGTAGGATCTTTAACAGTTCTCACAGGGTACAGGCAGTCGTGGTCGAGGCAGAGTGGAAAACTGGGAATGTCCACACACACAAAACGAAGCGACACAGTTGAAAGAAAGTTCCTTGAATAGATAAAAAGCGAGCCAAGAGCAAAGATGGAGATCGAGAAGTTTTCTTACTGTTTTACATCGTCGATGAGTTGGTGACAACCGGCGACACGGGGTGACGCTGACCGGGACTGACTGGAACTGAGAAATGGCTGTTGCTACGTGGGGTCCTATTTAAACAACTTTTTTGGACTAGGAAGTGGACCAGGAAGTATTGCCTTTCTGCACGTGTCCGCAACTCGACTCTGGCAGCGGTCTGGGCTTCCATCTATCTTTAGAAGTTACTTTGTAAATCTCTCTCTGGCTCTTAACTCAGTTTTTAATCTATTATATATTTTTATTTATTCATCCTCAGTACATTACATATGGGGATACAAGGACACACGTCAATTATGCGTATAATTAGTTGTAGTTTATAATTAGTTCTATATACAACATGACAATCTTGTTATAAAGATTATAATATATAGGGTTGTTGGTTTAAATTATCATAGATGGGCCCCGTGAGTGAAAGGGTTTATCCGGGTTTAAGCGGGTAAAGCCTCTCTAACACAGGTAAGTAATTAGAATTTATTTTAATTAATTAAAACTGTGAGGGAAAAGGGCTATAACAAGATGTTTATTTGGCTATATCTGAAAATTATAAAAATAAAACTTATGTTTAATTTAAAAGTTATGATATTCATTATAAAAGAGAACTGTAGATAAAACCTTTGTTTGTTAAAAAAAATAATGATGATGTTCTAAGAGATTGTTGGCGGGCGTTGGAAAGGGTTAGGGGTTGAAGAATATGCAATTGTAAGTGTTGCACAGACAATCAAATACTGAGATCCAGGTGCAAAGCGAGGATATAGACTTGTGCGTCTTCCTTGGCAATGTTTCACCTGCGATCCTGTATAAGGTTACAGTGCTTTGTCACAATTGTAGGGTTATTGGGTTGAAAAGTTGTTGAAGAAAATAATTAATATGCTTGAAAGGGGTGGTAGGGCCATGCGATAAGTAGAATTGTTGGAGCGACAGTAGGTGGTCTGACTTGACTTGAAATCAAAGGTTGATTGTGGTCCGCTAGAGCTGAAAAAAAATGAAAATTGAAAAAAGTGAACGCTTTGTGCATGCGTTGGTGATGTGCTCTGCGGATGATTGAAATAAACTTTTGAAACGTGTTCAGACCAAAAAGTCGAGACTTGTACTTCTGGGGAACGGTGTTTTCAAAGAGTTTGTTGAATTACGAAATCAAAAGAAAAATTGTCAAGCAGTACTGTCGTTTTCTACTATCGTTTGAAGCAATGGCCGAACTAGGTAGTGAGAAAGTATAGGGAAGTGATTAGTAAGTAGGATTATTGAAAAACGATTGTTGTATGCCCGGTGGTTGCTGATAAATAAACATTGTCATATAATAAAGTAATTAAACAAAAATATAGTGAATAAAAAGATAAAAATGTGATTGTGGATAAAAAAAGTATAAGTGGATAAGATCAAACATGTACTATATGAAAGATATAATAATGAATTAGTAAAATATAAAAGATATAATAATGAGAATTAGTAATATATAAAAGATATAATAATGAATTAAAAATGATTATTGAAAGAATTAAATGTTTTGCTATTGTTAAAATAAAGTTGTTAAAATAATGTTGGAATAAAATTTGATAATAATTGAAAAGTAAAAAAAATAAAATAAAAATAAAAATAATTATTCAAGATTTTATACAAAAAAATATAATATAATTAAAGGTTATTAATGATTAGATAAACAAATGGAGCAAAAAATGTCTCTTTTGAAGAAAAGTTAAAAGAAAACAAAAAATATTCGTTCCTGAAAAAAAAGAAAGGAACATATTCACACAATGTCTAGGTGTAGGTCCAAGATTATTGGTGTCTTTAGTTTGACCTATGGGGAGGCAATGTGGCCCTATGTCGCTTTGGTCCGGTCTGAGAAGTTGGTCTTTGCCAGATCTTCCCGATTATATTATGTGAGACCAGACGGGGAGCGATCTTGATTCTTAAAATTGGATGGTATTGACGAAGATGATTGTAATATATAACAATAAAGGGTTAACATTATAAAAGATGGCGTTCTAGTTTAGAAAAAATATTCCATACTGGGCGTGAAAATAATGTAAAAGTTGTAAAACACACGATGATAATTGAAGATATAAAGTTTTATGATATTTCAATATTAAAATTCAAATTAATAAGTAAATTGGGTAATGATTGGTAAGCCAATCAGTTGATAATTGACAGGTTATTTGGTGGACACGAAAGTCTAGCATACCCTAGCGAACTGGAGGTGTCATGTTAACATCGCGGCTGCAATTGGTGTCCATATCAACATGTGTCATGTCCTTTGATGCCTACCGACATAGCTTGGTTGTTTATTTACGTAGGCGGTCCTTTGTTGCCGACCCTTTGTTACCGACTGGCATCTGATGTCATGTCTGGCCTACGTCCCGAGTTATCTCCTCTTGCCTGTTTGAAAATATAGTCTTCTCGGTGTTCGCAAGTGTTGTGTTTCGACGATGTTGCGGACTTATTAAAAAATGTTATTCAATGATGTCAGGTTTAGATGTGTGTAAAAATGCGACTTTCGACGGGACACGCTTTGGGATGATAAGTGTCACAGGCATGAAGGCGTCTTTGTGGCCTGTTAAGTGAGAAAATTGTTGTGGTGCGCTGTGTGACACTTAGTAAGTGGATTGAATAGAAAGGTGTCACGTGAAGTCTGTTCTTGGTACAGCATCTAACTTGTTTCCGAAAAATAACAAATTTATTAGTCATGGGTGGTTGTTGTACGAAACACATCGAGAATTTTCAGATTGTTATAGAGGTGGTATGTTTATCGTGAAATCTTTGTGTTCGCGACGATATGGAGCTCGTGTGGTTCGAAATTGGCTGTGTTGAAGTTCGTTCCGAGGGATGTGTGAATTATTAATAATTATGCATGTAAAAAGAAAAGGACGAGGGAGTGTAGCTATGCTGGAATTTTTAACTTGTTTTGGGGAAGGACAGTTACATTTCTAGTTGTGCTTTTGAAGATATTGTATCGTTCGATTTTTGTATTTTTTTAAAAATGCGTTTCACCTATGTTTATTAAAATTTGAATATATTTTTTAAATCGTTGCTTATATTAGTGCGAAAATTATACTTGTAAAAGGGCAATGGCATGATAGTGACTTATAATTTGAATGGGGCGCGTACATAAAATAGTGAACATAACAATGATTTTTTTGCAAAGTTTTGTGTATTTAATTAAGACATTGGTGTTTTTTGGTATAAAAATAAGGTATTAAGTGAAACACACAAATAAGTTTAGAATTATGATTCGAGTAATTTAAATATGATTTTTTAAAACTGTAAGATTGCAAGTAATGAATTAAAATTTAAAGTTGCTTAAAATAAAGTAAAAATTGATAAATGATGGTGTACAAGATTTAAAATTTGAATTGAAATGCTATAAAAATGGTAAAATTTGATTTAAAAATAATTATAGTAAAAATAAACATTATATTTATGGAAAATCAAGTTGTTAGCATGAAGAGAGAGTTAAGTAGATTTTTTAAAAACTCACAGTTTTTATGATTGTTCAGTCAGGAGACTTGGTCTTTGGTTGTTGTCCTGATGACGTGGAAGGCGTCCCATGTAGAGCTTGTAGAAGCTTGTGACTTCTGTTTGGCGATGGTGGCATGTCGTCTGGATGGTTGCGTATTAAGGTCGAAGGTGGGTAACTTCTCACCGGCTTATTTTGCGGGATGTTCGGCTGTGTCGTTGGGGGGAAGATTGCTTGGTCGATTTGTTGGAATGGCGTGCTTGTTCCTCCATCTTGCTTCTTGGCTCTTTTCTATCTATCTGGACAGTCTTTACCTTCTTCGTTGTGGTCTCCTTCGTTGTGGTAATCCTGTCGACTATCTGTAATATTGTTGGATCTTGTCTGTGATTAGGGATCCTGTCGACTCTCTGTAATATTGTGTTGAGATCCTGTCGACTCTCTGTAATAATGCGTTGGAGCTCTGGTGACTCTCTGTAATAATATGTTGAGGTTTGGTAAGCTTATTGTAGAACCTCGTCGACTCTCGCTATAAGTTGTGGCAACCGAGGATCAAACCTGTAGTAACCGCGAGGGACAGTCAGGGGTGGAGAGTTTTCCCGTACCTCTCTGCACCTTGTAGGATCTTTAACAGTTCTCACAGGGTACAGGCAGTCGTGGTCGAGGCAGAGTGGAAAACTGGGAATGTCCACACACACAAAACGAAGCGACACAGTTGAAAGAAAGTTCCTTGAATAGATAAAAAGCGAGCCAAGAGCAAAGATGGAGATCGAGAAGTTTTCTTACTGTTTTACATCGTCGATGAGTTGGTGACAACCGGCGACACGGGGTGACGCTGACCGGGACTGACTGGAACTGAGAAATGGCTGTTGCTACGTGGGGTCCTATTTAAACAACTTTTTTGGACTAGGAAGTGGACCAGGAAGTATTGCCTTTCTGCACGTGTCCGCAACTCGACTCTGGCAGCGGTCTGGGCTTCCATCTATCTTTAGAAGTTACTTTGTAAATCTCTCTCTGGCTCTTAACTCAGTTTTTAATCTATTATATATTTTTATTTATTCATCCTCAGTACATTACATATGGGGATACAAGGACACACGTCAATTATGCGTATAATTAGTTGTAGTTTATAATTAGTTCTATATACAACATGACAATCTTGTTATAAAGATTATAATATATAGGGTTGTTGGTTTAAATTATCATATATATATATTAATATATCCCTTTTATCATTCAAAGTATATTAAATAATTTGTCAAATGTGTTGTGAAAAGAATGTAATTTAATCAAACCATACGAATTCCAAATGTATTGGTTCGATACATTTATTTTTATCAATAAAGAACAAACATTTCTCGTTTAATTAAAACCTGATCTGGTTTACATATTCAGCTATTTTAAAATAAAAAAATATTTCCAGAAATAACTGACAGATATATTAGCATTTTAAAACAGGAATTTTGTGATTTTCTTATAAAAATAATATTATAGTTTAATTTTCTCATTCTATTTTATTTTATCCAATAATAAAGATATTATATTTTTTCTTCTGAATTCTATTCGGGCTGATCCCTAAACAGAATTTATTAAACTTGTCCAAAGAACGGATGACACCAGAAATTTAATGTCCGGCTAACTGAAAGTTTGTCCGTTGTTCTTTCAAACTTTCCAGCCGAACTACTTACTCAGCGCGGGAAAATATTTTCTACGTCTGCCATATTTTACATAGATCTGATATTTTAACGTGGTTAGAAAAATATTTAAATATGTTTATCTTAAACATCTCTATATTTGAATTTAAATTTAGGTTATTTTGAGATAGTAATATGTTGTATATAATATTATATCCTTCATGTTTTATTATCAAAAAATATTATAGGTGAAATTCTCGAATATATATCAAATTATTGAAGTATATTATATACTAGCCGGGGGGGTCGGTGGAAGGCTGGTTAAACCGTTTGGTTTACGACCACTACGACCCGGGTTCGATCCCCGCATTGGACACTTTTTTCTGTTTAAAAAAAATGCTCCAATGGCCCCCCGATTCTTGCAAAAGTCCAACCCCACCAGCGAGTGCAAGTAACCAAACGGGGCTCTGGCACATTTGTAAGTGCAAAGTCGAACTGCTTTCACATGTGTAGACATGTGGTGCGCTTACAGCAAAAAGCAGTCGCTAACTACCCACCATGATTATCATGGCCTGTACCACGTGTACTAGGGATAAGCAAAAAAAATATATATATATACTAGCCGAATGACCCGCGCAACGCCCGGGTTTTGCCCTAGAACATTTTCCCCCGAATGGGTATATATGTATATAATATTATTCATAATATTTAACATCAACACCTGAACCTTTTTTTTTTCTTTTTTTTTTCATGTGTTAAGCGTTTTTACGCAAGTTTAGCCTTAAATACCCATTTCTTGGGTTATATACGGATTTGTATGTTATGAAAATTCGAAACTATTTTAGATGTGTAAGATTCTTTTCTACTGCCCTTACTGAATGGAAAAATTAATGGGAGGGCCTGGTTCATCAGTAGTGAATCCTTCCAGCGGTTTCGCCATTGTATGTATATGATTGTTATATAGTTGTCATATACAGATGTCTTTGGAAATATGACGCTACAAGTTTTCACAGATTATTTTATATAATCCCTGGTGGGTATATTTCATTGGAATGGATTTGTTCCTTTAGTTCCAGGTTTACAATATTAGCCTTAAAATGATGGTCTTAAACCTTAGTTATAAACAAACAATATATATTTTGCTGAAATCGACTTTATACTAACGTACAAAACTTGAGAAATTGGAAAGTCTTCATTCGCCGGTCGTCTGTTTCTGTTTTTTTTTTACGGAGACAGAGGCACTTTTGTTAATACTTGGTTATATCGTGTGTCTTTTATAATGGTACCTGTGAATCTGATATCTTTCAGATTTATTGTCTTAATCCCGATATACATGATGAAATGTATAACTTCCTCAAATTTTGTCCTTGGGTGTACATATTTAAAATTTCCTTTTTGATTTCTAATTATATAATAGGAATTATTAATTGAAATAATATAATTGATATTAAATACTCTTCAAAAAAATGTAAAAGTTTTACCAATTGTAAAAAAAAATTATTTTGTATTAATGCGCATTTCAGAAAATTTTAAAAATATATTTTCAAATATAAATAATATCAATTAACTAGATATAGATATGCATATCAATAAAATTATACAAACCCATACAGAGAGTATCTTGTTAAATAATAATTTATTAATAAATATATAAAACATTTACGATTGATAGTATAAAGGTAAAATTGTACCGGAATCAGGTTGATAAATTAAGAAAATTCTGATCGTACAACTAAAGATTACTGATGGTTTGCGCCATCTGTCTGAATACATATCAACGAATATCGTTATTTATTCCTTGGTTAATCAAGAAAGAGTATTTGACCTAATCTAGAGTGATTAAAAATTGATGATTAGTTTATATATATTCCGAAAGATGGGGCTAGCAATTCAGAATATTTTGTTGCACGATTTGGATATGTCCTTCTCTTAACATCTATGATTGTAATGTAAACATATTTTGTTATTGATTCATGTTTTTATGTATAATATATATATTCACTATATGTTGTGTTGGTATGTAAAGAGTAGCCTGGATGAGGTGTTGCTTAGATCAGACCATGGACTTAGATGTTATAGTTTAATTAACTATCACAATTGATACATCCTACTGACTAACTGACTACCACAAATGGTGCCTCTATTTATGTACAATATCTAAGACAAAAATCTAATATGTAAAGTGGGTATTTGATTTTACAAATATTCAAAACATACTAATACACTACACTATATTTTACAAAATTTATTTTGTCCATAATTTAAATATATATATCTTTATTTCTCCTCATTGAATATGAACCAAATATTTTTATAACTTAATTCTGTTGACGTTATGTGGCGCTGAGTTTGTTGTTGACACACATTAATATGTAATAATACCTTGATAAAGGTTGTCGTTCAGCCAACTGAAATATTAGTGAAATGAATGATATTTTGATCCAATATATGCCTTTTTAATTAAAGATTTATTTATAGATTGCTCTATTTTTCAAAACTACACTATATTTTTTGAAATATCAACAATTTAATTCCAGTATGTTTTTATATTAAAAATCTATTCAAAATTTATTTATCTGAATTATTTTTACTCCTATATAAAATTTCAAAGGTGTTAATTGCATCAAATTATATATTGTATTATAAGATATAAGAGTAGTAGAGTTTAGTATATATGAGTTTAAATAGGATCACTTTTAGAAATATATAAAACACTTTAATATTTTGAAACGATAAAAATAAAGAAAATCTACATTTCCTAATTTTTTATCTTTTGAATATTTATATTAAAAAAAGCGTTTTAAAAAGATATGTATTGCTTACCCAATATTCTAATGGAAAGGTGCAATAAATTTTAAATTTTTCTCTTTGTAATCGAAAAGGCTAAAAAACGAATTCAATAAAAAATTCATTTTTTTGTTCAAATGCTATTCCATTGGAGAATAGAATTTATTTAAAATAGTTTATTCTACAAAAACGCCACTAGCATTTTTCTAATTATTCCAGTTATGATATATGGAAAACTATTAATCATATACACATATTCGTTAAATTTAATTTTATGATCAATTTTAAAATAAATATATAGTGTAAGGCGTATTTATCTTTTGTAATTTTATAAAAACACTTTGAATTTTGAAGTATATTTATTTATTTCAATAAAATTAACTCTCACTTTTATTTATTTAAAAAAAATTCTTTAATGAAGATTTTAAACTGTTCAACGATATTTTTTACATTAATAAAAATGTTATTTATTGGAATAAAAATCTTTATTTGGACCCTTTCTTTTTTTAACTTCCTCTGTCTATTTCATTACATAAACACGTTTATATTAAAGGCAAATCATAATAAATTTATTTTAAGTACAATAATATGAATAGAATAATGAATAATATTAAACTATGACAACGGTAAATCTCCCTATTCTCTCTCTCTCTCTCGCAATAAAAAGAAGAAACATATGTTGAGAGGAAGTACTTCCTTTATAAGAAGACGATTATACAGGTTTACGGGCAAGACGCCGTTCTACGGGTCCAAATGATGCGAGTAGCAATGGTTTATATATATATATATATATATATATAAAGCAATAACGCGCCATCTATATATATAAAATGAAAGGATTTAAAAGCACGAATGTTTCTTTTATACATAATTCAAACATCTACTGTCCTTACTACGATGAAAAAATATATTGGGAGGGCTTGGCCCATCTGTGGTGAGCCCTCCCAGCGGTTTCGCCAATTTAATCCACCAGACCGCTTCTCAGAGCTCTAATACTGTATTGGACGATTCTGCTTATATACGAAGTACTGAAGGATGGAATCTCAGGAATGGTTTTCAAGAAAACTATGCACATAAGCTTATAGGACAGTAGAATAACATTCAAATATGGCAGAGCGCCATCTAGTGGAAGAAAATTCAACTAAACGCTTATTTAGATTGTTCCCTGATATTTGGCCCACGCATAAATCAAGAAAAGCTATCTACAAATGTGGTTCGGGATTTAGGCCCTCGTCAGCGTGGAACCGGCTATACCACTGCGGCTAAAAATATTTTGGTCCCAGAGGATTCCTGAGGAATCAAGAAATGGGTATTTAAGGATAAATTTGCGTAAATACGCTGAACACGTGAAGAAATAATAAAAAATACAATATGTGTATTATATATATATGCTTTCATCTTCTTATAAAATAATCTATTTCTTTTTACATGTGTTTATTCTCTTCTATAATAATATAAAACAATGCTATAAAGTCGCTTATCTCTACATCATATCTCGTGGAAGCGCTTGCTCATCACCAAGAGGGCGCACGCTGATTACCCCGTGAGTTTTCGAAAGGAAAAAAAACTCACTATAGAATGTTTGTAATTCCTATCTCTCCTCTACGTTTTTAAAAAAGTAAAATATAAAATATTAACACTTTCCCACACTACATTATTTATTGGCGAATAGTTTTTTCACAAGAATGTAATATATGCAAGTATAGTATATACTTGTATAATAAAAATTGCATATATCATGACCGCTTATAAGAACTTTTATTCTGTTTATTTGCTTATATTTTAACACAGATACATATATACACTCATGGACAAAACCTAACGAATTTGTGTCTTTCATCATGTGTATCCGGATTCAGACAATAATTCTGAATACAGTTCTGGTAGAATAAAAAGGCGGAACCACTGGAATAGTTCAAGTGCGAGCCGCTCAAAACTCTTAATAACCTTTTTTTACGTATATGAAAATTAATCCTTAACTATTACTACCTATAAATCGTTAATACATGCGAAGATTACACTCATGGACAAAACTCAAAAAGTTCTGATATTTTTTAAAGTAGACAGATGAAATTTTATTCCAACTTGTTATTTTGTGTGTCTTCAATAATAATCACTATGTATCGAATATTATTTGATACACGATGACTCTTTTTGAAGACACACAAGAAAATCAAGTAAGAACAAAATTGCCCCAGGCATAAGTCGACACATCAGTCTTTCTATTTCCTTAGGGTTTGCTCATGAGTAAATATATATAAAGAAGGATTCTCTATAATTATAAACCAAGAAAAAACCTTCAAAAGCAGATTATATAAGTAGAATTAGCATACAATATAGTTGTAGTTATACACAATATTTATACTAATACATATTTAAAAGAGTTTATTTTTAAAATTGCATATCAATGATATATAACGTTTATATAGATGGAATTCCAATAAGCATCTATATTTCTTCACAGTTTCAGATAAAAACAAAATTATCAAATTACTAAATAAAAAATATAAATAGAATAATTTCCGAAACACAATATAAATATTTTCACTTATAATTATAAGATTTTTCAAAATAAAAATAAAATATATTCAGATTATTTTGCATATATCAAATTAAATCCTAATAAAATAAACCAAACGATAATTATATCCAAACATTTGCTCATTATTAAATTAATTAAAGTAAAAAAAGTAATTTGGTAAAGTTTCTAATTAGTAGGATTAAAGGTTGTAATGGATTAACGGATGGCTAGAGGAGTTTGGCGATCTAAGGGATTACATTCAGATCTCTAATTAGGCGTCTGCTTTTTTTATTTATTTTTGGAAGTCATTTCGTTCAACGGTGGCGTAGCTTGGGATAGATCTTCTGCATCACTTAATTCGCTAATCGCAGCTTTATTAAACCATAATTGACTAGGAAATAGACACTGGTATAATGCTTATCTTTATTTCTCTTTATTACAGATTTGAATATATATGTCACTCTCTTTTAGTCCAAAATGTTTATACTAATTTTCATAATGAGTTTTTTTTTTTATCCTTAGTACACGTGGTACAGGCTGTGATAATTATGGTGGATAAAATTAGGCGACTGCTTTAACTGTAAGTACACCACATGTCTACACATGTGAAAAGCAGTTCGACATTGCACTTACAAATGTGCCAGAGCCCCGTTTGGTTACTTACACTCGCTGGTGGGGTTGATATTTTGCAAGAATCGGGGAACATTGGAGCATTTATTTTTTAAAACAAAAAAAATTGCCAAATGTGGGGATCGAACCCGCCTCGTATCGGTTCAAAACCAATGGTTTAGATCATCCTTCCACCGACCCCCTTCATAATGAGTAAAAATGATCAATCAGTTAAACAAAATTTTATGATATTAGATAAAAATTAATATTGCCTGAAAATATTATTAATGTTATTTACACAATATTCATGATGAATAATAAATAATTTCATATAGTATTTTGGTAAATGATTACAATCCTTGCACGCAATCAACACAATTATCATTGCCTTAGAGCCGTTAAGAAAACTTTTTTTTTAGAATAAGAAGAAAATTATTTGAAAAGTTCTGTTTTTTTTTTAATGGCTTTGGTAATTTGAACCTATTTTATTTCAAATATCTTACTATACAGTTCTGGTAGAATAAAAAGACGGAACCACTGGAATAGTTCAAGTCCGAGACGCTCAAAACTCTTAATAACCTTTTTTTACGTATATGAGAATTAAGCCTTAACTATTCCTACCTATAAATCGTTAATACATGCGTAGATTACACTCATGGACAAAACTCAAGAAGTTCTGATATTTTTTAAAGGAGACAGATGAAATTTTATTCCAACTTGTTATTTTGTGTGTCATCAATAATGATCGGTATGTATCGATTATTATTCAGAATTATTGTTTGAATCCTGATAAACATGCTAAAGGTACAACTTCCTTAATTTTTTCGTGGATGTATTTTTGAAATAATATTTTATCAGTAAAATATCAGTCTGTTTCAAAAGTGTGCTTTCTCCAATGTACGAAAGTGTAATTCAAAGAAATAAAATATAAATGAATATATATTTAATATTATCTCTAACTTAGATATATTCCAATATTTTCATCTGATCCTATATATTGATATAATATTCAAAAAATGTGTGAAAATAGAAGAAAAAATTGCATTTATGAAAATTAATAAATTATTTATCACATTTAAAACAATATTTCATTTTCTAATATACATTGATATATCACATTAATAAAAAATAATAAATCGGGTTAAATAAATTGTAAAGTTTAAATCAAAGAAATTATTTATTTCATATCAAAAGAACAAATTATTATAAAACGTCGAAGATACTTAAAACGATATTACTTGTCCAAACGATTTTTTTAAAGTCAAAAGACGATAAATCAAAGTGTCGAGGGAAGTTCTTAAATCGTTTTTTATATGTTTTATCAAAGGTTTGTAAGAAAGGACACCATAAATGGTAGTCTAGTTCCACTCTCTACCAGTTTTTTGTCACATTTCACGTTTATCGGAGTTGGACCAAAAGATCTATGTATTGATTCAAATGAATTTTTTATGAAATCTCTAAAGTTTTGTTCACATATACACAATCAGGGAACTGATAGGAAGATGAAACAACTTTATTAAACATTGAATTTTGTTTTAATTTTACTTTTTACTTTGACATTAGGGTTAGTCGACCATTTTGGTTGTTCAAGTAGAGAATTTGAATTTCTAAATAACCTAAGAGACGTTTTTTTATGGAAAGTAGATGGGATTCGAAGATGTAATGAGTTTTCGATTTAAGTTTGTTCTCATTAAGGAATTCGTTGACTAACTTTGGCAATCATTATTTCTACAGATTGAAGTTCAATTGTAAATGAATGGACTTTAGAAAGTCAACTAGCTATCATTCCTCTATTGATTTCTCTATCGAATTATAAAATGAGAATTTATGACGGAAAATACCTTCCTATATGCTTATAGTATACTGTATATGTACAAATTATTTCAAAAAAGTCTAAATTTCAAATATTTATCAAAATGATAAATAGATTAGCCTAATTTGAACTATAAACAATTATATATTTTAATATACACTCTGGGGCGAAAATTGAGGCATTGTTTTTTTTTAAAGGAGACCGGGAAAATATGTTCACAATTGGTTATCTCGTGTTTTTTCAATAAAGGTCACTGTGCATCAAACATTTTTCAGAGAGTTAGTTTCTGAATCCCGATATACATGCTAGAAAGTACAACTTTTCTAAATTTTGTCCATTAGTGTATATGATAAAAATAAACAATAATAATTTCTTTGATAAGGTGCAAATCGTTATTTTAAATAAGTAATTTAAATATTTTGACGCTTTATGCTTTTCAAATAAAACATATTAGTGTAGGCCTCCTTCGATGAGAAAGTATTGGAAATATCAGGGGTGTCATGGTGGTTTTACAGATTAAAATGACGAAGTCGCTGGGAGCCTTGCGCACTGATGTACCCGGCACTCCTAATGTTTTAGTTACCTCGTTGAGAAAGAGAAGCAGTAGAAAATTATAGTTTCATATTGAAATACAACTTGAGACAAAAATAAGTTCCTCTTTTACTCTAATAACCTATTCTATATTTCACTGTAATAAACAGAATATTAAAAAGATATAGACGTTTTCAGAACATGTACTTGAGAGTCATCGGGAGGTTATTTATTGTCCATATACTGGTGAGAAAATATTTAGAAGAATGTCGAGAGAGTGCTACACAAAAAGGAAATTGATTTTATAATCTAATAGTTTCTATGGAAATAGAAGAACACATAGAGATGAATGGAATAAACTCAAAATAGAGTGAATTGAGGTGACATGAAATTTGTCTTCGGAATCATAAATGTCTCCACCGCATAATGATGAATTAATACAGTAAAACTTCTCTATGACACATTATGGCTTATATACCGACCTACGCATATTAAATATGTTCTTGATCAGAATTATCTCTTTACTTCCTGTACCTAACTCTATAAAGACGATTTTAGACAATTTCCCAGAATTGTCTGTTAATAACGACGTCTTATATAGAACTACGTAGTCATGTTTAGATAAAAAAATGTTTTATCATGCGAGATGTAAAAACGTCGCAATGTGAGTGACATTTAGAATTTTACATTCAGCAATTAAACATCCTCATAACCCTGAGGTCACTCACGACTTGAATATAAATGTCAATTGCTTTGTCGGATAACGCCTATTTCTACTTATTTTTCCTCAAGGATTGTCTTTTTGTCTTCCTATAAACCTTTGTTATAGCCCTCTTTTATTCAAATATGAAATATTTGACTTTGATTTCAAATATATTCTTCTGTTAGTTTTAGTTGAGAAATTTTAATTTTGATTTCAGGTTTTAAATGACTAAAGACGATAAACATCCATGTAAGCATTCATGTCGCTTAAAGAAATAGAACTTATTTATATACATTTTAATTTCAATTAATGATATTTGAACTTAATGAACTTATCTCACTAATATTTGCCACTAATGAAATAGGGAATATATACGTACTAGTTGGTAATTTGAGATGGGATATATCTGAGACTATTTTCCATCTTGTTATTAAAGATTTGTTAGAGTATATATTAACATTCTATATTTCATTGAATGTTTTCCCAAGAATATATCCCGAAATAATCCCGAACTATAAATATTCCATAAAGCGGGCATAATTTTGGTAACTAAGTATAAAATGTGTGCTATATTCAGTTCGGTTGGGGATTCAGTGGTACTGGAATCTTGTAATAACATAAATTCTAATCTCTAGGATTATAAGGAATTAGAGACGAGAGAGGTGGAAAAACTTTGGAATGATAAAAAAGTAGATATCATTCTCTAGAACCATCAATCATCGGGCTCCTGGGATTTGAGAGTTAAGAACTTTATTTTAGACATCACAACATCCATACATCCATTACATCTTAATGACCTGCCGACTATTTCGGATATTTTTACAAAGTCGATCGTTTATCTCTTTATAATTATCATTTAATATTATACCTGATTCAATCGTTTAATAAGAGTGTTATTCAATATTAAAGTTTTATAATATTAATATACCAGTAAATTCATATAATTATAGTGTGATATTTTATTCTATTTTTGTATTTTATCGTATAAATATATTTAATGTATTTATCAATATATTTTATATATAAAATATCTCAAACATATATCTTTTGGATTCAAAGATTATCTTTAGATTGTTAAAAGATATATCCCCATTCTTACCTATAAAATAACGGTTATGGAGTGTACCAAAATTTAAAGAAAAGATCAAGTCTATTTTTGAAAAACTGGAGAAGGGTAGAGGAGGTTAGATCACATATAAATGTCGTTAAAAAACATAACTATAGAAGAATATTTTGAATATACCGAGTATATATATTAAAATATATATGTGGGCCTTCATATACTTTTTAGGGAATTATTATAATCCTTAGAGTTAATTATTTTATATTTCTGCTCAGAATGAAATTTCTATACAGCCACAGCAAATTAGAAGTGAAATATATTGTTAATGAGAAATTTGTATATAAATATAGTGAAGGTATATTATACAATATATCTAATGTTCGGCCATTATTCAAATAAGAAGCATCAATGAAATTATAGGAATTTGAGAATATATTCTTTTGAATATAATTGAATGTTATCTACGTAGAAAAATTCCGAAATAAATTTATTATATAAAAATATACAGATGAGAAAAAGAACAATAGATTTTTTCTAATTAGATCTTTTTTGGTAATGTATGAATAAAAACGTATTGATTTCATTTAATTAGCTCAATTAGGGTAAACCAATTATTTATTTGATCAAACAATTTTTTGCCTTAACCCTAATTATATTGTTCTGTCCATTTTAATGAATATAGAATAATTCATCAGTTGATTACCATTTTTATATTTGCTACAATTTGATTCAATGATAATAGATTTTATTATATGGAAAAAATAGGAGAAAATTGATTTTATAAAGTAGACGAAAAAAATAGATATATATTTATTTAAGTCCACGAAACTATTAAACCTAAGGGATTACTGTTATCTATATGAAAATAAGTTATTTAAAGAGTTGTATATTTGTTATAATCAAATAAATTTTATTGATGCGATAAAGGAATTTTTGGGGTGCTTGGCTCTTCAGCACTGAACACTCCCAGTTATTTCGTCAGTTTGATATTGCATGCCTCTCTAATAATTAAATGGGGTAATCTGCTTAGATCCAGGACTTATGGGAATATTTTCCTTTACTATTCAATACAAAACTATGAAAATTAAAATTAAGGGAATTGATTTACATGATTTTGTATATGGAAAATAATTCTTTTCAATAAATATTCTCATTTTAAATAGATCCCGCGCTGATATTCTTCAATCAAAAATATAATATAAAGTATAATAAAATAATAGTATCTAGATAATATATATAACAATATATATTAGAATTAATAAATCAATGAATAATAATAACCAAGGGTTCAGAGTATCGACCAAGATTTTACAAGGTTTATCCTTCATTAGATTCAGTTGAGGCGATTGGAGAGTGGAATGATTAATGGCCGTGGCAATTTAGAATGGCAGTACAACATCCTTGCACATTTCCCACCCGGGTCTATGGCGATATCAATTAGCAGCTCGCTAATGGAACACAGATTTTATACCGTCTGATTATTAAAACAAACTGCCGACATTGCGTGTTGTAGTGCCATAACTGCTTATTTGCTACATTTATCTTTTATTACCCGTGTATTTCACGGATAAAATATATATAGATGGACTTTTTTACACCCCCCTCATCTACTTGGATAATGATATTTATTTAACAAATTTATGATCCGTGAAAATTGTATTTATAATAAGGTTTGTTTCTAGACGTCATTAATGTGTGTGGGCAAACTCAATATGGAGATGATATATTTGGACATGATGAGGTTGTTAGAATAATGTCAAATCGTGTGTTTATTAATTAAAATGTTGAGAATAATTTTATATCTTAGAAATATGAATGCAGGCCATGTAAACAATATCTACATCATAATACCTTGTATAATGTAATAATGTAGTAAATCTACTAAATAATGTATTTTCCTATTTTACTACAGAATAATATATATAATATATTATAAAATAAAAAAGGATTTAAAAGCGCGAATGTTTCTTTTATACATAAAACGAACTTCTACTGTCCTTACTGCGATGAAATATGAAATATATGAAATATATTTTTTCATCGCAGTATATATAA
Source organism: Cordylochernes scorpioides (assembly GCA_030710605.1). Classification (NCBI taxonomy): domain Eukaryota; kingdom Metazoa; phylum Arthropoda; class Arachnida; order Pseudoscorpiones; family Chernetidae; genus Cordylochernes; species Cordylochernes scorpioides. The sequence continues at coordinate 77,575,119 of CP092864.1, read as the reverse complement.
GGACAGTAGAAGTTCGTTTTATGTATAGAAGAAACATTCGCGCTTTTAAATCTTTTTATTTTATATGTATAGATGGCGCGTTATTGCTTTGTGTTAATTTATTCCTAACTGGCCTTGTCTTTATAGTTTGCTGAAGAGCATTGCTCGAAGCAAATATTTGAATGTAATTCTACTGTCCTATAAGCTTATGTCCATAGTTTACTTGAAAACCATTTCTAAGATTCCATCCTTCAGTGTAGCATATAAAAGCAGAATGATCCAATACAGTATTGGAGCTCTGAGAAGCGGTCTGGTGGATTAAATTGGCGAAACCGCTGGGAGGGTACACCACTGATGAGCCAAGCCCTCCCAATATATTTTTTCATCACAGGAAGGACAGTAGAAGTTCGTTTTATGTATAAAAGAAACATTCGCGCTTTTAAATCATTTTATTTTATATGTATAGATGGCGCGTTATTGCTTTGTGTTAATATTATATTATATTTATTATAAAATAAATAAAGCTTCCAAGGCTAAGTTTCTTATTCAACCTTTTATTTTCAAGCTGTCGGACTTGTCAGTCCTTCAACAAGATTATCACGTTAATAAATTAATGTTAAATACTATTTTTATATACAAATTATTTTTTACATATTTTAAATATTAATGATATTGAAAGGGAGAGAAAAATATGTTACATTCTTTGTGTGTTAAAAACAAATTTTTGAAAATATACATTGTGAATGATGCGTTCTGGTTGAACGATATTTCGAGACTTCAAATTGAATTTAATAAATTTATGAACTATTGTGGTATATATAGAAGACTGCCTACATCTATGGGATAGTATTTGTCCATATTGTTTCCTATGTTCCTGATATTTCTATGCATCTGCTTAAGCTTTTTTGTTTGTTTGGTTATCATATGTAACATGCTTTGTATTTATTTATGTAAAATATTTAATTCTTATTTGATTTTTATTCACATAGTTAGGTACTCGGCAACACTGTACTTTATTTTTATAATTTGCATAAGGCAATTTTTAATATATATTGTGGTTAAAACCTTTTGTAATTAAATTAAATATTAAAACAAAAAGTATTGCGACGATCCCTTATTTATAATTAGGAAACGCTAAAATATATACAAATATTTGAATTTTAAGAAAGAACCTCGAAATATAAATAATTAGTATTAATAAAGGATGGAGACTTCTATTTTTTCAAAAACTAATATCTACAAACATAATAAAATATATATGTCATAAAACACATACTTAAAATTGCAATAGTAAATTTATAATAAAGTATTATCCCCTTATTAACACTTGAGAGGAAGAAATAATCTAAGATAATATGTCATGCAAAGAATAATACAATTAAATCAAGCTTTAGCGTCTGTATTTACCATGAGCTCTCTCGTATATTACAGAGCTACAGAAGACGCATGCGTAGCTCATTTCACTTTTATCAGTGTTGAATATGAAATTGCACACACAACTCAGTTCACTGTAGTTCTATGATTTTGGTTGATTATCTACATGTCTATTTTTGTTTTTAAATGGTCAATTTTAAACTACAGATATATAAGCTTGTATAAAACTAAGGTATTTACATATTTAAACTTTGTATATTTCTTTGGTTATCTAGTTTTCAAATATACGCCAACTCCGTATATATTTATTCACATATAAGATATTTATTTGTAATATTTTCATATTTAGGAAAAAGGTTTTCAGTATTTTTCTGAAAAAATGTAAAAATCAATTACATATAAAGTACAGTAAGTTCAAGCCTATAATTAGTAAAATTATGTAAATTACTACAACAACAACCTTGACTGCCATTGTTATAAAGAGCATTTCAAATAAGATTTGTTCTATTTACAATTATTTCCTTTTCTATGTTAAATTTAAGATGAAAACTAAGGTACTTGCTCGTGAATATTTCTAGGAATTTCATTATAGTTCATGCAATCGTTGAATATTTCACAAAAATTTCAATAGATCATTCTTTGTATAGATAAAATCATAGAATAAAGTGTTATTTCGATATTGAACTATCATAATAGATGTTAGTGTTCCTCACTGATGATTCAGGCCTTCCTAATTATTATATTTGTCCTTTTAATAAACAAGATGGGATTTTTTTCATCTTATATAAATACAAAATTCGCTAAGCATTTTCATACAGAACAATTCAATAAAATATTTTACACCTGACTTTTAAAAGTATTCTTTGTTTTCATATAGACTCCATTTTTACAACTAAGCTATATTTTCTCATAAAAAATTGAAGTAAATTTCACAGTCAGAATGTGGGATGAAAATAAAAAGAGTTGAACAAATATTTATCTTTAATTTGCGATGCCAGGGACCGTTTTAATTTAATCCTATTAGGTAGGAGGGAAGTGTAAGAATTTAAAGTAGGACCATTCTATTTGTGCAGAAGATGGATTGACTTTAATTTATGCCACTGGGATCAACCATGCATCAATCCCTTTAAATCTCGAGTGATCTGATTTTGACCAACTCCATTTATAGGATGCCGAGTTGTCAATGCCCTGGCAACTTCTCAGAGAGATAAACGACATTATCCTATTTGTAGAACGACATTTGAAATATTTCCCGCATTTCTTTTAAACGAAAAATCGAAATTTATTTTAAGGAGAAATAACGATTATTTCCAACCTTAGGGATGAAGTATGAAAGGATGAATTGTAAATATTATTGATAAACGGAAAAATAAAGGTGTACAGGGATGGGAATCGAACCCACAGTGTTCCGCTTACTGGGCAGATGCCATGTCCACTAGCCGGGATGAATTTCAAATGTCGTTCTACAATCATAAGCCGCATTATATTGTATTATAAATTATCTTATTTACACAACCTTATTGAATATATTACAGAATAAATACTATTTTAAGAAGCCAATCTTGGAATAGAAACTATACCTGACACAATATATAACATGTTGACGCTTAAAACATATTCTAAAGTAGTTATAAAAATGCATTGAAAACTCATATCTTAAAAATAAGATAAAAGTAGAATTGTACTTTGATAAGTTTGATAAAATGTGAGGAAAGCTTATCCTGATGATTGTTGAACTTTTTTTGATTAATCAGGAATTGGTATTTTACTGATATCCTGGAATAATGAAAGATCAACCAATCGATTTTTATTCAGACATGAGTATATAGCTAGTAGCAAATAATTTTATCAACAATCAGGAGATGCCTTTCTTTCAAAGGCATATCGTTTCTATATTCTTCAAATTCTTTATGGCTCCAGAAATAAAAAAGACAAACTTACGAAGAATTTCTTCTATCTAGTATGTAAGATTATAAAACTCCGAACAAATTTTATTTTTGGAAGCAATAAAATAATGTAGAGCAAATAAAACTAATTCTTCAATTATATAAAAGCGAATCATCATATAGAAATATTTAAAAATAAAGGCAGAAGGTCGATACTTTGGATAGGTAATTAGGCAAATAAAATATTTGGTTGTTTTTAATGTCTCTATTTTTATTATAGAAAATAGTCAAAAACGATATGGATCATGCTCTAAATGTGGTTGGCACCGCTATATATCGTTTTGGAATAAAATATATTTATATCAACCGATAATTTAGTTAATTCTCGAGGTTTCAGTGAATTTCTCTCCTCTGGGGAGTGATAGCGTGTCTCTCAAACGTCAGGAATTGAATAGATTATTGGTTGTGTAGCTATATTTTTTCTAAACCAACTTCTAATCAACAAAAGCTTTCCAAAAGCTATATATTGTATAATATTGAGGCACAACACTAAATCTTACCAATTTTCAAGAAACGTATAAAGAATACATTTGAGTTTTAATGTTTCTAAAATAGTACAATAATATATCTTATTAACAAATCATTAGATATTAAGTTTCTAATTGTTTTTTTTTTTTTTAATCTCAAACTTACACCACATCGGGTTCCGAATTGAAAAAGCATCACGAAATTCCGTACAAAAATCGCTTTTATAGAACGGTATAATTTTAATTGTAATAAAAAAATTTCTATGTGTGTAAATATAAAAATAGAACAAAATGAAAATTGTACTAAGATTAAACGGTTAAATTAGAATAATAAAATTCTGATTTCCAAATGACGTTAATGATAATTTGTGATATTTATCGGAATATATCATTTATATATATTAATAATTTATTCTGATAGATGGCGAAAACTATCAGAAACTTTCACTTTCATTAATGCCATTTAATCTATAAATATAAATATTCAATTAAAGTTAATATTCAAATTTTATATATAAATATCTCTGTAACTTTCCTCAAGGAAATATACTTTTTTCAATGCGTTAAAAATGTTAATAATTTAAATAATTCATTTCGCTATTATTCATTTTATGAGATTATTTTAATTGAATTATAAACTCTCTCAATAAAATTATTTCTAATAGACTACAATATTTTAAAAAGAAGTAAAACTAATCTTTTTTGAATTTTGAAAAATTTCAGTAGCTGTCAGCAGTTTGAAGCTATTTATAAAACTTGCTAATCGTGCGTATTTTAAATTTTAAAATTTTCTTAAAGTAAAAAATTTCAAACAAATTTGAGAGGAGTAATTTGAAAATTTATAATATTATTATTCAATGATATTTTATCATTAATCTTTAAAAAAAAAAGTTATTCTTTCGAAATTGTTCTGAAAATGGATGCATAATTTGAAAGATTCTAAGATATCGTTCTATGTCTCTGTATGAATAAAAAATCTCTATAAATATTTATAGATAAATAAATTGCAAGGAATTATATTTAATATGTTAATAATTTTACATTTTAAAAGAATATTAGACTTTTAAAATCATTTATGGAAATTTATTTGATGGACTATAGTTAATGTAGTCTTTGAATAAACAATATTATTTTTATTTGAAATATTAAGACCGATTTGGTAGCTTTTCTCTCTTCAGCGATGTAGAATGCTTGAAATAATAGATTCGTCATAATTTAAATCCATTTTATGTGAGAAATCAATTATGAAGAAAATATGTTTTCTTCTTAGATTTAATCCTTAAGCATTTCTAATACACAGAGTAGATTCTTCATTCAGAGTAGTAAGTATAGATTCTACCTTGCTTTTACACTTTGATTTAATCAAAAAGGAATCAAGGTTTCTTTTCTTTTCTTAACTCTTTCATTTCTCGAGCTTTCTGGCCAACATGCCCTTCATTACTGAGCTCCTGAAGTACAACTTAACGTCGAATTCATATACAAGTTTAGATTTTAGAATATATATATGTCATAATTTGTATAGTTAATGCCAAGAGATATAATTTATTTTCGTCAAAATAAGTATGTAAATATGTTACGCTTGTGTTAAAATGTAAATATGTAAATTCATCCATCTATAAAAGCGGTACAAAAAAAAAAATAATAAAGGTGGCAGACATCGCGGGCGCGCTGTTCGCTTGGCTGGAGCTGATTCTTGGTTGCGTCCTTTCACTTGACCACGACAGCTACGACATATATATATATAAACTTGTATATAAATTCGACCTGAAGTTGTACTTCTGGATCTCCGTGTTGAAAAGGATGTTAACCCGAAAGCTCGAGAAATAAAATAAATGAGAAAAGAAACGAAACCCTTAATCCCTTTTTGAATAAGTCAAGCATTCCTTTTAACATATTAATTTAAGTAAAAAGAGCAACGCCTTATTTTTCAAATTACCTTTGTTAATAATTTGCACTTTTTTCAGAATAAATACCAACAGTATATCACCCAAAAGGCTTTTTAATTTAATTCTAACAAGTAAAAACAACATGTAGATCTTTTGATCTGTTAATTATTGTCAAAAGAGGATCAGGATTATCACAACGTTCATAAAACTGGGTGGACAAAGGGATTTGCGGATAAAACAAGGAAACAATTGTTGACGTTTAATGATTTCTGCTCCGATAACTGGCGCAGACCTTAATCAAACATATAGTCAAACCTTCAGTAGAATTACTTTAATTAATTTTACTACCCTGAACTGTTGAATTTTCATCTTTGTTCTAATTTATATATATATATATATATTTATACATAAATCGTGTAAATATAATTTTAATTAAATATTAGATTTAAGATTGCTTTTCAATCAAACTCCTCCAAAGATATCTTTCTATAGCCATACATTTACTTTGGTCTAATTGCTACTACATACATTGAAAATATTTGAGGCGAAAATAACGCGTTAATTTCTCTCTGCCTTTCTCATTCATATATCGTTTAAATAGTTATAAGTTGCTCCGCTTTTAAAAGTTGTTTCTACTTTAAGGGCAAATGAGTGTCTCCCTCTATATTGGAATAGAGTTGGAAATATATACGGTAAATTCTTATATATCCACTATCATCAACATATAAAATTTAGAATTTAACTTCTTAAAATACATTAATAACATTGAATAACCCATAATAATCCATTATATAAATGATATATTGATATGGCAGAAATTATGATTTTTTTTTATCACCATATATTTTTTCTATGAACTAAATATCTTATAGGTATTTGACTATTTAACTAAGGACGAAATGACTGTTGTTTTATTTCAAATATTTTTGGCCCTTATATTAATTTTAGACTGTATATGATAATTTTGTTAGTATCTTATAGAATTATTATTTTTGAAAATGCATTTTAAAAAAATGATTGAAAATGCTCTGTTAGCAACAAGTTTCTTGTTTTTATTTTTGGAAAAATGAGATAAGGTTTCAAACTACGAGCATAGGCAGTTTCTATTATTGGCTTCAATATTTTAAATAATGAGTAGTTGTGTTTTTTAACAGTATTCAATTTATATTATTAATAATTTAGTAATTTTAAAATATATGTGTGAAGAGATATAAAATATGTTTACGCTCATATCACACCTTTTAGGGAAGGTATTTTATCATTCAACAAAAAGAGATAACATTTATGTGGATTTTTATTATATTATTTCGTAGTAGTTACATTTGTTTTAATTACTATTTCTACATTTATGTAAGTTACTACTTATATTTATATTTATTTCTTTTAAATGTTAAATATTAAATGTTTTATGTCTAACATTTTAATTCATATCAATTTAAATAGAAATATTGTTGAGATTTCAATTAAAACATAAATCTTATTAACAACAGTAATCTAATTAAGAAACAATTTCAAAATACGTAATAAGGTTAATTTCGTGGGGAATAAAAGATAGTAATATCAACAATAAAGTTAAACTAGCAAGGAATTAAACAATTAGGGATTAAGTTGGTAGACAAAGTTGAGATTTAGGTTTGAGGCTTGCCAATTTGCTTCCAATATTGGTTTGAAACCCCACAGGGGCAATTCTATGGCGCAATGAATGATGGGATAGGGGATTTTCTATTCCCTGCTGTGAGTAGAAGGTTTTAAGTCCGACATCTTCAAATTGCTTCCCCAGTCGTCTGCATACTTAATTTGATCATTAGACTGTCGGCAGTATACTTTAAAATATTTATCCCGGCCATTACTCTCTGCTCGCATAGCTTCTATGATTTATTTTGTTTGTGTATGTTAGTATAATACAGTTATTCTCTCTCTCTCTCTCTCTCTCTCTCTCTCATCTTTTGGATAGTTATTTCGAAGTGCTATAATCGCTTCGTGAAGAAAGGTTTAGTTTAGATTATTTCTAAATTATATTGAATTACGAGATTGATAATAGTTTATAAACATACAGGAATTCTTAAATATATTAACCTATTTTCATCTCTGTGACCAAGCCACAGCACCATCTTTGGCAAACTGAGAAGCGACCTCACCTGGCTTATGGCGTCAGGCTGATGGTCCTTGTCAGTCCAGGGATCAAATGGAATCTTTACAATCTGCCAAAGAGGTATTTGGCTGAGATAAGATGGAAAATTAAAAAAAAAAATCTATAAAATAAAGGTCAGTAGACGTCTGAATTAAACGTCATCTTGAAGGGAGAGGCGACCTATATAAACCTACTTTACTAATAAAAAGTGAAGGTTTAGTTATTTTATATTACCATGGAAAATGACATACGAGAATTCTTGAAATTATATTTGAAATTACCTACTCTATTTCTTATTCTCTTATTCAGCTTTGCTATTCCATTTGTGAGATGCTTCTGTATTATGGGAGCTATTTTCTTTATAGTTTTATATTTTCTATTGAGGTGTATTCAAGGAAATTGATACAATCCACCGTTGTCAAACTTGGTGATCTTCCGATGTCACCTCGTGGCTGTCCCGATCCCCAGTGTCTAGCTGAACTATCTCCACACATTTCTGTCATTGGATATTTGTAGGTAGCAATGCTCCGCCACCGGTATCTTTCACACACTTCTACTAGCAATATCTGGAGCTCTTTTTACACGTTCGATTATTAATTATTCAGATTTAGTCATTATATCTGGAAACCATTTCTTTATCCGTAATAGGAATAAGATCTGCCTCATACTTACTATATGAAAGTAAAGAATAATTCCTATATACTGTACAATATAATAGAGAACAATAACATGTTATATATATATATATAATGAAACAATTCAAGTACTAATGTTTCTTTTATAGACAAAACTATTCTACTGTACAAGTTATTATATGTACTCTAATATAATGTAAGCGATTAGAATAAAAATGAATAATTATTCCATTTAAAAAAAAACGAATATTGCTCTGTGATAATTTATTCACTATATTCACATATAGCCATTTGATGTAGAAGATTATTTATAAAGGTTCAAATATCAAAACCAATATCAATTCTAGTTTATCAAGTGGATGAAGATTGAATGCTCGGCGTTTTAATATCGTTTGAGACGATTTATATAACTTTTTATATTAAATAAAAACACAGAGGGCTTTAAACCATATTAAATTATCGATAGTTTGATATTTTTCCGAGTTGATAAATATGTAAAGGCATTCTATAACTATGACATATGTAAAGTTGATTTTTCTTCTTTAAAGGGTTAAAAGCGAGGAGAATATTTCATTTTTATTGGGGAAGTCTTTGAAAATATGAAATTCATGAATAAAAGATAAGAAAAAAAACAATGGTTGCCTGTAAAGTCGGTTTTACGGGCGAAGATTTTACGTGACAACGGTAGAATATTTATTGATATGAATATAATTAAATTGCACAATAGGAACAAGGAATTGAATGAAAATAAGAATTGCACAAATTATAACTATAGAAATATATTTTGTTTACTAAAACATTGTACATGTAAACTTAAACTTAACTAATTCCTATTTGAGTGATTTTGTTGAGGATAGGACGATGATAGTAGAAATATGAAATAAAAGGAAGTGTTTCTGCTGTAATGTGTCTTGCGAAAGTCAAGTCGATAGTTGTTCCTTTTAACGTAGTTGACTTAGAAACGTTTGATACGCAATCAAGATTATACGTATTTTTCATGAATTTAAGAAACGAGTTGTCAGGCTTTACGTTTTTGTTAAAATCACCACACAGAAGAATCGGTATACTAGAATCAACTTGCACGAACGGTGGCACGTACTGGCTGTTGTGAATGTACGGACCGAGTCCTTGCCATAGTAACATTCCAATATCCTGCATACTAGCTCCTGGATGAATATATACAGCACCGAGTATAAACTTGAAGCTAGTATTAGCGGCGAAGCAAGTAACTTCAGTCATGCACATGTCACCCTTGGTTTTAATGACACGAGTTACGTCTGTAATCGCAACTTGGAACATTTCCGCCGTAGATGTCGATGATAATTTACGATAGATCGCCACTCCACCAGCCGCGTTGGTATTTGAAAATCAAAACACTTATTCAGATCGAAAATTCAAATTTTTGCTAAATAAATTTGAAATTAAATAAAATTTGTAATTGTAAATGATGAAGTTGAAAATTAAAACATTTACTTAAATTAGATGTTAAAATTCTTGCTCAACACAGTTTAAATAAAGTTTTCTTATATCTGCCACTTTTTCTTAATATTTGTAATTTTAAAGAATCAATTCGAAAATCAAAACATTTATTCAGATCGAAGGTTCAAATTTTTGCTAAATAAATTTGAAACTATTTAAAATTTGTAAAATAATAATTAATTAATTAATTAATTTTAAACTAATAATTTACTTAACACTATCAACATTTATCAATAGTATGACATAACCTATAAACTCAGTTTCTCAACTTTTGTGTCAATCTAACAATTAATCAATCAATCATAGTTTACGATAATGAAATATCAGTGTACAATTATTTACCTTTATTGTTGTAGTTGTTGTAAATGACGAATCTAAGCACTCCACATTTTCACTACAGACACAGCTGACGATACTTTAACCACACGTGTGAACTTGTATTATGACGCTTTCTTGTTTTTCCAACGCCAAGAACGTTCGAGAAAGACAAAGACAGAGACAAGCATGCGCCGATTCAATGCGCCTAATTCTCTAGCGCTGCGCGCGCAGCACTCTCGTTCGATGACTCATCGTAACGTTACTGGGCGTTACACTTTTTCATAAGTGACTCCCAGCCGCAACCTAATTTAAGACGTTGTCTCGTCAAAAAACAATGGTTGCCTGTAAAGTCGGTTTTACGGGCGAAGATTTTACGTGACAACGGTAGAATATTTATTGATATGAATATAATTAAATTGCACAATAGGAACAAGGAATTGAATGAAAATAAGAATTGCACAAATTTTAACTATAGAAATATATTTTGTTTACTAAAACATTGTACATGTAAACTTAAACTTAACTAATTCCTATTTGAGTGATTTTGTTGAGGATAGGACGATGATAGGAGAAATATGAAATGAAAGGAAGTGTTTCTGCTGTAATGTGTCTTGCGAAAGTCAAGTCGATAGTTGTTCCTTTTAACGTAGTTTTTTAGAAACGTTTGATACGCAATCAAGATTATACGTATTTTTCATGAAATTAAGAAACGAGTTGTCAGGCTTTACGTTTTTGTTAAAATCACCACACAGAAGAATCGGTATACTAGAATCAATTTGCACGAACGGTGGCACGTACTGGCTGTTGTGAATGTACGGACTGAGTCCTTGCCATAGTAACATTCCAATATCCTGCATACTAGCTCCTGGATGAATATATACAGCACCGAGTATAAACTTGAAGCTAGTATTAGCGGCGAAGCAAGTAACTTCAGTCATGCACATGTCACCCTTGGTTTTAATGACACGAGTTACGTCTGTAATCGCAACTTGGAACACTTCCGCCGTAGATGTCGATGATAATTTACGATAGATCGCCACTCCACCAGCCGCGTTGGTATCTGAGTTAGGTCGATTATTTTCCCTGGATACGCACTCATAACCCTTGATTGGAGTTGGTTCACAAGTGTCGCGCATCCACGTTTCAGTCAATACTAAATAGTCTGATCGTGGTATCACTGTATCTGTTTCAATGTCCGTGGCATGGGCACTTAAACTTTGACAGTTGATGTTCGTTACAATAAGTTGTCCAGCGTCGGTTGCGTCGTCACAGAATTTTACGGCTTGTTTGGTAATTGTGTCTAGAGTGTGTCCACGAAGTCGTAAGTATTCATTGCGAATATCTCGAGTAGTCTGTGAGTCGTTTCCATCTCGGCCATGTTTGAAAACCAATGGAGAGTCCTTTTCTGTTATGATGTACAATCCGTCGATACTTGTGACGCGGCTCATGGCTACATATACCAATTGCTGTGGTTGTTTTGAGGAGTACTTGTAAACAATTGTAGTAAACGTCCCACCCTGGGCCTTGTGGAACGTAATTGCACAAGCAGGCACGCAAGGAAATTGTTTTCGCTTGCACTTCACTGTTTTTGTCAACGAAATGTTTACCACTTTCTTGTGCACTGGCACCCAATCGACGGATAAGGTGTTTGGTTTGCTGTGCACATGTGGTCGACATTTGATTTTTGCTTTGGTACCCGTATTTTTGTCTTCAAACTGGAACCATAGAGTGGCGATTTCATCTTCAGCTTAATCCTCCACGTAGTACTGGCCAAACGGATTGTATGACTGTTTTGATTTCAGCATTTTCATCAATGTACCAACGAGTTTGTGGAAATATATGCAACATGTAATTGGATCGTCACTCACCAAGTTGCACCGCTCTGATGTGTTGAGATCTTCGGCGACTTTGCCAGGATATTTGTTGCTCAACTTGAGCAGTAAATTCAGCAATACTAACCAGCGTACCTCGTTTGCACTAAGAGTGAGAAAGATGGTCGGTTTACCAAGTTGACGGAGCATAGCGAAGAGATCTCGTTTACGAGAGGCCCAGTACTGGACAGAGTTTGGCACCGACTTCATAAAGGCGAGATTCTGCACAACGAATTCTTTGAGAAACTCCGGATCCTCTAACATGCGTCGAGTTACGCTCTCTGTGATCGAAACACTTCGGAATGTGCTGTAAATCCCATCGACCATTCGCAGACGTAGAATCTTCATTGCATCGTATAAGACTTTTTGAGGCGTGGCTCCACGCCTGTCACTCCGTCGTATTTCACTGGTCGCCATCATGTACGGTGTCACTGAAATGTTCATGTTGAAACGGCGGGGCTCTCCGAAGTATATCGCAGGAAATGATAGTTCTTCTGCATGACGGTCATAAATGATGTTAAGAGGCGTTGCTCGATGTCCTGGTGCGATGTCAAGACAATCCTCTTCATTCCACAGTAGTGTGTGCTGTCTCGCAGCAAGAACTTCAGACTCGGGCGTATATTCGGCGGAGATTGCTTCGATCCGATTAGCAGGATCATCTTGAAGGCCTTCATCTGATGGCAATGCAGGCTGCAGTCTTGACAAATCTATTTTGATATCGTACAAACGATATAGACTTGAATTTTGAAGTACATCTAACCATTCTTTGACCGTACGCTTAGACATGTACCCGCTGATGTAATTTGTTCTGTGTGCAAGATTCCTTTTGATGTTAACGTTGATAACATCGTCCTCTTCTAGATGGCGAGGCAAGCATTTTACCATGTCTTGTACGTTGACTGGGACGTTTATCACTTGTCCAATAATTCCATAAGAGAAATCATGACGCAGTCGACGCACTTGCATAAATGGAAGGCGCGGTGAGACCAAACGTTCACTGATAGGATCCAGAGGCGGTAGACCTGGAGGTATGTCAGGATATGAGAAGCCGTTGACCTTTGCGAGAGTAGGAAGCTTACGCTTATTCAGTGATTGTCTACAGGTGTTGCAAGACTTTGTATAATCCTCCTTGCGTAGCTGCCGATTTTCCTTAACGTACCAATCCGAGATTACCTTCAGTTGTAGTGCAGTGATGGTTTTAAGGTCATTCTTGAACCACAATCTGTCACAAACCGAGCAAGCATGGCCAAAATCGTTGTCCAGGAAAGTAGATTGAAATCTCCGTATTGACGATGACCATTTGGTATACCAGGTGGATTGTTCCAGTTGTATTGCTGTTTGGCTTGAAGAAGTAGTCGGTTGTACATCAGTCCGAGAAGATGCTGCTCTACGTTGTCGGAATGCACGTTGCCGTTGAGCGTTAGTTAGGGGAACGCTCGTTCTCTCCGCCACGACAGGAACGCTTGTTCTCTCCACCACAGAACAAGACGTTGAAGCAGGTGACTCTGACGTACCGCTGGTGAGGGCTATGTTAGCAGATTTACGTAGCTTGAACCTGCGTTGCCTCTCTGCAGCCGCTTTTGCAAAGGCTCTTACTTGTTCAGGAGTTCTGGTCAATGCTTTTCGTAGTCTGTACTCACGTTGTCGCTGAGCATTCGTTCTGGCGGTAGAGGTGGTGTGTGGAACAACGAAAGGTACTGCAGACGTTGACGGCACGATATCCTCCGTCTCCATTGAAGTACTGGAAGTTGAAGGAACCGTTTCCATTGTTTTGAGAGTGGTGATTCCTGTTGAACATTTGAAATTGAATGGATGAATTTTTAATTTTAAAGAATCAATTTGAAAATCAAAGCACTTATTCAGATCGAAGGTTCAAATTTTTTCTAAATAAATTTGAAATTAAATAAAATTTGTAATTGTAAATGATGAAGTTGAAAATTAAAACATTTACTTATATTAGATGTTAAAATTCTTGCTCAAAACAGTTTAAATAAAGTTTTCTTATATCTGCCACTTTTTCTTAATATTTGTAATTTTAAATAATCAATTCGAAAATCAAAACATTTATTCAGATCGAAGGTTCAAATTTTTGCTAAATAAATTTGAAACTATTTAAAATTTGTAAAATAATAATTAATTAATTAATTAATTTTAAACTAATAATTTACTTAACACTATCAACATTTATCAATAGTATGACATAACCTATAAACTCAGTTTCTCAACTTTTGTGTCAATCTAACAATTAATCAATCAATCATAGTTTACGATAATGAAATATCAGTGTACAATTATTTACCTTTATTGTTGTAGTTGTTGTAAATGACGAATCTAAGCACTCCACATTTTCACTACAGACACAGCTGACGATACTTTAACCACACGTGTGGACTTGTATTATGACGCTTTCTTGTTTTTCCAACGCCAAGAACGTTCGAGAAAGACAAAGACAGAGACAAGCATGCGCCGATTCAATGCGCCTAATTCTCTAGCGCTGCGCGCGCAGCTGCGCGCGCAGCACTCTCGTTCGGTGACTCATCGTAACGTTACCGGGCGTTACACTTTTTCATAAGTGACTCCCAGCCGCAACCTAATTTAAGACGTTGTCACGTCAAAAACGAAATTCAAACTACCAAACACACACAAATTTAACAGCATGTTTCATATTAAAATTATATGTAGACAACATTAAAATCATTTGAAATATTGGTCATAACATATAATAAACTTAAGAAATGGAAGCCTTATAAAGCACGAATTTTTATTTTTCAAACACAAAATAATCTCTTCTACTGTCCCCACTGCTATGAGAGAATATGTTGGGAGGCCTTGGCACATCAGTGGTGAACAGTCCCAGCGGTTTCGCTAATTTAATCTAAGTTCACCACTGATGAGCCAAGCCCTCCCAATTTTTTTTTTCATCGCAGTAAAGACAGTAGAAGAGATTGTTTTGTGTTTGAAAAAAATAAATTCGGGCTTTATAATGCTTCCATTTCTTATAAATAGATGACACGTTTTCGCTTTATATATAATATACTTCGAAAATAGAGCAATCCATAAATAAATCTTTAATTAAAAATACATATATTGGATCAAAATATAATTTCTTTCACCAATATTTTGATCCAATATATCCCTTTTTTTATTAAATATAATATACTATATACAGGTAATTAGTTACATAATTAAAGTAGACCGTTTGAAGATAATTCTACGACCTGAAACCTATCCTCTGAATATTGTGGAAATATTTTGATACATAATTGAAAATATATTAATATGGTAATGTATAATTCCATATTTTTTATTATTTATATAAGAGACTATATCGTAACCTTTTATAAATTGTACCTTTAACCATGTATATCGAGATGAAGACAATAACTCTGAAAGTTATTTGATATTACAGTGACCTTTATTGAAAACATACGAGATAACCAAGTGTGAAAAATATTACCTCTGTCTCCTTCAGAACAGACGACTGGCGAAATCAAACAATGCCACTTCATTAAATATTGTCCATTAGTGTCTTTGTAAATATTTTATGATATAATAATGTGCATTTTTGTAGCGGCAGTTCTCCATCAATGGAGACATGCCCCGCTGTTATATCTTATAATTAAATACTATATAGAAATTTCTCCTTTTATACGCTGCAATTTGGTGAGATAATTTCGAACGTAAATGTTTGTATTTATTTGAAGTCTATATATTCTGAGCACTATATTTAATCATTCAAAGTTTGTAATATATATAATATATATAAGATATCTAGTATTCAATAAAATATAATTTTAACATTAAACATATATGCTTCTTAGATTTATATCTGAAATATGTAAATACGTGCGTGTATATAATTTAATCGATTTACAATTTTACTCTTTATAATAAGCATACATTTATATATAGGATGTCAATTCTATATATTTCATTAATAAATAAATATTATAATAAATTCGAAACTCTATTTTAGACGCGTAAGATTCTTTTTGATATTAAACAATTTCTACTGCCCTTACTGCAATGGAAAAATTAATGGGAGGGCCTGGCTCATCAGTGGTGAACCCCCCCCTCCCCCCAGCGGTTCCGCTAGTTTAATTTTTCCATTGCAGTAAGGACAGTAAATATTGTTTAATTTCAAAAGGAATCTTACGCGTCTGAAATAGTTTCGAATTTTGATAACAGATGGCGCGCTAGTGCATCATTATATTAAATAAATAATAAAAATTTGTCACCATCAATATTTTTCTCTGAAGTATTTACAGCACATTTTCACATATTAGCAAACCTATTTTATTGAAATCTTAGAACCATGATAACACTTGGATAGTAGATTCTGTTTATTTTGGATGACATCTTTTATCGATATTGCGGCTATATTTTAGATTATCTACTCTTATATTGGTCTGTCTGATTGACTCATGAGAATAATAAGGAATATATACAAAGTTAAAATCTTTAAACGCAATTATATAGACATAAGATTCAATATCTGTACTTTCATGAAAACTCATTAAAATTCTTTATCAATTGTCATATGAAATAAAATCACAAGAAATATATTTAACGATGTTTAATATATAAATAAACACATAACAATAAATATAATAATTATTTGTGTTATTACTAAACACATTGCAAGAACTAATTCATCTGATTTCATCTATTTGACTTTTGTAGAACCCAATATATATTTCTCAACATGAAATAAAAAATCAATATAACAATTATTTTCAGATATATTCTTTATATATTTAATGATAAACGGAATTTAAAGAGAAAACATATTATTAAAAATATATTAATATATATATATATCGAATATCGTTTCAGTTTATAAATTTCGAATGAATATTTTAAAAATCTTCCCCATTTCCATCTGAATAATATTTATTAATAAGTCAAGGTAATGTTTTACTGCGATAATACTACCTTAATTATAATCAGGATATCCACGGGATAAAGCCATCTTAATCCTGGACTTCAGGAAGATACACTTCATCCCGAGGACCTTTCCATTAATTGCACAAATTAATCCGCTGCGTCAACTTATGACCTGTGATCTCTCTTCGTCATTTCATTTTCAAAATTTGGTTGAACTGCCTAACCTGGACGATATAAATTGGCAGATATCGTGTCCACTATTAATATGATATCGAAATTAGGTCGTATATGCTATATTTTAGTTCTACATTGAGAATCTAATACAATTCATTTTTGTGTTTACAATATAACCTTCAAATACGATTCATGTATGAGCGATAAATCTATATATATAAAATTGAATGTCTGTGTGTCCTCTATGGATTCAAAAACCATACATCCAATCGCCGTGAAATTTTGGGATATTATTAGGTGTATCTCCGGAAAGGTTAAGGAAAAATAGTTTCTTGAATATCTTTAATATCCTTAGAGTTATTTGTAGCTTTAACTTGCAAGCAGCGCCGCCATCTTGCAACGGAGATCTGCCCCTCCCCCCACCGTCCGGCCGCCGGCCAGTTGGTTGGACAGTCCAAGTTCCCACCGACCAATCAGAGGGATCAAGAGCCCCCTCCCCCCCCCCCCCCCCCCCCGTCCGGCCACCGGCCAATCAGAGAGTGATCAAGAGGTCCTGGCGCGCGGGGGGCGGGTGACCTCCGGGAACTACGTCCATCTTCCATAGACGACCATGATTTTATTCAACTTATCGAGTATTTTTCGAGGGACCGGGGAAATATGTTCGCTAGATAAAACGATGATTTTGTAATGTAGAAAATTAGGAAAGACAAAATTCAGGCTGACACGGCACACAGGGACCGGGAAAAAATAATCACTTTATCGAGAGATTCACGACCATGACTTTATTCAACTTATCGAGTATTTTTCAAGGGACCGGGAAAATATGTTCACTAGATAAAACGATGATTTTGTAATGTAGAAAATTATGAAAGACAAAATTCAGGATGACACGGCACACAGGGACCGGGAAAAAATGTTCACTTTATCGAGAGATTCAAATTTACGAGTTTCAAATTATCAAAATATATCTTTTTTTTTTATAAGTTTTTAGAGAATTGTTTTACCAAATGTTCGTTAGACAAACCTGGACCGGGAAAATATATTCACTAGATAAAACGATGATTTTGTAATGTAGAAAATTATGAAAGACAAAATTCAGGATGACACGGCACACAGGGACCGGGAAAAAATGTTCACTTTATCGAGAGATTCAAATTTACGAGTTTCAAATTATCAAAATATATCTCTTTTTTTATAATTTTATAGAGAATTGTTTTACCAAATGTTAGTTAGACAAACCTTTACTCGTGTAAAACCTCGGGCGAAGCCGGGTACGTCCGCTAGTTTAGTTATAAATCTCGATATATCGTTCACCCAGCACGTGTAATCAACCGTGCACGTATATTTGAAAGAGAAAAGTTTTTCACAAACAAAATATTTAATATATTTCTCTCAAATATGTAAATAATAATTTGTATTAAATAGTATTTATTATCATTTTTTAATGTGATACTCCTGTTGATGAAGTGTTAAGTTCAAAATTTGAAAATAAAATAATTGCACAAGAAACTTAGCCCTTGAAGCTTTATTTTATTATAAAAAAACATATATACCTATATAGAAATATTCTGTGAGTAGTGGAAATAAAACAAAATTCATTTAAAGATTTGAATAATCTAAAATAGCGCTCTCTTTGTAAACAATCCATTTTTTCCCAACACCGTAAAATTTGTGCTCAAGGGTGAGGCTTGTGAGGCGGAAAATAGAGATTGCTTTACCGATACAGTTTCCCAAACTACCCCTTCATCCTTTCGCATTAGTATCTTCTGGGGTTTAAATATATAAAACTATTTGTTTTTTATTCACATCTTATTTATATATTCTATTAGAAAGAATTTTCTGTTGATTTTATAATTAGAGTTATATAGAATTATTAGGTGTTGCTCGATTTTGGTATCCATGAGTATTTTACGATATTGTTTGCAGTCATGTGAACAATATAATATTGATAGTTACGATAATAATTAGCTTTTTTGAGCTTAAGGAATATACAAAAAACAGAATTTGATAAAGTACCATCTGTCTTAAGGCGAATAGAAAAAAGAAACCAAAAGGCTTATTTACATATGTATAAAAGATTTGAGCCGGCCAACCGGTAACAACAACAACAACAAGAGGTTATATAGGGAAAGCTACGACACCTGGCGGCCGTATTTACAGAATATATCAATCTATGACATATAATTTGAAAGAAAATAATATTTTATATAATATATATATATATATATATATATATATATATATATATATATATATATATATATATATGCACTCATGGAAAACTTGAGCGGTATTCAGAAAATTATTCAAAAATATATTTGATACATATTGCCATCTATCGAAGATAAACAAAAATAACAACGTATGTGAACAAAATTACCTCTGTTTCCTTTACAATAACAGGAACCAGCCCATCAAAGACTTTCCAATTCCTTAGGTTTTGCCTATGTTGTGTACTTTGATGTTGCTGTAAAATTAATAGATAAAATTAAGTGTTTTCAGGCAGTGAATTATATATTACTTCATACCTTTATCAAACCACGTCTTAAAGTATTAGTTTATAGGTGACGATCTGTTGAAAATGTGTTCACCAATTCGAGGGAGAGAAGAATTTTTCAGGAATTAATTTTAAAAACAATATTATATTAAAAATAATCAATAGATTTTAAAATTCGTTCCAAATATATATACGCGCTATAAATTATAGAGATATACTAACACCAATACTGTATTAATACATGAAGATAGTGGTTACCTGGTAAGCATTCATATTTCCGTAAATTCTAACTGGTCGAATGTCCATTTTTTTACAGAAATATTTAATACCATTATTTAGAAGTATGATAAAGTATGGCTATAATTACAGTATATACATTCTCTCTGTTTTAACCAAGAAAGAAATCCATCATCAGTTATATATTTGTATTATCAAATAACTAATCATGTTTTTATTACATTTCATATATTTTAAAAATATACAACTTGTAGTTTCTCTCCCTTTCAATATGATGAATATTTAAAATATGTAAATAATAATTCGTATATAAAAATAGTATTTATCATCGTGATAATCCTGTTAAAGGACTGACAAGTCTAAAAGATTGAAAATAAAAGTTGAACAAGAAACTTAACCCTGGAAGCTTTATTTATTTTATAACATTTCATATATCGGTATTCAATTTAAAAGAAAGACTATTTTATTCCACACACAAAAATATATTTGGTATATAATTAAAGAATTCGGAGGTATTTTCTAATTTAAATATTTTATATAATTAACTTTAAAGAAAATTAATTATATATCAATGTTATTACAAACCAAAAAAAAAAAAAAAAACCGACTCAATGTAATGATAACTGTAAAAATATTTCTAGAAATATCTTTGTTCCTCTCTAAATTAATCCTACATTTTTTGCAATTTTTTCGTTATTTAGAGTTGTCACAATTTTTCTCGACTAAATTACTTTTTTTGTCATCAGGTAAATAATTTATCACTAAATGAAATTCTATAAAATAAATGAATATTATTTAAAATCTATTATATATAATACTCTTTTAAATTACATTTCAAATCTCCTTTATAAATATTTTATTTGATTATAAAAATAAATTGTAAAACAAAATTAAAATAATAACTACTTATCATACAAAGAGAGCTGGTTAAAATTTATAAAAAGCACCATCCAGGACAACTGAACGTTGATAAAAATTTATCTCCTTATTTAAAAATACTCTAAATCAATTTTATTGATATTGAATATATATATATATATTTATATTCAATATGAATAAAATTGATTTAGAGTATTTTTAAATAAGGAGATAAATCTTTATCAACGTTCAGTTGTCCTGGATGGTGCTTTTTATAAATTTTAACCAGCTCTCTTTGTATGATAAGTAGTTATTATTTTAATTTTGTTTTACAATTTATTTTTATAAATTATATATATATATATATATATTATATAATCTAAAAATATTATATAATCTAAAAACCTCAAAAATTTCTATATTTTAAAAAATATATATTTTATTTTATTCATTGATAATTTTTATTTTTGTTATCATCGTTTTTAGAAAGACTTTTAGTTTAGTTGTTTAGTTTTAGTTGTATAATTTTGTTGTAAATATGCGTAGTTAACCAATCAATCCTTTTAAATCACTAATATAGGATTAAATTATAAATTCTATATAATGTGAAACTAACAAATGTGTAATCTTTCCTCAAGTAATTGAAAATAAAAGCTACTTGACGGTAAATAATTATCTTTTTTTATCACGACTGCACCTCAACCCTTTATCTTATCGATCCTTTGTCTTATCAACCCTTTATCAACAACAACAAAAATATTCATAACATATATATATATACAACAAAACAAAAACAACAAAAAGGCTTTTATTAGGGCCCATTGCCCTGGATGGATTCGCCATACAACAACAAAATAATACAATACTTTTTTTCTCCCTTTCTCCATGTGCACGTGAGCCTTTGTTTGAAAAGGGATTTATTTACACATCTGTTCTAAAACTTTCCTCACTACCTCTTTTGAATCTATTTACAATTGATCTGTAGAAATTATAGAGTTCTATTGTTATATTTTTCTTTTCTGAAATAGTTCTCAGCGTCTTCAGTGGGTTTCTAAATCTCCAGAAGGTGTTTAATATAAATATATACAAGAATATTAATTTCAAATTGAATAGCAAGAATAAAATTTGGAATTTTGGTCAAATTATCTTAAATCTTCCAACCACACATTTACAACCGCAACCATTTTACAAAAACATATTACCTTTAAATAATTGAAATGTTTAGAAATAATTTTCAATTAAAGAAAATATTCAAAGTGATATATTGTATATATAATTATTAATTTTCTAAATTAATTTGCGACTTTATATATATATATAAATATCATAAATATTAATATATTGTATAGATATATTACCTCATTAGTATAATGGTTAACAATATCATTAATAAATAAGAATAGGTTCATTATATTAATAGTTAAACTATATTATTCTCATATAAATATAGATTTATATAAATTCTGTGCGCATTACCATATAGGTATACCTTATTATTCATCTATTTGGGTCTATATTATCATTAGTGATACTTACCATCATAAATAGCTATATCTAGACTTTTGTTTAATAATGTGTGTGCATGTAAAATGTTTTTTCTGTTTAATCATTATTATTCTCATAACTATGTGACGTCTTCGATCTAAAGTTTGACTGTCACAGATCTCTTTAGATCATGGATCTTCTACTTTAGCAAAATATACTTTACGTTACACCATTATTTGAAAGAAAACATTGATTCATAGCCTCTTCTTGGTTTTCCTTTTAAAAATATATTTAGGAAAACTAAAACCGAATCATATACAGAAGCACTTCCAGGAATTTGGCCCGTGTATCAATTTCCATTCTGCTGTCGTTCCTAAAATGAACTTTGCAACTGTAGCTCTTCTTAAAACTTCTTCAATGGTGATTCTTACAACTAGTTTATATTAAAATGATTTTAAAAATCATATTTTTATTCACAGATTCTAGATAATTATTAATATATATTTTTTAATTTTCTAGTAACATCTATATATATAAAAATGAATGTTTGTATGTTTATTTGTTTGTTTGTATGTCCTGTATACAAATTCGAAGTAGTTCACTAATTCAAACCAAAATTTCCATACATAGGTAAAAGAATATGGGGAAGACGATAGGCTATTTTAAAAAATATATAAATCAATTATTAAAACTATATATTCAAATTATTCTACTTAGCTCGTGAGCAGCGCCTCTAGCGGTGAAGATGGGAGGTAATATCAGCTGACCTAATGTACATGTAAAGTTTGGAGCGGGACGTTTCACAAGAGTGACATCCACGGCGCCAATTTATAATTGTAACGAATAGTGTTTGAATAAAACATTTAATCGGGTAAATCCGGGCGTTGCCCGGGTCATTCTTCTAGTATTTTATATTATTATTTAACCACTATGTTCGTGTAAACCGAATTCTTTCGATAAATTGCCTCTTTTAGATATATATGGTAGAGGTAACAGATTTGATATAGCTGTAATATCATATGATACATTTCAGACAGTGAATAAATTTAAATATAGATGAAATTAGAGGTAAAAGAGTTCAGAAACCTCTATAAAGCGCATTATTATCATACCTATAATTTGGTAATATAAGAAAAAAACTCCTCGTACAAGAGAAGTCAAGTATCCAGAAGAATTCCAAGCTTACTAGCCAATAGGAGACGAGGTCGTCAGGAAGTTTTTTCGTCGTCTGTCTGAGAGAAAGAACAGCAATTTTCGCCTTAGCTGGTCCATTGTCTCCTTTTTTTCTGTAACAACTGATGGCAGAATAACTGCACACGATGTCAATAGGATTGCTCCCATTTGTTTTTATTGTTTAAATATTCAAATATATTCACATAGATGCGTTCTCGGTGTGTATGTACTGATATATATATAAATATATTTATTGTTTAAATAAAAAGATATATTTTTTGATCCAATATATGCCTTTTTAATTAAAGAATTATATATGGATTGCACTATTTTCAAAAATATATTTATTGTATGAATTATATTTAGAAATTAAATGTTTTTATCGTTTTTTTTTAATGAAATATTTCAATAGTTTTAAATTTGATGTGTTATAAAATGTCTGAAAAAAGGCAAAATATTATTGAAGGCGGGAATGATTGAATAACACAACCTGATATAACAAATGAGCAATAAAGATGACAAGGCGCCATCTATCCAAATAAATATCAATCTTTATATTATTTATATTCCAGACACACTCTATTATACCCATCTCGATATATACCCAGAAAGTCCATTTAGGTGACATGCCTTTCCTGACATGTCAGAGTGATGCAGACAGTGTATCTCAAAGATCCATCAAGTTGCTACAATAAAGGTCACTGTGTATCAACTATCTTTCAGAGTTATTGTCTGAATCCCGATATACATGCTAAAAGGAACATATTCTTTAGGTTTTGTCCATCACTGTATAATTATTTATTTGAAAATTCATATATAGTGCTTTTTATACCGATAAATATGTTTCTAGAATATTCATTCTATATAATTTTACTTGATGGAATTCTCAAATTTTAATATGTTCACTGAAATTGAAGCGTACTTATGCATATCCGATCTAGAATGCCGCTTTATTGATTCGATTGAAGGAGTATCTTCGAGCTCCTTAGTAGATCTTTGTCTTCTTTTACAGCATTCACTACGCTAAGAAGGACCACCAGCCGGACGTGGTTAGCTTTTCTTAGAAGATACTGATGTAGTATTTTCAATATTCAGAATATGTATTTTTATATAATAATATATATATGTGTGATAATCGAGGGTCAAACCTGTAGTAACCGAGAGGGACAGTCAGGGCGTGGAGAGTTTTACAGTACCTCTCTGCACCTTGGAGGACCTTCAACAGTTCTCACAGAGTACAGGCAGTCGTGGTCGAGGCAGAGTGGAAAGCTTGGGAATGTCCACACACCAAAAAACGAAGAGACACAGTTGTAGTAGGAAAGTTCCGTGAACAGATAAAAGTCGAGCTAAGAGAAAGTGGAGATAGAAAAGTTCTTACTGTTCTACATGGTCGATGAGGTGGACTTGGGTACAACCGACGAGGGCACACGCTGATGGTGAAGTGACTATATTTTCGGCTAGGGCAGAGATCTTATATATCTTTGCCGAGTGGGGAGGTATGCGGGAGAATGGACTTTGAGCGGGTGCAAAGGGCGTGGGACGTCTGCGATACTCTACACCCAATGACCTTGATGGAACGACCTGCCGAATTCCTCTTTAGGGTTGTTGGATTTCTATCTCGATCTCTTGCTTATCTCAGCTCTTAATCGATTACATAGTTTTATTTATTCATCCTCAGTTTGTACAAAGTACATTACATATGGTGATGCAATGACACATGTCAATCATGCGTATAATTATTTATAGATGTGTTTCTATATACAACATGACAATATTGTTATAAGTATTATACAATATAGGGTTGTTGGTTTAAATTACCATATATATGTTATATAAAAATAGTATTATATTTAAAATTATATTTCATAGATACAAATACTCTGTTAAATCGACCGCAAGAGGTCACGCTTCCCTTATAAAAACTCATTGTTGTTGTATCCCGATGGCCGGCTCAAATTATTTGTACATTATGTAAATAAGTATTTCTTTTTTTTTATTCTTACGCCTTAAGCCTGGCATTACTTCTACCAAATTATGTTTTATATATATTCCTTAGCTCAAATAAAGAAATCTATGATAAAAACTATTTTATTATTACCACAACTGCAGAACAATATCTGCTAATAATTCTATATAAATAACAATCAAAATACAACAGATATCTCTTATCCTTCTATTTTATATAATATATAAATATGAAAAAATAATTACAAATATAAAAAAGATCAGGTGTTGGTATTAAAAAAAAGAAAGCATATCCTGACCACGAGCAACTGAGCTTTTTAGATGGCAGAGCTCCAACTAAACGTTGATTTAGCCTGTTCCCTAATATTTGGCCAACTAGAAATCTCATGTGTTCGTTGTCAGAATATGCCTTCTTTTATTTATATATACAAATACATGTATTGAATTATTTAATATTTAATAATCTTTCTTTCATTCTCAGGCTGTGCGGTTAAGATGTGCGTGAACAACTTTTAAATTCAGAAAAGAATTACGATAGTTTACATATTTTAGAAAATAATAATAAATTTACCATTTTTATAACAAATAAAAAAATTAAATTAAAATATATACATTTCTGATTCGATTTCGAAAATTTCAGAGCTAATTTCAAAACTATTCTCATATCTTTTGTCAATAATAATCTTAATGCTACTTTTCTATAATAGTTGATTAAAAACAATATGATTATTTTTCTTTTCATTTATAATATTAAAAAAATATTCTCCTTTTGAATTCTTATTCTTATTTCCCTATTTTCATATATATATTAATATATATATATATATATATATATATATTAGAAAAAGGGATCTCCTTATCGTACAACTATAGTTATATAGTACTATAGTACTACAAGGGGGGATCAATAAATAAGGTGAATTATCTTATTTCTTAAAAATTAAAAAAGCAAAAATAATTTAAACCACAGAATATTAAAATATAACATCGAGAGACTATTTAAGGTGTTCTGTTATTTTTTCCCACGCGCGGCGCGAGACTTATAAATAAACTAAAATGGAAGCTCCCTTGAAGGATTGCACCACGCTTGAACAACGTGCAGTTATTCGTTTCTTGAGTGCAGAAGGTATTCAAACATCTCAAATATGCCAAAGAATGAAAAATATCTATGGTGAGTCTTGTTTGTCTCAAAAAACATTTATAAATGGGTTAACGAGTTCAAAAATGGACGAATTACATGTACCGATATAGAGCGACCTGGACGACCAAGTGTTACAGCGACGCCAAGCACGATAAATGCGATTGAAAACTTAATTTTGGAGGATAGAAAAATATCTATTTTTACCATAGCCGACAATTTGAGTATAAGCTATGGAACTGCACACCATTATTAAAGAACAATTGCAATTTAGAAAAATATGCTGCAGATGGATTCCACATTTCCTTAATTTGTACCAAAAACTTAACATCATGTGAAACTGTATCTACAATCATTAAATTAGGTTTTGAAATTTTAGAACATCCTGCATATACTCCAGATCTAGCCCCTCTGACTATTTCCTTTTTGGATACTAAAGAAGGAGTTAAAGGGAAAGCGATTAGACTCGGATGAAGATGTCCAGAAAGTGGTGCAAGATTTTTTTTCACACGCTTCCTAAGAGTGCCTATAAAGAGGGTATTTACAAGTTGCCAGAACGATGGAGACGATGTATAGAAAGCCAAGGTGATTATTTTGAATAAATCAAGTCCTAATTTTTAATATCGTTCTCATTTTTTTAAAATAAATTATAATTCACCTTATTTATTGATCCCACCTTGTATAAGTACAATATTACTTTTGTACTATTTTTTCATATATATATATATATCTTTGAGATGTTTCACCTAATCACGGTTAACACCAGTTAATCCATCTCAATTTTCAACGTAACTGTTATATATATTTTATTTTAAATAATATCAGCAGAAATAATAGATGTAAAGAAAACTGAGTATCGCGCATTGAGAATTCCCAGAAGACAAAAACGATCGTAATGTGTCATCATCATCACCCGTCAAAGTAAGATAAGATAAACTCTCGACTTGAAGTGGGCCTCTAAATAAAGACAACATAAATTATGAGAGGGAAATAAAACTTTTGATAGATTTTCTAAAAAGTCTTAAAGATATGTGCGGAGTAGAAGAGAAATATTTTAAATATGTATATCCCCACCTTTTTCAATACTAGAGAGTCTTATTTTTTATTAGAAAGTTTTAAAACTCTATTTATAACCTATTTGTATCTGTAAATGTGTTTTGTTTATAATGTAAATCTTTGTTGACAAAATAATTTCATTCTACACACACTTTTAAAAACTAGAGGAAAATCAATTTAAATAATTAAAAGTTGAACTAGGGTATGAAGCAATATTCTAAACCACTAAGTACATATGTTGAATAATATATATTCACATTAAAATTACAATGTTGTTGAATGTTGATACAATGAAAATTAAAACACAATACATATACACATTAAGATAATTTTCTATCAACGTGAATAAATTTAAATACGCATGTATTTGTGTGAGCTTAACATACGAGTATCTTTAAACGCTAAAATATATATTAAAACTGATTAATTAGGGAACTCCATATGAGAATGCAGTTGCTGTAAACATCTTGTAAACACATGATGTTAAATCTCCTTTATGAAACCATATTTGAAACTAAACAAAAAATATTGATAACTTCATCGATGATTGAAACACTATAAGAATCAACTATGGAATCGAAATTCATATATATTAAGTTCAATTGGAAACTCCATAAGCAAGTGTAACCATATAAGATCCAATTTTGCGAATGGTCTGTGCATAAAATATATTTGCCGAAGTTGACAATTTCATCGAAAGGTGATACTATAAAAGATCTAACTGGTGAATTGAACCTATTTACGAACATATCTTCATAAGTTATATATATATAAATCCGATCAACAAGTGGAGCACTATAAATTCAAACTGAGTATATGACTTAATTGTAAAAGGTATTTAATTTATTACAAAATCTATCTTATAAGCACGCACAGGTTAAAGAAACAAAATAAATTATAAAAGATCATCTTTAGTCTCCCGTTTTGAAATTTCTGTTTATATGTATTTTTCTATGTGAAAAAATAAGAAAATAGAAAAATGGACAGGTGTTTATATAAAATATATAAAAAATGGCATATCCTAACCGGGGAAAGACCTGTAGTAAAAAATGTTCAATAAAGTCGATAACTCAATCAACAAGTGAAAACAAAGTTGAAGGATACAATTGGGTAATGAATTTGTATATATAAGACATTTAATAGAATTAATAACTACATCACACAAGCAGTAAAACATTGTAGACTATAAATGTGAAATACACGCAAAAGAAGCAATGTTCACCTGAGTTAAAAACTGGATCAACAAGTCAAACACTATCATATGGACAATAGACTTGTTTATAAACACGATATTCTCTAAGGTTGAATTCACCGTTATCTAGTCAATGTTACTTTAAGATATCCAACAGGGAAGTGTCTATAAATGATGTCTATAGGAGTTGACATTCTCCAGCAGGGCACCAAAGAGGTCCAGGTGGAAAATCAATTTCTCCTGGATCGATATCACCGCGGCTATAATTCGCTGAATGGAGGCGCCATTCTACTGGATCTTCCAGATTGGTGTTAAATCACATCGCTCCTCAAATAAATGGGAGTTACATAGCCACCCACATTAATAATGTAATGACCTACATTCATATCTGTCATACATTCTTCATCAGCTCCCATTAATCCATTCTTTGGAAGCAATAAGTGTTGGAAGTAGAACAATTTGAGTTTTATAAAATATATAATTAAATTTCAATTGAAATACGAATTTCATAAAAAATGAACTCATAAGTATTCCTTCTTCAGAATTTCACATGGAAACCTACCTCAAATATGTGACCCTTCAAAATTTGATACAAATCATTAACGAGAGAGGGAGAGAGATACTTTTTGAAAATAATAAAAACTATGTTTGCAAACTTCACACTTATAATAAAAATTAAAATGGAAGTGGATGGCTCATCAATGCTAAACCCTCACAGCGGTTTCCCTGTTTAGTCTCCAGACCACTATATAATTTTATACATTGATTTTCTAAATCATCTGCCTCTATTGAGAAAACAATAAAAAGAGCATAGACGAACTATGGACATCAGGTGTGGGACTGTATGAATATATATCAAATCGAACAAATAAATGTATCAAGTGTTTCCTTTCCGCAATATCATAAAATATGTTTGGTAAGTGACATGTCAAATATTACAATAATTGTCGAGAGGTCTTTTATCGCTGAAATTTTGAAAATAATTCAACCTTACCCTTTGCAATCTCAGATATCTTTATAACATTTTTCCAAAGGCTTTTTTTTGACGAGAACATAAGAATTTTGTCGAAGGGTCAAGAAAATAAAAACCTTTTCTGGTCAAATGTCCCTTATTTTTCAAAAACTAATGCCGGCCAAGCAACCTTCTAGCTTCAAGATTTTTTTGTTATTAAAAGCATTATAACATTAAACATAAAACATACTAAGTGGATTGAACATCAGTTCAGGAGCGGCTTAGATTTCATAACACCCACGAAAGAAATTATGAAATATATCGAATTGGAAAAAGAGTGTATAAGCTTATAAAGTTATTACAGCATGGAGTTTGGAAGGATGGCATTCATGTGCCAAAGGTGGCACCTTTCCATTTTGAAGTTAAATAAAACGATGTATTGGTTCATCACTCCAGGACAAAAGGTTATGTTGATGATAAAGAATGAGCTACTATACCGGTTGGACAAATTCAGACAAAAGGCCAACGTTAATAACATGGTGTTTCGGTCTATGTCACTTGTACAAGAACAACTTCGGAATTAACAGTTTGGCATTTTGTCTAAAGTTACCAAAACAGGTATTGTGACTCATTCCTTATCAACATCATTACGTTTCGTGCTAGGGTAATAAACCGAATATTTTATTTTATTGTTTTTTCAAAAGAAGAGTGTTACATTTTTTAAAAACAAATATATAACACATATAAATATTTCCCATGTTAGAAAATTTAAATTTTGGATATATTATATCGTTATTAAAATATAAAATAATTTTAGTATAAATAGTAAAATACAAGATAAATTTAACTCAACGAATATATTAATTAGGTGAATATTTCATTAGTTATAGTGTTAGAAATTAATATACAGAATTTATATTCATATGACGAAAACAACTATTGAAAAACTTTATATTCATTGTGAAGTTAGTTTCCGAAATGAATAAAGAGTATGTGAATATTAGAGAGAAATATAATAATATTCTATATATATATCGTGAAATAATCACCATAATAATATTCCTGAATATATATATATATATATATTGACTTTCTCTAAATCGAAACTCGACCGGGATTTGCACAAAGGATCTCATTTACATTTAGTATTTGAACGCATTAATGTTTGAATTCAATTAAGATAATGAGTCTTTCTAATTAACTCAAATTTTGAATTTAAATGAAAATAATAAAGTAAACTACATGTAAAAAAACGAATGTTTATAATTACGATTGTTGGTTTTTAAAGAGACAAAATAGCTCTTTAGATAAATATATTCAAAATATGATGAATGTAGAAAATATACTATAATTTATAGTGTCTTAAATAAATGTATGTATTGACAAAAAATATTTCCACATATAAACATAGGAAAACAAACCTCCAAATCACAATTTTTTCTTAATGCAAAACAAAAAATTATATAATATCAAGAAAGGCAATGAGGGCAAATTACAGAGTAGCCAATATAATTATCAAAATATTTGTTAATCTACATGAAATAATGAATATGTTACTTCAATATACAACTTAAGCATTAATTATGTTTAAATATATATTTTCTTTGAGGGGGGTGGAGAGCAGTTATAAACCTAGAAATGTCCAAACCTGACTAACTTTCGCATTTTACTTACCCGATGTACAGTAGTTATTAACCGATTTTACCGTAAATGCAACCATCACAAGTCTATACATGTAAAAGGAAGTTCAACATTGAAATTACAAGTCCCCGTTTGGTTTATTGCGATGGTTTGAACACTGACAAAAATAACGGAGTCAATTATTTCTGAGGGATTCGATTTTGAATCGCGACTAACGAAAACTGGCACTTTATATACTCTTTCTTCAAACTTCAATTTTAACATTTTCGATTTCAGCTAATAGTTTTCATCTATATAAAGTGGTAGGCTACGAATTCCTAGCATCTTTATACTGATATGGGCAATAACAGAATGCAGAATTTAGCAATTTCTCAGAGTCTGCTAAAGCTAATGTTGGTAATAATGCAATAGATCTGAAAATTCAATTATACACTTGCAATAATTCAATAAATGCATTTTAAGAAGGAGTTTATTTTAACACATAAATACTATTTCCTCTTTATATTTAATTGTATTTATTTTAAATAGCATTTTAATATATTATCTATCTAATTATAAAACTATTTTAGTGGCGTATTATTCTTTTTAAAATAAAACAATTTCTACTGTCCTTACTGCGATGAAAAAATTTTAATTTTTCATCGCAGTAAGGACAGTAGAAATTGTTTTATTTTAAAAAGAATAATACGCCACTAAAATAGTTTTATAATTTGATAACAGATGGCGCTCTAGTACATCATATTATCTATCTAAGTTGATATATCAAATTGAATAAATAAATATAATAAAATTATTTTAAAGTGAAAATATCAGGCTTCAGGAGATAAGTCTTTTTTCAAACATTTTAATTCACAAATCTCTAGTTTCTGGCAAGAAATCCCTACGCCAGGATAAAACAGGCTAAACCAAATCACCAAGATAGAATAAGAGTTAAAATATAATCAAATATAGAAGCTGCTTATAGTTATTTGAATGTCAATTTAACGCGAGCCTCTACTCACGGGCTTATCGGAATTGGCTTTCAGGGGGACTTTCTTTATTTGGAGCTTATAAGGCTGGTTCAGGGAATAGTATATCATAAAAAGCCGGAATATTCTGTTAATACTATTGTGCTTTCTGGATATGAGGGATTATATGATGAAGTCTGTTATTTTTTGGGGATATTGGAGTAATGGGTCTTTGGTTCTGATAGGGAGAAGGAATGGCCTGTTTCTCTGACGATATATGCATGATTTTCTGTCTTAATTCTCATATATTTCGGTTGTTCTCGGATATTCCTTTATTTAAATATCTGCCAATTTCACCTACATATTTGGTTTTGCAGTTTTCATTTATATATTAAATAGCATTTTCAATATTAGTAGGATAATTAATACTATTTGTTCTTTATTATAAGATTTCTCAATAAATGAACTTTAATTGTTTTGTTTTTTTTTTTTGTTAAAAAAGGTTTCAATTCAAAATCTCCTTAGATAACGAGCTAGTGATACGGATACTGGTGAAAAGGTAATGTTGCAAATATATTTGTTAATTTGGGAATTTCAGAGAGACTATATAGATAGGTCTTGAGATGAATGATATAGTATTTTTACAAATGTTTAGATATCTCAAAATATTCTGCGTTTTTCGGCTCTAAATGTTTGAAGTGAGCAATGGCTG
Source organism: Cordylochernes scorpioides (assembly GCA_030710605.1). Taxonomy (NCBI): domain Eukaryota; kingdom Metazoa; phylum Arthropoda; class Arachnida; order Pseudoscorpiones; family Chernetidae; genus Cordylochernes; species Cordylochernes scorpioides. The sequence continues at coordinate 77,542,119 of CP092864.1, read as the reverse complement.
AAGACACGTTTAGTTAAGGTTTTAACTGTATTTATTTTATATGGCTGAGAGAAAAGTAGGAAGATAATCGGATATAGTTGGAGTTGAAAATAAAGGTATAATATACAATTGTTTGAATTTGTTGTTGTTTAAGAATGTTTTTATATCTAGAAATGACAGCTTATTGCTTGTATCTATTTCGTAAGTGAAATTCAGGTCAGGGTGGTAACTTTTGAGTTTTCCAGAATGTTCTTAGTTTGAATTTCATGATATATACTGAATATATGATTATATAATATATCGACATCATAAAATTATATCTGACGGAAAAAGGGAGGTTATCCAACTGTCTATGAGACGCATGACGATTTCGGTCACTGTGGTCGAAAGGGAGCTCCCCATGGGGGAATATTCAAATTTTTCAAAGGTTAGAATTGTTTGAGAGAAAATGTTTTTTGAGGGACTGGGCCATAAGTTTAGTTATTTTCTTTACAGTGATCTAATCAACCTGAATTTCTTTCAATAACTATTCGTTGCTACTAACTATCAGTTAATGAGGGAAGCTGGGGTGTGATATTTTACATCATATTTTACATGTTTTACATCACATATTTTACATATTTTACACATTTTACACATATTTTACATCACATATTTTACATGTATATATATTCAATAGAATAATCCCTTACATAAATTTTGAGTAAAATATAGTCAATCTGTCAAAACCTACTCTACTTCATAGGAATTATCCTTTAATTTTCTGAAGGTATGAAATTCGTAAATATTCAAAAACTGATCCTATCAAAAAAAATAAATAAAAGACACTTTGCCTTGGAGGCCTGATTAAATTTACTCAATATATATATTTAAAATATATTTTAAATATCTCAAACTTAATTTTAATATTTATCTGTATACTAAAAGTGCAATTCAAAATATTAAATTATAATATATATATATACTTTATAACTTGTATATAAAACACATATATTTATTTAGAAATATAAATATTCACACAAATTATTTTTAAAATGAAAAAATAAATATATATTATATACAATTTTTTAATAAAAATCTATTTTTATAGATTTAAAAATAAATATAATGGGTGATAAAAAAGTGAAAAGGAAGTGTTGCCAACTAGCATCAATAAAAATAATAAATATTTCATAGATTTATTACAAATTTGAAGAAAAAAAGATTTGACATTATTTTTGTGTGACAACAAACTCGGAAGATTAATAACAAAAAATATTTTGTTGATAAATTTTAAAACCTAATTAATAATTTATATATAAACTAAGTGCCTTGTTACTTTTTATCATGCCAATATAATTATATAATATAATATCATTTTTAAATATATAATACATTAATATATTATATGATAGTTTTCTTTTAACTAACATGATGTAATTAATTATGTAATAAATTACAATATTTAATCGAATAAAATATAAATAAAAGTTTCAAAATGAAATTCTTTTTGTTTTTACGGTTATTAATATATAGAAAATATTTGATGAATTTTTAATGTTCACGTATGAATTTAAGTAGTATGATTTATTAAAATACATGAACAAAAATGTTTATATATGTAAAAAAAGTATTATAACATATTTGAAAATGTTTTTATTGGTTCGAATTAAATATTTATTCATATATACAATATATTTATAATATTCCGATATTTCTTGAAGGACTTTTGTTCATTTTGATAGGGATATGATTTCAATTCAGGAACAGATTCCACATTATAATTATTTATATATATATTTAAATTGAAATATATCTCGGATAAAATTCGCATACAGCCTTGATTGGAATATAATGAATAACTTATTTCAATAATTCCGAAATATATACTAACTACATTAACAACGATATTGACGGCATTCCCAATCCCATTCTAATTAAGTCCCTCATTACTGGCAATAACGACTGTTCTTAATCAAACTGTTCAACCGTTTCATTTCAGCACTCCCCAGTGCCTATAGACCAGCCATTTGTAGCTGGTATCTGAGCAGCTTGGTTGAAATGTGGAAGGGCTTTATAGAGCCAACTGGATTGATGAGACCTTTATGAATATCTTTCACGACACCTGTCCACGTTATTGTTAATTCTATCAATAAATTCTAATTCTAACTTACGACTCTCTCATAAATCTGGAATCGTAATGATTCCTAAAGCCAACAAAGGCTTTCAGAAAATGTTTATTAATCTAAAATCAACGAAAATAACCAGGTTAAAGTAATATTTCGCAAAAATACTTTTAACAAACAATACAATATATATATATATATACATGTATATATATATGTATTAAATAAATTAAAATCCTCTGGAGTAACTTGATAAAGAAAGAAAAATCAAAGATAAGGAGGATAAGTTTCTTTTATGAACAAATGATCAAGCTTTCGGGCACAAAGTCGCCCTTCTACAGGAATAAAATTATACAAAATCAAGATTCGTCTATATATATACAAATATTTAGCATAAATAATAAATAAATATTAGAAAATAGAGAGATAACATTTAAGTTTTATGTCTGATGTACGAATCAGGTAAATCAAGTGAGAGTCTCGTGTCTCGAGTGTAAGGCCTTAACAAATTATTTTTAAGAGATAAAATTTATATTTTATGTGTGATATACAAAATAAATAATATATATGTATGTTGATATATATGTTGATATGTATGTTGATAATATATATGTATATTTGTAAACGAGGTAAAATCTTCCCAATTACATGCGTGGTAAGGACAAAATACTCAGGAGATAAGTTTCTTCATTAATTTATTAAGACATCAAGCTTTCGGGCACAGCGCGCGTGGCCCTTATACAATTGATCCTGTAGAAGGGCCACGCTGTGCCCGAAAGCTTGATGTCTTAATAAATTAATGAAGAAACTTATCTCCTGAGTATTATGTCCTTACCACATATATGTATATTGATATATGAAAAAACAATAGAAAAAATTAAAAGATAAGTGGGTCAGGTGTTGATATTAAAAATAAAGAAGGCATCTCCTGACCACGAGCACATGTGCTTTTTAGATGGCAGAGTGCCATCTAGTGGAGCAAGAATAAACTAAACGTTTATTTAGCTTGCTCCGTGATATTTGGCCAACCCAATTTCTTGATAAATCAAGAAAAGTCATCCACGAACGCGTTTCGCGCTGTTGGCGCTCGTCAGCGTGGAGTAGACTGTAACCACTGCGACCAAAATCTTTTATTTTTCTATTGGTTTTTCATGTGTTAAGCGTCTTTACGCAAATTTGACCTTAAATACCCATTTCTTGATTTCTCGGGAAGCCATTGGGACCAAAAATATTTTTGGTCGCAGTGGTTACAGTCTACTCCACGCTGACGAGCGCCAACAGCGCGAAACGGATGACTTTTCTTGATTTATCAAGAAATTGGGTTAGCCAAATATCACGGAGCAAGCTAAATAAACGTTTAGTTTATTCTTGCTCCACTAGATGGCGCTCTGCCATCTAAAAAGCACATGTGCTCGTGGTCAGGAGATGCCTTCTTTATTTTTAATATTGATATATATATAATTTTTTTTGCCAGAAAACGGGCTAGCTGTAGAAAATAAATTACTTGAAAATTTATTATTATGAATAAAGGAATTCATAAATAAATAAATATATATATATTGGAATAATAAATTTATTTGGAAACTACACATATAATGTTTTGCTCATAAATCTATTCAAGTCTTATACATTTTTATTATATCCCATTTTCAAGTTTATATTTAGGACAGAAGTGCTGATAAATGATCTCAAAACTATATTAATAATAACTCAAAGGTTGCCTCTCAGCATATCATAATTTTTAATTCAATATTTTATTTATAAAAAATAGATCTTATAGAAAATGTTGCGACAATATAAGGTGAAATTCGTATTTTGTTTTGTTGTTTAATTTGATGTTCTCGTGAACTTGCGAATTATATTGTTGGATAGGCATTTATTGTTACAAAATTGTTTTTTTTAATATATTCACCACAGGGAAGTGTTATGAAAAAAGTTGCTCAACAGGTAATAATAAATATAAAAAAACTATCAAGATTCCATCATAAAATTCATAAAATTATATCTCAAACGTCTTTATTTTTATTAAATTGATATTTCAAGAGAATAAAGGGTAATTAGACCAATTATCAGTTATTCGACCTTGTCATCGCTCTCTGAAGGTTATTTCGAATCAATTAATCAATTCTCAGATGCTGATCTGTCACATGTCACTCAAGACTCTGACAGATATTCCCTTAAGGCTTTCCTTTCCATTTCTCACATCTGTCAGTAGAGATTTGTCATCTTGAAGTGTCAATTTGATATCCGTGTCAGAAAAAAGTTAAATATGTCTGCTGGGTCAATGTTGATATTTCAGAGATAATTAATCTGAAATTGGAGTAAATATTATCCTCGTTGGTAGAGGAATCTGAACCTAATTAATGTTAATAATAGACACATCTTGTATTCGGCAGGTATTGAAATGCAAATTTAATTGAATTAAGGAGATTTTAAGTTTATTAAATATTTTTCGTAATTATATGAGAAAAGGATTGAAAGTACGATATTAAAATGATATTTAATTGCGTCTTTTCATAAAGATGCGTGGGCGATGTGTATCCCTTTACTGGTCCTTGCTGTTACTATTTGATTTATATCATGAATTATGCTATTGAGAGAGTCATGTCTGAATCCTCAATGATCCAAAAAGTTTCCATATATTCTATATAATAAATTTGAAATGAAATAAAAATATAGTAAATTTAATTTCAGAAAGGTGACACAGAAAGTTGATTTCACCAAACAGGTATTGAATCTGGTGAAGTGACAAGGGCCGATTTTCAGGCTAGAATACAAGATAGAGTTGCGATGGGGTTTATATTCGTGTCCCAAAAAAGGCACCTCTCCCTTTAAGAAAGATGCATTTGTTCATAACCCAAATAAAAAAGAGACTTTACTAGTGATGAAATGAACAACATTGCCAATTTTGACAAATTCAGATAAAAGGCCAACCTGTATGAATTCTCTTTTAGTACATGAATATAATCATACCGCAACTTTATGCTGTATTATTGCCTGAAATTCGGTTCTTGCCATTTCACCATCTTAAAAGACCTGTTTTATTTCATATTCGAAGTATTTCATAACCCCTCTTGTACGATGTTATCAAATGATGCTGCCCCTGTACTGATGAGGACCAAACCCTGAAACCATGGGACATTTGCTGGCTTTTTCTCTAAATTTGCCAAAAATGATGTTATGGCTCATTCTCTATCATCATTAGTAAAGTTGTTTATTGGGGTGGTGAACACGTTCATCGTTCTGAAGCATAATTAAAGGAAGAGCTGCCTCTTTTGGCACTTGAATAGAATCCCTTTGCAACCCTTTATAAAATATACTTTATATATATATATATAAAACCAATAGAAAAAAATAAAAGATAAGTGAGTCAGGTGTTGATATTAAAAATAAAAAAGGCATCTCCTGACCACGAGCACATGTGCTCACACGCTCTGCCATCTAAAAAGCACATGTTCTCGTGGTCAGGAGATGCCTTTTTATTTTTAACTAGCCGAATGACCCGGGCAACGCCCGGGTTTTACCCGATTAAATGTTTTTATTCAAATAATATTCGTTACAATTATAAATTGGCGCCGTGGATGTCACTCTTGTGAAACGTCCCGCTCCAAACTTTGAGTCTGAGAAGCGATATTTTTATAGAAAGATGATCTGGCTTTTGTTTTCTGCTCGAATGAATGTTTTCTCTGTTAGAATTTTGTTCCTGCGTACAAAATAATGAACTGGTTTCACCCGTGGTCTCTGCTTTTTGGAATTTTTCCCGATATAATTTTGTATCTGATAATCAAACATGATACAGCAATATCGTCATCATCATTTTCTGACTAAAAACATATAGTTTTAATAATTGATTTATATATTTTTTAAAATAGCCTATCGTCATCCCCGTTATTCTTTACCTATGTATGAAAATTTTGGTTTGAATTAGTGAACTACTGCGAATTTGTATACAGGTCATACAGACAGACAAACAAACATACAAACATTCATTTATATATATATATAGAGAGATGGTCAGGAGATGCCTTTTTATTTTTAATATATATATATATATATATATATTTACTTTAAAGTTCACTGAATAATTTCATATAAATTAATTATTTATATATATATATATATATATAAATAATTAATTTATAAAACCTAACCATTTGTGTGATTTTTAAAAGGAGGGCTAGTTAGGGAATTATCGTCGACACTCAGGATTCTGTCCTGCCCTAAACCATATTATAAGAATGACCCCTGATTCTTACAAAATATGACATTCCCATCAGTGGGTACGAATAACCAAACGCACTTTCTTGTTAATGTAAAGGTCTATCTGCCTTCTATATGTATAGACTTTCGGTATAAGGTAATTCGTCTAAATTTTTATAATACTCAATTTTTTACAAACAACGGAAATTTCAAAGGTTTTTAAAATAAAATAAAGGCAGTGGAGGATTCAAGTTGCTTTTGTGGTTTTGAGGAACAAACCTCAAGACATCTATTGATCGATTGCCCAGCATTTCAAGATTATAGAATGAAAAATGAACTAGTTGTTTGTCAACTTAACGATTTGATTTCCGATTAAAAATCATATTTAAAGTACAATTCATTTTGTAAATACATTCTAAACTTTCTATAAAATCTTGATCTCTAATGTTTTCATGCGTTGAATAATGTGAATAACTTATGTAAATAAACTTTTCTCCTTGTTTGGCGCAAGTATCCCTTGCGGGATATAGCGCTTTGGAAATAAAATAATTGTAATTGTAATTGTATAAGACAGTCGCTAACTATCAACCTTGATTATCAAGACCTGTAATACCTGTATTTGTGATTAGTACAGATTTCTGATTTCAATATCAATGAAATGAAAATATTGACTTTTAACACAATATACTGATATCATTATATAAATATATTATAATTTAGCCCATTTCAACTGAAGCTAGCAAAGAGAAGATGTTTAACAGAAATTACCTTACTTGTTTACGCTGAGTTGTAAACAAGCATGTAGTTAAACCATGAAACCTTGAAAAGAAATGACGTTCACCAGATTGGATGATAGGAATGATATATTGATTTAACTATATATAAAAATAATGATTTTCAAAATCTAATCTATATATTCATCTCTTTATAAAGTTCCTATCTGTTTACTTAACATTTCTTAGAACATTCAAATTATGCACTTTATCCTAAAAAAGATAAAATACCACAACCAAATATATTATACCTGAACAATATTTGTTGTATTATTTTTAGCAATACTAATTAATCATTATAATGACCATATATTGTTTAACAGAAAACCTAATATTGGTAAACTTTTTAAAAATATATAGTTAATTTATTTTAGAAACCTAAATGTGTTGGAAATAATCATATTGAAAAATATAATTAACGCTGTGTAACAAATATTACTCTAGGTTTAATTAAACAAAATTGATTTGAGACGATATAATTATATATGTGGTATTTTCTATTAAAGAAAGTGTCTTTTTAATATAGGTTTTGAAGAGAGGAATTAGATAATTTTCTTTGAGATCTTTTCAATTTTTGAAAAGTTTGCAGCAATTCTAAACCAAAATCGATAATAACGGATAAAAGAACATTTCGAATTTAAGAGAAAAAAATCTATTTTGCATACACAAGGAATATATTCACAGAAAATGATTCAAACATTTATTTCAGAAGTTGAAATTGACAAAATAATTAGATTAAGAAAAACTACGTAAATAGTTTAAATGTAAAGCTAATTGAAAAATGACTGAAAATCTACCGGTATAAAGCCATAGAGAGTGACATGGAAATCGTTAGGAGTACTACAGCAAGGGACACACTAAATAATGGATTTCTCCAAAATTAAATTTTTACCGATAATTAGACTTTTTGGTGGAGACAAGAAGACAATTATATTGATCAATGGTTTCAATTTGAAGTGGTTTAATGGTTGGTTAAAGAAAGGTCGGGAAAAATCCCTATAACTCTCAAGTTTCAATCGAGACTAGATTTGCCATAATTGACTAGGAGTTGGAATAATTGATTATAATATTAGCGATGTGACATTTGTAAATTTGTACTTTGAAACGTTAATTAGGTGTAATTAGGTCTTCTTTCGACAGATTTCGAAAATTTATTCATTTTGGTGTAAAAGAATTTCCCTAATCAGAAAGCTAAAATATAGTAGATTTAATTTGTATACTATAGGTTACTTATAAATATATATATATAATCTAGAGAATATTAATTAATTACGAGTTTCTCGAGCTCTATTACCTCGAAATATTTTATTTTATCAAATATATTATTGATCATATAATGATATATCAAAAATAGTAGTAGAGTAGAATTATAAAGATCAGAAAATATATATATGATTATGTTGGACAGTATATATGTGAAAAATATATAAACTTTTATTCAGTAAGACATATCTACTCTTAATTAAAAAGTCATATATTGGATCAAAATATCATTTATTTTACTAATATTTCAGTTGGCTGAACGCCAACCTTTATCAAGGTGTTATAACATATTTGATCATATAACACTCTATAACAACTTGATAAAGGTTGGCGTACAGCCAACTGAAATATTGGTAAATTAAATGATATTTTGATCCAATATATGCTTTTTAATTAAAGATTTATTTATGGATTGCTCTATTTAAAAATAAAATGTCTACTTTCATAACAATAAATAACAATGCTTTATATTTTAAAAAGTTGAAAGAATTCATATAAAACAGTAATAAAAACACTTCAATATTTTCCAACCTTTTATATGCTGTTTATTAAATAAATTTACTTTATTTTTTATTTTTCGCGCAACTAACTTTCCAACTTTTCAAACCTTTATGAATTTTAGTTTTTCCGTGTTGCCAGACCTCTAAAAATAGGAACCAACTTTTCTTCAACTTTAATATTTATTTAATTGAAATTTGCCTCGAGCTGTTTGTAATAAAAACGAAGACTTTACATGATAAGTTTCATATAAATTTATCAAATAAAAAGAAGAAATATATACCCATTAAATTTATATTAGTTAGCTAACTGGGTGTGAAGAATTTCAAATTTTATTTTTACAATATTTACCCTAATTTGCTCTCTGAGTGTGTATCTTCTATATTATTTAAACTATATTTTAATGAATTCCCTTTTTTATCTTTTGATATCTTCAATATTTTGCGCATTAAATATAATTGAGTTTTTAATGTGAATAAATACCATAAATTATATTTACTCACAAATAAAAAGCATTTATAATTTATTATATTGAATTTAAATAAAATCTAAATATACTATAAGAAATATATTTTTTTTATATGTATTCAAATATACAAAAATATATATTTTGATATAAATTCACAATGAGAGTTTATTATATGTAAAAAAATAAAATCAAAATAGAAAATGACCATATGCTGATATTAAAAATATAAAACCAGCATATCCTGAACCCTCATATGAGCATTTCAGATGGCAGAGAGATATATAGTGGAACAAATACCAGCTAAACGTTGATTTAGGGTGTTCCATAATATATTTTGGCCAACACATCATTGATAAATCTATAAAAGCCTACCACGTAAGAATTTAGAACTGTTGGCCCCCACGTCATATATTCAATATATATAATAATATGATAGCACAATATATAGATTTTATAGAGAAATATTCACTCTTATAAGAGACGCCTTTGATTTTATTACAGAGGTCTATTTAAATTTCAGTTTCCTGGGGCAGAAGAACTCCTATCAGACTAATGATCATTCCTAAAAATTCTACGAGAGCATTTATAAAATTTGGCTGAATTTGGCAAAAAAGGCGTTTTATCTATTAAAGAGATAGAACTGATTTCAGGCCATTATATTTGGAGTTGAAGGATAATGATATTAATGAACACTATAGAACATGTTCCATTTTCAAATGCACTGAAAAACGCATTTTCTAAATCTTCTCTATACAACCACGCAGAGATCGGTTTATATACAACAACATATAAAATTTCCTAAGCTGTGGGGAAGTGTCTTAGTCAATGATATCAATTTCAGTATCGTATGGAAGTGAATTAAAACGTATATTGTTTTATAAAACTCATTTTAAACGTATATATATATATACGTACATGAAGTATAATTCATCTTGCTTTATTATGCATCATAACGATGTATTATGTTTAGTGAAAAACTCACTAGTGGTAATAAAGATTGAGCCACAACAAAAATTTAGTAAATTCGGAATAAAAAGGCACATTTGTTTGCCATGGTTTCAGGCTATGGTCATAATCAATACAGGGGCGGTTTTATTTTCATATAATCCTACGAGATAGTTATAATATCGATCGAATTTGGCTAAAAATATATATATTCTAGCCGGTAAAGAGGTAATAACTAATATTTAGGCTAGAATATGAAATAAATATTGAGGTAGGATAATATTTATGCACCTAAAGAGGCACTTCTACCTTTATTATTGCATCAGAACGATGGAATTTGTTAATCATCCTAGTTAAATCCTTTACTATTGATGACAAAGATAGTTTCTCTTTAGATACATCGATATTATATTCCTGCGACGCTATGTTGAATTCAGCTTGACACTTTATGTTGTTTTCTAGGCTGAAAGGACCCTTGCCATTTTACCAACTCTAATATATTTTTGATAAATTTGATCGATTTCATAAACTTTCTCTTAGAATGTTATGATGAGGGCCATAGCCCGAAAACATAGTATATAGGTTGTTGGCTTTTTGTCTGAATTCGTCAAACCGGTGGCGTGTCACATTCTTCATAACCACTAGTAAATTATTAACTAACGTGATAAAATAATGCATTGTTTTGATGCACAGTAAATGGAGAGGTTACTCTCTAGGTACATGAATATCATTCAGCAAATTCAAGTTATATATATTTATAATACAAGATATAAATTGAATCATTAATGTATTTATTTATCAATAATTTCTAAGTATATTTTTGCCAAACATAATATTAGTTAATATATTTATTTGTAAACACAAAATGTGTGATTTTATTAGCCAAAGATTTGTTAATGAATGACTTTTCCAAAAAGTTGTATTTTTATATTAATATTAATCAACTTCCAATAATGAAATGTTTTTATATCTTAGTTTTAATAATAGTTTATCAATAAATTAATAAATATATATTATGAATGATAAAAGCTTAAATAAATATATTTTTTCATTATATGGCATATTTAAAACAACATGTGAATAGAAATATATGGTAAAACTCTTCACTTTATAATATTCTTTTCAATATGATATTAAAATATATATTTCATAGGAAAAAAAAAATATTTAAAGATTTGAACGGTATCTGCGGTTGGCTCGTTTTTCCAAAGAAAAAATCATTTTCGTTTTTATTCCTTTTTCTGGTCGAAAAGTGAGGGGGTTCTTGTTATATATATATATATATATATAAAGCTTTGTATTCACCCTGGTGTGTCCTCAGTCAAATCTTTATAAATATTATTTATTCTTTGATGTTTAGTTTAATAATTTTATATTATAAAAATATAATCATAGAGTTTATTTATTATATTATATGTGTTATCTATATATATATATATATATATTACTTTGAAAATTGAATTTTCTATATTAGATGACAGTTGTATGGTTAAAACCTGATATTTTTATTCGAACCGATAAATTTTGTAAATTTCTATTTAATTTTAGATTGTTAAAGCTATTTTACTATCATTATATATTTTTTTCATAGATAAATATTATAAAATAATCATTATTGATCCTATTTAGATTTCCTTATTAAAAATATACATAAATATTATACTAAATATATATATTTGTGTGTGTTTTTAAAATAATAAACATATATTTTAAGAAAACAAAATATGATTGTCAAAAAAAAAAAATTCGGTTTTCTATATAATTTTAGCTTAATATTATCTAATCAATTATTTAACGCTAATAATAAATATTTATATATAAAGAGCAAATATTTATTAAACTTACCAAAATATTGAAAAAAATGTTTTTCAAATTAGAAACCATGCTATCGAATCGATCAATCATGTTGAATAGAAGAAAACGACCAAAACTAGAAGACATAACAAACAAAATTAATTATTTGTTAAAACAAAAGATCACAAAACATTCTTTGTTTACATAATTAATCATCCCTAGTTAGTCTTGAAATAATACTAAAAATTTTCCAATAAATAAAGAAAAGAGGGCTTGATCTTTTTGTATATTTTTGCCACCTTTTTCCTCAAGATTTGATCGATGCTTTGATCCAAGTTTTAATTAGTGAGGGGGAAAGGATAGTTGGATATATCGAACTTTCTCCAAAACTACATTAATTTCTTACGTTGTTTGCTTAAATCTTTTAAATTATTTTCTTTTTCAATACCGGAATGGAAATCATTTTATTTGGTTGAATCTTACAATCAAAATTTACGAATTTTACCTCAATTACTGGGGAAGTAGAACGATTCCCATTGAAGAAGAAAGTTCCAATCTTGATTGAAAAATCTCTAAATTTAGATTTTTTCTTACATATATAGAGCGAGATGTTTAAAATGTATAATTATATGAAAAAAGTAGTAGGATTTAAAAGTAAATCAACAATTGTAACCAATTCTAAGTTATTCTAGTTGGTAATTGAGAAATCATAACACTATAGATTTTAAAATTTTATTTTTTAATTTGGAACGTTTTAAATATTAGATATATTCAAAAAGAATATTATCTCAAATTTTATATTTATCTATCAAGAATAAAGATATAAATTATATAGATTAGAATGGAATGGATGAATATTTAAAAAATCTGTTATTCAAGATGATATGATTATTATATTCTAATGAACACGGAATTCATTTTTAAAATTACAAATATTTTCTCACAATGAGTATCTTTTTATTGAAAAAACGCTAGCTTTCAAATGTTAATCGCTCTTCAACGGGCTTACTAAAATATCGACTTTATCTCACCCGAAATATTTACAAAACAAACGCGCGCAGCGTGGATATTTATAAGCGCGTTTGTTTTTGTAAATATTTCTGGTGGGATAAAGTCGATATTTTAGTAAGCCCGTTGAAGAGCGATTAACTCTTTAAAGCTAGCGTTTTTTTCAATAAAAATATACTCATTGTGAGAAAATATTTGTAATTTTTAAACCTTTTCCCAATTTTATCATGAATACGGATATCATTAACATGGAAGAGCTTCCTGACACCAAAGGAACATAGAATAATAAAAGGAACTGACAAATTTGGTTAGAATGTTATTGGAATTATAAACATTGTAAATTGAAATTGACATAAGCATATGGCAATTTTATTCTAACAATAAAGGTGGGTCGCACAAATATAAAAGTGACCATTACATAGTTTAAGAATTATGTTTATACCTCTTTTGACATAACACTTTCAACCTTAAATATGATTTTTCATATAAAAAGTAATTCTATTATCACATCATCTAACTCGAATAAAATAACTATTCTGAATAATCATAGAATAGTTATAATGGCGTGAAAGGTTTTGATGCTTGAATGAAGCTTATTTTATACTTTAAATCTATAAAATATGCAAATATTTTAATAATAAAATTGTAATAATAAAAATTAATAATAAATATGTAAATAGTGACTCTTAATAATGTGATAATATTTATTATAAAATATAATTAATCACCAGATTGGTTAAAGAAGCTATTTGTGAAAAAATTAAATGATTTTATTCGACAATGTTACCAGAGATCAGAACAAAAACCTCGAAACTCATTAAAATCAAGATGTAAAAAGAAAAGATGGGGAAGTTTAATGGATGTGTAATTCTTCAAAGTAATTATAATTATGCGGTGTGTGTTTGAAATGGAGTTATTTTATATTCTTGTATGGGGGATGATACTAAAATAAACTTTTTATTTCCCTCATGCTGAAGAATTTTAATCGATTAGAACGACATCACAATATAAATAGGGAATCTCTCCTTCGCTTATGTTTGTTCTCTGCTCGGAGTCATTGATGATGATAGAAATTACCAAAGGTGATACATTTTAAAATTATTTTAAACATTCAGATACTCTCACACAACAAATAAATCGCAATCTGAGAGTTTCACAGAAGTCGACTAACCTAACCATCTCTCCTTTGTTAATGCAGCAGTTGTGGTGGGAGGCACAATTAACTGATCACTAGGTAGCAGACGAGAGGAATGGTCCAATGGGAAATCAGCTGCTTGAGGAAATTAAAAGATAGACCTTGTAGTATAGAAAAACCGCAAATATAAATTGTAGTTGTGTGTGTGGTTTAACTTTTGATGGTAAATCTAAACTCAATCATAATCACATAAATAAACATATTCCACTTATATCAAAACTGAGATTTCATTAGTATATATTGAGACGTTACAAAAACAATTTTTAATTGTACATAATTTCCTTTAAAATGTTATTTTAATTTTTCATGTGTTTATTTTCATTTTTATTTTCCATTCATTAAAAGTCAATGATGTACATACTAAATTAGTAAAAACTCAATAAAAACGATATGTAAAAATGGACATAAACAAATGGCTTGTAAAAGAAAGCAGCAATAAATGAGTTTAGGCAAAATGTCTATTTCATTAACAAACATTTCACTTTTAAAATAATAAACTTTAAAAATAAAGTTTTACTAAACTAAAATTAGCGTTTTAAAAATAAAAACGTGGCATTTGGCGCAGTCGAAAAGGATACGGAAAGAAAATGGCGGAAAATCCAAACAACCGGTTGCAAAAATTCAACGGCTCGAAGTCGGCAATTAGGCCTGAGTCATGGATCAAATTATATGATTTTGAAAATAATTCTTTAAAGGAAGATGAAAAAATCAAAAATCTTATGTACTACTTGACAGATTCAGCACTTGAATGGTATGCAGACGAGATTATTTCAAATCCTGCAATAAAAAGATGGGAAGTTGTAAAGGAAAAGTTGATTCAAAGATTTGGTTCATACAACGCAAATCCAATTGTCTCAGCATCACATCGAAGATTAAAACGAGAAGAATCAATAGAAAATTATTTTCAAGATAAAATTCGCCTGTTAAATCAAACCCATCTAACGAAGGAGGAAAAAATACATTTATTAACAGACGGACTTCCAAATGATTGGAAAGATTTAATTGTGGCTGCACAGCCAACTGACACCACGAAATGGTTCCATATCGCAGCTTCAATTGAACAAAATAGGGCTTCAATTCAGTTTAAGCCTAAAAACAAAATACATCTCGCGACAAAAAATAATGATAATAGAAAAAATGTTTGCCCATTCTGGTGTCCAATATGTTCGAAAAAGGGAATAAAAATTAAACATTGGGTCACAGATTGTGAGGATTATGATCCTAATTATAAAAAGGATAGGCCTAATCAAAACACTTCAGTGAAACAAGTATGCGGAGCCCCGGAATTGTTGAATGTAAGTACTTTGACAAATACCCCTACACAAGGAGCTTTCAAGCTTATCAACATAAGTGTTGAAGTAAATGGAATTCCTGCGCAAGCATTTGTGGATACTGGTGCAACAGTATCAATAATCAATTGGCGATTGTTCAAGCGAACCTGTCTTCAACTTCAACCAAATTCAGACATTCACATCAGCCAAGCGGATGGTGTTACCAGGACATGTGGAAGCCTTCAGACCAAGGTAAGAATAGATAAACTAATTAAACCTGTAACTCTCCATGTAATGAAGAACTTTAAATATCCACTCTTGATCGGATTAGATGTTGCATCTCTTTTTAATCTTTTAATAGATGTCAGAGACAAAACAATTTACACCAAATTTGATGGATTACAAAATCCAATTCTTGTAAATCATCTAGAAGAGATAAGAGAACATGAATTAAAAGAATTACTTGAACACAATAGGAATGTATTTTCTCAGCATGCTATTGATTTGGGAAAAGTAGCTATACAACATAAGATCATCACGAAAAGTGAACAACCAATTTCTCTTAGACCCTATCGTCATCCTCTAAAAGAGTATGAAGAGATAGCTGAACAAGTTAAAGAACTTCTCGAACACAAGTTAATAAGAACTTCAGATTCTCCTTGGGCATTTCCTGTTGTTATGGTTCCCAAGAAGGATGGAAATAAAAGGATGTGCATTGATTACAGACGTCTTAATGAGATCACACTGGATGACAGGCAACCCCTACCTCACATACAGGACATGTTTGATCGATTGCATGGATCCAGATTCTTCTCTACCCTTGATGTTGCATGGGGTTATTGGCAGATCGAAATGGACCCGCAATCTATTCAAAAAACTGCATTCGTCACAAACGATGGTCATTATGAGTTTTTAGTGATGCCCTTTGGTTTAAAAAATGCTGCTTCAACGTTTCAAAGGATAATCCAACATATTCTAGGTGAATTATTATGGAAAGGAACTTGCTCTTTCCAAGATGACATATTGGTGTACACGAAAACATGGCGAGAGCACATAGAGCTTCTTAGTAAAGTTTTTGACAAATTAAGACAGTACAACATGAAATTAAAATTGTCGAAATGTGTTTTTGGAAGAACTGAAGTAAAATACCTCGGACATATCATCAGTCATAATCAATTAAAACCTGATCCAGGAAAAGTAAAATCTATTCAAGACTTTCCAAGACCTGATACTGTAAAGAAAGTTCGTCAGTTCATGGGATTGGCAAATTATTACAGAAAATTTGTGAAGGACTTTTCTAAAATTTCATTCCCCTTGGTTCGACTCACTCGGAAGAATCAGCCCTTCATCTGGAATGAGGAAGTAGAGGAGTCATTCGCTAAACTTAAAATGGCACTATCTACAAAACCTGTCCTTGCTATTTACAACCCGGACTACCCCTCTAAAGTTTATACAGATGCCTCCAAATATGGAATTGGAGCAATCCTAACACAAATTGGTCCAGACAATGAGGAACATGTAATTGCTTATTACTCCAAAACACTGCAACCACACCAAGAGAATTATTCTGCTTATGAGATGGAATGCCTAGCCGTAATACAAGCAACTGATCACTTTCATGTGTACATAGAAAACCAACCATTTGAAATCATCACTGATCATGCGGCGCTCCAATGGCTTTTCACCATGAAGAAAACGAAACCTAAGTATTTTAGATGGATTCTTAGTTTATCCTCGAAATCATGTAACATCGTTCATCGTTCTGGAAAGCAACAAACTCATGTTGACGCCTTATCAAGACTCCCAGTTGTTAACATTGCAACTCAAGAACTTCAAGAACACCAACAAAATTCAGATTTGAGTTTCTTGAAAAATTCCCACACTCACGACGGTGTGGTAATGATCAAACAAAAAGGAGTTTTTAAAGCAGTTGTCCCAAACTCGCTTACCAAAAAAATATTGGAAGAATATCACGATTCATTGAGTCACCCATCAATAACCAAAACATGCAAACTTATAACTCAATGTTATTGGTGGAAAGGAATAACAACTGATATCAAGAATTATGTTCGATCTTGTAAATCTTGTCAACTAGTGAAGGTCAGACATGAACCAACTTTAGGAGAGATGATCACTCCAACGTCAAATATCCAACCATTACAAATGATCGGTTGTGACACTATTGTACTGGGAACAGCAGCAGCTAACACAAACCATAAATTCATTCAAGTTTTTGTTGATCACGCAACTCGTTATCTATGGGCATATCCCACAATAACAAACACTGCTCAAGCTGTCACTCAATGTCTTGATAAGATAATCAAATCTGTTAATTCGATCAATACTATCTTAACAGATAATGGCAAAAAATTTTTATCAAAAGAGTTCAACAAATTTCTTTCTTTACAAGGAATTAAACACACATATACTTCGCCTTATCATCCTCAGTGCAATGGAATTTGTGAGAAATTAAATGATACGATAATGACAAAACTGAGAATAGCTGTTCTAGAGAAACCTAGATGTAAATGGAGCTCATTGTTACCGCAAGTTGTCAAAAATTATAATTCCACACCACATGACGTGACTGGTTTTTCACCGCTTTTCTTAATGTATGGAATCGGTAATGTACCCGAATTTGCCGACCAAACTCCAATTACAATTGAAGAAGCCAGGAAGAAAGCTAGCCTGCGGACAGAACAAAGTAGAAGTAAGTGGAAGATTAAACACGATAGCCATCACCCCAAGTATGTCTTTAAAGAAGGAGACTTAGTCATAAGAAAAATTGCCTTCAACGACCCTCGTCTCATCAAGACATCACCAAAATATGAAGGACCATTTGTCATTCAAAAAAAGATATCTGATGTAACCTACGATATCTCTCTGAAAGACCAAGAGCAAGCAAGACGCGTTCACATATCTCAACTTCGACCATTTATTACCCGAGAATAAATGCTTCAAGAAGGGGAATATGAGACGTTACAAAAACAATTTTTAATTGTACATAATTTCCTTTAAAATGTTATTTTAATTTTTCATGTGTTTATTTTCATTTTTATTTTCCATTCATTAAAAGTCAATGATGTACATACTAAATTAGTAAAAACTCAATAAAAACGATATGTAAAAATGGACATAAACAAATGGCTTGTAAAAGAAAGCAGCAATAAATGAGTTTAGGCAAAATGTCTATTTCATTAACAAACATTTCACTTTTAAAATAATAAACTTTAAAAATAAAGTTTTACTAAACTTTCATTAGTATATATATATATTATAAATAAAAAAAGGCATCTCCAAAGGCAAACCGCTTTTAAAAATGGAAATTTTGTTGTTTTTCTTTGCTGAGCGTTCAGATTCAGGTGAGTGAATAAACACAAATTATAAAATTCAGAGAAACTTTATTTCATGTCATATTATATATGGATCATATATGTGAATATTTACGTAATAATGTTTATTGTACAGAATATATCATGTAGAATATTTTAGGTGAGTTTTAGGTAATTGGGGAAAGGAATGAATAAAAATTACTCAACTGAAGAATATTATATATATTTATACAGTTAAACCTGTCTATAGCGCCCCTTCTAAATAGCGCCTCACTCTCTATAGCGCCTGATTTTGAATACATAGTACGATGCGATTTACATTAAAAGTGAACTGTCTATAGCACCCCCTCTCTATAGCACACTATAGGACAGGTTTAACTGTATTATAAATTCTCATTAAATGAAGTATTGAGTTCCACTCGAGGAGTGGGTTGACGGAGGTGGCTGTTTTAAGCCAATTCCTTTGAATATTTTCTTGATTTGAATGTATCTTTCTCTAGAGAAATTTGGAAAAATTAGTTTTATGGCTTGAAAATATATTTGAAAAAGTGATTCGGCTATTAAAAAATTCGTAATATATTTCATTGTTTACACACAATTTGGTAAAATGAAATGAAACTTGACTATATGAATTCGAGCCGTAGAAAAAAACAAATTTTTCAATATGTTTTTTTTTTTTGTAAAAAAAAAAAAAATAATGAAAAGATTCTAAAGAAAAATGAAGCGGTCTGGAAGTTTTTCGAAGTAAATGGTGGGCACGTTTATTTGATTGAATGGTCATGTTTCTATACTCGACTAAAAGAATGAAAATAGAAGCGGCCAATTTGTTCTCCATGGTTCATAGAAATTATGAAAGGCAAATAAAACTCGAGTTTTCATCTTCACCTTGACAATGCTGAAGCCCAATGAACTTCAAAATATCAGGTTTCACAAGAGAAAGTCGAAATAATTTTTGGATATCCAGCTTTTAGCCCTGATATTGCCCCCTGTCACTTTTATTTATTTCCATGGGTCGAGGAAATTCTGAAGTGGAATCAAATCTAATTATCTTGATGCGCTTTCCGTGGAGAGTTAATTTGAGGTACTAGATGCCATTAGCCCAGCTGACTGAGGAAAATGTTGAAACACGGTTTCAAAAAGTAGAAACTGTATTAAATGTATCGGTTTTTATTTTTGAAAATAACTTTTCTGAGAATTGTTACTTTTGCATGGCAAGACTTTCTCTATATGTGATATCGTATTATTTTATTTGTACATATATTGAATTGAGCAAGGAAAATTCTACAAATTCAAAATTAATATCGTCAATAAATAAAGGACTTCAAATTTTTAATTACGCAAATTCACACATTTAATGTTTTATATATTAATAGTACAATATGATGTTATATATCTTCACTATTCTATAAAAGCTATAGCTTTATTCTTTCTTTTCATAAATATATATATATTTTTTGAATCATTTGCTATTAGCTGTAATTTTCACGATACCCTTTGTTTTATACTTTTTATGTGCCCCCATTGCAAACCATATTTGATGCTATAAAATTCCTTCAGATATTAATAATATTTTAAATCGCGCACGCGCGAAATTCAAATTTCAAATCGCGATTGATCAATGTGTTAAAGTCTTCGATAATTTAAGTGTTCCTTTAAATGCCACTTAAATAAAAGAGAATGCCAATGCCCGCACACGACCTGTCTGCTTTAGAAAACCAATAATCAAAAAGGAAATAAAGAGTTATAAATTGTTTCTTCATAAACACACATTATATAATCTCATCTAAAAAGATATTGTGATCCAGAGATCGTGGTGAACATGACGGCCATCGCTGGCAAAACGGTCTCCATGTCGTGCGACATCTCGGCCCGTCGGCCGGACGACCAGCCGTCGCTGGTGCTATGGTACAAGGATGACTGGACCACGCCCATCTACAGCGTGGACGGCCGCCGGGGAGCCCTGGCTGAGGCCCGGCACGCAGCTACGGACCACCTCGCCGGTCGCGCCTACTTCAACTTCGTCCCTAACCCCGCTGTCCTCAACGTCGACTACCTCAGGCTGGAAGACGAGGGCGAGTACAGGTGCCGCGTGGACTTCAGGAAGGACCGGTCCAGGAACAAAGTTGTCTTCCTCAATATTATCGGTAAGTTGCTTTCTTCTTGATACTCTGTAACCTATATCGGTAGTGTGGTATTTTTCTCCCTTCGATGAATGTTTGAGTTCTTTAGATGGAGATCTTATCAAGGCGGTAAACCATTATTTCTTGGAGCTCGTATTCCTTACTGATAGATTGAGAGATTTCAATGTCTTTGACATTTATAATTATGAAAGGGTTGAAGGTAGGTCTACTTATTGCTGCGATGTTTAAGGTTTGCACACCCATACTTTATCGATACATAGAGACCCTATACTTTGTTTATGAGTTAGAAAATTCGGAAAGGGTAAGGTGTATTGTCTCAACTTTACCGACTCTCTTTGTTTGTTTGTTAATTGTGCCTAATCTCGAAATTTCGAGATTTCTCTTCGTTATTCTGAAACTTTGACAATAAGGTTCAGTGAGGGTCGACACTATAGAACTGCGCGATAACAAAACATTCATAAACACGTTACTGTATTTTTAACGCTTCAGAAATAGGTTCTTTTAAAGGACCCTTGGATATTGAAACACGTGGAAAATATCAAGTAACAAATAGGTGAACATCTAGGTTTAAATAAAGAAACATTCACATAGAGACCACACATATATACCTGCTCGATAAGATATCGGTCATATTCTCCGAACTTCCATCTCTAAATTGAAATATCACGATGAAAAAAAATATATATATAGCCGCCCTATATATAGTTTTAAGTTAACAGTTTGACATATGCATAGAAATATATTGGGTTAAATAGGAAATAAATATTTTTAAAAAGTTTTTAAAAAAAATCGATATTTATTATAATTTTATATATAATTCAATATATATAATTAGGTTACAAATGAACTTGATATAATATTTAAATGGGGCATAATTTATATGTTGGTTTTGCAAAACAAGAGTATCCAATCAGTTACGTGTTTTAAAACAAAAGACAGTCTCGATAAAGAGGGGCTAGTTGTCCCCGAAATATTGTAAAAAAAAAACGTTCAAAATTTAATACATGTATTTACAGTGTGTCCCAAAATGAAGAAGTCAAACATTTTTAGAGTCATAATTTCATTAAACAGAAAATAGTTGAGCAGTTTAACAATTAATAACAATAATATGAATATTAACTATCAACTTTTTAGTTGGTTTCGAAGTGGCCTACCTTGGCAATGATACACAGGTCCAAACGTGACTTGAAAATTTCTGCCGCAGGTCCTCCGGCGACAATTGGTCCTATTTTCGGCGCAGCTATCGCTTCAGCGACTTCAAGTGGCGGGTAGCACATTTGGGCGAAATTGCCAAAACGCTGTAATCCAACAGGTTGAAATCGGGTGAGTAGGGCGGCCATTCCGCCGACTTGATGAAGTCCAGAAAATGGACCCTGCGTCAATTTGGGCTTGTAAGCCGGCGAAGAGTCTTGCTGGAATGTCCAATCTGCCTCGCCGAAGTACTCTTGAGCCCACGGGAGTACGACGGCCTCGATAATGTCGCGGCGATAGCATTTCTTGATTGACTTTGACCCTTGCTTATACCGGTATCACGGACAAATATTATCATGGTCACCTTTGAATTTTGATGAAGTCGATTTTTGATTATCTTACGATTGTCGGAAGTGTTGGCGGTGTGCTTTCTTCCGGTCGCCTTCATGGCCAAACTCATTGAAGCGATGGATGGCCTTGAACACAGTTTGTTGAGACCCTTTGTGGAGCCGATCAACTTCACATTGACGTTTTCCTTGTCGAAACAGCTCAATGATTGCACTACGTTTTTTTGATATCATAAAATACAGGACAAAAAAAGGTTAGCACAAAGTCGAAACTTAACATAATGGTACATAAAAACATAGAGAATTTGACAAAACATATATTTTATATTACTGCTAAATACCTACGGGTTAGGATTATTTGAATATTAATTCCTTTATTTTGTGACAATCCTGCATAATAAAAAATATGCAAAAGGATGGTATTCATGTAACAAAAGAGGCATCTCTTCCTTTAATTATGCATTATCACAATGCATTATGGGGTCGGTGGAAGGCTGGTTAAACCGTTTGGTTTTAGACCACTAGGACCCGGGTTCGATTCCCGCATTGGACACTTTTTTCTGTTTAAAAAAAAATGCTCCAATGGCCCCCGATTCTTGCAAAAGTCCAACCCCACCAGCGAGTGCAAGTAACCAAACGGGGCTCTGGCATTTGTAAGTGCAAAGTCGAACTGCTTTTCACATGTGTAGACATGTGGTGCGCTTACAGTAAAAGTAGTCGCTAACTACCCACCATGATTATAATGGCCTGTACCACGTGTACTAGGGATAAGCAAAAAAAAAACAAACAATGCATTATGTTTACGATCCAGTGAAAAAATTGAAGCTGGTGATGAAGAAAAAGTCAAATCACTAAGATATTGAAAATTCAGACAACAGCCTTATTTTCTACCATGGTTACGGACTTTGGGCATCATTGGTACAATGAGATTTCGACTTCAGAACATCATATGAGAGGATCCATGAAATCGGTCGAATTGGCCAAAATGATGTTAAGCTGGTGGAGTGGAAAGGCCCAATTTCTTGTTATTATACAAAATAGAGTTACGGAACAATGTGTACCAAAAGTGACACCTCCCCTATTAAATATTCATTAAAACAATTCATTGTGTTTATCACTCCAGCAAAAAATCAAAAGTATAAATCTTGGTTTTTTGCTTGAATTTACCAAGACTATTGTTGTGTCTTATACTTTATAACCACCTTTAATTTTCTACTGAGGTGATGAACATAATATTTCGTTTAAATGCATATTCAAAAGGAGTGGTTCCTTTTTCGGTACATGAATACCATCCTCTCACAACTTTATTGGATTTTGGCCTGAATATCGGCCCCTGCCACTTCACCATATTAAAAACATTTTCGGTCAATTCACCGATTTTAAATTTTTGAAATAAAATGTTATGGAACGAAGCAGCCGTTGTACTATGAGCTAACCATGGTATATAGGAGAGTAACGTTTTTTACAAAGGTGTTAAACATAATGCATTGTTCTGATGCATTATTAAAAGAAAATGTACCTTTAAGGTAATATATATGTAGTAATATATATATTTACATTAGATTATAATGTATCTTATTATTAATAGTAATAAGTGTTAGCCCCAAATGCAGATAAAATTCAACGCGCCAGCTTGGTGATCATGTAAAGACAAATAAGTCCATAATAAAGGGGTTTTTTTCTAAATATTTTAGAAACCAGCGGAAAGGCGAGAGTCCAATTCGTAAGCAACAATCGACGAGATCACATCATAAAAATGGAAATTTTCTATATTAACAAGTGGACCTTTGGACCTGGGGATCTTCCATAAGTCATTAGGGAGTTTAACGAGTTTCCGCTGGATGACCCACGTCGCAGGACCCTCCTGGACCTTGTCGTGTCCTCGGTCTCTGACCTCCCTTAGGTGTCATCCAGCCTGCCTCGTCTTTTATGTAGAAACTTAGAACCCTGAAACCTCTGGTTTCCATGACTGCTGTTACTTGTGGTACGACATATATATATATATGTTATAATTTGGTTTAGAAAAAAAGGTAAAGGATCAAAAGTAAAATGTTGTGTGTACATAAACGAAAGAATCACCCAAGTGTGTCTCACTACTAACGTAGAGCTCTCCTTAAATAAAATCAATAATTAAAGATATCTGTCTACCTTATGACAAATTTATATTTATCGATTAATATTTATTGATATATACTTTAAATTTATTAACTATATATATTTAGAGAGTTAAACAATAATTCAAGTTTGTTCACAATATCAACCATTTTACTTTCCGAAAATCTAAATTAACTTTTGCAATTAAAAAGTTTTAAAGTTTCTTGAAATTAATTAAAAATTCCCAACATCTTGCGACTTTAATTTTTACTTGAAATATTTCTTTTTATAAATTAAATCTGAAAGTATTTTATAGAAAATAGAAATTAAACCTTAAGTGAAATATTCATGAATATATTTCAGCTATCCCGTGTGGGTTTTATTCAAATTTTTACATATATTAATTACCATTGATCTGTTTAAAATTCATCTCTTTCAACACTTTTTTTAATTTTTATATAATAGTTAATGAGCTATACCTAAGCCAATAAATGTGTAAATTTATGCCATAACATCTTAGTTTTAGGATTCAATTATATAAGCATAATTACATAGAATAAAATTATAAATTCTGACATTGTTGACAACATCTCTAATGTAATATGCGAGGCAACTTGATTGGATAACTGACGTTGACAATTAAATTCCCCATACCTGTCTCACCGGTCCAATCTCCAAAACGTTATATTACACTAGAACTGTAGTAATAATATTCAGAGTTTTTTTCCTGAATATATTGAGGGAATTGTAGTAAGATGTTAAATAGGTGCAGGAATATATAACTGTGTTGACCCGGAATTGAAACTAGGATTGAGCAATCATTTTGTGATTGAATTATTTCCGACTATTTTAGCTTAACTGCATCTGTATGTAACTAAAGGACATCTAGAATATCTTGTAAGTGTATAATCAACGAACTTATTTTTACATATTAAGATAGGTGGTGTATTTACAGTAAAAACCAATCGGTAACTTATATCACCAAGAAACAGTTTTACTTGATATAAGTGAATATATATAGGGGGAGACTGTGGATGGCTTATTT
Organism: Cordylochernes scorpioides; assembly: GCA_030710605.1. NCBI lineage: Eukaryota > Metazoa > Arthropoda > Arachnida > Pseudoscorpiones > Chernetidae > Cordylochernes > Cordylochernes scorpioides. Next base: position 77,516,469 of record CP092864.1, on the reverse strand, counting down.
TCCATCATACACATTGAATAAAAAAGGTATACTGTACATATATACAGCCCGTTATTTCTTTAATACACGGCCAGGTGACCATGAATTTTCAACCGCAAAATAAAATCCATTCTTATCTTTGACTGAATATTTTACTTGAGTCGTATTAGATAACAATGAAATCTCAGAAATAAATGCAATTTGATATCAAATATAGTAGCTCTAATTAAAGAATCTAAGAATCCTGCAAAATAAAATATTTTTCAAGTAAATGAAAATGTTTAGTGAAAATTTTCGATTAGAAACTTCAATTTTCCTTTCACCAAGAATAATTAGATATTGTTTGATAAAAAAGTAAATTACACTCGTGGACAAAGTTAAGGAAGTGGAAATATTTTGTCACCAATTGTCTATTTTTTTTTAAGGAGACAGAGACAATTTTGTTTACACTTGGTTTTCTCGTGTGTCTTCAGGAAAGGTCATTGTGTATCAAATATCCTTGAATCCCAATATACATTCTAAAAGGTACAACTTCTTCACGTTCTGTCTGTGAGTGTAGATATCTAATCAATTAGTATTATATCTAACATATAGATGGTTCATTAGTCCATATGATTAACTCTATAATGTTAACGATAGAGAAGTTATTACAAAGTCTTCATTAAACATTACATGAAAGTCATAACAGGTAGGTATTTGAAACTTCTTTCACTATAATTGCACACTATTTCTACCCATATAGACGTTGTTCATTTTCACTCCTATTCGAAGAGTGCGATTGGTTAAACCTATAAAAATTTGAGAATAATTAATGTCATTAGTGACTTAAAATTTCTTTATGTAGGATCAATCCTAAATTCTAGTTTAAAATAAATTCTCTATTACTACGCCAATATTATACTGCTTCCAATACAGGTTATAAGTTGATATTGGGAATATATAGGTAAAGATATATATATGGAGGAATATAAATCAAATATGTGCATATACTATGAGAAGAGGATGTTATGGGAATACGAGAAAAAATAAGGAGAGGAGTAAAATAAACCTAAGAAATAAGGCGTGGGGATTATGGATTTTGATGAGCGGTCATTACACTGGGGTAGATTCTCCATTTCGCCATTTATCTTGGCGTCGGTTCCAGAAACTGCGCTGGTTTATTCCGCGGACTTCTGGATTTTCCTTTCAGAATAGCTGTCTTTCCACGCGATCATTTATCAACCTTCCTATCAATTGACTACGCTTTTAAAATTTATATATTCTTCTTTTAAAAAACACAACTATAAATCTATATCCTTAATAATTCTCTCTATTGAGATGCTTATATAAATGGGCCTGATGAGCAACCTAGTACTAAACAAAGAACGCCCTGAGAAACAACTTGAAGAACTAAAATAACTCGACCTTCAAATCCTCAATTGGTCTGCTCCTTTCTGAATGTTCTAAACAATCTCTCTATCCTGGTCCTGGATTACGTCTCTTATTTACTCCAGTGTTAGTACAACAAGGGTTTTAATAATACAAAATAACGAGAAGGGTATTTTTAAAGAGTTTTTTCATTCAATATCAAGTAAATAGCAAAGATTCTAGAGAAAGTAGATACTTATAAACCCATAGAAGATATTTAAATCGAGATATCTAACCAACTATGAGATTTAATAAAAATTTATCGTTGCTAACATTTCTCATTATTATTTTCTAAGCTAGTCAAAGCAATTTAATGTTTAGAGATTTTGAATGCCTCTTCAGTCTTTTTCTTCAGTATTTCTACATTTCCATATAGAATTTATCTGACTAATCTTTCATTTCAACTAAAGCATTTGTAGAATTAAAGACATGCTTTAGTAGAGATAGAAGATTTGTATTGCAGTGTATATTTATATAATATTTATTTAATAAAGTAAATACTCTATTATAGGATCATAGGCAAAACTACAGAAATTCTGAATTTATAATAGTATTGTAAAACGAAAATTAAAATTATACCGCGAATGTTTCTTTTAAAAATCGAAATTTATTTTCAAAGAGAAATAGCGACATTTCTAACTTTGAGGATGAGGTATGGAAAGGTGAAACATGAAGAGTAATGGAGAACGGAAAAATAAAAAGTGTCCAGGGTCCAAAAATAGTATTAACAAATATTTTAGAGTACCTGACCATCAGAGATTGAATTCCGAGTGTTATTTTAATAATGTAGAAATGTGTGTGTTTTTATCTCAGATGGAAATTTATTTTAATGTCATAAGTTCTCACTAATTAAAAGGCTCATATAATTAAAATATCACAAAACCACGTACACACTTACCAACTAGTTTCTCTCCATGACGCCAACCCCAACAAACAAACCTAACATAGTACTGTGAAAAAGTACAAATGTGATATTTTATTCGGATATGGTTAAAAAATAAGAGGAGATGCCTTTTTTTCCCTAACACAATGAGTCAATTGAAACAAGAAAACAGTATTCATACTTAGTTTTTCCCTTGTGATTGGTTACGGTGATGGCCCCGCATCATACGTTGATGCGTGAAATATGCAGCAAATATAACATTAGAAATGGGAAATATCAAGATAGAAAAAAATATTTCCATTATAAGATTATATTTTGGAAGTAATGCGACTTAAATATATAGATTGATACTACTTCAGTGGTGGAAATTTATGATATTTATTATTATTTCCTTTATTGTACGTCTCCCTTTGTGTGTGTGTTTTTTCAGCATTATCAAAAATCTATTAAAATAAAGATTGGGAAGAAATAATAGAATCGTTGTCGTTAAATAAAGGCGTATGTTGTGTATTTTCTTCTCAATCCAATCTTCATATTCAGATTTAAAATAAAGATGAGCCCTTTTCTCCCAAACCTATAGGCCGGTAATATACCAATAAGGCTAAATAACTTATATCACAACGTTCAATTGATATTTACCTCGATAGAAGTTTAAAGGTTTAAATGCTCATTCAGTCGGTATGTGTGTAGATATATATAAAACTAAGAAAAAGGCATCTCCTTATCGTGCAACTGAAAGTTGCTAATGTCTTGCGCCATCTATCGGAATAAATATCAACTATTCTCGTTGATTTTTAATTATTCCAGAATTGGCCAAATACCCATTCTTGATTAATCAAGAAAAGTTAACCACGGACGCGTTTCGGGCTGTTGGCCCTCATCAGCGTGGTGCAAGCTGTACCTCAACGACCAAAAAAATTGGTCATTAAGGCATCCTGAAAAATCATGAAACGGGTAGTTAAGGCCAGAATTGCGTGAGAACGCTACACAATGTGAAAAAATAGTACAAATGTAATATTGTACTGGGATAAGGTGCATAAATTAAGAAAAAGGCATCTCCTTATCGTGCAACTGAAAGTTGCTAATGGCTTGCGCCATCTACCCGTTTCATAATTTTTCAGGATGCCTTAATGACCAATTTTTTTTGGTCGTTGAGGTACAGCTTGCACCACGCTGATGAGGGCCAACAGCCCGAAACGCGTTCGTGGTTAGCTTTTCTTGATAAATCAAGAATGGGTATTTGGCCAATTCTGGAATAATTAAAAATCAACTAGAATAGTTGATATTTATTCCGATAGATGGCGCAAGCCATTAGCAACTACAGTTGCACGATAAGGAGATGCCTTTTTCTTAATTTATGCACCTTACCCCAGTACAATATTACATTTGTACTATTTTTTCATATATAAAACTATATTTAACTGGGAAAGAGAGGGAAGTGAATTATGAAAGAATTGCTTTTGTATGTTTGTATTTTTCATATTGATCTTTCTCTTTGTATATAGCCAATTTGATATGATGTTTGAAATGTATTAACGAAAATATTCCTGAGTTTGGGATATCGTGTTTTAGGATGTTAATGAATTTAATTAATTAAAGTATGTGTGTAGAGTTAGTAAATACATATATTTACTATTAATCTAAGAGATCGGCCAAACAAAAACATATATCTGAGACGTTTCGGTGAATATCTTCTACTTCTGTGAGGGACAAAAATAAAAATATATTTTTGAAACACAGTGTAAAAAGAGTGAAAGATATTTGATACTGATTAATGTAAACAATAATTTAATCATTAATTATGATGAACAAGAACAATGTAATTTGCATTATAATATTATAAGGCAATAACAAATTGAAATTAACATTTGTAAAAACATATTGAAAAACTTAAAACAAAATGTTACAATATAATAAGAATTAACTTATAAATGTGTAATTTCCAAGAGTAAATGTAAGAACGAATGATTGTATGTTGAATCAGAAATAAAAATGTGATATGATAACGAGAATACAACTTGTACGACAGAGAGCTATTAGATAGACATGTATAGATACCATTACGTGCCTTTGATGAGTCAAAATAACTAAATTAATCTTCTAGTTAAATCTCAAAAGCAATACAAAGCTGAAACTAAAAGGTTTGTGAAGCTTAGATAGTAAAAGGGTCCATTTAAACACTAAGAAATGAGATTCATTTAATACATGTTCTAAAATTAATCCTTGTAAACCCCTTTAAAAATAAATTTTGTAAAGCATAATAAAACGTGGAGTTTTGAGGGAAGAGAGTTGAATCGAGTTCATTAAACAGAAAGAGCAGAAATTTAAGTTTCGTATCAGTTTCTATTTTTATATATAAAAAGGTTGTTCTCAACAATTTAAACCTATATATTTAATTAATCCTTTTATAAAATACTTTATATAAAATATAAAAGATTTCTATATATAGAAGTCAAAATTCGATAATGACCAATATATGGCATGTTTTAACCGGTTTAATTCTTTGAAAATATTTTTACAGCCAATATTATTATATTATATATGTTATATAAAAGTGTTATTTTATTTTAAGATTATAATTTCTAGAAAAAACTATTCTGTTATTGGTAATGCAGTCGTGGCAAAAATTCTTGAAAGTATAATAATAAAAAATAGTTTTGATCAGTAATTGCTTTAATTGAGCTAAAGGAATATATAAAAAACAATTTGATAAAAGTACAGCCTGGCTAAGGCGAAGAAAAAAAAATGAAAAACTTATTTACATAATTTACAAAAATATTTGAGCCGGCCATCGAGAAACAACAAAATCAGTTTTAAATAGGGGAAGTCCCGACATCTGGTGGTAGATATAAACAGAATATTTGAATCTATGAAATATAATTTTAAATAAAATAATATATATAAGATTGGTACTATATGTGTATTTAGGTTTTCTTTCATTCTAATATTATCATTAATTAATAATTAATATTAATATTATTTAGGGATAAAAATGTCAAATATACCAATCTCTATATTGATAACATATTTCTCTTCGAACCTTTTGAAAATATCAATTAATTTATAGCAAAATTCAGCATACGCGACTGTGGAATTGGCTAATAAAACACTATAATTGGTTAGATATGAAGAGTGTAATATATTAGGAGGACTTTAACCAGAACTAACTTATAAAAAACATATCGTCATAAAGTTTAATCCTGGACATGACAGGCATTATGATAATCTATGTAAACAAACGCATATGTAATATTTATCAATAGAGATTATAATAAAATATATTTATTAATTATTCTTAATGATATTAATTTAATTTTATTAAATATTTGTCTTGTCTATATATTTGAACAATTTGAAAACTATTTATTATATTGTTTTTAGGTAATGGTATGAGAAAACCCTCCTAAGGGTATATTCCTTGGAAATTCAGAAATACCACGCATACCACTTTAAACACAACCTTATATTACGTAGAAATTCCGAACATATTTCATTCCCAACGTCTCGTCTTCTCTAAGAAACATTTTTATAAATATCTGAAAAGAGAAATGGTTGAAAGGGTTTAGTTATAAAAAGGTTAACATGTAACAAAAGAATTTGGCTTTCATTGTTTTTGTCTTTAACTCATTTTTGGAAACTTATTTCTTTCTTTTCACTTTAGTAAATATATTTGAAATATTCTGAATGAGAGTTTAATACTTTAATATTTTATAAACATAATATTTTGTGTTATGTGTGTATTTTTTCCAACTTTGGAGATGATAATACAATGAAAAAAATATTTTATAATTCCATACAATAAAGATATTCCTATCGAGATAACAATATTAGAGAATTTCCAGAAGTTATCACAAATGCGGGCAACTTACCAATACACGATTTAAAATCCGAAGTTAAATAATATTTTAATTAACTGTGTCCATAGCCATTCAATTCTCATGCGTTACAAAAAGTCTGTTATTAAAAATAAACTTAAGATATTGAAAAATAAATTCATGTAGATTATGCCCATATATATCATGCCCATTTATAAATGGGCCTATAAATGAGATATTTACAATACATTTTAACATTCTTATTTAAGTATACACTCACGGGCAAAACTTAAGGAATTATAAATATTTTATATCGTCGATGGGGTTTGTTTATTAAAGAGAGAAAGACATTTTTATTTATGATTGGTTAGCTCGTGTGTCTTCAATAGAGTTATTGTATGAATTCCGATATATCTACTAAAAGGTACAACTTTCTTAAGTTTTGTCAATAAATATAGATCCTGTAAACATAAACAAAGTTCTTTTCATTCTGTTATGCTATTAGCAAACTATTTCATTTAGAAATATGACCTGATAATTGTAATCAGCCATATAATTTTTACGATTTAATTTCATTTATTTATTCACTAGCTAACGTAAGTTCTCTTTAAACCTTAATGCAGCAAGGTGAGCAATTTCCAATATTATTGGATAATTTTGTTAATCATGTTAATACTCTGACATTTTATTATTACATGAATATTGATGAATATAGAGATTATCCCTTGATGGAAATTTTCATTGAAGAAATTAACTTAAAAGGTGAAACCTAAAGAGACATAGCTGTTTCAAAAATAATCAATATTATATGAATGAGTAGAATTTATATACAATGAAAATTCCACATCGACCATATAGACAGATTATCGATATTAAATCCAAGACTTTCAGGCGCTCCTAAGTCACAATATTCAAATTAAAAAATATAAAATTTCAACGTTATTCTTATTATAATATGGTTAGACCTATTTTGCCTTGAGGCCTGTTTTGTAATTTTGCGGAAGAGCATTGTGTGATATATGTAAATTTAATTGTTAAATCAAGATATATATCTACACTATTCGAATATCATATCCAATAAAAGCATATACCCTGATTTCCCTTATAAGTTCCGAATAAATACGAAATTCGGTCTGAAATTATAATAAAGCGGTATTAATATTAAATTGGCGAAACCCTTAGCATTGTTCAGCACTGAAGAGGCATAGCTTCCCATTTCGAATATTTAATATTGCAATATAAGATATGAAAAATAAATATATTTTCAAATAGCTTTATATATTTTGAATTAAATTCCATATTTCGTTTATGAAATATTCATGATGGAAATGCACAAACAATCTTAAAATAGCACAAACACGGTAAAATAATTTTATAATAGGTAAAATATAAATGAATTTATGTGTTATGCTGAAAGATTTCAAACATGAAAAAATAAAATACAAAGAGAACAATGTTTGAAATATATGTATATCTATAAACCTTTCAAAATAAACAATTTATATACTACCACCGTAATTACAATATAAGACATTTACACAAATAAGTTTATATATATATATTATATTTATGTTCAAAACTATAAGTCTGAGGGATAAGTGTCTTATGATAAGTGTATTATGCATAAGACACTTATCCCTCAGACTTATAGTTTTGAACATTCTATCAGGGGATTAGCCGATTAATATTATATTTATACCTCATACCCATTCACTGATTTAAACTCAAGCTATCTTTATATATCTGAAAAAAGTGTATATTTATATATTTAACTTATTTATTTATATGTATATTATATATATTCTGTATAAAATATTGTTATATTATAATCAAATCTCAAATTTTGTTTAGAAATTGGAATTATTTCATACCACCAAAACAAAGCGCACGTCATTACTAATTCTAATATAGATACAAATTATTAAAATAATTTTTATTCGCATATACGAGAGAGATAATAAAGAAAGTATCTCAAATTAAAACTGCTAAACATGTCTCACGTCAATTTAAAGTATACAGAAATAGGTTTTTATAATCCTTCTAACAAAATGGCGAACGCTAGAAGTAGATGAGAGAAAATATATAAAAATAGGACAATATTTAAATGATCATATTAGTGTGGAAACAAATAAACAAATATATATAAATAAATATCCCAAATATTATTCTTTCAATAAATATCTTTCTTTTGATAATCAAAATTTATATTTTGAATACATACCAACCAAGAAACCGCGATGTCATCTTCAATTCACCAAATCTTCTAATGCAGTGTGTCTGGTGATATTTATTTATTATTTAAATATTAATAATTCATAAAAAGAGTCTCTAGGAATACTATATTTTGATAAATTTGTTACTCACAATTCTGAGAAAATGTTGTTAAAGTATCTATAAATGAAAAGACGAGAAAAAGCAGCTAGAAGGGAGAGCTATGTTTGAGGGTCATTCAATCAATTAGAGCTTTTATAGCAATAGAGCAGAAAGGATGTGGGGTGTGGAAAGAAAGCTTGAAAGAAGCATCTATTCAAACAATGTTTGGATGATTGGAGCTTTTCACAACCTCGGATTGGTGCTCAGCGTCCAATTTCCTCGCCCACACTTCTCTTTCTTCCGGTAAAACTGCTCGTTTGAGTCCTTTCTACATCTTTTCACATCTGGAGATGACTCTGATTATTGATTTGTTCCAATTTTGATAATTCCTTATCGATATTTCTGTTTGAATAATGAATTATATATATTTATATATATTAATTGAAGGAGATATATTAATTGCAATATTTATTTATTTTTAATTTAAATAGGTTATGTTATACACATATGACGCATTAATGCAACCTCTGTTTTAAGAAATTTAAACTAGTTTTAACGCGTATGATTCTTTTTTAAAATAAAACAATTTTAAACCCTGCCCTTACTTCAATGATGCATTATTGAGAAGACCTGAGTAATCAGTGCTGATCTATCCCATTAAAATAGGTTATGGGTCGAATAGGTAATTATTGATTTATTTATTAAAATAAAGGAAAAAAAGACAATGAAAAAACCTATTAGAATAAAACACCTCTAAAGGTGTGCATACTATAGGAAAACTTTATAATAACGCTATTCTGTAGGTTTGACTAAAGGGCAAAATAAACCAAATATATTTATATCAAGATTATCGCTAACTATCCTGGTGAATCATTAGTGTGCCTCCTCATTATACCTCGTCAACGTCAATAGCGATAGGTTTAAAATGTTCGCAAGATGTTAATTGGATTTATGGAGTAACATAGTCCAAATATATTCTGCGAACGGCCCCCTTTATCAGGTACTTCAATTCCACCGTATATTATTTTTCGAGTATCTTAACATACGTACTTTCAAATTTAGTCTCCGTTTCTTTAGAAGTTTACCGAGGAATATGCTTTCGTTCGTTAGTTCCAACGCCTCATTACTGTAAGATGTTCTAGAGCACATAGGAATTTAAAGAAATATAAACGCATCAAATATTTCCAACAATCTGACGTCTTTTGCTGACAGTGTCAATGGTCATCTCCTGTATAATGTCATATTCTTGTCTTATATTATGATATGCTCAGTTGTTATGTTAGTAGCATTGTTTATTTATGAAGAAAGCCTTTCCATTCGCCACACTCGTTTGTATTTCCTTGCTACAATAGAAATATGAATATAAACAAGAGAATTACAGCGATATCTCACCATATACAAGCAGAGCAGGAAAATTGTAGAATAGCATATATATGAAATTGAATTTATCCTTCAACGAACAAAATCAACGCACTCTAAAGTTTTCACCATCCATTTTTTCTGTTTACATGACAAATAAAATAATATTATATAAACATTATTATCTATTAAAAAACGATAGAAAAAATAAAAGATAAAAGGATCAGGTGTTGAAATCAATATTAAAAATGGCATATCCTGACCAAGAGCACATGTGCTTTTCAGAAGGCAGAGCGCCATGATTTATCAAGAAATTGGGTTGGCCAACTATCAAGCAAATGTAAAAGCAAAGTGTAAAGCACATGTGCTCTTGGTCAGGATATGCCATTTTTAATATTATTATATATATATGTTAATAACCTCTTTCTCTCTCTTTATACTATAGTTAAATTATATATAAAACATACATATAGAGAGTTCAGACACATAAACGGGGGGGTCGGTGGAAGGATGGTCTAAATTATTGGTTTTCGACCGCTACGACATGGGTTCGATTCCCGCATTGGGCGCATTTTTCTGATTAAAATAATAAATAGAATGCTCCGATGGCCCCCGATTCTTGCAAAAGTCTAATCCCACCAGCGAGTGCAAGTAACCAAATGGGGCTCTGGCACATTTGTAAGTGCAAATTCGGAATGCTTTTCACATGTGTACACCTATGGTGCACTTACTGTAAAAGCAGTCGCCTATTTCTACCTACCATGTTTATCATGGCCTGTACCACGTGTACTAGGAATAAGCAAAAAAAAAGACACATAAACCAAGTTATAATTACTCAAGACTTCAAAGTATATACATATGAATTTATACGCCCGCAAATTTAAATGCCTATACGACTAAATCTCTAGATTTATGAAGAAACATAGGACCGTGTTGTTTGCAGTTGTGTGCAGCCTACATCACGCTGACATGGGCCAACAGACCGTATCACCTACTTTAGTTTTTCTTGTTAATTTAATAAATGTTATTTTGTTTATTTCAATAAATACTGAAAATATATGTCTTTGAACAGGTTAATGGTTTTTGATCTATAAAACTTCATCAATAATACCAAAGATACAGGCTCAAAATACTTACGTATTTAATTCATATGGATTAATTATAAAAATTAAATCGGTCAATAATATAATTATTTGAATAATAAATAAAATCTCTCTCAATATCAAATTAATCATTATTCGTTAGATATGTTAAAACGATATATCTTCCTATTCAATTGTCTGATCAATTTATAAATTTGCTATGTTTTTTTTTGCCTGTTGAATCATATTTATCTTATCATTCTCTCTTTATATTTGGTATAATATTTGAGGTAGATGTAATGGAAATATGATCCAGTAAAATAATATGTTATTTATATGTGACAGTACTACCGGAGTCCCCCAAAATAAAAGATGTTCAGGGCAACGTTCTCTCGGGATTGATTGGCCCATTTAATGAGGGAAGTCCCTTACAGCTCATCTGTGACGTCGAAGGAGGTGAGTTTTCCTTATAAAAACAGATAGTTACTTGTAAAACAAACATAAATACACCAATACCTCGCTTTGCGTCGTTTCGTTTTGCGTTTTTTTCGAAGTTGCGTCGCTGCTTAATTTCTACTGATTTTCACTGTGCGTCGTTAGATTTTCGAAGTTGCGTTGTTTTGGATTCGAGTCTTTAATTTTTTTTTCTAAAATATGGCAACACCTTTTTTTATTGCGCCTTCAGATATTTTCACTTTGCGTCGTTTCAATTTGCGTCGTGTTTTTTTGAAACGTAACCCCGACGCAAAGCGAGGTATGGGTGTATCTATAACCTTTTTCAAAACACGAGAATTAAACTTATATAACAATTCCTTATTTTTATTTCTATAAACCTGGACGGAGTTTTAAGCCAAAATATAAATTCGGAAATAAATAGTAAATAGATTTATATATAAAATTATATAGAGAGAGATTTTATCAAAATCTCTTTTCTGTATTAGGGCTGTGAATCTCTTTGACTACAAATATCGATCCGAATATTTCTTTCGAAACGTCAATATCCTTATAAAAACATATATATTTTTCTAAAATGTTTAAACAGCTGAAACTCGGTATATAGCGGGACTTCATGTATTTCAACCTAAATATATAATTTGTTCATTTTTTAAAATTATTTTGTATCAATTAGACTGATAAAAATAAGCAATGTACTTACGAATAGTATCTAAATTGCGTTAATATTATTGCTCCTGTTATTTTGAAATACACAAATTTAGAAGTAAAAGTCGTAATTTATATTTTGAGTTTTGATTCAAATAACAATTCCCTCTAAACAATTATGCAATAACTCTTCGTTTCTTTAATTTGATAAAATTTGGTAGGAACCTCAAAGACAAAAAAAAAATACACACCTTCATTACACGATAAAACAACTATTAAGAGGTTATTATATTTTATTGATATGTTTAAGAAAACATATATTTCCTTAAGAGAACTTATTTATCATACTATGGTCATAGAGAAATACCTTTTAATAAAAATCGTCCATGTTTGTCGAAATAAATAATCTTAATAAGTTAACCTTTTGTGTTTTAAATACCAACTCGTCGATTTATGTTTACTTTTCAGACAATGATTTCTTGATGTGGACAAAAATGATTGGTATAGAAGAGAGAGATGTTTTCTTCGAAGCTATGAGATTGTGGGGCAATATTTCCATTCCCTTCAGAACTCCATTCCTAGAGGTTCAGAGGGTGTTGACACTTATAGGAAACGAGCGCCCGGTGTAAAAAAAGGAACTTTTACTTTATTTAAAAAAAAATCAACAACGTGGAATTCGAAAAGGCTTAAGCTAATTCTAACACGCAATAGATATATTTTGTTATTTAAAAAAAAATGCCCTTCAAATACAATAATTTCATTAACGTTATATTTTAGGACTTTCCAGAGCTAATCTTACCTATTCGGACATAATTAAAATATGCAAACAAGATGATATCAACATTTCTAAAAAAAGTATTTATAATATTATTCAGGACAAAAATATCAATTTTATATTCAAAGCACCTACGGAGAAATGGACAAAAGATTATCACCCTATATCTGTGAGAAATCCTGCAACTGTCAAAAAGGTGAAAAAATATATTACAAAAGAAAATCCTATGCCACAAAGAGATATAGCCAAATTAATAGGAACATCAGTGTCAACAATAAATAAAATAATAAATAAAGATTTAGGCCTAAAAGCTACAAAAAAACATGCGGTTCACAAATTGTTTCAGAGCCATATTCGTCAGCGACACACTATCAGCAGATATTTTTATGAAAATTTCTTGGCTACTGATAGATGAAATTTATTGTTACATATGACTAAGCATGGGTATATTTAACCGATTGCGACATAAAAAAAGCTATATACTATCAAGAAAGGGTGGAAAATTCTAGGCCAATTTGGTTGAAGGAATGTGCCGAAAGTTACCCCAAAGGATTTATGATGGCATGCGGTATATCATATGAAGGAAAATTAAAAATATGAAAAGTTGGAAGAAATGCCAAAATAAACTCGGAGAACTATCAAAACAATATTTTAGAACCTATATTTTTAAATGATATTCCCTCTATCTATGGAAAACAGAGCAACAAAGTCTGGTTTCACCATGATAACGCCACAAGTCATACCTCATCTTCAACCCAAGCTTATTTGGAAGATCTAAGGCAAAGAACAGGAATCAACACTTTTCCAAAGAACAGAAACCCTGTAAAATCTCCTGATTTAGCCCGATGGATTTTTGCATTTTTGGATGCCTTAAAAGAGCACTCGGAAAGAGACACCCTAGGACAATTGAAGGTCTCTGGAAAGTGGTTAAGGAAGAATGGGATCTTTTGAGTATGACCATGATCAGAAAGTGTCTGCTATCGTGGAAAATCAGGTGCCGTTCTGTAAATAAACAAAAAGGCTTTCAAATAGAACATCTGAAATATGGTGTTAATTTTTAATATTTCATAATAAAACTTGTTTCCTATAAGTGTGAACACCCTCTGTAGTTGGAGTAATCAGTGAAGTCTTGGTTTATATATATAATTCTATTGATAAAACGATGAGATAAGACAACAATATACAGGGTGATCCAAAAGTCCCGCACAACTTTAAAAATTAATAACTCCGCGAATATTTGCGCTAGAGCAATGCGGTAAACACCATTGTGTTCAGGATGCAATGGGATTTTTTATGGCAAATAATGAAAAATTCGAAATTGATTTTAGTTACAATTTTATTCGCCAGATGGCGCACTACCAGAATCAGAGATTCATCGGCCAAATTGTTTGATAAATTGAAAAATATAACTGATCGACACGTATTTTTCCTTTTTGAATACCAGGAAAGAACCCTAATAACATCAAATAACAAATTAATAAAACACCACTTCGCCAAAAGTATGAAGAATTGGTTAACAATTTTTAAATACAATCAGAGATATGTAAAATAGGTAAATGCAAATTCAAACATGTAGCAAAAAAAAAAAATTGATATTTTAGATACGGATTGTGTTTCCGAAGATAATAAATTTCTAATATTTTTTTAATTAAACTCTCTCTCAATATCGATTATATTCATTTTAATTCATTTGAAAAATATGTATCTATCTCTGATAATTTATTTTACTCTGGAATGCCGTTGTTGTTGTCGTGTCCAATAAAGAGCCTTAGATGTATCCATGCATCTCCATCACAGCAGCAGCAATGTCCACTATCTTGGGTGTGTAAAGCTGCTGCTCTGGGTCTATGTCAAATTTCTGCAAGGCTGCGGCCATTGCTGGCTATGAGAATATGTGGGTAGGTGTAAGTTCCACACCAGGACAATTGTTGCATGCCCTATAGGTTATTGTGCCATCTGGGTGTATTGTCATTCCTTTATAGTGTTTTGTTCTAAGTCTTGTTATAGTTTTTGTCATTTTTCTCTCAGAGTTTATTTCGCATTTTGATATTTTCTTATTTATTGTTTAATTATCTTGTATTTTGACAAAGAATCAGCGTCAAATAATGACATTTGTTCTTTCCTTTGGCTCAACTTTCTGGCTTACTTTGCCAATTCAGATGCCATTTCATTACCCCCGATCCCAGCATGGGCAGGGATCCATTGTAGAATGCAGTTATTCTCCAATGGTTCCAGTTGGGTAAGTAACGAGTGTATTTTCCGTGTGATTTTAGTATTGCCCTTCTGAATTGCTTCTAGAGCGAATATGGAGTCGCTGTATATTAAATTTCCTTCTGCTTGATGCAGGGATGGTTGGTTAAGGCATACATCAAGGGCTTTCCAGATAGCCGTCAGTTCACAAGTGAAGTTTGACGAAATCTGTCCTGCTCCTTCTTTGATTTTGATGTGCGTTCCATCTTGCAGTATTATGTTAATTCCGGCCCCCCTCCATAACTCAGGGTAGGGTCTGAAGATCCATCTGTATATGCTGTTAAAGGGGGTGGCCTAGCATTTTTAATCAATAATTTGTACTATGAGGACATAGCCGTTAATATTTCAAACACATTAGACCTCGAAGCCCAAGATATCAAAGTCTACCTCAATCAAAACAAAGCCATTAACATATACAATATGTATCACCCTCCAAACAATACACTTATTGACGATGGAACAATGGCTCAATTTCTTACAGACAACTCTTATTGTAGGTGACCTTAATGCCAAACATCAACTATGGGGATGTTCCACGCCAAACCCAAGAGGCAAAATACTTTCAAACATATTTGACGACAATGCCATCATGTGCTTAAATGATGGAAATCCTACCCATCATTCATACAGCTATAATACTGCACAAGCCCTTGATATAAGTTTTTACTATCCTGACATTTTCCACAAATGCAAATAGCAAATATTAACAAGTATTGTAAGTGATCATTTGCCTAATTTGATAGAAATTAGCACCAAGACCAAACCCAGCTCAATTAAGAAAAAATCTGGAACTTCAAAAAGGCTAATTGGATATCTTTCGAAAACACCATTATTAAAGCAGCCACAGTTTCAATACCAAGAGGTAATATTAAGAAATGGATTCCAAATTATACACACCAGGCAAAAAAATATTCAAACACTTATAACTAAAGGAAATGAACTACAAAAAAAGAGCACCCAAAACCAAACAAATTGTAGAACTGAACTGAACATTGTGAATGCAAAAATAAAAAGATTATACGTAAATGTGATAGGGGAAAAATGGAAACAAACTTGTGAAAACCTGAACCCAAGAAACCCAAATACAAAACTTTGGAATTTGGCAAAACAAATTGACAGATCCCAGTCACAAACCGAAAAAACTAATATGATTAAGAATACAGATGGTACACCAGCAACTAATGACAAAATTGCTGCCAATCTTTCAGGTAATTCATATCAAATAAGTAGTAAAATCAAGGTTGAAACAAAGGCCCGAAGAATTATTCATGACTGTTAAAATGTCACCAGCACTCATAATATTTTCCATGAAAAAAATCAATATGAAAGAGCTAGCTTATGCATTAGAAAACACTAACCTAAACAAGACTCCTGGGCCAGATGGAATCCATGGCCGCATGATATCAAACTTGGGCAAAATTGGCAAACAAAGACTTCTTAATATTTTCAATAACTCCTGGAAAACTGGAAAATTGCCTCAAGACTGTAAAATGCCACAATAATTCCCATTTAAAAACTTTACAAATCTGCTGATGACCCAAAAAACTACCGACTTATCTCCCTCACAAGTATTTGCTGAAAATTAATGGAAAAAATTATACTCAGACGACTCACCTACTACCCCAACACAAGAAATCTCTTACCAGAAGAATAATATGGATTTAGGAAAGGACATGGGACAATAGACCAACTCTTATTTTCACACAAAAGGTAAAAGATGCACAAAACAGAAAAACAACTAACCACACAATAGCTGCTTTTTTAGACCTTACACAAGCTTTTGATAAGGTATGGAAAAACAAGTTATTTACAAAATTATACAAACATTTCAAAATTGATGGAAAAGCTATCACTTGGATAAATGATTCCCTTAAAAATAGATACATCAGGGTCATATATAATGGCACTCTATCTAAAACCTTCAAATTGTATCAAGGATTACCACAAGGATCAGTCCTTAGCCCAAATCTCTTCACCCTATTTATTGCAGGCATAGAAGAAAAATTTTCACATAAAACCAATATTGGACTTTTCGCTGATGACATTATTCTATGGAGCAGCAAAACTAACTGGAAAAAAGCTGAAAGAGATTTGAACAAGACTCTTCTCCACCTAGAAAAATTTGCCAATAAACATAAATTAGAATTTAACCCCCAAAAATCTGAAACCTGTATTTTTACTACCGATAAGAAACTATACAAAATAAGACCAAATATTATTCTGAAAGAACAACAATTGCAATATAATAAACATCCTAAATATCTCGGCTACACCCTGGATCCAGACATTAACTCCAGTAAACATATTGAAGGAGTTGTTAGAAAAGGAAGAGACCGACTAAAAATCTTGAAATGTATTTCAGGAAGAGTGGGGAGCTGAAGCAACAACATTAAAATTAACTTACACATCTCTAATGAGACCTATCTTGGAATATGGATATCAAATCTATGGTACAGCATCTGAAACAAATCTAAAATCACTGGAAAGGATACAACTAAATGCAGCTAGAATTATTACAGGTCTTCGAAATACCTGCCCTAATAATATTGTACTTAACGAGGCAGACATTATGCCCTTAAGGATAGAAGAAGCTACAATCTGCCAAAATATATAAACAAAATCAAGAGTTATGAAAACAAACACAGAACTTTCACTTACATACTTAATTGGGAATCCAATATAAGACTCAAAAAAAGAAGGCCCTCTCCACCTGGCCAAAAGAAATGGATTTTTAAAATATAAAGTGGAAAAATATTATTTAGCAGAAAAAATATCTCCATGCGAATCACTAACAAAATGTTATTTTTAATGCCACTTTAAATGAACCCACCAACAAACAATACCAAAATCCAGAATACTTAAAACAATTATCATTAGAAATAATTAATAAAATTCCTAAAAATGTAATAACTATCTATACCGATGGTAGCAGAGAAGAGTTGGGACACACTGACAGTGACTCTCTCATTAAAACCACAAATAGCAATGAGAAAATGAACAGAAGAAACCCAGATTTTTGCTCAGTCTTCAGATCCGAACTTATAGCCATCTATGAAGCCTTAAAATCCATCAGAAACACTAAACATCACGATATATGGATTCTTACTGATAGTAGAAGTGCCATACAACACTTTAGTCACACAAGGGAACTTAGAGACAAAGTAAGCAGGAACATAATTGGTTATCTCCAAAAACTCTCAATACCTCAAAAATTCACCTTCAATGGATACCCTTACATGTAAGCATTGAAGGCAATGAAGCTGCTGATGCGCTAGCGAAAAAATGCACAAAAGAACCCTTACTACAGAAAAATAAACTTACTTTTAAAGAAATAGAAACAGTAGCCAAAACAAAAATAAACAAGAACTGGAGGATCCCACCTAAGCACAGTTGGTACACCCTAGAAGCAGATGGCCACCCAGACCTTTCGGTCCACAAGCCGGCATCCGAAGCATGCCCTTCGCTGCTATTCTGTTCAACGCATAAGCCAAGTAACGGTATCCAAGCTAGAGCTTGGACATTGTACCTGGAAACACCACCTCCCAGACAACGTGTCTGGAAGGATTTCTATACCGTTGGCCTTTAAACACAGCAAAAGAGGAAACTATTTACTGTGTCCAGCAGGGACCGCGGGAAGGTGGCCCCCGGTCGACTCTGTTAACTCACAGTTGAGGAAAAGCTCAGATGCCACGTCGTGGGCTTTCTCAAGAAGCTTGCTGTGGTTTCTCAGCAGCGTACTCTCGATCGCGCCCCTCGCCCTCCTTCTCTCTTCCTGCACACCCACTACCCTTGGACAATCCAAGACGTAGTGGCGTGTATCCACATCCCTTTCTTCATAGACGCAATCAGGGTTTCTCTTAATTTTAAATCTGTGGAGACTTGGGGAAGAGCCCATGTCCCGAACTACCCTAATGAATTTGTGGGATATTACCTTACAGAGGTACTTGGGTGTTGTTACCCAATTGAATACCTCTCTCTCTTCACACTTTTCCTCCATCTGTCCAACCATAAGTCCTGGACGTGCCTCCTGATCCTCCTATAAACTTCTTTCTTGGTCACTGGGGTCCTCAGTGATCTACCTCTAAAGCATCCTGCCTTAGCGAGCCTGTCTGCGAACTCATTACCTTCGATGAGGCTGTCCCCTAACCCTCCGGAGCCCGCGTTATCATCTCCAGCTCCTGGATTATTTGATGCGCAAGTTGCCCTTTCACCAGATTGATGGCGACGAGGGCCGACATACAATCTGAATAGAGGCGGTCCGAGCTGAAGTTCTTCTCGGCACACACTCTGAGGGCTACCCTGATAGCAACCAGCTCGGCTGAAAAGACCAATTCGTCTACTCTGAGTGTTAAGCTTTCTTGGAAGATCAGCTCTCCATTAGTGAAAATCCCTACTCCAGCTCCAGTATTGGCTCCAGACTTACTACCATCAGTGAAAACCTCCGTTTCAATCCCTGTCGGCCCTCCAGGACTCCAATTCCACTTTGGCAACCACTGCGGAGGCTTCCTTGGGTCCCTCTTCCATTCCAGGGCACCCGCTTCAAGTCCCAGGGCATCTTCCCTGTTCTCCCAGATCTTCTGTCTGATGGTCTCCTCCTCTAGTTTCAATCCCAGGGGAATAAGCCCAGCGAGGACCAAAAAGGCTTCACTGCTGGTAGTGCGATATCCCCCTGTGATTCTGAGTGCCGCTGTCCTCTGCACGCTCTCTAGAGTTTTTGCCACCTTCTTATCCCTGTTATAGCAGGATTGGCTCGACACAGGAGAAGCAGAGGTTCCTAAAAATAGTACCCTCCTTCTCCCCCCCCCCTATTGAGAGTCAACCAGGACAGGCCTGCACAACGCCTCCCTGCCTCTCGTCACCATCTCCTCCGCCTGGTATTGCCAACCCATCTTTTCATCAATGACCACCCCCAGGATGGTCATCCTATTGACCAACGCTACCCTCTGTCCTTTCATCCGGATAGCCGGCTTGTGCTCCCATTTGATCCCTTTCCTTTTAGTTCTTATGTCCCTAGGCTTAAAGCTGAGGGCTTTAGTTTTGGAGACATTGAACTTAAGGCCAGAGTCATGGGCCCAGTTCGAGAGGATTTGGGGAGAAGCTTCAACACACTTATCAGCCTTCGCTCTCGAAGCAGCCTCAATGATAAGGAACTGGTCGTCAGCATAGAGAACCAGCCAGGCTCCCTCAGGTAGCTCCTCCTGGAAAACAGTGTTTACTAGGATATTCCACATAATAGGTCCGCAGCAAGAGCCCTGGGGGCAACCCCTAGCACAGTTTCTTTCCAACTTCCGCCCACCAAAACTGAGGCTAATCCGTCTATCTCTCAGGAAGTCACAAACCAAGCTGCACAAATTATCAGGACAACCCATGTCCATCAAATTTCATCAGCTTGTTCCAGCTCATGGAGTTGAACGCGCCATCAATGTCCAGGGCCACGAGAAGAACCCAAGCACCCTTATTTAAGCCCATCTCAACCCCCTCTAACACCTCGTTCAGAGCCGTGGTTGTGGAGTTCCCTTCCCTAAAACCACGTTGGAAAGAGGAAAGGAGCTCATTACTCTCTAGCCAGTGCTTCAGTCGCTGAGCTAGTAGGCTATCCAGGACCATACCTAGACACACTAGTAAAGAAAGCGGACGATAATCATTAGGAGAATTACCCTTTCTACCAGACTTTTCGAGAACCACTACTCGGGCAACCTTCCATGCCTCAGGAAAAGTACCAGTGTCCAGGCACCTATTGAAAAACCTGGCAAGAAGTGATGGGTGCATTCTTAACAGGGCTTTCACGACCGTGTTATCAATCCATTCTGGACCAGGAGATTTCCTTTTCCCGAACTTGAAAGCCGTCAGTTTCACCTCATTCTCAGAAAAGGGCGGATCCACCAAACCACAAGTGGTCAGAGAGATCTCGTCCTCTGGTTCCTCGTTTCCGAAATGCCGATCCAAGTTGTTTTTATTTTATCTTCTGCTTTCGAGCGAGTAGGTCTAGAACACATTCTCTCTGAATTTTCTCATCGTTGGTGGATGAAACAGCACCAGTGATTATTTTGGCCGCTTTTGCTTGAACACTGTCTAGTCTTACTTTTAGTGATGAGCTTGAGGGAGCCCTGACCGGTGTTGCATATTCCATTATCGGCCTTATTGAGGTGATATATGTTGTTCTGAGAATTCTGGGTTTTTTTCCCCAATTTGTTCCACATAGCCATCTCAGAATGTTTAGTTTTCTGGTAGCTCTATTTGAGGTGCTAATTATGTGTTTTGAAAATTCCAATTCATCAATGACAGTTAAAATAATTTTATTGACATCTTGTCAATACATACAAAGTGCACAGTCTGCACTATTTAAAAAAAAAAGATAATATGCATTATATACATGTGATATCTTGGGACCTCTGGGACCAGTGTTACCTGATGTCAGACGAACCTCGATGTCAACTCTACCGTTCAGTTCTGGTGGAAGGCGACACAGCTGGGCCAAAGGTGAAATAAGCAAATAGAGATTCCACTTAGAAGCGTCTGAACGCCAAGAAGGAATGGGACGGGGAGATTTCTGGCAGGAAAGGGTTTACCTTTCATCGGAGCGTCCGGTGGACAGGGACTGGAACGAAGACTAACTAAGAACTGATTAACTGAGGATCGGGGCCTCCTTTTATAGCTGAGCTGGGTCCGAACAGGTCACTGCTCTTTTCTGACGTAAATAGGGGGGGAAGATTTATTATCCAGGAGGGCCACGACCTTGTAAAAGTTGGGCTGGGTTTGCTAGGTCTTCTCTCCTATTTTCACCTAAGCCTGATTAGTTTTAACTTTAAATTTTTCCTGTTAGTCTCCATTCCTTCTATCTGTGCAGTTGCTATACTTTATTAGATTCTTACGCGGTACTGATTGATGTTAGTTGAGGCTTTCTATTTGCAGTAAATAAGAAGTTATATACAATTACGTGGTGGAACAGGTGGTAGTAGATATCTGGACTATTTACAACAATTCCATGGTCTTAAATCATCACATACACTATGTACAATGAATATGGCGCCTCTGCCAGCGCTGCAGAGTTTGGTGGAGAATCGCCAGTGGGTCTCCAGCGACACCACGCATTTTGCGATCTACGATGAATACCTAGATCGCGTACTTCGTCGCGTACATCTCGGTGATGGCCTGGTCGTCGAGACCAACTGGAAAGATCCAGGACTGCAGTATCACACGTTCTTCCTTCCTTGGAAAATTCTCCATTGACCCAAACCTTTAACCTTCTTCACCTTAAGAAGTCTGCAATCCAGGTTAAGGTTTCTCCTCTTACTCCGATGTTGTGCAGCTTTTCACGTAATTTCTCCCTCCACACTCGATCAAAAGCTGAGGTCATATCAAGGAATATAGCCGTGGTCTTCTTTGGCGGTTTTTCCTGGAAAGAATCTATTATTGATTGACAGAAGTAGAACAGTTGATCAGTCGTACAGCGCTGGGATCTATAGGCAGTTTGGTAGAAGTTTATTTTATTATTTTTAGTGAGCCAGACTATGAGCCTAGAGTGGATAATTCGTTCTGTTATTTCACAAAGTATGCTGGTGAGAGCAATTGGCCGATAGTTTTTGGATTCCTTGGCATCTTTGTTTGGTTTCAGTATTGGCACAGTAATTGATATCTTCCAATTCTTTGGTAGTTCACCAGTTTACCATGAAATGTTCAGTATTCGTAGGAGTTGTTTATTAGCTTTGTCTTCAAAGTGTTTAATCATTTGACCAAAGATTAGATTATCTCTTGGTGACCTCTTAGATTTTTTTATTGATGAGTTTAGCTTATTCAGTGTGAAGTCTCTCGAGAAAATATCTTGTTGATGCAAGTTTCTTGCTTGTTTAACTAACTGGTTTATATTATTTTTAGATTGTCTTCAATCGTATATTTGAGTATGGAAGTGCTTGAAAGATATTCAGCAATTATATTAGTCATCTGTTTGTTCTCGTTCTCTCTGTTCTATTCATATCGGTTAGAGTATTGGAGGATTGGTGTTGGTTTTGATTCTTTTCTAACACTCTAATCATTTTCCAGTGTTGGCTGTCCTTTCTTGGATCCATTTTTTCGCAGAACTCTGCCATTTTCTCTTGTTTGCATATCCAAATTTCTTGTTCTATTTTGTGACTAATTTCAATGTGTTACTTTCTCTTTTCTTCTGTTTTATTTTTTTAAAGAAGTTCATTGATATTGTCTCTCTCTGCAATCATTGCCTTGATGTTGTGGTCCTTCCAGTAAGGTATCCACAGGTCTAACGTCTCCTTCTAGGTATCGATGCTTTTGCAGCTTTTGATATATTCGAAGAGAAGTTTTCTAAGTTTTTGTCAAGCGTTCTGTAATTCAATTTTTCGTTGCACAGTTTTTCAAGCTTTTCTGTGAATTTTTTTTCAAGTCGGCTTTCCTAAAGTTCCATGCTCTTTTATTCTGTTGGACATTCTCAATTTTGAAGTTTAGGGTTGTTAAAATTGGTCTGTGGTCACTGATTGCACCTCTCAGGATTTTCCATTGTGTTGTGGGTGCGATGTTGAAATTTATCGCTGTGATGTCTATTGCGGATTCTGTGCCTGTCGACTTGGATAGATAGGTGTTCTCTCCCTTATTTAATGGTTTAAGGTCGAGGTCGGTGACCTTTGTTATCCTGGACAGATGATCCCTAAGTTGAACTTTTGGCGTTAAAATCGCCGAGTATGATTGTGATATCCGAAGAGGCTTCACGAGCTGAAAGTTGGCGATTTTGAGATGCGTCAAGAATTCGCTTCATGGGTTTTCCGGAAAATTGATATTGATGAAAACTGGCTGTCTAATATTCTGTAGACAGATGATGCTCACTTTTCTCTAAACGGAGAATCTAACATTCAAAACAGCCGCTTTTGGGCAACAGAAAACCCTAGAATTTTTACAGAAATGCCACTTTATCAGCCTAGAGTTACAGTTTTGTGTGGGTTCACTTCTTCTTTTATTATTGGGCCATTTTTCTTTGAAAAATCAATGGAAGAACTTTTAAAACCGTTTTTGTAACTGGTGAACGTTATGTTCATATGGGGTATTACCATATTGCAGGGAAAAATGCACTAAGCGAAATAACATTCATGAAAGTTGGAGGACCTCCTCATATCTCCCGCGGTGCCAAACAATTGCTGAAGAATACGTTCGTTGAAAATCGTGTGATAAGTCGCCACTTTATATACCAGTGGCCTCCAAGATCACCAGACTTGACGCCTTGCGATTTTTGTTTATGGGGGTACATTAAATCGTGTGCTTATCGATGCTGGCATACCACATTGGCCATGTTAAAGGCTTCTATCAGATGGCACGTTTTATTAATTTCAACAGATATTTTTCTTAATGCTGTCCATTCTGTCATTTGTCGTCTGCAGGCGGTGATTGAGAATGAAGGGTGCCACATTGAGCAAGTATTGTGACCTAATACAAGAGAGAATGGGATAAGGGGGATAATTGGGATATGGGATAATAAATGCTGTCCTCACATCTTGACTCTTTTTTTTTGTGAACAGTAAAATTTTGTTTGTATTTGCTCACATATTATTTCGTGCAAACCAGAGTGTTATAACTTCTCGAATAACACTGGTGCACACATTTTTTTCCCTCATGTTTAGTTTTTCGCTCATTAGATGAAATAGCATAGGGAATATTTTCTGTACACCAATAACTTTAGAAATTTTGTGCAAAAAATAATACAAAATGATTTTACTACCACGTTTTTCAACGCAAAATGTCGATTTGAAAAATATTTTAATTTGAGGGGACACATTTTTTAAAATTGGGTACAGTATGAGAGAGAGTTGAATTAAAAATATTAGAAATTTATTATCTTCGGAAACACAAACCGTATCTAAAATATCAATTTTTTTTTTTGCTACATGTTTAAATTTGCATTTACCTATTTTACATATCTCTGATTGTATTTAAAAATTGTTAACCAATTCTTCATACTTTTGGCGAAGTGGTGTTTTATTAATTTGTTATTTGATGTTATTAGGATTCTTTCCTGGTATTCAAAAAGGAAAAATACGTGTCGATCAGTTATATTTTTCAATTTATCAAACAATTTGGTCGCTGAATCTCTCATTTTGGTAGTGCGCCATCTGGCGAATAAAATTGTAACTAAAATCAATTTCGAATTTTTCATTATTTGCCATAAAAAATCCCATTGCATCCTGAACACAATGGTGTTTACCGCATTGCTCTAGCGCAAATATTCGCGGAGTTATTAATTTTTAAAGTTGTGCGGGACTTTTGGATCACCCTGTATATTTTAATTTTGAGCAAAATCAATCATTCCTCCAGGGAAGAGTGTCTTCTTCAAAAAACATTTTATTGTTTTTTGAAGAAGACACTCTTCCCTGGAGGAATGATTGATTTTGCTCAATATTTATGCAAGGGATTATTTTATAGAATATATTTTAATTTAATTAAAAAGGCATATATTGGATAAAATATCATTCATTTTACCAATATTTCAGTTGGATGAACGCCAACCTTTATCAAGGTGTTATAACATTTTTAATGTGTGTCAACAACAAACTAAGCGCCACATAACTAAAATTTTCTCCCCATTGAATATAACAAAATATTTTTAAAACTTAATTCTGTTGACGTTATGTGGCGCTGAGTTTGTTGTTGACACACATTAAAAATGTTATAACACCTTAATAAAGGTTGGCGTTCAGCAAACTGATATATTGGTAAAATAAATGATTTTTTGATCCAATATATGCCTTTTTAATTAAATATTTATTAATGGATTCCTCTATTTTCAAAATATATTTTTGTGTTTCTCGAATTGATCTCAATCTCAATGGTGTCTTTGTATGCACGCTTTGTATATTAAAGAAAAATGATCCTTTGTAAACTTTCAAACTAGCAGCTAATTATATATTTGTAATAATGAGGTGTCAAAAAAAATATAAACATAATTTCATACCTAGGAGAGACTCCTCTATCTTCATTATGTATAAAACCGATGTATTATGTTTATCAACACATAGTAAAAAAACTATTAGTGGTATTAGAATTTGATCCACAACACAAAAAAAAAAAAAAAAACTGTACACTATGGTTCGGGTTTGTTATTTTATCAGTACAGGGGCTGCTTTGTTATCATAGCATCCTACGAGAAGGGTTTTGAAATCCCTTAAATTTTCCTTTTTTTTTTTTCACTGAGGCGATGAACATAATACAATGTCCTCATGCATAATAAAGGGAGAGAAGCTTCTTTAGGTACATCAAAATTACCCTTCCGCAATTTTTTAAAATATATTTTCATGTAATGGATAGTTTTTATTTACTTGTGCATCATTATACATTTAATAATTTTGATAATTCTGTAACCTATTCTACTACAATATGAATTATTGTAAATAGTTTCACGCGCAATTATCTAGATCGGATATAGCGTGTCTTGTTTGCAACTGGTAATAAAATATATAAATTATAATTTCATCACATTATTATTTATTGATATAAATAGGTATAATATATATGAATAAATATATGTCATTATAAACCTACTATAAATATATTTTAATTAAATTTCGCATTCTTATCACCTTCAATAGTTTAAAAAATATTTAAACCCCAATCTATTTATCTTGAAATGTTTGAGTTGTAAATTACAATAAATTTAATTTTTACGTATTCACTGAAAATTCCATTGTTTAATTGAAACACTGGCTCAATTGTTTTTGTGAAAGGGGAGTTTCTTTTCATTAACAATTTAAAAAGCCCTTTAGCGCCTGAGTTTTTTTATCCAACTTTTAAATTATAAACAAATTAATTAATTGCAGGTAAAGAAGAATCTATTGTAGTTTAATTGAATTAAAATGTTTTGGAAGTACTTACCATACTAATTGCTTCTTTCTTTGTTATCGCTACGACACAGTAAAATGATATATCAATTAATACATTAGTGTAGATATCTCTTGGATTAAAATAAAACATTGAAAACAACAAGATATATATATATATATATATATATTTGAAAGATGTTATTGTTTAAAATTATTTTAAAAATCACATTTGTTGATATTTTAGAAGATAAATACTTTAATTTTTATGAAAAGGTACCTTTTTCATTAAATGATATATTGGTTGGCCTGTTTCTGAATATGCAAAATTTAGTGTTTTTGCTTACCCATTGATATGAATCTCTGAGAGAGAGGGACAGAGAGAGAGTGATGCACACACATACACTTATCTTTTTTTTTTCTCTCTCTATTGTTTTTTCACATATATAAATATGTTTCAAAAAATATTATTATTTAATGAAAATATCTTCTGTTGATTTTTGATTATCTTGTGGATTATGCTATGGTAATGCAGTCGTGGTTAAAATCTTGAGAGTATAATTATAAAAATAGTTTTGATCAGTAATTGATTTAATTGAACTAAAATAATATATATAAAAAAAATAATTTGATAAAATTACTGCCTGGCTTAAGGCGTAAGAATAAAAAATGGAAAACCTATTTACATAATGTACAAAAGGTTTGAGCCGGCCATCGGGAAACAACAACAATGAGTTCTTGTAGGGGAAGCGTGACCTCTGGCGGTCGATTTAACAGAGTATTTGAATCTATGAAGCATATAATTTTTTAAATAAAATAATATTTTAATATAACATATATATAGAGGCTTATTTAAAATATAATCATTATATTAAATTTATATAAAAAGAGAGATTGAGAAACAAGGAAAGAGATACACATATACGTATAGATATAACTATTCCTACATTAAGCCAATGCTGATATACAATAAATTAAATTCAGTTATAATATACAGAGGATGTTCTATTTCAAACTAACGAGTTTAGTGCTTCATTAAAATATATTTTACAAATTTTTGTACAACTTATTTCTTTATATGTGTAGGCCCTGAAGTTTAGCAACACCCCTGTATCGATTTTCAAGGAAATAAGACTTTTTCTTAAAATACTTTGATCAATACAATTCCAATAGTCCTTAAAGACTTTCCAAAGATTTTTTGAGCGTCTTTGGTTTTCTAGATCAAAATGCAGTTTTCTCCAAGTCCCAAAACACAAGAAAATCTTTAGGGGCCAAATTTGGCTATTTGGATGGCATGTTTTCAAAATATATGTACGAAATGCCGGTTTCGTTCTTCTTTTCCGCCAGGTATTGACATATTGAACGTGAGGTTTGACTCGTGGCTTTATCCTGGTGCAGCCACACGGATCTTGGATACAAGGATGGGAACTAATTGTCGAATAATGGGTATAAGATAGGTCTTTGATATATTTTCGAATTTATTTTAACATTTGGGTCTACCATCTTTATAGGAAGCTTCTCGACATAGCAGAAACCTGCAACGATCATGAAGCCCTTTAGAAACTCCTTGAATTGCTTGACCCAATTCTAAAATGTTTTCACCTGAGAGTTTGTGTAGTAAATGACACAGGGTTGGCTTCTATCATTGAGGTGAACCCATGCCTCGTCCAGTGTAACAATATTTTTCCATTTTCACCTGTCAAGTACACTTCATATAGGGTCCTGTTTCACGTCTTGCGTTCTTCAATTTGTTGCGGTTTAAAAACATTACCTTTAACCTTTTTACGTATATTTAGGCCGATTTCTTCTCTGATAATACGTTTATCCGAATAAAGTGGTACGTTGGTTTTTGTCTTTTTGAGAAGTTTGGTATTCTCCGACAATTTTTCCCTTACCTTTCTTTCGGTTGGAAGTGGAGATTTTTTATGCCATTTTTAAGATAATTATTTCTGCTTAATTTCATATATATAAAATCACTTTTGTTTTACCTTATTATTTGACTAATTATGCCTTTAGTGTGATAGCCATATTTATATTATTTCATAATAACTTTCATAAACGAGTATTTTTTCTCGGAAAGCATGAAAACAAGCCTTTTACGAAAATCGATTATTATTTTAGACATTTATATATTTTAAAATATTTTTTCATGAAATGAAAGCAATGCTTTTCTTTTCGAATAAATGACACATCTTTCGAAACGCGCGCCTATTTCGCCAGCTGAACTGTTGCAAAAAATTCTTTTAAAAATGTAACACCAACTGTATATATTGCCACGTGGAAAATTAGTAAAAACAAAATTCAGGATGTCACACCAATTTTTATTCAAGAGGCAAGAACAAATTATGAATGATGAAAGATAAGATAATTAATGTGGGAAGTTTACAATGAAGCAAAATATAAACATAAAAATTGATACCCTGTTAATAAAATAATAACTAATTCGCTACATAGTTCCTTCCCTATGAGCGCTGTGACCCACAGCTTGCAATTATTGTAGATACTAACATGGATCTGAGGTGCTTCTGTCAAGTATTCCAACGAATTCTTGGAACTTTGTCTTTAGTACATTTGCGTCCTTTTTATTGCGACGTGAAGTGCGGCTTTGTCGTCGTATCTAGGAGGGAATTCTTGGCTTTGACACAGCGGTGGAATCCTGAAACAAAAGTTTAAAAATATAAATCATAGCACCGATGACCTCAAGGTCTTCTCAGCTATCTTCAGTTTGTCTTCCCTCATTTACCCAGCATTTCCACCAAAATGCCACGTGGAAATTAGGAAAGACAAACTTCAGGTACACACAGCAATTTTTATTTAAGGCAAGCGCAAACTATGATTGATGAAAAATACGATAATCAATGAGTGAAGTTCACAGAGTAGCAAAATATAAACATAAAAAATGATACTCTGTTAACAAAATAATAAATACTCCGCTACAATATAAAAGGAGAGTTTCCCTTCGAGAAACACAAACATAGTTTCCTTGAAGGGAGAGACGAATCACATTATTGATCTATATAGTTTGGAAAAACTTTAAAAATATAAATGAGATAGAAAGAGTTATATATGACAAAAAAGGTAAAGACAGTGGTATATTCTAGGTTAACCGTTATACTTCTGTATTTGTGAAGAGATACAAGATTTCGAGAAGTACCATCTACTACTAACTCTAGTGATATGACTCTCACAGGATTCTCTGAGACTTATAGAACATAAACTATCTAACAAATATTTCGATTGGTTTAAAGCCATCTTTGTCAACGTTTGTTTTGAAATTACTTTTGATTCAAATGCTTATATTTCTCTGTGTTGCTCTTTTTTAAGCTTCAACATAAATTTAAAAATATATTTTTTATTACAGGAGATTATAAAACGAAATTTATTTCTATAGTATGTTATATTATATATATATATATATATAAATCAATAATTAATCTAATATAAATATATGATTAAAAAATTAAAATTTTCATATTTTATGATTATTTTCCTTATGTTAGTAACAGACACCAAATTATTATCTTTTTATATTAGAGGATAATACTAAAAAAACATAGGCTCTTGTTTAAATAAACCACAATTTTATTCTAGAAACTCTATGTGATAAAAAAAATATTCAAAAATGTTTATTAAATTGATTATTTTGAGCCAATATTCATATAATTATTAAATATATGATAATTCATGGGGCAAGTCCCTAATAAAGGCTTTTGGGTCTGTGTGTGTGAATATATGATAATTTACATATTTTAAGAATGTATTTTCCCGATAATAAAATAACAATATTAAAAATATTTGCACAGATATTACAAAGTTACTGGAGTATAGACACGTGATATAGTCCAATGTTATTGTATTTAGCTTTAAAAGTCTCCCAGGGAAGTTTCAGATGATGGGTTACTGTGCTGGAAGAACGGTCCACCGATAATTGGTAGCTGATAATAGGAAATTGAGGATTAAAACTAAGGAACAGTTTTCTCATTTCTTATCTATTAAATCTTTGTTTTCATCGTTCTTATCTTCAATTATTATTTGTTGTTCCTTCATCTCGACTCCCGATTTACCGAATCTGATAAGATAAATAAACCGTGGTAAAGGAGAATTGGCGGCTACCACGGTATATCGAATTCTATGATAAAATCAAAGTCAACCACATTGAATTCACGATGTATTTGTCCGGAAATATATTTTTAAGATATATTTCGGATTTATCGAATGTGTTGTAGAAATTATAATGAAACGCGCCTGATAAAATGTAGAAACGGCCAATAGATGACCCGTATATTTTTCTTTGAAGCAGGGATATTCTTTTACACATAAAACAAACTTCTACTGTCCTTACTGTGATTAGAAATATTGAAAGGGCTTGGCTCATTAGAGATGAGCCCTCTAAGCGGTTTTTCTTATTTAATCTACCAGGCATCATCTTAGAGATTTAATTCTGTATTGGGCACGATTATTCATTCTTATATATATCACAATGAAGGGTGTAAAATCGTATTCAGGTAAAGAATGGACATAGGTTTCTAGGACAGTAGAATTACATAAAAATATTTGCATTCAGAGCAATGCTTCCATATAGCGAAACCGCTGAGGGTTGGCCCTTCTAATATTTCTCATCGAAGAAAGGACAGTAGAAGTTTATTTTATGTGTATATAAAAGAAACATTCGTTACTTTAATTATTTCATTTCTTATATATAGATTTCGTGTTATTTTGCTTTTAGGATGAGAGAGGATGAGGTTCCATTTCATCCTATTATTTATTAATGGGTGCAGCTAAATCGGCCTGCTAATGAGTAGTGCTCCCAGTCTTAATGACAAATACAGACGCATTCTAATTCACCCAGTCATGATGGTTGTCAAACAGACACCATCAAGGGTCACAACTGAATACCCTGTAATTGAGTAGAGATAAGAAAGAAGAAGAATATTAATGGGTGCCTGGATCATCGGTGCTAGAATCCTATTAGTGTGTATATATTAGTGATTGAACCCTTATTATATTCGATAAATATCATAAATTGTTGGGAATAAGAGAAAATATAGAAAAAAATAATGAATTTAAAAAATTATGAATAAACAAATGGCTAATTTAAATAAATAATGCTTGTGTCTAACTATTGTAGCGATAGGCAGGTGGTTTTCTTGAGGTATTGAGCGACAGGAATTGGTGATTTTAAATATAATTGGCTTTATTTTACTATGATTCAATGATGCATAAAATATAAACTAATTTATATTTTAGCTGGAGCAAGTAACCTGCTATTATGCCAATAACCTTTTTGCTAACTTTAGCTTTATCAGTTCTAGAATATTTGACTTCACCAGCATCTTTAGAATCCTCAAAAACACTTGCCTTAGTTTCTTCTTCTGAATCCTTTACTTCATTAGCGTTTTCAGATGCCGTTCTAGGATTTTTCACTGATTAATTACCTTTAATTTCAGTTTGAGGATCCTTTACTTCATCGCTTTTGCGTTGAGCTTCCGAATGGTTTATTCTATCGCCTTTGGATTCAGCTTCAGTATCCTCTTTATTTTTTACATCTGAGCACAAGTTTTCTATCTCCTAGGCTCTGTTATCTTCTTCAACATGAATCTTACTAATCCCCTGCTAATCTCACCACCTCTACTTATCCCCCGCAACGGCCATCTTGCCGTGCCTTTTATACATTCCTCACCCGCGCAAAGTCTCAACTCATTGGCTTTCCGTCACATGATTAACAAATAAAACTATACAAATAATTATGTAAATTAACTAGTTTTAACATAGATACCAAGAGTAAACCTTGAATTCAAACTCTAGAAGCCAATTTATCAATAGTTCTAAAAGTTATATCGGTCTGGTTTTGTATAAATTAAGAATTCACAACTGAATCACCAGAATTTCCCCATAATCTTCGTTTTCTTTATGAGGATTATTGCTTTTATTTGAATGTTATATATAATGTTTTGTTTTTTTATTTTAAAAACTCGCTAACCATGCTGATTCCAAACAGTGACGTTTTATTATTGAGATACTATGGCCATAGTTGAACGGTAAATGAAAGATCTGACCTGGATAAAGATGAACGGATCAAATTGGGCAAATCACCGGAATGATCCTAGAAGCAACAAGAAAGCTAGCCGGAGACAGACAATAAGAAAAATAAAATTTATTCAAAGTCACGAACTTCGAGGAATAGAAGAATAAATCCAATACAATCAGCTTCTGCACATAGATTCTTCCTGGATTAAATATATCTTTCCTGACATTTTATCTTTGTGATTGCCTTCTAAATGGTTCAATTTGAAACATTAAAATAAATACCTCAATAAATTCGGGTTTTTGGTTTTATCGATATATTTTATTTTTATTTTTTTTTCTGATTATTTTCTGTGTAAGAGAATGAAATTGAGCATTTATTGTGTCTCAAACACATATTAATATAAAATATATTTTTAAATACCACAACAGTTTACGGAATATAACCAATATTTTGCATCAACGCACACACCCAAGCTATTCAAATACAAATAAAGTAGTAGAACTGATAATCAAAAACTAATAATCACAATGAAATTATAATAATAAATTTACTTGAGATGACCAACTCCTCAAGGAATTTGAGTGTGCACGACCTTTTGAAAACACTTCAGCTTTATTTCTACATTGCTATAAATCGAAGAGAAGAGACACTTTGAAGAGTTTTCTTTAAATTAGTTACTTTAACACAAACATTTGAATTTCCTTGTTCTTTTTCAGGTGTATGAATCTAGTGAACGTGGTCAGAGAGAAAAATATATGAGATTTTATTGATGATAATTATACGAGGATATTTGCTTTTCCATAGGACTATACCAACATAAAACCAATGATTTTCAATTTTATTTTCACAAAAATTAAGCAAAATCAACTGTAAAATATATTTTTTCGCTTACAAAAAGTCCCCCCTAATACAATTAATGTATGTTTATCAAATATCCTAAACTGAGATCATTTCATTTCACTATGCATCTCTGTATCTGCAATATCCCATTAGGGAACTTTACTAAGTATAATGTAGAAAATTCCTTCGCATATAAATGTCCCCTAATATTTGACATATCTATAACCCATTTCTTTAAATATTTATGAAATTTCTGCTTAGAATTTATAAATATAAAAACGTTTTTTTTTAATCTGTAGAAGAACAGAGATATTGGAGATTCTTTGCTGAAGAAAATTAGAAGAATAATAATATAAAGAAGAAAAACTTCGCCTCCATTTTCTCGATCCTTTGTACATCGATTAATTATCCAATGTTATTATCAGTGAAGTAAACACATAAATATAATAACGAACCTTATAATTAAAGATGATATATTATATCCTCTATAATGATAACTTTTATAATCAGTTCCACTATAAGATACACATAATGAAAAAGAATGCGACGGCGTATATAAAGCGAGAGTGGTTGATGGTTCACCGGTCCTGACCTATATTTTTGCCTGGGAATACCCCCGGGGAACCACGCCGCCCATTTTTTACAATAACGCCTCTGGTTGAGGCAGTCAATTTGTTCCACAGATTAAATAAAATCTTTCAGAGAGATTGCGTCCTGCAATCTCTTTCTCTCTCTAATTAATTTTCTATCTCATTTATAACCTTCCATTATAGGCTTACTGTAATTCCAATTTTAATGCACACAAGCACTTTTTACACTCTATTTATTTATGAAAAGTATCTTCACGAAAAATAGTACATTTATATTAATAATTCTCATTAAAGTTATATATATATAATATAATTGGATAAATAGATATATGAAATTTATACGACAATGATAAGTACAGCGAAAACATGCCTTTTATATATATATATATTGACTTTTTTTCTGATTTATCACTAATAAATTCGAACATAATTTAATGCACCTAGTTAAATTTATAGAAGCGGCTTGAATCACGTTTTCCTCGAAAATAGGGAAATTTTAGTTTACAAGAGTACTTCCAGAAGATGGGATGTCAAGTCATGTCGATATATTGGTTCTGAGGAAGCAAATATTGATGCAAGATAAGCCGATTTACGAATATTTAGTATAAGTACGTCAATAACAAATTTTTGATGGTTTCAATGAATGCGATTACTTTTTTTGACAAAGACGAACTATATTATTATGGTAGAAGACTTCACGTTTTTTGAAATTATTTCTGGAACCTAACATGTAGGATATCAGAGTGAATTCGATCAGAAATTCTAAACCTACCACTGTTAAGATCTCACAAACTGTCTCTTCTTGGACCGGTTAACATTTTATTACCAATCAATGAAAATTTATTTTTCGCCAATGATTTTTTTAGAATACACACAAGATGTTTTTTTAAAATATATATATATTTATATATACTTTCCAATTTATATAAAATATATATGGAAATAATATATTATCACTTCTGAACCCTTTAATAAAACTACAAATATATCTCACATGTTTATTATCAGGTTAAAAAATTCGGTTTGAATAGCAATCAATTTTTTAAAGCGTCAACTATCTAGTCTCTTTAATTCAACCCCCCAAAAGATAAGAATTTTCGGTTGAATTACAGTCGGTCAAATTCAAGAAAATAGCCTTGTAGAATTTTTAAAAAACGATTAAGTTGAAGCAGGATTTGAATTGAATCAGTTAAAAAATAAAGAGGTTATACTGTGTTTACATTAGAACCAAGTATATAGGTTTTTCCCTTAACATTTTAAATAATTACAGACGAATGAATTCGTAGTGCACCATACCATATTAAAAATATAACTCTTTATTGAAAGGTAATTGGAAGATAATATAATGAAATAGGTATATTTATTAGAATATAAGTTCCAAAATTCAGAGATTTACTAATTGTCCCCGAATCTATAGAGAATTCCGTTTAAAATTTAATTAACATTCGCGTGAATGAATCTCTTTTTAATCAAGCAAAGTTGGGTAATAAAATAAGCTCTGTGTTGGTGTTATTAAAAAACCTATTTATTCCTTTTGTCTTTAATTTAAAAAAGTAGTTTAGTCTAGATTATCTATTACGAACATCGTTGTAAATGTAATTCAGGTTTTTCCCATTATACAACTAACTACATTTGCAACTTCTGGAATTAGTAAATAAATTCTACTATTTAATAGGGTTAGGCAATTAAAAACGATACTTCTCCAAAGGTTTAAATATTAATAACTTTTTTGAACTAATTTGAATACTTTGTGATCAATTGTAAAATTATTATAATTTGTGTAGAGAAAGTTCGATTATTACAATTCGTTAATACCTAAAGATGATTTTTATACGTTGATAAGGAGCACAATTGTCGAAATAGACATTTTGATATCTCTGATAAAAAAAAAAGATAAAATAAACGTAATATAATGTATGTAACCTGCTGGATATATAATGAAGTATTAGCCACGTGGAAAATTTGGAAGAACAAACTTCAGGATGACGCAGCAATTTATTCAAGGCAAGAACAAATTATAATCGATAAAATACAAGATAACCAACGAAGAGGGGTCACAGAATAGTAAAATATAAAAATCGTAAATTACAATCTGTTAATAAAATAATAAATACTTTGCTACATTATGTTGACAAATTAAATAATATACTAGTAGAATCTACAGATATAAAATATATACTTTCCCTGAATAATATCTATTATTTATTTTTATAAGGTCAGTTTGTGCTTATATTTTTATTTTAAGTCATCAACATGTGTCAACATGTGTTCAATTGTTAGATGACGTATTAGTAGATAGATTTGAGAATTTATTAAGGCATTGTATGAGATAATGATTTTATCTGAGGATATTGAGTAAATATCCTAATGAAATTCATTTATAGATAAACTCACTTCCTATACCAAAAATACTACCTAATATTCAATTTGAAAAAAAAAAAGATATTTGCGCGCTAACGAGTTTTGATATGAAATTAAATTGGAGAATAAGATACACAACTAGGATTGTCAAATAAAATTGAATTAGAGACTTTTGTTAGTTATTGCTTCAATCAATAATAGATATATTTTTAGACAGGAATATAACGTACACTTCAAATATACAACTAACAAAATAAAAGCAATATTTATATAATGTAAGCATAATTAATATTCATAAATTACTCTCGTATAATTTATTGATTCATAATCAAATTGTCTATAATATTGACGAAAGGAAAAGAAACGCTTAACCGAAGCCAATATAATACTTACAGAACCATTCACAGTTTCAATATAATGAAACCTTTGAGGATTCTATAAAATATATCAATAAAAACAAGTATATTTATTTTATAGACAAAGACGCTTTTCTTTTAGCTTATCAAAGATATAGAATGAAATGTGAACTATTCATATAAATTGAGAGGTTTAATTTTTGGGCTTATCCTAAATACAAATGGTAAAGGCCTCGATAATGGCGGGTAGTAATTAGGGACTGGTTTTATTTTAAGCGCACCACATGTCGACAAGCAGTTCGAATTTTGCAAGAATTGGAGGCCATTGAAATCCAATTCTGCATTCGATCCCTGGTCGTGGGAGTTTCAAAATCAATAGTTTATACCGCACATTCACCAACTCCCTTAAAGTTCCTACTTATTTGTTCCCACTAGCAAATGTAGAAAACAGTTTGGAGGACTCGTCTTAAAGGTGAAGTAGGCTTAAGTTAATGCTGACGTTTGTCTTGCTCAAGCGCAATCCGCATAAATTATTGGATTTGAATTTCGACCTTTCTAATTAATGTTTCCTCTAAATGAATCAATTATCTGCTTCTATTACTGCACTAAGAGGGATATTGGGAGGTTCTCATTGATTAAAGACAAATAGCGATTTACTTTCTGATATATCAGATAGCTATTATATATATATTAATGCGTCTTACCATGAAGCCGTTTGCATTCTTTTTATAGTGAGGATGAGCAAAGATTCCGCGCGAGTTCATAAAGGGGTGCAACTTGAGCTTTATTAGAGTGGTATGAACGGAAAGGAGTATTATAGTCAGAAATATCCTTGGTGCCGTGGATGTCAATTTTAGGAAGTGTCCCGCTCTGCGCTATACACATTCAACCTGGGAAACGTCGAATTGTGAGCTGTTTCGATGCCGCTACTAATCAATACACTAGTTCCGGAGTCCACTTCTACAGAGCAGTCGTCAACCCGGCCTGGTCAGTTTCAGGTACCTCCCATCTTCAGGCCAACAGTTGCTATCCACAGGATCTTCTCCGACCGCCTTCATCAGGACTCTTTGCTATTGAATTGCTGATTCCTTTGTTTTAATTCCAACTTCCTTCCTGGGCCAGTAGTACCTCCTTGTCTACCACCCACGTCGTCTACCACTTGCGAAGGGAGGAGCAGGATGTCAGAATATATTAGGCATTTCCCCCCTCAATTCAAAGGAATTTTTGGTAATTTAATTCTGTAATTTATAGAAATTGGCTTTGGAATTGAAGAAAAATAAATATGGATATTGAATAATAGTAATAATATTTTGTTATTTGGTTTATTTGATGCGTTGGAACTAAAAATCATGCAGTAATACATTTTTAGTGTAGATATTTCAATATCGTTGCTTTCAAACTTGCTGGCCTTACTTCCCTTTCTTATACTTCCCAGGATACATAATTGGTCGCTTAATTGGGCGGGTATTGTTACTACGCCTCGTAATATACACCGGGTATAAAGTTCTTCAAACAAAAAAAAATAATAGCCAAAAATACTAATCACATAAGCCGAAATTCTTTCTCAGGTTTATAAAAAGGGAATTTTATAGCTTTTATAAAAACCGTCGAATTTCTCTGTCGAATAATCGAATGTTCTAGCTAATATATATATAAATCTATTTGAACAGTCAAAAAGAAGAAGTTTTGGTGATTCAATAGCATACGTCTATCGACTACCGATGGCAATACCTCTTTCTTCTGAATGATTTAAAACTTTATTCTCTTTTCAATTTTATTTCTTTCAAGATTCTATACCCTCTCAATAGAGCTTCGTAAATATATTGATTTAACTTGGAATAAAACACTCGCCTTATAAGTAATTTTATTTATTTGGAAAAATATATATTTCAATATTGATTCATCAATTATTGTTTTTATTTAATATTAAATATAATATATGGAATATTTTTATTCATTTTTCTATTATGTTTTTAAGATACATAGAGATATCCATATATCCATCATTTCGTTTGGAAGAAAAATACAAAATTTTGAATTTCTTTGTAATCTATTCTGAGTCTCTTTCAAAATTTATTTTGTATAGTTGATTCAGATTTTTATTTTAAAATAAATATTTATTATAATAAATTGAGTGCTATACATATACATGTAAAATTATTATACGCGTCTCTATATTCATGAAGTGACTGAGTTTTATATCAAAGCTATTTCAAAATTAGTTTCTGATACACATATTTATTTTCAGTAGAAATGAATGTAAATATTTGTGAGATTGCTCTTCTAACTATATTTTAGATCATATATTAAATACATAATTTATACTTTTTTGCTATAACGTAATCCATAAATAAAGTTTTTGTACATATTATTCGGAAAAAAATAAAGCATTTACATTGTAAAACCGAGAAAAGGTTTTGTATATTACAATTACTATATTTAACTAGGTCTAATTACTTGCTAACTACCCTTTTTTATTGAATGTATTTTAGTTATTATCTATTATTATGAGCCTAAAAAGAAATTTTACAGCAAATTATCTGCTCGTCGTCCCTTCCTTCTAAAATATTCATAGACTGACAGTCAATTTGGTGTTTTTGCCGAAATTACATTATCGAATTTTTACAACAAAGAATGTAAAGAAAATAGCTTGCCAGTTTTTACCCGCTTAATTGTTTAGCTAACATATTATGCTGCAATTGTGTTTAAATAAACGCTTGTTTTCAATTAGGTCAACACTAGCTCAACTTTGTTGAACGTGTATTGTATTTCTATTTAATTATATTTCTTTTAAATTTTGGTTTCTCTCATCAATGTTTAACTTGTCTTCATATTAAAGTGTAAATGTGATTATAAATTAAATTTCCACTTTTCGATAAAATTTGTAACATCTATTTTTGGATACATATGTTTCTATTTATATAAATCATAAAATAATATCTCTACATACCTTACTGCAATGATAAAATAATTGAATTTGCTCATGCTTGCATGCTGCAAAGCTTTGTTCATGTTACATATTGTAAATATTATGTTTTCCCGGCTTCTCCCGGGTTTTATCCTAGTGGAAGTTTGCATAACGAATATTATTGATAATAATATTCCGGAACACAAAGAATATTATGATAATAATGATAATAATATTCGTTACATCATATATTTATATAATATATATAATATAATTTTCGAGCAAACATATCCACTCTCTCTACTGAATAGATTTTATAAAAGATATATATAAATAAAAATATCTAGAGATATACTACATGATCTTAGCCAAAAAGCCGAAAAAACGATATTTTATATATAGAGATGACCTGGTTTCGTAGTGTCTTCTGCTCGAGTGAATGTTTGGCTAGTATAATTTTGTTCCTGCCTACTAAAATTTATTATCTGGCTTTGCCCGTGGTCTGCTTTAGTGAATATTCCCCTAAAGAATTTTGTTTATGTCAATCAATCATGATACAGCAATATTGTCATCATAATTTCTTACTAAAAAATATTGTTGCTCAATACTTGGTTAATTATAATTTTTCTTGGTTAAAATTGCGACAAAAACTCTTCCAGATTTAACTCTCTCCTTTTCACAATTCAGCGAGATTAGTTACATATTGAGGGCGTGCATAGCCGACAAACATATATATGTATTAAGAAAAAGGCATCTCATTATCGTGCAACAGAAAGTTGCTGATGGCTTGCGCCATCTATCGGAATAAATATCAACTATTCTCGTTGATTTTTAATTATTCCAGAATTGGCCAAATACCCATTCTTGATTAATCAAGAAAAGCTAACCACGGACGCATTTCGGGCTGTTGGCCCTCATCAGCGTGGTGCAAGCTGTACCAAAACGACCAAAAATTTGATCATTAAGGCATCCTGAAAAATCATGAAACGGGTAGTTAAGGCCAGAATTGCGTGAGGACGCTACACAAAATGAAAAAAAAATAGTACAAATGGGATATTGTACTGAAATATGGTGCATAAATTAATAAAAAGGCATTTCATTATCGTGCAACAGAAAGTTGCTGATGGCTTGCGCCATCTATCGGCGTCCTCACGCAATTCTGGCCTTAACTACCCGTTTCATGATTTTTCAGGATGCCTTGATGACCAAATTTTTGGTCGTTTTGGTACAGCTTGCACCACGCTGATGAGGGCCAACAGCCCGAAATGCGTCCGTGGTTAGCTTTTCTTGATTAATCAAGAATGGGTATTTGGCCAATTCTGGAATAATTAAAAATCAACGAGAATAGTTGATACTTATTCCGATAGATGGCGCAAGCCATCAGCAAATTTCTGTTGCACGATAATGAGATGCCTTTTTCTTAATTTATGCACCTTACCCCAGTACAATATCACATTTGTTATATACAAGACGGGTGACCCGGGCTTCGCCCCGGGATTGACCCGTGTGCATATCTACCCGAGTGATATATATTTAGATAAGATTTTTTTAAATAATTGTTTGTTATTAGCATTATCTATTTGTTTGCATCAGTATAAATTAATCTAATCTTTGATAGAGGGCGCTGTTCGTGAGCTAAGTAGAATATTTGAATATATAGTTTTAATAATTGATTTATATATTTTTTTCAAATAGACTATCGTCTTCCCCGTATTTCTTTTACCTATGTATGGAAATTTTGGTTTGAATTAGTGAACTACTGCGAATTTGTATACCGGACATACAAACAAACAAACATACAAACATTGATTTATATATATATAGATATATGTTCCCGGCTTCGCCCGGGTTTTACCCGAGTAAAAGTTTGCCTAACGAACATTTGTTAAAACGATTCTAGCAAACATCCAATCCCTAATGAATCTACACTTGTCTATACTCTAAATAATTTGAAAAAATTTCCCGGTCCCTTGAAAAATACTCGATAAGTTGAATAAAATCAATATCAATTGGTCCACTCGGTAATATGAAGTTATCTTGAATAGTATTGAATAGTATCTTGCCACAAACGAACATTTGTAAATAACTGTATTCAGCGAATGTACCCGGCTTCGCCCGGTTTTTAGCCGAGTAAAAATTGCCTAACGAACATTTGTTAAAACGATACTAGAAAACATCCAATCCACCTTTATATGGATTTATAAACGTATATAAATATTGTTATATGCGTTTAAATATATTTTCGAAACACATACATTTTTTGAAAACATTTATTAAATTTTAAATAAGATATTTTCTCTAAATATATATTAATATTGAAATGCCAAGTTTTTTTTTAAAACGTCATTGGGATATTATATTACTAAATCCTCAAATTAAATATTAAATTTATTTTACTTGGAAGATATTTTAGGATTTTTACATTTTTATAAATGTAATTTCACCAGATCCTGCTAGAGGCGCTGCTTACGAGTGAGAGTATAAAATTTGCTAATAAAATTGCAACGAATATTTATTTAAAATCAAATTCAAACCAGAAACCTTCCTAGTAGTATAGTAAATAACTTCCTAAAGTTTCACTGCGATTGGATAATCTTACCTTTTAAAAACATTCTCGTGTAAACAAACTAACAAACTACGTGTAAAATTATTAACCAAATCAATTAATTTATCGTCGCGACCAGTGCGGCGCCAAGCGGTAAAAGGCTGGAACTAACGCCTTTTGGTTTTACATTTTTAAAAAATGCACATTAACCTCTTTAGTATTTTGAATAGCCTATATCTTAAATGAGATCTTCAGCTGCCTACAAGCGAAATTTCATAATGATTGATTCTGTAGATTTTGCGCAACGCGATAACAAACATCGATTTTGGATTTCATTTTTATAGGTATAAGGATATACACTATATATTAAAAACATAACTAGCCAGGTTTTAATAGAAAATCACTAAGAGTATTTAAAATATATTTATATTTAATATTCGCTATATATAATGTAAAGAAAATAAAAATATGTTCCTTTTTGAACGCTCAAGGATCAAATTTTCCTTTACTTTCCATACCCAACCTTTATATTACTAATTTCCCAGGTAATTTAAGTGATGTTATTGCTACCAAATGTGGTTCTTATAAGAACTGATTTCTCAGGATCCATACCTCAAAATTTAAATACCTTTTTATTCCCAGTATAAGGTTCAATAAGTATAATTTTGGTTTTAAATTTATTATTATTGCGTCATCCGTTATTGTTTCAATTGATAAGATGTTTAATTAAAAATAAATATATGCGTCAAAAATAGTGATAATTTTCTATAATAACGAGGATTATTGAACTATATATTGTGGGCAAATATATACTCTATTAATATTCTTTTCAATCTCGTATTTTGACAGATTAACCATTATATATAAATTATCTGCCAGTTTTCTTTTGTGACTCGGTCCTAATATTATGAAAACATACCCAAAATAAATATCAACACATAATATATTCTTATTAATAATATTTATTCTGTCAACACCAATCTTTTGATATAACAAAGAATATAAAAGATATGAAGAAATTACATTATTTTCTTATAAAGAATTTTGCCGAGAGCAAATAGATCTACAAAAGCAAAGTTCTCATCTCTTGTTATAGATATATATATGAAAAGAAATATACATATATGTAATGTGATGAGGTATCCAGTCGACTTAAACTATGGCGTGAGTCCCTGTCAACTCTCGCTATACTGTGTTGACCGAGAGGAACAGTCAGGATAAGGAGTTTTCCAATACCTCTCTGCACCTTGAAAGACCTTTAAAAGTTCTCACAAAGTACAGTCAGTCGTGATCGAGGCAGAGTGGAAAGCATGGGAATGTCCAAACACAAAAAAACGAAGACACAGTTGCACTAAGAAAGTTCCGTGAACAGATAAAAGTTGAGCTAGGAGCGAAAGATGGAGATAGAAGAGTTCTTACTGGTCTACATGGTGGATGAGGTGGACCTGGGGTACAATCTACGAGGGGTCACGCAGGTGGTG
The DNA here is from genome assembly GCA_030710605.1 of Cordylochernes scorpioides. NCBI lineage: Eukaryota > Metazoa > Arthropoda > Arachnida > Pseudoscorpiones > Chernetidae > Cordylochernes > Cordylochernes scorpioides. The sequence continues at coordinate 77,472,586 of CP092864.1, read as the reverse complement.
AAGTAACTGTCAAGTGACTGTAAAGTGACTGTATTTATAGGTTAAGACGGGGGCCCTATATATCTTTCCCGAGAAAGGGAGCATTGCATTTCAACAGATGCGAAGAGTGTGGATCGTTTGGTGAAATTGGATACTGGCGCCGTCCTGACAGTTTCCAATCTATCTTTAGATGTTGTTTTGTGACTTCCATCTATCTCGATTTTAGACGTTTCTGACTTCTATCTCTTGCTTCAGCTCAACTCTTAATCTATTACAAAGTTTTATTTATTTATCCTCAGTTTGTAGAAAGTACATTACATATGACGATGTAATTACACATGTCAATAATGAGTATAATCATTTACAGATGTGTTTCTATTATACAACATTAAAATATTGTTATAAGTTATATACAATATGGGGTTGTTGGCTTAAATTACCATATATATATTAATGACTATTTCAGTTTTCTCGAAGGAAAATCACAATCATTAAGGCAAGGAAAACTCAATATATTTCACACATATATTATTAAAGGAAAACATTTAGACGCGAATGCTTCTTTTACACACATATCAAACTTCTACTATCCTTACTGCGATGAAAAAGTGCAACATATATAAGCAGAATGATCAAATGCAGTATTAATGCTCTGAAGAAGCTGTCTGGTAGATTAAATTAACGAAACCGTTGGGAGGTTTCACTACTGATGAACAAAAGCCTCCACAATATTTTTTGATCGCAGTAAAGACAGTTGAAGTTTTAATATATGTGTGAAAGAAACATTCGTGTCTGAATATTTTCATGTTCAATATTTATATGGCGCGTTATTGCTTCATATTAACATATATTTAAGTCATGATGCACTTGGGCGTCATCTATTATGAAAATTCAAAACAATTATAGACGCGAATGATATTGTTTGATTTTTAAAAATAATCATACGCGTCTATAATAATTTCAAATATATTTTAGTGTGAATTATATATTAATCCTTTATTCAATCCAATATATGCATTTTTATTATCAAATATATATATATATTTAAGATTCTAAACTTGTAGTAATAATTTACACATTCAAATAAAATGATTACCACACTGATATATGAATAAATGATTACGTTATCATGACAAGCATTACTCTCCAAAGATAAATATCACCGTATGAATAGAACGATAATTTTCCCTGATTTAGGATAGCAATCCTAGTAAGCCGCAGCACTATATATTAACGGAATTAGTTAGGAGCGGTAATTATTCATATATCATCTCAGTAACGTAAACTAACCACAATATGATACCTCATTTAATTACTTCATTATCCCTAATTTGAAGACGCCAAATTACCTCGTTGCCTAGATATTAGGCTGAGAATTTGGCGGCAAGATTGAGCGACGTCTTCTTCAATTTGTTCCACGGCGATATTATGGAGGTTCCCTTTGGTATTTATTATACTTCTCTCTCTATTTATTATGCTGACCTCTTCATTATTGGTTTTCTATAAAGGCTAGTAAGCACAAAAATGCTCTATTCATGGACAAAACTTAAAGAGGTAAAAATTCTATGATGTCTCCGGCTAGTCATTCTTATTTTTGAAAAATACATAGGCAATTTTCTTCACACTTGGTTATCTCGTACGTCTTCAATAAATGTCACTGTGTATCAACTATTTTTCAGAGTTATTGTTTGAATCCCGATATACTTGCTAAAAGCACAACTGCTTCAAGTTTTGTCTATGAGTGGATATCGATTTTAAAAACGATTTCAAATATGAATAAAATATAATTGAATTGTAGGGGCTATTATTTTAAAATTAAAAGTGTAAATGAGGTTGGTTTATGATCTATTTTGACTAGAAAGCTTTCGATTCAAACTCTCCTTCACGGGCCAATAGATCAATGCGAGACATGTTTCCTTCGTTGTTCTATGCAATCACTGAGCTACAAGATTTGCACGATGATTGTCAAATAAGTTTAATTATTTGTCACGTGATAGTGGAACCAAGTAGTGGTCGTATGAACTCTCTTGGACATCACACAAATAAATATTATAAGGCATATAGTAGAGTATATGCAATTTTGTGTGATGAAGGTATGCTCTTGTGATGAATTAGCACCTCTTTATCTTACCTTATAAAATACATTGGTTCTATGAATCAATCTTCTCTGCACGACACGTGTGGTATCATATATAAAACAACACCAACTTTGAAATTTCTCAAACAAAAGATGTGTTCCAAATTTTAGTGGTTCTAAGCCTCGAGGTATACTGATGAGAGATCCGTTGACTGATCGATGTTCATAGATCTGTAAAGTGAACCTATCTTCACCAGAATACCGATCATCAGATCTATTCGCAGAATGTTTTTTTTTTCAACTTCGTCCACTGAATTCCACACAGTTCAAATACCTTTCAATTCATGAGGTATTTCAACCTACTTACTATAGTTCGTGACCTGATCCACCCTGACCAACTTGGCGGCCCGGTGTGCCCAGGACGTCCCCCGCCGACTGTGACATGGTGGCTGGGCTCCGAACTCCTGGACAACAGCCAAGAGACCTCGGGAGGGCTGACCCGCAACCACCTGGACCTGGATCTGGCCAGGCCCCTGCTGATGGCCCGTCTGGAGTGCCAGGCTTCCAACAACCAGGTGGAGCCGGCGGCCTCGGCCTCCGTCACCGTCGACCTCAACTGTAAGCTATCTCCACCCACTATATTTCTTTCTTTTAATCCTCTTTTAGTTCCAACGGGAGCTCGAAAGATAAAAGCCAGACTCCTGATCTCTTATGATCCCCTATTTTTGAAGCCTTGGGTGCCTTGGAGCTCTAGGTGTGTTTGGTGCTGCCTTGGTTCCCTCGCAAGCGGCGCGCTGTTACCAGATGCAGCGGGCTGTTTGCATGTGTCGTCCAGATGTTTTCTCCGAAAAAGCTTGCAGTAAAGCTTACAGCGGAGGGGGATAATTTCAGTCAGTTTTAATTCTCTTTCCCGCATCATAATTGTAAATTACATTCTTGCGCAGGTGCATGACTAAGCTTATTAAAAATTTTAAAAGCGAATAGACAGTCTCTTGATTCTTTATCTACCGAGAAGGTTTTGTGGAATCGATGCCATTTCAAGTTTATTTTACAAATGTTATTGTAAATGAAGCGAGTTAATTCGAATAAAAGTGAATAATTTCAGGTCGTAATATACATTTAAACGAGGTTAGCTCTTCAATATATCCTTCTTTATTTAGAATAGGTAAAGGTTCATTTAGAAGATGATCTTCTATATATAAAAAGCTTATATGTTCTAAATAAATAAACTCAGTATAAAGAAAGGTACAATATTTGCTTATTAAACATGTACCAGTGAACCTATAACGTAAGTGTTAAGACCAATGTACTTGCAGTGCGGCCGTCCGAAGTGTCCATCGAGACCGACTTCAACCCGCTCCTGGCTGGCCGGGAGGTGAACGTCAGCTGTGTGACGCGGGGTTCGCGGCCATCCGCCGTGCTGACGTGGTGGAAGGGCGGCGCGAGGCTGGCGGACACCGGGGGCGGCGCGGCGGGCCGCAGCACGCTCCGTCTACGGCCGCACAGCTCGGACGGCGGGCAGTGGTTGGTGTGCCGGGCCGCCAACCCCGCGCTGCCCGGGCGCTGGGCCGAGGACGCTCGCCGCATGGAGGTGCACTGTACGTCCGTCCTTACTCCCGCTGTACGTCCCTGTGGAACGTAGCTAGCTCCCTCGCCCTTCCAACCCCAAATACGTAGCATAATACCCCCCTACCCCATAGAGTAACTCTCAGGGCTTTACTGTTTATATACATTTATATGCTCAAACTTGAGTTTTAACGCTCTTTTGATGAACTTCGCTAAACTAATTATATATTTCAAGGCCCTTATATTCTAATCAATATATTGATAGTAACCTATGATATATCTGTTATATAAAGACTGCCAACATTTTATGTTATCAAATAATGAAATATCTATATTTTATTGACATATATATAACACAAACATAGAATACAGCCGCTGACACCACATCTTATAAAGGTAAAACACATCACAAACCTGGTTTTTATAAAATTATAGTTTTATCGAAATTTTTATTTCCAGGCCTTGAATAGAAATTGTCAAGCGTTTCTCAAATTGTTCAATATTATCAATATATACAAAATAATTATATTATATATATAAAAACTATAAAAAAAAACTTAAACCCAATCAACTTTCAGAAGATATTAACCCATATGCTTTATAAAAGATAACCTTCGTTATAAAATATGGGATATTCTACCACAAAATATACAATTACTTTATTAATATATATTTTGAGATATGCAAACTCAGGATGGTTGGGAATAGTCAATTATTGTGATATTTCAAAAATCGCTCAAAAAGAAAATAAAAAGAGAATTTTTATATAAAAAAAAACAGCTGTATATTTTTATTTATATCTAAATAAATTCAAGCTATTTTTACAACCAAAATGTGAATATTTATTTCAAAAATTACTATCATGTAGGGAAGGAAGATAGATAAGAAACATACATATTTTATATAGATTATCAGCATTCTACAAGAGAAATTTCCATATAAAATATTTTACTTTTTTAAAAAGAAGATATTCATATTTAAAATAGTAAAATTGTAAGAGAAAATATTGAGGATATAAAATATTCAAATGGTGCAATCTATTTTGACATGAATGCTTTTAAAACTAAATTTACCCTGTTATTCCTGAAACTTGCTTTCCACACTTCTCTCTTAGGCCCTCTATTTGTTCCAATTTAAGATGGGTTCCTGTGACGTATTTGGGTCGTTTATTTTGCTCATCCCTAGTACACGTGGTACAGGCCATGAAAATCATGGTGGGTAAAAGTAGGCGACTGTTTTTTTTTTACTGTAAGTTGCACCACATGTCTATACATGTAAAAAGCAGTTCGACTTTGCACTTACAAATGTACCAGAACCCCGTTTGGTTACTTGAACTCGCTGGTGGGGTTGGACTTTTGCAAGAATCGGATGCCATTGGAGCATTTTTTTTAATAATAAAAAAGTGCCCAAAGCGGGAATCGAACCCGGGTTGTAGCGATATAAAACCAACGGTTTAGACCATCCTTCCACCGACCACCATGACCCCAGGGTCGTTTTTAAAGGAGAAAAACTATGAAAATGTTTCTACTTATTTTTAAACAGATTCGATATATATATATATATATATGGGGACCACTAGATGGCGCTCTCCCATCCAAAATTCTCATGTGAGTGTGGACAGGTTATGCCATTTATTTTTTAACACAACAAACACCTACACATATATCACAGAAAACCTCTCTGATCAGGATTAATTAAATTCTATTAATATAAGCTCAAATCTATTATATAATATAAGAATATTGAATCTCTTTTGTTAAGAAAACACTTAACATTCTACCTATATATTATAAAAATTTAATATAAAACTATTTTAATATAGGGAAAACCCAACTTTAATCACTTCATTGTTGGAGGTAAAAATTTAGCTTGGCTCTCTTTCAAGATTAATCTTCTTCTTTCTTATCTCCGCTCAATCAGACTAAGATATATAACTTGTATAGCTTGAGACTTTTGATGGTGTCTGCCGGGGGAGAGTAGAGCTCATCAATGGATGAGTCAATAATTAAAGATTAATAAATCTTATAATGATTGAAAGATTTAATGTTTCGATGGCCTCAATTTTTGTATGACGTGTTGCTACATGTTATGCCGATATCGGTATTTAAAGAAAAAGCGCATATCTTCGCCGCTTACATGAGCCTTTTAGATGGTAGAGCATCATCTAGTCGAATAAATATCGGCTAAACAATTATTTAACTTGTTCCATTTTTACATTTTTTCTCAATTTATCAAATAAATAAAAGATTCATTTGAGTGTGGTCATAATATGATTTTTTTAATTTTAATATATACCCGTATATATACACTTGTATATAGAACTAACATTAAAAAAGTTCTAATATTATATTGGCGTAGCATTCCTTTTCTTAAAAAAAAAAACAATAGAACCAACGATTGATTTTCACCAGAGTCGATATATTGGGAGATATAGAAATATAGATAATAATTTAACTAAACAGTGTATACACCGGAAACTTTATACCATTCAAATTGCATACACATCCCCTCATGCTATTATATATTTCTGCCTATTTCTTTGCCTGTTAGGGTGTATTCTCTAAGAGATGGTAACGTAGAAGCAATAAAAGCTTAGCGTTGTTAAATTATTGTGATATTATAAAATAAACAAACCTAATATATAGATAGAAAGTCCTTAAACATTTGTAGAGAGAATTCTGCCAGAAATATATCAAGTGTTAAAGTTAGAAAATTCCATAAACTATTAGATTCTTGTGTTGTCTTCCATTTTGTGCTAAATCACATCTTGATGTGTTTAGATCCCCCAGAACTCTCACTAAAGCTGGGGGAAGAGCTGGTGAAGGAAGGCAACTCCGTCATCCTGGAATGTTCTGTCCGAGCCAACCCTCCCCTCTCCCGTTTCTCCTGGCTCTTCCAGGGCCTGCCCATAGATGCCGAGCGTTATGACGTCCTGGCCTTCAACCGGACGCTGATCATCCGCAACGTGACGCGCACCCACCGCGGTCACTACATGTGTGAGGGCGCCAATGTGCACGGCCATGCCAAGAGCAACAGTGTATTTCTACGTGTTCAATGTGAGTCTCTTTCGTTTTCTTGATATATACTTTGATGTTAGTTAACATATGACCGAATGCTGATTTTTTGAAGTTTTGACAGTCCTATAATCTATAGATTGATAGGATTTGTATGACTTATGAATTGATGTAAAATATTGAAATAACAGGACTCAAATTAATTAAGAAATAATGTCAAAAAACGTTATTAAGTAATAGCATTTTCAAAAAGGAAAGACTGTCTAATAACTTAATGATACATCCATTTGATTTTAATATATTCGCAAATAGAGAGAGCCTTATACTCGATATCAACAATGAAGCATAGATTGTATTATCCGAACATATATATTTTGTATACAAAATAACTGAGCAGATATATCACAGAACTGCTATAATTCATACCTCAATATTTTATACGATCGTATAATAATGATAAGATAGTAAATTATTTACATATGTATTCCCACAAAGAAATGATTTTCTGGCTTTATAATCTTAATAAATATAAACACGTTAGATATTCTCGAAAATATCCGTTCGGGAGGGCTAAGGGCTAATATTTAAGAAAGCATAAATAAGGGCTTCAGGAAGTATAATCGTTGGGCAAGTATAATCTTATAATATAATTGATATATCCATAATATACATGGTCTGTATCTAACCCCAGGCATAATATAATTACCATAGGAGTAAATACACTTCTACACTATAATGCAGAGTTATAACCTTTCTTTTTTGGATTCCGTATAATCACATTACCCACATGTAGCTACGCGCTATGGGAACCTCTGTAATATATTATATGGCTGTCCTTTACTAGAATTAATGATGCTCCATTTATTTATTTTATCACATATCTGATTTATATATCAGTATATAAAAATATGTTTCATGTCTATCAATATCCTTCCGGTAATATATCCAACCTTATTTGGGCTGGAGAATTGGCCTATCCATCTTCCCTGCTAAAGACATTTTGGAAAATTTTCAAATTTATTTGAATCCTAAAGATCTCGTAGAATAAAAGTTCAGTCTCTGGAATGACAAGGGCCATTAACTCAAAATCATGGCCTCCAGGTGAACTTTCAATATTTGCCAAATATGCTGTTGTGTATTTGTCATGGATCCGAGAGTCTGCTCTATTTCAGAAAATGTCAATTAATGGCGAAAAGTGTTTGCGTCTATTTTGACGGTAGAGGTAAACAACAATCCTTTTAGAGATAATATTCTCTATCCAAATAAACATCTATATAGGTATATACTATTAATTTTATTTATTATTCCAATTATCTTATATAGTATGTTATTTACATACATATATATTTATTTATATTATATTAATTTTATTAAAATAAAAACATAAAGCCTCAATTATATTAATTTATTAGCACACACCTACCTATGAGTTATATTAACGATTAAACCGAATTGGTTGCTTTATGGACTTCATACCAAATCACAGTCACATACAAGACACATTGCACATGGGTTAACATCAAGAAAGAAAAATAAAAATAACACAAACATTTGATTCCTAATGAAATTATGAAGTAAAAAATATTTTTTTCTAAATCCTTGCCTTTCTTATCCATTTTACTCCATAAAGGTATAAGAGATTAGTATAGTCGTAAAGCTAGGAGTCGAAACGATCACCAGGTGAACTTATGACAAAACCCTGCCTGGTACCAATAGCTTTCTAATAAGGTTAAACCATTATGATATCCATTTAAAAATTAGTTTTACTCTTTGTTGTTCAAAGAGGAGAAAACTCAATCTCCTTTAATGTTTTAATCATTACACATTCAGATTTAAAAATTATAGGTTAATCAAATTTCCGAATTTTACTGCGTATACGACAATATTGATTCTATCTAATAACATCTTTTGTAAACACTTTGCTTTCGCCTTGCTGACATCAACCATTTCAAATAGAAATTCGATGAATTAGATCAACCTATATATTTATGAAAAAATAAGAGACACAAAAGTATACTTAGATCAGGTGGATAAATTAAGAAAAAAACATCTCCTGAGCGTACAAGTAAAGGTTGCTGATCTGTCGGAATAAATATAAACTATTCATTGATTTCCAGAATTGGCCAAAAATGCCCATTCTTGATTAATCAAGAAAAGCTAACCACGTACTGATCCCAAGACAATTTAATTTTTGCATTATATTTTATCAATGTTTGAACTTATTACTCAATTCTGGCTTTAAATAAACGTTTCATGATTTTTCAGGAAGCCTGAATGACCAGCTTCTTTTTTTTTGTGTGTGTGTGTTTGAAGTACAGCTTTCACTACCCTTATGAGGGCCAACAGCCCGAAAAGTGTACGTGGTTAGATTTTCTTGTTTAATCGAAAGAGGTATTTAGTCAATTCTATAATAATTAAAATTCAACGAATAATTGATATTTTTATAGACAGATGGCGCAATCTAACAGCAACTTTTAGTTGCACGATCAGGAGATGCCTTACTATATATATGTCATAATATATGCTCTTCCAGGATTAATAAAACAATCCAACAGCCAACGAGAGAGAGATGGGCAGCTAAAGCTAAGGCAACTTTAAGTTGCACGATCAGGAGATGCCTTACTACATATATATATTATTAATAACCTCCTGCATGATATAGTAGATGTAGGTATTTTGGACGGTTGGCCAATATTATAGAATCATTCAACGCATAGTTGATATTTATCGATATAGATGGCGCTCTTACATAAAATTCATCATTTGAATGGTCAGGATATTCCTATTTTTTCATATCAAGAACTAAATTTATTTTTCATATTTCTTTGTTTTTCACATGATTTTGCGTATTCACTAAATATGGCTTTTACTACCCATTTATTGTTTTTACTTTAAAGCTTCTTGGACCAGCCTTTTTGGTCAATAAAACGGAATAGTCAAGTCTTGAGCTACTTTGATATTTATCGAGCTGGATGGCATTCTTACATAAAAATGATCATTTGAGAGATCAGGATATTTCTATTTTTCCATATTACGACCTGAAAATATATTAATTTTTCCTTTTCAAATGATTCAGTGTATTCACGCATATACGGCCTTTACTACAAAATCATGGCCTCCAGGTGAACTTTCAATATTTGCCAAATATACTCTTGTGTATTTGTCATGGATCCGAGAGGCTGCTCTATTTCAAAAATGTCAATTAATGGCGAAATGTGTTTGCGCCTATTTTGACGGTAGAGGTAAACAACAATCATTTTAGATATAATATTCTACATCTAAATAAACAGCTATATAGGTATATATTATTAAGTTTATTTATTATTCCAATTATCTTATATAGAGGGGTATATACATATATATATATATTTATTTATATTATATTAATTTATTAGCACACACCTACCTATGAGTTATATTAGCGATTAAACCGAATTGGTTGCTTTATGGACTCCATAAGAAATCACAGTCATATACAAGACACACATTGCACATGGGTTAACATCAAGAAAGAAAATAAAAATAACACAAACATTTGATTCCTAATGAAATAATGAATTAAAAATATATTTTCTAAATCCTTGCCTTTCTTATCCATTTTACTCCATAAAGGTCTAAGAGATTGGTATGGTGGTAAAGTTAAGAGTCGTACAGATCCCTAGGTGAACTTATGACAAAACCCTGCCTGGTATCAATAGATTTCTACCCCTCGGTTAAACCATTATGATATCCATTTAAAAATTAGTTTTACTCTTTGTTGTTCAAAGAGGAGAAAACTCAATCTCCTTTATTGGTTTAATCATTACACATTCAGATTTAAAAATTATAGGTTAATCAAATTTCCGAATTTTACTGCGTATACGACAATATTGATTCTATCTAATAACATCTTTTGTAAACACTTTGCTTTCGCCTTGCTGACATCAACCATTTCAAATAGAAATTCGATGAATTAGATCAACCTATAGAAAAAATAAGAGACACAAAAGTATACTTGGATCAGGTGGATAAATTAAGAAAAAAACATCTCCTGAGTGTACAAGTAAAGGTTGCTGATCTGTCGGAATAAATATAAACTATTCATTGATTTCCAGAATTGGCCAAAAATGCCCATTCTTGATTAATCAAGAAAATCTGACCACGTACTGATCCAAAGACAATTTAATTTTTGCATTATATGTTTACAATGTTTGAATTTATTACTCAATTCTGGTTTTAAATATTCGTTTCATGATTTTTCAGGAAGCCTGAATGACCAGCTTCTTTTTTTGTGTGTGTGTTTGAAGTACAGCTTTCACTACCCTTATGAGGGCCAACAGCCCGAAAAGTGTACGTGGTTAGATTTTCTTGTTTAATCGAAAGAGGTATTTAGTCAATTCTATAATAATTAAAATTCAACGAATAATTGATATTTTTTTAGACAGATGGCGCAATCTAACAGCAACTTTTAGTTGCACGATCAGGAGATGACTTACTATATATATATATCTACTTATATAATTGCCTTATTCTGAAGCTCACGGATAGAATGCGCGCCCATTGGCTGCCGCCGGCGAACACGTGTCCTCCCTGCCCCCCTCTAGACAACCCTGTTATCAGCTGTGTGATACATACACCTGTCTATAGCGGCCATTCTAGACAACTCTGTTATCAGCAGTGTGTTACATCCACCTGTCTATACAGACCACCCTGTCTATAGCGGACACTTTAGGCAACCCTGTAATCAGCAGTGTGTTACATCCACCTGTCTATACAGACCACCCTGTATATAGCGTCCATTCTAGAAAACCCTGTTATCAGCTGTGTGATACATACACCTGTCTATAGCGGCCACTCTAGACAACCCTGTTATCAGCTGTGTGATACATCCACCTGTCTATACAGACCACCCTGCCTATAGCGGTCACCTTAGGCAACCCTGTTATCATTAGTGTGTTACATTCACCTGTCTATACAGACCACCCTGTCTATAGCGGACACTTTAGGCAACCCTGTAATCAGCAGTGTGTTACATCCACCTGTCTATACAGACCACCCTGTATATAGCGGCCATTCTAGAAAACCCTGTTATCAGCTGCGTGATACATACACCTGTCTATAGCGGCCACTCTAGACAACCCTGTTATCAGCTGTGTGATACATCCACCTGTCTATACAGACCACCCTGTCTATAGCGGTCACCTTAGGCAACCCTGTTATCATTAGTGTGTTACATTTACCTGTCTATACAGACCACCCTGTCTATAGCGGTCACCTTAGGCAACCCTGTTATCAGCAGTGTGATACATACACCTGTCTATACAGACCACCCTGTCTATAGCGGCCACTCTAGACAACCCTGTTATCGGCTGTGTGATACATATACCTGTCTATACAGACCACCCTGTCTATAGCGGCCACTCTAGACAACCCTGTTATCGGCTGTGTGATACATACACCTGTCTATACAGACCACCCTGTCTATAGCGGCCACTCTAGACAACCCTGTTATCGGCTGTGTGATACATACACCTGTCTATACAGAACACCCTGTCTATAGCGACCACCCAAGACAACGTTTTTAAAATATATTCGCACTCGGGTAAAACCCGGGCGTTGCCCGGGCCATATGTCTAGTTATTAATAACCTCCTGCACTATATAGTAGATGTAGGTATTTTGGACGGTTGGCCAATATTATAGAATCATTCAATGCATAGTTGATATTTATCGATATAGATGGCGCTCTTACATAAAATTCATCATTCGAGTGGTCAGGATATTCCTATTTTTTCATATCAAGAACTAAATTTCTTTTTCATTTTTCTTTGTTTTTACATGATTTTGTGTATTCACTAAATATGGCTTTTACTACCCATTTCTTGTTTTTATTTTTAAGTATTTTGGACCAGGCTTTTTGGTCAATAATATGGAATACCTGAGGTGAGCTTCTTTGATATTTATCGAGCTGGATGGCTTTCTTACATAAAAATGATCATTTGAGAGATCAGGATATTTATATTTTTCCATATTACGACCTGAAAATATCTTAATTTTTCCTTTCCACATGATTCAGTGTATTCACGCATATACGGCCTTTACTACAAAATCATGGCCTCCAGGTGAACTTTCAATATTTGCCAAATATGCTGTTGTGTATTTTTCATGGATCCGAGAGGCTGCTCTATTTCAGAAAATGTCAATTAATGGCGAAGAGTGTTTGCGCCTATTTTGACGGTAGAGGTAAACAACAATCCTTTTAGATATAATATTCTCCATCTAAATAAACATCTATATAGGTATTGATATTTATTCCGATAGATGGCGCAAGCCATTAGCAACTTTCAGTTGCACGATAAGGAGATGCCTTTTTCTCAATATATTATTAAGTTTATTTATTATTCCAATTATCTTATATAGAGGGGTATATACATATATATATATATTTATTTATATTATATTAATTTATTAGCACACACCTACCTATGAGTTATATTAACGATTAAACCGAATTGGTTGCTTTATGGACTCCATAAGAAATCACAGTCATATACAAGACACACATTGCACATAGTTAACATCAAGAAAGAAAAATAAAAATAACACAAACATTTGATTCCTAATGAAATAATGAATTAAAAATATATTTTCTAAATCCTTGCCTTTCTTATCCATTTTACTCCATAAAGGTCTAAGAGATTGGTATGGGGGTAAAGTTAAGAGTCGTAAAGATCCCCAGGTGAACTTATGACAAAACCCTGCCTGGTATCAATAGATTTCTACCCCTCGGTTAAACCATTATGATATCCATTTAAAAATTATTTTTACTATTTGTTGTTCAAAGAGGAGAAAACTCAATCTCCTTTATTGTTTTATTCATTACACATTCAGATTTAAAAATTATAGGTTAATCAAATTTCCGAATTTTACTGCGTATACGACAATATTGATTCTATCTAATAAATTTTTTTGTAAACACTTTGCTTTCGCCTTGCTGACATAAGCCATTTCAAATAGAAATTCAATGAATTAGATCAACCTATATATTTATGAAAAAATAAGAGACACAAAAGTATACTTAGATCAGTTGGATAAATTAAGAAAAAAACATCTCCTGAGCGTACAAGTAAAGGTTGCTGATCTGTCGGAATGAATATAAACCATTCGTTGATTTTCAATCATTCCAGAATTGGCCAAAAATACTCATTCTTGATTAATCAAGAAAAGCTAACTACGTACTGATCCAAAGACAATTTCATTTTTCCACTATATTTTCACAATGTTTAAACTTATTACTCAATTCTGGATTTAAATATTCGTTTCATGATTTTTCAGGAAGCCTGAATGACCAGCTTCTTTTTTTATGTGTGTTTGAAGTACAGCTTTCACTACCCTTATAAGGGCCAACAGCCCGAAAAGTGTACGTGGTTAAATTTTCTTGTTTTATCGAAAGAGGTATTTAGTCAATTCTATAATAATTAAAATTCAACGAATAATTGATATTTTTATAGACAGATGGCGCAATCTAACAGCAACTTTAAGTTGCACGATCAGGAGATGACTTACTACATATATATATTATTAATAACCTCCTGCATGATATAGTAGATGTAGGTATTTTGGACGGTTGGCCAATATTATAGAATCATTCAACGCATAGTTGATATTTATCGATATAGATGGCGCTCTTACATAAAGTTCATCATTTGAATGGTCAGGATATTCCTATTTTTTCATATCAAGAACTAAATTTCTTTTTCATATTTCTTTGTTTTTCACATGATTTTGCGTATTCACTAAATATGGCTTTTACTACCCATTTATTGTTTTTATTTTAAAGCTTCTTGGACCAGCCTTTTTGGTCAATAAAACGGAATAGTCAAGTCTTGAGCTACTTTGATATTTATCGAGCTGGATGGCATTCTTACATAAAAATGATCATTTGAGAGATCAGGATATTTCTATTTTTCCATATTACGACCTGAAAATATATTAATTTTTCCTTTTCAAATGATTCAGTGTATTCACGCATATACGGCCTTTACTACAAAATCATGGCCTCCAGGTGAACTTTCAATATTTGCCAAATATACTGTTGTGTATTTGTCATGGATCCGAGAGGCTGCTCTATTTCAAAAATGTCAATTAATGGCGAAATGTGTTTGCGCCTATTTTGACGGTAGAGGTAAACAACAATCCTTTTAGATATAATATTCTACATCTAAATAAACAGCTATATAGGTATATATTATTAAGTTTATTTATTATTCCAATTATCTTATATAGAGGGGTATATACATATATATATTTATTTATATTATACTAGTGGACCCGGCCACGCCTTGCTGTGGCTAAATTGTAATATGTTAAATTAACATTATACTAAACTATTCAGTACAGTAAAGTCAATATTCACTTATAAAGATAAAATGTATATGTATTGTATATTGTATATGTTATTATATGTATTGTTTTTTGTTTTCGAGATATTCTAATAGAACGTTCTCACATTTTCTGTAAAATATTTATATATGCACAAACACAGAATATTATCACTACGTCTTAATTTCGCTATATTTATTGCTATAAATATTATTCTAAAATAATTCGCCAGAAATCGTCCTGATAGTATACTACACAGCGAACCCGGCCACGCGTTGCAGTGGCTAAATTGTAATATGTTGAATTAACATTATACTAAACTATTCAGTACAGTAAAGTTAATATTCACTAATAAAGATAAAAATGTTTTAGCCGATCTAAAGCCCAACGGGATTGAGAATGGAACGTTACGTTAATATTTGAAAGTGATTTTTATATATATAGACAATATAGCCCTTCATTGTAATCATTGATTATAATCACTGCATTAATAAATGTCAGTCTTCCCAGTATTCTTTTACCTATGTATGGATATTTTGGTTTGAATTAGTGAACTACTGCGAATTTGTAGACGAATGACCCGGGCAACGCCCGGGTTTACACGATTAAATGTATATTACATATGGAAGATGGACGTAGTTCCCGGAGGGCACCCGCGAGGTCACTCTGCCCCCGCGCAACTGTCCAACCGGGAGCGCCCCGCGCCGTCAAAATCGTAACGCGTTCTAGAGGGCGCTGCTCGGCCGTCAGCCGGGAGATCTCATTTACTCGGCGGGGGGAGGCAGGGAGGTCACGTGCTGCGCCGGCAGCCAATCGTCGCGCGCCGCCATCCCCCGTCTGCCGCGAGAGGGGCGCAGATTGCGAGTGAATTTACGTTTTATTGTAAATAAAAATGCAACGAAAGGTTATTTCTAAAGAGTAATTAGCCATAAACCATCCCGGTAGTATACTAAACATCTTCCCAAAGTTTCATCACGATTGGTTGAGCGATGTAGAAGATTATCACTGACAAACGGACGGACGGACTGACGGACCAACAAACATCCATTTTTATATATATAGATTAATTTATTAGCACACACCTACCTATGAGTTATATTAGCGATTAAACCGAATTGGTTGCTTTATGGACTCCATAAGAAATCACAGTCATATACAAGACACACATTGCACATGGGTTAACATCAAGAAAGAAAAATAAAAATAACACAAACATTTGATTCCTAATGAAATAATGAATTAAAAATATATTTTCTAAATCCTTGCCTTTCTTATTCATTTTACTCCATAAAGGTCTAAGAGATTGGTATGGTGGTAAAGTTAAGAGTCGTACAGATCCCCAGGTGAACTTATGACAAAACCCTGCCTGGTATCAATAGATTTCTACCCCTCGGTTAAACCATTATGATATCCATTTAAAAATTATTTTTACTCTTTGTTGTTTAAAGAGGAGAAAACTCAATCTCCTTTATTGTTTTAATCATTACACATTCAGATTTAAAAATTATAGGTTAATAAAATATCCGAATTTTACTGCGTATACGACAATATTGATCCTTCCTAATAAAATCTTTTGTAAACACTTTGCTTCCGCCTTGCTGACATCAACCATTTCAAATAGAAATTCAATGAATTAGATCAACCTATATATTTATGAAAAAATAAGAGACACAAAAGTATACTTAGATCAGTTGGATAAATTAAGAAAAAAACATCTCCTGAGCGTACAAGTAAAGGTTGCTGATCTGTCGGAATAAATATACACTATTCATTGGTTTTCAATTATCCCAGAATTATCGTGAAGAGAGAGGCTGCCTGGCCGGCATTCATATTTCTTGAAAAAAGATACTTCGGCCAGTGTAAATCTTTTTATTACCTCGAAGTTTCGACAAAAAGCTTATATCGCGTGAGAACGCCCTTAGAGCCTTAGAATAATTTTTAACGCCTTGCTATATGTTTTAATTTTTGTTTGCTCCTGACGAGGACAAAAGCTTTTTGTCGAAACGTCGAGGTAATAAAAAGATTTATACTGGCCGAAGTATATTTTTTCAAGAAATATCCCAGAATTGGCCAAAAATACTCATTCTTGATTAATCAAGAAAAGCTAACCACGTACTGATCCAAAGACAATTTAATTTTTGCACTATATTTTCACAATGTTTGAACTTATTACTCACTTCTGGATTTAAATATTCGTTTCATGATTTTTCAGGAAGCCTGAATGACCAGCTTCTTTTTTTGTGTGTGTGTGTGTTTGAAGTACAGCTTTCACCACCCTTATGAGGGCCAACAGCCCGAAAAGTGTACGTGGCTAGATTTTCTTGTTTAATCGAAAGAGGTATTTAGTCAATTCTATAATAATTGATATTCAACGAATAATTGATATTTTTATAGACAGATGGCGCAGTCTAACAGCAACCTTTAGTTGCACGATCAGGAGATGCCTTACTACATATATATATTATTAATAACCTCCTGCATGATATAGTAGATGTAGGTATTTTGGACGGTTGGCCAATATTATAGAATCATTCAATGCATAGTTGATATTTATCGATATAGATGGCGCTCTTACATCAAATTCATCATTCGAGTGGTCAGGATATTCCTATTTTTTTCATATCAAGAACTAAATTTCTTTTTCATTTTTATTTATTTTCACATTGATTTTGTGTATTCACTAAATATGGCCTTTACTACCCATTTATTGTTTTTATTTTTAAGTATTTTGGACCAGGCTTTTTGGTCAATAATATGGAATGGGTGACTTGAGCTTCTTTGATATTTATCGAGCTGGATGGCATTCTTACATAAAAATTTATCATTTGAGAGATCAAGATATTTCTATTTTTCCATATTACGACCTGAAAATATATTAATTTTTCCTTTTCACATCATTCAGTGTATTCACGCATATACGGCCTTTACTAGCTATTTTTTTTTATTCTCCAGGATGCCTCTTGGACTAGCCTTTCTGGTTCTTGAGTTACACTCTGCACCACGTTGTCGAGGGCAACAGCCCAAAAGGCGTACATGGTTGGTTTTTCTTGATTTATCAAAAAAATTAATTGGTTAGCCAAAATTACGGAATACACTTTTATAAATGTACACTTAGTTGGTATTTATTCAGTAAGATGTGCCAGATCACCATTTTGAGTGGATTTACAGACCTATAGACTTTTAGACTATTCTCCGTGAAACTTTCTATAAACAATACATAATCCGAGCGACCACGTTTGGCGAGAAAACACCTCAGGAGAAACATGAAGTGTTCATGTTTTAGGCTATATCTTATTAAAAGCGCAATTGTAGATTGAGGGCGAAACTTATCTGAATATTTGGAATCCATATTATAAGGGTATAGACATGGAAGGATGGTTGGCAGATCCCCCTCGCTGTGTACGGGGAGAGCGGCAGGCGTTCGGGGCGGGGCTGCACGAGGCGGTGAAGGTGACGTGCGAAGTGGAAGCTGACCCGTCCGAGGTGACGTTCTACTGGGCGGTGAATACCTCCGTCGGCAGGAGACGGTCCGTCGACCGCGCCGAGCCCGGTGAAGGTCTCCGCTCCGTCGCCACCTACGTGCCTCGCACAGAGAAAGACTACGGTCGTCTTCTCTGCTGGGCTGTCAACGTTCTGGGAGAACAGAGGCAGCCTTGTGAGTTCCACATCGTGCCTACAGGTAAACAACTTACGATTATTCGACTCCGAAATGTGATTTAACGAACTGAATTTAGGTCCTCCGGAGCCTGTTCATGGATGCGAGACGTTCAACATGAGTGAGACGGGGTTTGGCGTACGTTGTTTGCCGGGAAAGGACGGAGGACTGACTCAGGAGTTCTACGGGGAGGTGTTCCGGTGCCGCGCTCTCACAGACCGCCTGGATGCGCGGGAAGTCCCGGAGTTCTACGTCGATGGCCTGGAGGCCGGGGCGTCCGTGCTGGTGCTGGTGTACGCGGCCAATAGCCAGGGGCGGAGTCGCGCGGCTGTCCTGGAGATCACCACCCAGGGTCCGCCTGAGCTACTCTCTCGCCAATTCGGTACTTCTCTTTGGTCAATTTGTTTTGAACTCTGAGGGAAGAATTCAGAAATGATTCTCCAGTTTGGTATTATAATTTAAAAACGATATGGAAATAACAATATGGAACGCATTCAGGATAAATAATGTTTTAAATTAGACTATTATATTTATATTGAAGTTTGAGAAGGTGAAATTCCCTCAGAAGGAAGGCGGTCCATTGCTTCGCCTTCTGCACTTGAGATTATAATTAACAAAATATATCAAATGATATAAATAAACGAAGAGGGCTATTTTTTCTTCAATTAAAACAATTTAAAAATAATCTTATTGCGAAGAATATATCGTGAAGGCCTGTCCTATTAGTAGCAAATTCTGTCAATCGATTCACCACATCAATTCACTAGACTTATCTGAAATTCCCCTTTTGGTCGATCTACTTATATAAAAAGGAGATTTTAGAATTTATTGATTTATATATTTAGGTAACTATGTACGTAAGCTTTGAAAAAAGTAGAAATAACTATCCATATATGAATCTAGAATTGATATTTCGAAAACAACTCACAAATTAACCAGTATAGATTACCCTACATAGATTTGCCTTGCTAATGCCCTATCAATTCAATATACAATACACTTATCTTTTATATTTCTTCCCATATATCGATAAAATGGTCACGCGTGAAACATATTAACATAATAGCCGAACCAGAGCGTTACAATCAAGATTCTTGATTAGCATCACGATAACAGTGTTGATAGCCTGAACGATTTATATCATTTTGAGTTGTGTCTTGAAAATTTTGACCCAATTTAAACGTTGGTTGATGAAACAATAAACTGCTTATTTTCTGGTGTAATAACGAGCGCATTTTAAGAACCCCTGAAGTGGATCGTAAAGGAATTAAATCCATAAAGCTTGATCGTCCTTTTATGAGCAGGTCCAGCATATGGCTTGTAAGACTTTATACTCCAATAAAATGTTTATTCTCACCAGAGTTTTATTACAGACTGGCGAGAATCTTAATTGTAATCTGCCACTAAAATTTAAGTGGTTGCTTAGATTCCATTCTGATATTCCACTTTGTAAATAGTACATAGGTAGGTTTCCTGGTTTTTCTCAGCTCCTCATTTTTATATATTCAAGATGGCATTGTACCTTTATAAAAGTGAGAAAACCCGATGTGAATAGGATTCAAATATAGTTCTTTGCAATGGTTTAAAATGGAAGTATTGTTTTTTATGACTATATGGCTTAATCATATGAGGAATTCGAACAAAGAACATCCGGAATTATGACCAACTTGGGGAACTTTGTTTTGAAATATTGCTTCAATATTGCTCGAATTTCCATAGTTTCATTCTCAGTCAAACGGAGATATTGTAAATGCAAAATAGAATGTCTTTACTACATGTGTTACAGTCAATAAAGACCCATTATGACTAGGCCTTATATATTTTACAAAAAAAAAAAATTAAAAGGTTATGACTATTTTACATAATTTTTAAAAATATTTCTACAATTAGTAGTGCTATATGATTGTAATGTTCCTTCGATTAAATCTATAAATATTTTTTCCAAATTAAGAAACAAATTTTAATTATATATCTTTCTAATGATATATATACACTTTTGAATATATATTCATAACAACAATTACAGTGCTGCCAAATCCAAACATTAAAAATAAATTAATTAAACAGAGTACATTATTAACACAAAGCAATAACGCGCCATCTATACATATAAAATGAAAGGATTTAAAAGCACGAATGTTTCCTTTATACATATTACAAATTCTACTGCCCCTACTGCGATGAAAAAATATATTGGGAGGGCTTGGCTCATCACTGATGAGCCAAGCCCTCCCAATATATTTTTTCATCGCAGTAGGGGCAGTAGAATTTATAATATGTATAAAGGAAACATTCGTGCTTTTAAATCCTTTCATTTTATAGAGTACATTATAATATAATTATAAGGTATATTACAATGATAAATAGAATAAAAACATATTTTTCATCAGTAGTGAATTCTCCATAAGGTTTCGCTAGTTTGATCTCCGAATCGTTCTACTTTGATTCTATTGCGGTCATACTAAAGAAATATCTCATAATTGAAATCATAAAATATATTTACTAACCAAGATCTTATAGAACTAAACAATATGAACAATGTTTTATTTCATAAATACATTTACAATATGTAACAATATACTCGACCTATTAGGTATATGTTAGGAAATGAACAGAACATTTTTAACGCCATTTTTATATCGAGGTCAAAGTAGGATCTGTAAAATGTTTCAAAGATCAAAATGGCTATAATTAGCAATTTAAATGAAGGCTAGTACCCTGAAATGTTATATAGGTTTGAATTTTTGACATTTACCTTTTCAACCATCTGTCTATATTATAGCCCTCTCATTGATTTTTAATTATATTTGAAGTGATCGATGAGTGAAACAGCGGATCATAGAGCTAAATAAACTACAATAATGTTTCCTTTGATAATATAATTAGATTTGCTGATGTTGACTGAGATCTATCGGAACAAATGCCCATTATCCACGGTCTTTCTTCTATAGGAATATTCGTTTAAACAGTTTGGTGAGCCAAAAAAAAAAAAAACCCCAAACATGGCAAAGTTTCTGCTTATAGGATCTATCAATAGTTACAAGCTATACATAAACGATTCGAATTGTCGACTTCGCTTTATTTAAAAAATATTGATATTTGGCAAATATTTGAAAATATACCAAAACAACGTTTAAATCATTCTTAATTTATTAGATGGCAGTTTCTATCATAAACAATCGAATGGATCTTTGCAAAATATTTTATGAATTTACACCAATCTATAAATTTATAAAAGAACAATAATTAAAGATAAATTCTCAAAAGATATCCAATAAGCGACAACAGAGAAGAGAATTCAGTCTCTATATAAAATCATTTATAAATATTACAGGTGGTCCTAAATGTGACAGTAACAATGCAAAGGGACCAGTGAAATAAGAACATTTAGAAGAACCAAGAAAGAGTTTGAGAACACAAGAAATCACTTTAAAAGAAAAGGAAGACCTCGTAAAAGAAAATCACACAGACAATAAAAAGTCCATAAAACAGTCCAGTGTTCTAGAATGGAAGCTAACTTTGCAATTTAAACAAACCGAGACGTTTAATGTACTGTAAATAAGAAAAGTGAGTAGTTAACCTATTTACACAAACCCAAATTTAATTAAGTTAATTAGTCTCTAAAATTAACACCGTAGAGCGCTTGCTCTACATCTCTGCATTTGGGTTAAACGATTTGAAATTTGCTCGAATAAATCATTCATTTTTGATATGGTTAGCCGAGATTAAATTATTTGAATATGAGAATTCAAAGCTATTATAGACGCGTATGATTCCTTTAAAAATTAAACAATTTCCTCTACTGCTCTTACTGCAATGAAAAATTAATGACTTATCAGTGGTGAACCCTCCCAGCAGTTTCGCTAGTTTAATCTACCATACCGCTTTTATATTGCATTTTTCGTTTTCCTTTTATACTAATACTGATGTTACACTCTTTGAATGGGTATTTAAAATGTACTATGAACATCATAATCATAATCGAAATCTCCTTCTATAACTGAAAACTGTGAAATAATTCACACTATATTTTCAAATAATTAATAAAAACTTTTATAGACATTGTACTACAAGGAATGGAGGTAACAAAAAAATAAGTCGGTGGACGAGTGGGTAACCCCCTCGATTCCCGACAGTCATGAACCGGGATTGAATCCCGCGTTTAAATTTTGTTTAATATGTGAATAACCTTCACATATTATTCATTGTTCAATTATCATGAACTAGGTTGCTCTTGCTGAGCGGTACCTATTTATGTGATTTGAACCAGAGGAATGGAGGTTGAGAAAGGGAGGTATGGCTCCTCAGTGACGAACCCTCTCACAAGTTTCGCCAATTTTTTCTCCAAACATATTGTATTAGGATCATTTTTATATAAAGTCTATGCATGCATAAAGGTATACGGTAAAATGTATTTTACCTTAACTATGGACATGAGCATATATAACTATAGAGAAACATAGCTAAATGGACGGTCAAATCAATCGAGAAATATTCTCCCACGAACACTCCAAAAAAAGCTGGTAAGAGGAAGTGGTCAAGTATCTTTATTGTCCATCTGGGACCTCGTAGCTCTACTCGTGTATATAAAGTATTTTCAATTACATATTATCTTAATGTTTTTCTTTTTTTTGCCATTTTGATTCGTAAAATTAATTTTATCAAATATAATTATTGTAATGCGCACATATTAATCTTTATGTGCAAATTGGTTATTTATTTATTCTATCTCAAATATTATATACAATTATTAATATGTATAATAAATACTTCATTTTTTGTTCTTATCCCTAGTACGAGTGGTACAGTTCTTGATCATCATGGTGGGTAGAAGTTATCGACTGCTTTTTCTGTGAGTGTACCACATGTTTATACATGTGAAAAGCAGTTCGACTTTGCACTTACAAATGTGTCAGAGCCACATTACTTTCATTTTAACCTAGAACTTAGTTTATACACACTACTATATTGGGTTATGTGTGACCAAAGGTACACTAATAGAAAGATTGAATTATAAACTGGAAACACGCTTTACAAATTTTGAAAAAGTTGTAACGAAATTTGCTTCTTAAATAAATATGTAATTAAATAAAATAATAAAAATGTTGGTGAGGTTAAAAACAAGATTGGGATATCCTAACCAATCACATGAAACCCATCTTAAATGCTTATATGAGCGGTCAGCGAATTTTGTTTTTACTATTTGAATAAGATTATTTAATAATAAAACAATACCTTACGAGAACTAGGTTTACAAAAAGTATTCTAAAAAACCAATCGAGACAAAGTAGGATTTAACTCCCACAGCATTTATAAAGAGAGTCAAGTAGTCGCAGGTCGTTAAACTTGCCTAGTTTGGGAAAATAATAGTTTGGGTGGTCGTTGTTATTTCCTGTAATGTCTGTTGGCTGTCTGAATCACATTTTTAGTTGACAATTATAAAGAGCTTATATTCGATAGACCTTATAGTGTCGAAATTACCACCGTTTTTTGCATTTTTTAAAATACAGTTAAACCTGTCTATAGCGTCCTCTCTTGGGACTCACCAAATAACTCCAAACAACCAAACTCACCTATAGAGAGAGTGTGCTATAGACAGGTCACTTTTAATGTAAATCGCATCGTACTACGTATTTAAAATCGGGTGCTATAGAGAGGGAGGCGCTATTTAGAGATGGCGCTATAGACAGGTTTAACTGTATTTGTGTAGGACCCATCATATGAGAGTTCTACAATCTCTTAATGTCTTCTCATTGATTCGCTTTGCTATGAGAAATTGCAATGATCAATTGCATTTCTCTATTTAACCGGTAATTATGTTTGACCAACAAGATGGATATTATCAACTCGTCCTTTTTTAAAAGTGTTCTTACTATGATAAGAATTCTCAATTGTTATAATAATAGTATCAAGATAGAAATATATATCAAACCTTATTCGAAATTTATAAAATATTTGTTATTATCTATATCACATCATAGTATATCTAAAAGTATCAAACTCATATTAAGGTAGTTCATTAGTTAATCTTGCGATTCTATAAAATGAGATGGCTTTCATGTGCCAAAAAGGCATATCTCTTCCTATATAAAATGCTAAAAATACAAATAATTTTGAAATAATTGTTTAAATGTATCATTGAAGAAATAATAACTAGATATAAGAGGACTAGAATTTCAATTAATCTATGTACAGAGAAACACTTTGTTTGAATACACCCTATAACTAACTAAATTTAATTAAATTCCAACAATTGTTTACACAATCACCTAAGAGATTTACTAATTAATGGAATGCTATTACTTTATACAAATTGCATTGTAGTATTTAATGCATCAGCAATTGTTTTATAAATGTGTCAAAATAAACAAGTTTATCGCGTCTGAAGTTGTCGCAATTTATATATTTAGATTTTAATGATTATATACAAAATTTTGTTGCTAAAATTACATTCATGAATGAAACATAAGTATGTTGTATCTTTTAGTATGTATATCGGTATTGAGACAATAACCCTGAATGATATTTGATACATAGTTACCACTTCATTGAAGAAACACAAGATAATCAAGTGTAAACAAAATTGTCTTTGTCTCTTTCAAAAAATAGACGTCCGTCCGCAACAAAGACTTTCCACTTCCTTATGTTTTATCCATGAGTGTATCTGCACAGAACGCCAGGTACAGTAAATTAAGAGACAAAGATAAACCTGTATTCACTTCGTATAGTTTGCCTTTTTGCTTGTGATTCCTAAGGCTGTTTCCATACTCGTATATGTAGAGAGCCGGATATTTAAGAAATTTATCATTTAACTTGTATTGTTAATGCAAGTAGTTCTTTACTCTATGTAATCTTGTATATTCTCTTTTGTGTAGGTGCGATTGTTTCATATTTTTTATAATTAAAATCTCTATATATTTCCATTTTTGTATGATACTTATTTTCAATCGAAGATTGATATCATCTGTAAAAAGCACAAAGAATTCAATTTAAAGATAAGATGAAAGTTTTTCTTTCATTCAAAAGTTGAATCATTTTCAGCGAAAATAGTTTTTGTTAATTAAATATAATGATAAATATCTCAAACGAGCAAGGAAATTTTTCTTATAATATAAAATATATATATTATAGGAAAAATTCTCTTGCTTGTTTGGTATTTATCATTATATTTAATTAACAAAAACTATTTATATATATATATAAGCCTACTCCACGCTGACGAGCGCCAACAGCCCGAAACGCGTTCGTGGATGGCTTTTCTTGATTTATCAAGAAATTGGGTTGGCCAAATTCCCTGATATTTGTATCAGGGAACAGGTTAAATCAATGAATAGTTGATTTCTGTTTCACCAGATGGCGCTCTGCCTTCTGAAAAGCACATCTGCTCCTGATCAGGATATGCCTTTTTTATTTCTAATATATATATTATAATATATATAGAGATAGTTCGCTTTAATATGCCAAACAAGTAAATATATATTTTATAATTGAAGTTTTCGATCTTCAATAGAAAGGAATAATACCAATATTATATCATATATAGAAATACACATACTAATATTTTAATAAACATATTATATAAATAAATATACTTATAAATTATATTTAGGCGTGAATTAACTAAAATATATATTATCAAAACAACGCATATTCATTTAATACTTTGGCCTATATAAATACTCTTTTAAAAACCACAAATTAAAATCGAAAGAAAAGTTTGATAAGAAAAATTTCCTTTTTATTTAAAATATTCTTATCACAATGGTATGTTTTCATTGTGGGTTTTTAAGTTAGTAATGACTGGTTAAATTGAATTGAAGAAAACCAACAATGGTTGAATGTCTATGACAAAGTATTGATTTCAAGATTAATTTTTTCCTTTCTAAGTGGCTTTATATTTTCCTGTCTCTAAAGTCTTTATTCATCTTTAATTTCTTCCGTTTTACTTCTTTTCATTGTTTTCTTTTTCATTTTTAGATAAGATGGTGGTCGTTTTTTGTGATTTCTAATAGCATTATTGGTTGTTGGGCTTTATAAAAGGTAATTTTGGAATTATTTGAATATATCTTTTCAAGGTTTCTATAAATATATTTGAATTGTAAATTGAGAATTTCAAAAACATATTGACATTATTTAATTTTTATATATCAATATACGAAGTCTATTTAAAAGGATATGACCTTTTATTCTAATTTTTACAAAATCCTGGTGAATTTTAATGAAGCGCTCTTGCATGGGGCGAATATGAACTTACACATGCCTGAATTTCTTCCTGCCTGTCAATGGCGTCAGTTGATAGCAAGCAAAAATTGTGTGAGATCGTGTTTAGTGCTGTCGTCGGATTTACATTGTGAGGAAAATGACGAAACGACTGGAGCAGCGCTACTTCTTCAAATATTTATCGGAAATAAATACCATAATCACTGGTGACTAGTCCTCGATGTACGGGTACGACTGGAAACTATACCAGTGGTAATAGCAGTAGTATAACAAAACAAAAATCAATAAAAATATTTAGGATATAATAAAGCATCTTATAAACTACGGTAAAAAAGGTTCAAATAAATCTTAAACATTTATTCATGAAAACAAAAGAATTATGGTAATATAACTTTGTGCATGCTAAAAACCCTGATAAATAATATATATAAAAGAGACTTTTATATTTGATTATATTTTCTATAATTATAAAATTTTTATATCTGTAAAGTGGTAAGTTAGAACAGCTTTAGTCATACTGTCTGATGTTTTTTTTTTTACTACACCATACAGAGAGAAAATTCCGTGAATTCTTGCCTCCAATTACGGGACAGAAACGGCTCCGCCTTTTGTTTCCGTTTGAAAGTAAATATAAAAATTTAGAATATTATCAGAATAGCCTATCTCTAGCTCGTAGCTATGGTAGTGATTTTCTCCAAACATATCTCTATATAGAGGAATATTTACCGAAATGGATATTGTCCTATAAAAATAGAGGTCATCTCTTCCGTCAAAATAAATGTTTAAATTGAGCGCCACCTATTGACCGTCTACGTAATTTTCAGGTGGGCATTCTGAATTTGCCGAATTTATAGTGTTGGCTTTGTCACCGACACGAATCTTATCGTTTTCGGATAAGTCAATAGATATGTCACTTAGTCTTAGCGTCTATTTTGTGGGGGAGAGTTGACCTTTAATTCTATATCGCTATATATTTTCAGAATTTAACCATATGGGTCAAATATTGTAGAAACATATGAGGATTAATCACCTAAACAAACCCACAAACATTTCCTCTAGATTGATATATATAAATAACACACATACATATGAATATATGATATATAAGAACGTCATATATTCTCCGTTCAATGAGCACATCCTTCAAGAGGTTCAAAAAATCGGTCGAACATGCATTCAGGTGTTTTTATCTTTGAAATACTTTGCCCTATTATATATAATTTTTCCTAGGAGAGAAATGGATATGCGAAAATTGCACCTCTCCCGTTGGATATAGTATAGAAGATATATTTCTATTTAAATTTGCTCAATATTGTATTGTGGCTTCTTTTTACCCGATTCTTTGCGTTTCTGACGAATATGATGTTTCAAATACATATATTAAGGGGATAAGAGAATTATTCAGATATTTCTTCCTTCTACAAAATTACAAAATATATCTCTGATACATCTGAATGATTTATTTTGTAAACTATCAATTCCTTTAAAATCCGTGTTTACAAATAAGAATTTAACCTCATTTGTTTATTTATAAAATGTATTTATTATGAATCGTTTCATTTTTTTTTTTGCAATCAAGGGTAAAATATATTATTTGGCTAATTAAGGAAATAATAGATAGGCTATCAAATATTTACAATAGACGTATTAAAATTTATCACTTCCTCTCTCTCAATGTATTATTTTAATAATTCATTAAAGACATTCTATTTTAAACATATATGCTCTCTCATTAATAATAATATTGAAATGTATGTTTTATAAAAATATTTATTTGTGCGTTAAAATTAAACTCTTTATATGAAACTATCTAACTATATCAAATATTAATATGGTAAATATATAGCCACATATATTATTAAGGATAATAAAAAGATGTGTATAATTTATATTAATAATATTCATCGTATACCAAAAACCTATTCTCATTAGACTTCCTTCAAAAACTGAGACCTCAATAACATGTAAATATAAAATATTATACCTAATATAACCGGTTTTCTTTTGATAATTAGCCTTCTTTGAAACTTGGTTTTCTACTTCAATGAATTATTATTAATAAAAATATACTATAAATTCCGATACCTTCATGTTAGTATTAATTAATAAACACACAAACCTATATAAATTTAATCATTTGATACTTGTTCAACATGTTATCTACAAAATAAATTTTGTTGTGATATCTCTTGTCTTTTTTGTTGGTGTAGCTATTTGGGTGGCCAGCAGTTTAGTATATTTGGAAATTTCTAACAATTGCGCGCAATAATGAGTTTCAACTTATTTAATTCATAAACACATGAGAGATTATTCACAAAATCTCATGATTCAAAATTATTCAAAATATATTCTGAATCAATAATAAATTTAAGATGATTTTAAATCTTACCTTTTTAATCTATTAAACTATAATATATTTTTAAAATATATTTTCCATTAACTGACCATATTTTAAAATGTAATTCTTAATTAAGATTATAGAGATAATGATGTATTATATTATTCAACTAATATAATCATTAGTGTGTTCAAATTCATATAAATACTGAATAAGTAAAACAATTATCTTCTCGGTTTATGTCTCGAAAACTTAAGTCAATCCCTTTCATAGAGCTAATCGATTACTATTTGAAAAATAAATTCGAAAAATCAGGATTTCAAACCAAACTAAATAAATTCTAATGGAATATTTCTGAAAACTTCAACAAAACAAATGGATATAACTAGATTTTTGTATCATTTTATTTATTTGGTGCGAAATGTAAGGTCAACACTTCATTCCTCAAAATTTCTTTCGAATGTAGAAACCTCAAGTTTGAATTACTTGTAGGCGATGCTATTCATCTCTTGACACCAAGAAGGCTCACCCGTTGATCATTCCAAAGCCGGGTAAATCCAATTATAAAGATTGTGGCAGCTATCGACCTCTATGTCTTAATTAAAATCTTTCGAAATTTTTTGAAAGAATAATAAACAGAAAAATCATCAAATTATACGAAGAAATGAAATTATTCAGTAATCATCAACATGGTTTTACAAAATCTCGATCAACTATAACTGCATTAACTGAAATAATTCACACTGCATTAGAACACAAGAAAAGGAGTATACGGCAATAATTGCAATAGATATTAGTGGAGCTTTTGACAATACCTGGTGGCCAATGGTGATAAAAAGACTTGATGAGGATAATATACCAGCATCAATAATAAACATCATGAAATCCTACTTCACTAACCGGAAGATAATATTTAGGTACTCTTCGAATGATTTCACCAAAAAACTAAGTAAAGGATGTCCGCAAGGAGGACTCTTATCTCCAACAATTTGGAACATCATAATGAATGATCTATTAATCAACTTTCAGGAATCTAATGGCGAAATTATTGGATATGCAGATGGTCTAACGGCAATATGTTGGAATACAGATGTATTGAAATATCAGAAACATACAAAACAATATGGTCAAATACTCTCCTACAGATGTAGGCACTCATATATATATATATAACACAATAGTTCACGAATTTATAAAAATTAATTTGAAGTCTCGAGATATCATTCCACCAGCACGCATCATCCACCATGCACGTATATTTCCAAAAAAAAAAATGTTTATTTTCAAACAGAAATAATATAGTATATTTTCCTCTCATTATATAGTAGGTATTCAAAACTATGTATTTAATAACGTGTATATAAAAAAAAATATATTTAATATTAAATTGTTAAAGTGTGATAATCCTGTTGAAGGACTGACAAGTCCGAAAGCTTGAAAAAAAAAGTTGTACAAGAAACTTAACCCTGGAAGTTTTATTTATTTTATAAAATAACTTTCACTATCACTCTAAAACTATAAATAATTTGTATATATATTTAAAAACTATGTACATGAAATAGAATAAACATTTACATGCAAATATCCACATAAGATATAGCGCGTGTTTTGTAATAAATAAATAAAATTTGATTGGGTTTGATGCAAATTTATTTCATACTAAGAAAGGAGTGTTTTATTCGGTTGATTCCGAAAATCATTCTATCATTGCTAGTGTAAATATTGTATGCGTTCAAATATATGCATTACTTGATCAAACAGTACTATTATTGACAAAGACATTGTTTATCGTTGGGCTTGAATCAAATTCTAACTTAGAGATTAAAGACTTCTCTCTAAAAAATACAAACAGCAAATAAATGAAAGTGTTGTTGTTGTTGTCGTGCCCAAGAAAGAGCCTCAGATTTCCCCGCAGTCGCAATGTCCACTATCTTGGATGTGTAAAGCGATGAAAGTGTTTTGAAAAAGATATAAGCGGCGATTCATATATATCGGAAAAGGATGTAAATATATATTGCTATCAAATATATTATAAACTAGCGGATGTACCCGGCTTCGCCCGGGTTTTACCCGAGTAAAGGTTTGTCTAACGAACATTTGTTAAAACAATTCTCTATAAACTTATAAAAAAATATAATGGATATATTTTGATAATTTGAAACTCGTAAATTTGAATCTCTCGATAAAGTGAACATTTTTTCCCGGTCCCTTGAAAAATACTCGATAAGTTGAATAAAATCAAAATTAATTGGTTCCCTCGGTAATTGGAAGTTAAAGGAATAGTATCTTGCCTTGGATTTGTATCATTATTCTTGTCTCAAATAAATTGCCGTGTCATCCTGAATTTTGTCTTTCCTAATTTTCTACATTACAAAATCATCGTTTTATCTAGTGAACATTTTTTCCCGGTCCCTTGAAAAATACTCGATAACTAACTTTGACTTGTGCGCAATTGATAGGTAGAAAATATTACTTTTGATAAATAATCTTTAAGATAATAAACTTAGTGATAATAAAACTTATAGATAAATAAAACTTGTTATCATCGTCGCAATGGGGGCGCTGCTTTCGAGTTAAATCTACAAATCTGCAAATAACTCTAAGGATATTCATGATATTCAAGAAATTATTTTTCAGAAACTTTCCCAGTACTATACTAAATAATTTCTCAAAGTTTCATGGCGTTCCAATGAGTGGTTTGGTCAGGCATAAATGATACACACACACACATACATTCATTTATATATATATATATATATATATATATATATATATATATATAAATATATATATATATATATAGATAAGGCTGATTTTTCATCAACTAAATGGTGAATATATTTTTTTTTCAAGGTGATTTTAATATCTGAATGCTAGAAAAAATGGTAAAAAATGGACATTGTACTTGGAAGAAGAAGATAAATTACGAGTAAAAAAAGCAACTCTTGTTTGTGTAACTGATAGTTCCTGATGAATCGCGCCATCTGTCGTAATAAATTTAAACTGATTGCTGATTTTAAAAAATAATTTTGTTTATAATTGTTGTTTAAAGCGTATAGATACATGTATATTGAAGTGGTGGATGTGCCTAGGGGTGACGACGGGTTCCAATGCGGGTGGAAGGGTGGCGTTGAATCCTCTCCTGGTGGGGATCATCGGTGGAGTGCTGTTTGTGTCGCTGTGTCTGCTGGTCGGCCTCAAGATCCTCTGCTACCGGCGCAGACGACGGCGGCTCAGTGAGTACCTGCTGCTTCTTAAAACGTCAACATACAGTTAGCAAATGTGAATAGCAATAAATAGTACAATAAATGGTAGAAAATAATTTCCTGAGTAACCATATGAATGATGCGGTACAGCCCGTTGATGAGGGCCCTCAGCCTAAAATGTATATATAGTTGGGTTATTTTGATTTATCGAAAAATGTTTTCACCGTTCGTATTCTGGAATTAAATATGATAGTAACGTTAACAGTTTAAATATTATTTATCGATAAATTACGAACGCCTCAAACAAATTCTGTTTTAAAATATCAGGATATGCTTTTATTTAAATCGAAAATGTATATATATGCATAAAATTTATTATATTATAATTATATGCGCAGATATCCAAAACAGAATTATGTTTATAAATCATGGACTATAGATATTTGCCACATATTTGAACAATAATAATTGCTTTTATTGACTATAGCTCCATCTAGTATTCAATGCATTTTCAATACGAAATTTCATCAAGGTTTACATTTTAGAATAAATGTGTACAAGATCAATTGCCATTTGCGCTGCGGTAGAAAATCCCGGAATTAATCGGAGTCAAAATTCAATATTTCACTGAAGCTTTTACATAACCTATTTTTCAAACAAAAAGAGTGTTCTAAAAACAAAATCCCAAGAAAACATCAAAGAACCGCTTTACCTTTGCACATAACAGCAGATAACATGCTTGCCTTGCCGCCCACTGCCCTTCGTCGATGGATCAAGAGAACTCTGGGAGGCAGGAGCAGACAACTGGCAAAATATAATACAATACACGCATATACATATTATTTTAAAGGCATATATATATATATATATATATATTAAAATAAGAAGGCATATCCTGACCGCTCACATGCCGGAAGGAGATTGATCTTCAAAAAACATGTGTCACCTCTCCTGTCAAAATGTACAATAAAACTAGGCGCCATCTATTGACAATCTCCACAAACTAGTAGACTTAGGTTGGTGAGGAATAAACAACGCCAGTTTTGCCAATTTGAGAAGCGCCCTTTGAATCAGCCTATGTACTTTACCAGCTATACCCATCTTGACCTTCAAAGCCCTGCCTGGAATATCGAGGGCCATTATCCCAAAACCATGGTTCTAGTTGGACGCTTCTCAGTTTGTGAAAGCTAGTATTGTGGTTTTGTCACTCATATGAGTACACTTGATTGTTAAGAATATCAATATCAAAATGATCTTGGTATTTTGAAGAGAAGGCGACTTATATATATTTATCTAACTAAGGAAGTGATTGAGTCTTGTAATATGGTAGGTCATTGTTAGAATATTTTATCAATTACCAATGAACGAGAGAGAGAGCTTCTATTTTGACCCTCAGTAAATATTAATAAATTTCTTTGGACTCCAACATAGAGAAGGGAATGTAAAATATTGCCTAAGAGAAAACAAGATTGTGTATATAATACATCCATATATACACTCATATATTTCATATATTCACACTGAATGTATCCAGTGATGCGTAATACGATGATAAATGCTAAAAGAAATGTAACAATAAAATAGAACAATGAAAAGAACAGCTGAAAAAATTCACAAGCTGATATTCATGATAATTTGTAAAATGATAGACATATATTTGAAACATTAATTCATTAGAGTGATTCTCTCTTGATCGATGCCTTGTAAAATCTATATATTCGATGAAGTCTTTGAATTGAGTAAATATCTATCTTTTTCTTTTTTTAGAAAAAATAAAACTATCAAGACGTGTTCTACCAAGGATCAGCAATTCATCGTCTTGCTCCAGAAGGTGTTGTTGTGGGAGCGTTATGCATTAATGCTACACTTTATCAAACTCATATTTTTATATCCCCATGATTTGTTTAACCCATTATTAAAAATAAAATATAATTACCTTATATATATAACTTCAATTTAACCAAATCAAATTCTATGTCCATCTTTCAATTATATTGAAGGCAAATATACCCTTTATATTAAAATCTCTCTCTCTATGATTTAAAATTAAACATCTATTTTCAAATCCGTTCTAATAGGATATCTAATATAAATAACGATTCAAATCAGGCAAAAATGAGAATCTATGCAGATTGAAGGCTATGGAAGATATGCTATTGGGAGAAGTGGTATAATATTACGGAATATGGCGAGTAAAAGGTTTTCCGATCGCTTTAGATGTAAATATTAATGCGAGGCAATGAAGCTTCCTCTTACCTCTTCTAATAATATAAGGACGAATATATTAATATATTTACACCCAGATATAATGAAGAACCATACAAGGATATTACTATCAAATAATATCTATTCGATGTATTATCATCCTCTTATTATTGGCTTTCTTGGAATTTTTTTTATATTTGATCTAGAAAAGATAAGAAATTTATTTTGTATCACAGGCTATAAGAAAACCACAATAGATACTTATTGTATAGGAAATACAATATTTGAGAATATCTAATCTCGAATTTATATAAAGGAGGGATATTTGGAAAACCATTTCACTTTTAAATTAGGTTGTTTATTTAAAGATATAATTTTGTTTTCTATTGTTACGTTTGATATGCTATTTCAATGTTATCTATAATTAATAATTTTATTTTATTTGAATGAATATCTGTTAAAAATTGGTGTGGGTGCCAATCAAACATTAGACTGAGAGAGTGAGCTAACCTAATGTAGAATTCATCAGGAAGTTGATGACCTCAACTGATGACACGGTGGCACATTACTGATGAAAGATGATGTTTGACTCGGAGGGTCGAAGGTCGATCAGGGGTAATCGATTGATTGGTCCTTAATCTTCAGCTAACATTTTCCTTCTAGATTTCCTTCTATTACACTGTGTATAGTGTCTATCATTAATAAAAACCTTACAGCCACAATAATAATACGGTTGGGTGGAATTATGATGGAGGTTATATTTATGGCGAATAACTTGTCTAAAATAATTTGAATCTATTCAATTTAACCTTACTGAAAGTTTTTGAAGCTAATGAAAGTTTATTGTAGCATTGTGCATTGTTTCACGGCTGATTGATTGTATTTCAGCTCTAAACTGATCAAATCGCTTTTAAATGTGTATTTAATATTTGATTCTAAAATTTCGATTGATTTATAAATTGGAGATTTGAATTTACAAAGTGGTATATCCTTGTTCAGTTATTAGTACGTAATGGCGAGGCTGGACTTGTGTGAATATCAGAGGTCTCTCTCTCTCTCTCTATGATCCAGCTTGAAATTTGTAAGACAGTTTCCCAACCTAATGACAGATATTCTATAAATAATAAGGGGATGTCTTCGATTGGATATATGTGGTTCACAAGCACTTGCAGTCATGGGACCTAAGTGGTTTCAGGCTTTAATGGATAACACAAAAGAAAAAGGCAGATTGGATGTCTTCTCAAAGAGAGGACAGCGCCGAAGACGCGGTCAAGCTCCAGGAGGGTGTGATCTACCTGGGGGGGAGAGATGATTTGTTGATGTCGGGGTGTAGGTGGATGGGCGTAAGGAAAACAAACGAAAGACTCTGTAATAGGATATATTTTCCTGTCTTGGGTACTGCGGCCCTCAATAAAACTTTATTGCTTTGGTTGTGATTACATAATGTCCACGTTGAATTGTCTATAACACATATGAAAATCTAGTGTATATTGGAATATATTAATACACATATACAATTTTAGTATTTCATCTTTTTTAAAAATCTATGAAACTGTTTTAAACTCAGCGCATTTTTACAGAGTATATATATTACTGAACAAAAGAGCGGAGGGATTATAAAATATAACAAAATCTTCCAACTACGGTTGGCCCACACAGGCAAAACATTTCACCACAGAATCTTTCATCTGTGACGAATATCAAGTATCAGAATAAAATAGTATTGTGAGAAAGGCATCAAAGAGAATATACATTTTTCTCTGTTAGTCAGAATTATTTTGAACCTATTTTTAAAATTTGTTTTATCTCAACTATTATTAATTAGGAGAGACTATTCCTTTATAAAAATATTTCGGAATTTCTATAAAGTAGCAGAAAATATTTGTCATCTCTCTCTCCATTGATTTCTTGCCACATTGAAAATTAAACCCATTCAAAGTTAGCCAGGCATTAGCTCTAATACATCTTAATAATTAGACTTTGTGACTTAATCAAGGATCTTACAATTGGCAATTAGCTGTGCATCACCGCACATTCTTGAATTTTAGTA
Organism: Cordylochernes scorpioides; assembly: GCA_030710605.1. NCBI lineage: Eukaryota > Metazoa > Arthropoda > Arachnida > Pseudoscorpiones > Chernetidae > Cordylochernes > Cordylochernes scorpioides. Next base: position 77,435,916 of record CP092864.1, on the reverse strand, counting down.
TTTATTACTTAATTAGCTCATGACTTTGATATACTCTTTACTTTGAATGAATCACGTTGTGAAAGGTTTCTTCCTTATTTTATTATGTTTGTGAAAAGTAATGTTGTACTACTGTACCTAATACGCTATTTCAAGCCAGTTTGTAAGTAAGTAATTAAGACCTATTTCAGTGGAAACATCTTCACAAGGATTTTCTGTCTCTCTCTCTCTCTATCACTTAAGCTAAAATACAGGGTGATCCAAAAGTCCCGCACAACTTTAAAAATTAATAACTCCGCGAATATTTGCGCTAGAGCAATGCGGTAAACACCATTGTGTTCAGGATGCAATGGGATTTTTTTATGGCAAATAATGAAAATTTCGAAATTGATTTTAGTTACAACTTTATTCGCTAGATGGCGCTCTACCAGAATCAGCTATTAAGCGGCCAAATTGTTTGATAAATTGAAAAATATAACTGAACGACACGTATTTTTCCTTTTTGAATACCAGGAAAGAACCCAAATAATATCAAATGATAAATTAATAAAACACCATTACGCCAAAAGTTAGAAGAAATGGTTAACGATTTTTAAATACAATCTGAGATATGTAAAATAGGTATATGCAAATTAAAACATGTAGCAAAAAATATTTATATTTTAGATGGAGTTTTGTGAAATAGAATGAATGTTTGAAAATAACTACTGATATCAATACACGATTTTTGAAATGTTAATATAGTACCAAAAATTATGATGGCACTACTAATAGGATTTCGTGCTATAAGGAATGTGTAGTTTCTTGACTGATTGGCGACAATTGACTATTTAACTGGATATTTGTCATGATACAAAGATGAAATATAGAGGGGAGGGACAAATATATTTGTCGTACTTTATTCCAAATAGCCTATGGGTTTGTCAAATTTTTCATTGTTTATTATACTGTACATAATTTTGAAAATGTATCCCCTCAAAAAAAAAAAATCATTTTTAAATCCACCTTTTGCGTTGAAAAACGTGGTAGCAAAATCATTTTGTATTATTTTTTTGCGCAAAATTTCTAAAGTTGGGGGGGGATACAGAGAATATTCCTCATTCTATTTTTTCTAATGGGCGAAAAGCGATAAATTAAACATAAGGGTTAAAATTGTGTATACCAGTGTTATTCGAGAAGTTATAACACTTTGGCCTGCACGACATAATATAAGATGTGGGCAAATGATTAACAAAAAAATTACTGTTCACAGAAAAAAAAAGAGTCAAGATGTGAGGACAGCATTTATTATTCCCATAACCCAAAACAAAGAGCTGCAAAATATAACACATGAGGTAACTGCCTTCTCTCTTGTATTAGGTCACAATCCTTGCTCAATGTGGCGCCCTTCATTCTCAAACACCGCCTGCAGACGATAGATGACAGAATGGTCACAATTAAATAGTTGAAATTTATAAAACGTGCCATCTGATAGAAGCCTTCAACATGGCCAATGTGGTAGGCCGGCATCGATAAAAACGCGACTTAGTGTACCCCCATAACCGAAATTGTAAGGCGTCAAGTCTGGTGATATTGGAGGCCACTGGTATATAAAGTGGCGACTTATCAACGAATTTCACCGAACGTATCCTTCAGCAATTGTTTGGCACCGCGGGAGATATGAGGAGGTCCTCCATCTTGCATGAATGTTATTTCGCTTAGTGCTTGTCTGTCCTGCAATATGAGAATAACCTTTTCTCTCAAAAGTTGAACATAACGTTCACCAGTTACAAAAACGGTTTTAAAAGTTCTTCCATTGAAATTTTCAAAGAAAATTGGCCCAAAAATAAAAGAAGAAGTGACCCCACACAAATCTGTAACTCTGTGCTGATGAAGTGGTATTTCTGTAAAATTCCTAGGGGTTTCTGTTGCCAAAATGAGGCAGTTTTGAATGTTAAATTCTCTCTTTAGATAAAAGTGAGCATCATCTGTTCTTAGAACATTTGACAGCCAGTTTCCATCAATATCAATTTGCCTGAAAACCCATGCAGCGAATTCTTGACGCTTCTCAAAAACGCTGACTTTCAACTCGTGAAAACTTTGAATTTTGTTAGGGTATTTTTATTGAAAAATTCTAAATGTGTGTTCTCTCCAAACTGTTCCATACGAAATCCCCGTTTGTCGAGAAACTTGTCTAGCACTTACTTCTCCATACGTGGATAACGTTTCAATAGCTTCAGCATTCTGCAAAACCGTAACAGCCACTGACTTGCATGTCGATGGTCTTCCACTCCGAGGTTTTGTTTCCAGAGATCCAGTTTCCTCAAAACTTTTAATCAATCGCTTTAGAGAGTAGCAACTCATTGGTCCTTTACCGCTTCGAATACCTTTAAAGGAACGAAACGCTCGTAAAGCTTCAGTGGCAGATTCTGAATCACAATTAAAATAATTCACCAAGAGTGCTTTATCCTGTAGTGACGGCTTTCCAGGGGGAAGGGGAGAAGTCCGACCACACCTCCTTGCGATCCCCCTTGGACCCTTGGAATATTTGACCAAATTCTAGTTCGTTTCGAAGATGACTAACGTTGCAACGGCACCCATTTTCAAATGAAGAGCAAAACTGATATCTCCAGTAATGCTACCGCGTCCGGGGTAACCGCCGCGTCAGGAGCTGCAGCTCGAGCTCATGATGAGAAATCTACTACGAGGACACAATTCAATCTACTACAACTCAATATAAATGGTACCCAGAGGAAAATAAAGAGCTGACTTGTCTTCTCTGTGACAACAATGTACATATTACCTGTCTTCAGGAGACAAAATTGAATCAGAATCTGAGATTCAATTACAAAGATTACACAACACTACGAAAGGACAGACCGGGAAAATTCGGATGAGGACTTGCCGTTTTGATTAAAACTCTAGAAATCAAATTTAAGGGTATCGCCTATAATCAGAGTAAGCCTAGAGAAAGCACGACAGAAGCTCAGGCAATAGAAATCTATCTTACAGATAAAACAATTCCAATCATAAATGTTTATGACCACGATAATACTAGCATCAATACAGGCCTGATAGAGACATTAAGTGAAGCGTATTCGGATATCGCAATCATACTTGGTGATTTTAACGCCAAAAGACCAACTTGAGGATCACCTTTCCAGGATAACAAAGGTCAGCAGATTGAGGACATGCTAACCGACCTCGACCTTACACCGTTAAATAACGAAAATAACACCTATCTATCCAAGTCCACAGGCACAGAATCCGCAATAGACATCACAGCGATAAATTACAACATCGCACCCACAACACAATGGAAAATTCTGAAAAGTGCAATCAGTGACCACAGACCAATTTTAACAACCATAAAATTCAAAATTGAGAATTTACAACAGAATAAAAGCTCACTGGAAAATAATCGCAGAAAAGCTTGAAGAACTGTGCAACGAAGAATTAAATCACAAAACGATTGACAAAAAATTGGAAAAATTATCTTCGAACATATCCAAAGCTGTAAAAGTATCGATACCTAGAGGTAGACGTAAAGACCTGTGAATACTTTACTGGAAGGACCACAATATCGAGGCAATGATTGCAGAGAGAGACAAACTCAATCAACTTCTTAAAACAAATAAAACAGAAGAAATCATAAAGGAACTCATTGCAATTAGTCACAAAATAGAACAAAAAATTTGGATATTCAAACAAGAGAGAGAGAAAAATGGGCAGAATTCTGCGAAAAAAATGGATCCAAAAAAGGAAAGCCATCACTGGAATTTAATTAATGTTATTAAACAATCAAAACCAACACTAATCCTCAATTACTCTAACCGATATGAATAGCGAGAACGAACAAACAGATGGCTGAAATAATTGCTGAATATCTTTCAAGCACTTCCAGACTCAGCTATACGAATGAAGGCAGGACTCTAAAAAATAATGTAAACAGGTTAGTTAAACAAGCAAGAAATTACCATCAACACAAGATATTTACTCGAGAGACTTCACACTGAATGAGCTAAACTCATCAATAGGAAAGTTAAATCCAAGATGTCACCTGGAGATGCTCTAATCTTTGGTCAAATGATTAAACAATTTGGAGACAAAGCTAAAAATCAACTCCTACGAATACTGAACATTTCATGGCAAACTGGTAAACTACCAAAGAATTGGAAGATATCAATTATATTGCCAATACTGAAACCAAAGATGCCAAGGAATGCAAGAACTATCGGCCAATTGCTCTTACCAGCATGCTTTGTAAAATAACAGAATGAATTATCCACTCTAGGCTCATAGTCTGGCTCACTAACAATAATAAAATAAACTTCTACCAAACTGCCTAAAGATACACTCACTGTACAACTGATAAACTGTTCTACTTCTGTCAATCAATAATAGATTTCTAGGAAAAACCGCAAAAGAAGACAACGGCCGTATTCCTGGATATGACCTCAGATTTTGATCGAGTGTAGAAATTATTTGAAAGGCTGCACAACATCGGAGTAAGAGGAAAAGCCTTAATCTGGATTGCAGACTTCTTAAGGGAAAGAAGGATAAAGGTTCGGGTCAATGGAACATTTTCCAAGGCCCGAAGAACATGGGCTGGTGTACCTCAGGGATCTGTGCTCAGTCCTCTACTCTTCTCGCTATATATTAACTGTTGTTTATGTAAATAGATGAATATTATTTGTATCATTTAAAGCCTCATTATGTAAAAATATATGTATATACAAATTGGACATTTGTTCTTGGCAATGGTTAAGTTTGAGCTCTTGTACGTCTAATTACGACACAACAAAAGTGGCGACGAGGATGCGCGATCTACAGAGCCAGCAAAAAGCTGAGGAAAACGGCGTCTATGCAAGTATAACAACTACATCTTTTAAACTATCTGGATCAAGAAAACAAAGGAGTAGAAAAGATAAGCATGACAAGTCCAAAATAGTACCTTTTAGATGCTATAGCCCAGTGGAGGACACTTCGATCTTTTTGTACAAAAATTTGAGGCTCTCTTTTTGGCATCTGAAGGAGGAGATTAAAGTGCTGATTTTTACCTCGCTACCAGATTCTGAAACTTTGAAGCAGGGAAACGACATTTTCTTCCTGGACTAATGAAAGATCAACCCTATGATACTATCATTCAAAGAATTAAGCTGCATTTGGATCCAAAGAAGAAAGTATTACCACAGTGATGCAGATTTTTAAAGAGAATTCAACAGGAAGGAGAATCAATTTCGGAATATCTTAGAGAATTGAAACATTTAGCAATAAATTGTAATTTCGGCGATATGCTGGGAACCATGATGCGAGACCGTTTTGTGACTGGATTCAAGTTGGAAAGCCTGCAAAAGAAGCTACTACAAGAAAACGACGATGTCACCCTGGATGAAGTTTTGCAATGGCGATCTCGTTCGAACTGGCGGAGATAAATACAAGAGAATTACAAGATAAATATTGGCCAATATATTTCCCTTGTGAATGGAAAGGATAAAAGGGTGAGTACAATAATAGTATGGTGCAGCATAGGCCTTTCAGGAAAAGGGGAGAAATAATGTGTTATAGATGTGGCGAAAGACATTCACACGTGGCCTCTGTTTGCCCTCATAGAACAAAGACTTGTTTTAAAATGTAGAAAACTGGGTCATTTAAGTAGGGTCTGCAAAGCTAGTAAAAAATGTGGGGATGTATATTTGTACAAGAGGACTCTATATATTCTGTACAGGGCGAAACTGATGCCACAATAAATTTAACAGTAGATGATTATTCTTTGTGCTTTACAATAGATACAGGAAGTCCAGTTACGTTAATACCTAAAGATATTTATAAGATTTATTGGCAAGGTAAAAATGTATTTCCAACAAATTTAAGATTAAAATCCTTTTGTGGTAAATCAATAGAGATTATAGGTCAAAAGTGTTTTTGTAAAAGAAGACAACCAATATTTACGAATAATTGTAAATGAAAAATCCAGGTAATTTTGTTAGGAAGAGAATGGCTTAAACAGTTAAAACTTGATTATTCTTGATTGTTTAGCATTAAAATTTTAATTATGAATCTAATAGAAATAGTTTGATTGATAGATATGCAGATTTGTTTAACAAAGATTTGGGCTGTCTAAAGGATGTTAAAATAAATTTTATTTTAAAAAGGATGTGACTCCTGTGTTTTGTAAGGCCAGAAGTTTACCTTTCTCTCTAAAAAACAAAGTAGAGAATGAAATTGATCGTTTAGGAATTCTTGCATTTTATAACCTATAGTTCATGCATATTGGACCGCTCCAATAGTACCAGTATTAAAAAAGGATGGTAGTGTAAGGATATGTGGTGATTTTAGATGTACAGCTGATAAAGCAATAGAATTAGATAGGTATCCCCTTTCATCGATCGATGAGATCTTTTCAAAATTATCTACAAGCACCGTACTTTCGACTCTAGACCTATCACAGGCTTACTTACATGTAATGTTAGCGGAAGAAGCCAAAGCTGTTTTTGGTATAAACACAACAAATGGGTTGTTTTCTTATAAAAGACTACCATATGACGTAGCGGTAGCACCAAATAAATTTCAGAGGATTATGGAAGGTCTATTTGCTGATTTGTCAGGTGTGGCCTGCTACATAGATGATATTTTGGTTGCAGGAAAAGACTTTGAAGATCATGAACAAAAGTTGGATCTATTGTTTAGATGATTGCTAGAAAAAGGTTTAAAGATAAACAGATATAAATGTAAATTTAAAAAGAAATCGGTGTAATATTTAGGGGTTAAAATGGATAAATATGGACTGCATCCCTTAGAAAATAAAAATAAAGCAGTGATAGAGACGCGTGAACCTAAAGAATGTTTCGCAATTAAGATCTTTCATAGGACTCAATTTATTATTATAGATTCATAAAAAATATAGCAAACATTTTAGCGCTATTCTATCAACTTTTGAATAAATATTGTAGATGGAATTGGACGAAAGAATATCGAATGTTATTTAAAAAATGTAAATCATTATTAATGGACTATGGACTAGGCGTAATTCTGAATCATAGAAATTATAGAAAGGAAGAATGCCCTATAGCTTGATAAAATTTGTTCTCCAAATTACCTAGGTGTGATACTTGATGAGGAATTGCGATTTACAGAACACATAATTAGCACCTCAAATAGAGCTACCAGAAACCTAAACATTCTGAGAAGGCTATTTGGAACAAATTGGGGAGCAAAACCCAAAATTCTCTGAACAACATATATCACCTTAATAAGGCCAATAATGTAATATGCAACACCCGTCTGGGCTCCCTCAAGTTCATCACTAAAAAGAAGACTAGACAGTGTTCAAGCAAAAGCGGCCAAATTAATCACTGGTTCTGTTTTAAATACCAACAATTAGAAAATTCAGAGAGAATGTGGTCTAGACCTACTTGAAAGCAGAAGACAATTTAAAACAATAAAATTCACCAATTGCTTAAAAACTAAAGAAACCGAACACATATCCCATTGAACCTATTTAAACTGGACACAAAAAGAAAGGCTCAAAAGATCTTCAACACTTCAGTACGACAACAATATTAGAAAGAGCATAAATATGAAACATAATGAATTTCGATTTCGAGAATAACCAATATTTCTTACCCCATTGCCATCAAATGTAATCATCAATCTTAACCTGAATGAACCCTGCAATAAAAAAAAGAGAACAAAAACATTCTTAAAAAGAAAGGACTTAACACAATTGGTTTATGCGATCAGATAAATTATTTAATAGCATATACAGATGGATCATCAGACCTTACCATAAGTAATGGAGGGGCTGGAATGAACATAATACTGCAAGATGGAACATACATCAAAATCAAAGAAGGAGCAAGAAAGATTCCGTCAAACTTCACTTGTGAACCGACAGCTATCTGGAAAGCTCTTGATGTATGCCTTAACCAACCATCCCTGCATCAAGCAGAAGGAATTATAATATACCGTACAACGACTTCATATCCGATCTAGAAGCAATTCAGAAGGGCAATACTATAATCACACAGAACATACATTCGTTACTTACTCAACTGATATCATTGGAGAATAACTGCATTCTACAATGGATTCCTGCCCGTGGGGGTAATGAAATGGCAGTTGAATTTGCAAAGGAAGCCAGAAAGTTGAGCCAAAGGAAAGAACAAATGTCATTATTTGACGCTAATGCTTTTGAAAAATACAATATAATTAAACAAAAAATAAGAAAGGATCAAAATGTGAAATAAATTCCGAGAGAAAAATGACAAAACTATAACAAGATTTAGAACAAAACATTATAAAGGATGACAATACATCCAGATGGCACAAGAACCTATAGAACATGCAACAACTGTCCTGGTGTGGAACTAACACCTACCCACATATTCTCATGCCCGCAGCCTTGCAGAAAATTGACATAGACCCAGAGCAGCTGCTTTACACACCCAAGATAGTGGACAATGCTGCTGCTGCTGCTGTGATAGAGATGCATGGAGACATCTGAGGCTCTTTATTGGACACGACAAAAACAACAACGGCATTCCAGAGTAAAATAAATCATCAGAGATAGATAAATATTTTTCATATGAATTAAAATAAACATAATCGATACTGAGAGAGAGTTGAATTAAAAAATTAGAAATTTATTATTTTCGAAATATAAATATCTGAGAGGATTCCAGCAAACCGCATTTAAAATATCATTTTTTTTTTGCTACATGTTTTAATTTGCATATACCTATTTTACATATCTCAGATTGTATTTAAAAATCGTTAACCATTTCTTCTAACTTTTGGCGAAATGGTGTTTTATTAATTTATCATTTGATATTATTTGGGTTCTTTCCTGGTATTCAAAAAGGAAAAATACGTGTCGTTCAGTTATATTTTTCAATTTATCAAACAATTTGGCCGCTGAATAGCTGATTCTGGTAGAGCGCCATCTAGCGAATAAAGTTGTAACTAGAATTAATTTCGAATTTTTCATTATTTGCCATAAAAAATCCCATCGCATCCTGAACACAATGGTGTTTACCGCATTGCTCTAGCGCAAATATTCGCGGAGTTATTAATTTTTAAAGTTGTGCGGGACTTTTGGATCACCCTGTACATAGCGAAGATGTAATGGAATTAATGTTTACATATTTAAACAATAGAATATGTTCCTTTTCTGATGGTTTCCCACACAATTTCAATATATACTTAGAATTACAAATTAGATGATGGAATCTATGAAAGGGGTAAATAAGTAATGTATTTTTTTCTTTTGTCTTGGTGCCTTTAAAGGGGGTTTGAAGTATATATAATTGAATTTGTTTTTATGTTAAAATCGATATTTTTAATATATTTTTATTACTACTTTGAATTTATTGTAGTATTATTTATATCTATTTATAGTTCTCTTTCTGTTTTTTCGCCATTAAATCAAGAGGTATTTCAAGAATATTCTTAGAATTAAATACATTTTATTCATCTAATTAAAGGAAAAAACTATATTAGGAGTATATTTTCCTTTTAGTTAAAGAGCAATTTTTAAAAATATTAAAGAATCTATTTAAAAAATTTTTCCAATATTTTATTTTGACTTTAATTTTTTTGCCAGTTTATTCAACTACCAAAAATAAAAGATCACGCCGCAAATATTCATCTAAAAGATTATTATATCGTGTTTAATATTTCCTATTTACACATTACTTCAAAATAATTTTATGAAAGTTGTTTTAAAACTAATTTAACGAATATATAAGTAGTAAAAATGTATTTATCTAGCGAGTTTCTTTGATATCACGCCATGGTGAGTTCTTTAAAACATTTTATATCGAGAGGAAAACTTTATTTTAATCAGGTTTTAATTTATTTTGATGGTTTTAGGGAGAGTTTATATTTAAATACATTTATTTACAGATACATGCACTATAATCTGATTCAAGTAAGTAATAGATTTAAAGCGTACGAGGATGCGTTTCTTATAAGTTTTAATAAAGGCGAGCTTTCGGGTCAATAACCCTTCTACAGGACATCATATTTAAATAAACTTGCATCTTATATATATATCCATATTGAGAAAAATTAGCATATATACAAGATAAACAAACGTATTAGCAAATTAGTGAGAAAAGTAACAGTAAGAAATATCCGCGTGCCCCGAGGATGCCAAGTGGGAAATCAAAAGAAGCTTCACGTTTAAGACACAATTCAATTTAAGGCAGCATGAGTAAAACAAGCCAAAATAAAACGTACTGGCAATGGTCACCTAAGGTACACTATGGGAATATTGCTTTGTATATATCAGGGATGTATATGTGTCTATTAATACTATTATGACTTAAAAAATTCAAGTTGGAAGTATTGGAATATTTTATGGAGGCTTATACAAGTATAGGTGCGTACCAAGCTTGTATATTCCCCTACATGATGTACGTTCACTTTGCTTAGAATTACTATCTCTCTCTCTTTCTCACTTTATGTGACCCGTTGCTTATATATTTTAAAAATGTGTGTGCAAATATATGGCTTGCACAATCCCTGATAAAATCAGATACAGTTCATTTCAATGTACAAGATAATCTAAGTACTTTCTATGCTAACGTTGAAATATTCTCGTTACAAGATATAATACATAGTCTCAACAATACATTAATATGATAATCTACGATGTTTTCTGTCTTTTAAATCATATTATATTAGATAATATGGATAAAGGGAATAATAAGAGACGCATTGGGAAATGAATACATTTTGATTTTTCCTATTTTGTTTTTGATTTTCTAAAGTATAGAATATTAGATAATATCAAAAAATATTTCTTAACACAGTCTCACCGCACGCTCAATAAATCTTTTTTGTAGAATGGGTTGAGCTGTCGGATTTAGAAAACCACGACTCAGAATCGAACACCTCATCTGGATCTTGGTTTGAGTAGAGAAAATTGCCCGATGGTTTCCGATCTTTCCCAAATTCCAACTTAATAAGAAATCTTAAGTAACCGAGAGAACCTGGAGAATAATAATTGCAAAATCCGTACTGCTTTCTAGATGTGTGAAAATGTACTCCTACATTAAAAGCAGCCGTTATCTAACAACAAAGAATTCAATAACCTGGGCCACACCTGTATATTGGATGAGATTTTAAATAATCCTATAATTTATCGAGTTTATAACTAGCTATAATATCAGAAGCCCGTTTGTTAAATGGGTTATTTCACTTATAAAGTTTCATTATAAACCCGTGATATTAGCATTCATGTAATATGTATACCTATGATATATAATGTTTGGTAAAGGTTAATATAAAGTGGTGTATTCAGGAGCCAGGAAACGGGCAGTCGAGTCTAGGTAAGAGAATCAATATATGACCAATAGCTAAGATCTTCTCTCTAACAAACTACTTTGTATTCAACAGCGAGTCGGAATGTAGCAAGGAAGATCAAGAACTAACAGACCTCAGACCCAAGAATTGCTCGCCCTGCCATACAGGTTGGTTTTGTTATCTCTAGCAACTTCATCAAACTTGAGAGGTATTGTTAAAAATAGTACAAATTTGATATTGAATATGGAATAAGGTACATAGATTAAGGAAGAAAAAAGGCATCTAATTATCGTGCAACTAGAAGTTGTTGATGGCTTGCGCCGATATTAAGCTTATTCTGATAGATGGCGCAAGACATCAGCAACTTTCAGTTGCACAATAAAGAGATGCATTTTTTTCTAAGAAATATTGTCAAAATCTTGACTTTCTAACAATTCGCTATACAATTCTGAATTATTTATTATACTTTAAATATAAATATATATCCAATAATATAAATGAAATATCTATATAATTTAATTATATTCATGTTTCGAATATTCTGAAAGACATACACATGGAAGATGAAAAATTAAAAATATATTAATATTTTTAAAATATAAGACACCCAGAAAATATTTTGAGAAAATCTTTCACTGTTGCGATGTTATAGATATGTAACATTAAGGCGATTAAGGTTACAGTTAGGGCTCTGGGTAAAGTTTCACTTATTAATCTGACCTCAATATCTACAATAATCTTAATTGCTATCCCTACTTGCATATCATCCTATCTATGCTCCTTCTTTAATCATTTAAATCGATATTTCCTAATGTTATAAACAATATCTCTACAATATATTTTAAAAAACTGTTGTATTACTTGAACAATAGCTCTCATATAATGGCTATTTCATTTTCAAAATTGAAAACTACTATAGAATAAAAATGAATAAAACAGCGAGATATAGGTTTGTTGGGTTACTATGCGTAGTTATAACCTGACCAGACCGATTGAATTTGCCAAAGGCTAGATATAATAAAATATATTTTTCTGACCGCGGTTTCCTTTTCTATAAGCAACATTGTATATCTACTTGAATAAATATTGTACTTGTATTTTTTTATATAATACATACTCTTTGCAATCAATGTATATGGATTTCGAATTTAAGGTAACATACTTTTCCTTTACTATTTATATATATTTTTTCAAAAGTTATATAATACTACAAATTATAATGACTCTTTATGTATGTATTTCTGTGAGAGAATTAATATAATATATTGTTAAAAGCATCATACGCGTCTATAATAGTTTCGAATTTCATAACAGATAGCCCGCTAATGGATCATAAAAATATATTTCTGTGAATATTTCATGATCCTCTGGTAGATTTTATAAAATGAAAACGAGCCTTAAACTGACGAGATTCCTTATCCCGAAAGCCTAATATTTAGTTCGGACTGAGTTGGATAAAATTGGTATATGGTTTTGAAACCGACTCGAGTCTGCTAATTTCCGGAGAAGGTCAATAGATAGCGCTTAATTTTAATATATACATTTTCAAGAGAGTGATGACAATTTACTTCACTCCCCCTGAATATATATACATTGGCTACAAAATAAATTCATTTTCTAGAAATTAACTTGTAATTTTATTAATATTGGTGAGCTCTAAATAATAGTAATAAGAAAAATAACCGATTGAATATTTTGAAGAGGAATCATATTTATTGATATACACAAATTTTATCAATATATTATTTGTATTTTACTTTGACACAAGTAGCTACACGGTGAAGCATACAGGTATTTATAGCTTCTTGTGGGTTCTACACCAAGTCATTTCATTTTCTTTTTTGCTAAAGCTGTTGCAGATTATTTAGCTAGGGATATTGTGGAAATTTAAATCCCATCATGCCCCATACATTGTTAATTAGAAAATATCCGGGATAATGTGGGCCATGGAAAGATGTAAACAATTTGTAGGAAGGCTCGTGAGATGTTGGATGTATCTGTTCGGGCATTATCTTGTTTGAAAATGGCATTATTAGTCTGCTCAAGAGAGGGTAACACAACAGGTTGCAACACATCTGGAATGTATAGATAAGTAGTCAATGTGCCTTGAATAAAGACTAAAGGATCATATTTTTAAAGCTGATGCCATCCTACATCTGATGCGGTCTTTTTTGGGGCCTACGTCTAACATGTAAACTGCCGTCATAACCCCCAAACTGAATTTGGATTCATAAGAAAAAATGATATTTCCATTCTTTAGACCACAGACGTCTTTCTTCATACCAGTTGAGCGAATCGCTTTCGCTTCTGGCAGAGTGTGAAATTCTGAATAAAGGCCGGCGACTATGGAATTCAGCTTCGACAAGAAGATTATTAATGGTGTTTAGAGATAGTTCAGATTCATTCTGCACATCTAGAGCTGCTTGAATCATTGAAACTGTTGTTTTCCTTTTTTCTACAGACATGCTTCGAATCCTACTATCCTATCTCTTTGCTATTAATCTAAGCTAGGTTTTTTCGAACTTTCTCTTCTTCTTGCACTTTGAACTTGCACTTCTTGCACTTCCTGCACTTTGAATGTGGCCTACTTTCATAGCAATTTCGCTCTTCACAATTCAACCTTCTCTGAAGTGTATGTTTTGGCTCTTTTAAAATAAAATAAAAAAATGTATGACGGCATTTTCTGCCTTGGTATTCTAAAGATTCAAATGATCTAAAGAGAGAGAGAATCCTTGATAACAAGAAAAACTTCAATTAATGCTACACTAGAAGGCTAATTAAATATACGATTTTATGATCAAACAAGTCTATTATCAAACCCCTTATATTCTAGTTACTGTTTAACAAAACTAATCACTCACATGTGCTTTAAATTTCATATTGAGTAAGAAAATTTCCAGAAAATTTGCTTAAGTGTTTATAGATGGTTCAATTATTTTTATAGCCAGTGTATAGCCAGATTCAATGTAATATAGTTTATATTTATTGTCGAGTAGAAGAAATAAACTAAAATAAACTCACATTGCAAGTTTATTTTAAACACTCACTATAAATTGTTACGAAAAATTTATAAGAAAAGACTTAAGAATTAGACGGAAATTTATTTTTAATCAAAACATTTCACAGCATTTCATCTCAAAAATAAAGAAGCAATAAAACATTTAGGTTGTGGTTAATACAATATCAGGTATAAAAATATATTTATTAAGATATAGGTAATATAAAATATTTGTAATATATTGTTTTCCCCAATATGTTTATTCATCATGTGAATATCATATTTTATTAACTATTATTATGATAAATATATAAGTGTGTGAAATCTAAAATGTATTTTAAACTATTTATATTTTATATTGTTTATTATTTTTACACACATATATATATTGTAACGTAAAATAAGTATTAGGAATCACGCGAACTGTAGTTTTCTATTTAAAGTTTATTCTACCTACATACCAAAACAAGCTTCCATTATATGGTCAATTATGGCTACTGTTTATAGAATAATTATTTAAAGAGACATCGGTCGCCTCTCCCGTCACATTAGACGTCTAAACCAGACGCCATCTAATGACCGTCGCCGAAACTAGCGGCCTCAGGTCAGAGACAAAGCTTTAACACCAGCTTTGGCAAACTGAAAAGCGTCCACCTAGAGACCATGGTTTCGGGCTAAATGGCCCTCGTCATTCTAGGGCGGACTTTATTCCATGAGATCCACACGGGATCTAATGGAATCTTTACAATCCGCCAAAGAGGTGTTTAGCTGGCATAGTGGCTGGGCCATATCTATGGCTAAAATATAGATGGAAATTTTGCCGGGAGTAAATTGATCTAAAGAAACATGGGTCGCCTTCAATTTCCTCCCGGCAAAAAAAAAAATCCATCTATATAATAATTATTATATGAAAATATACATGATGAATTGGAAAATATATATGCAAATATTATACAGTAACAATATATATATATTGACACCTTTCTGAATTTTGTAATTGGTTTTTCATTGATTTTTAATGTGTGATCAATAACTCTTATCATCATTGGAAAAAAAGAACAATTAATAAACAAAAGAACAACAACATGGTAAATTTGCCTCTTTATTTAAAACAAACAAACAAATTAGATAAAGATTTAAAATAAAACATTTCTTTAAAAGTTAAAGCAAAAATAAAACGTTACATAAAATATTTGGCGCAGCTACGAAAGGATTAAAATATAAATCAAAAAAGGCTTCGACGAAAGAAAAAGTAAGTACAATGGCAGTAAATGTAAACAAATTAGAGAAATTTAGCGGTGATAAAGGTTCAATTCGGCCTGAATCATGGCTTAAACTATATGAATTGGAAACTAGTAAACTAGATGAAGTCGATAGAATCAATAATCTAATTTATTATTTATCAAAAGATGCTTTAGAATGGTTTGCTGATGAAATATTGAGCAACGCATCCATTAAAAAATGGGATACTGTTAAACTCAAATTAATTCAGCGCTTTGGTTATAAAGTTGAAAGCCCTATAGTTGCAGCATCAAAAAGAAGACTTAAAAAACAAGAAACCGTGGAAGATTATTTTAGAGATAAAATTAGATTATTAAATCAAACAAGCCTCAATAATGTCGAGAAGCTAAAAATGTTAACGGATGGATTGCCATTAGATTGGAAAAATTATCTCGTAACAGCCCAGCCTAAAGATCCATCACATTGGATGCAGATTGCCATGGAGATTGAACAAAACAATAATCAAATAAGGCAACAACAGAGAAGTAAAACCAAGGTTTTTAATATAACTACACCTACAATCTCAAAAAATTGCCCATATTGGTGTCCTATTTGTAGGAAAAAAGGATTGTATTTTAAACATTGGATAAGTGATTGCAAAGATTATGATCCTAATTATAAATACAAGCTTAAACACCAAGCAACTAATATCACCACAGATGTTAAACAAACCATAGCTGATTCACTTTGCATAGCAAATACCAATTTTCCTTATAGATTTGTTAATGTTGAAGTTTTACTTAATAATATTCCAGTTTCATCTTTTATTGATCCCGGGTCAACTATTTCATTAATGAGCTGTTCGCTTTTAAAACAACATAAGTTAAAATTGAATGTAAACGATAGAATCAAAATTAAACAAGTAGATAGTTTTGCATATATTTTAGGATCAGTAGAAGTATTTTTGAAAATCCATTCTAAACTTGTCGGGTGTAAGCTTCATGTAGTGAAAAACTTTAGCTATCCATTGCTTATTGGACTTGATGTAGCAGGAAAAATTGGATTAATAATTGACACAAAAGACAAAGCGGTGTATGTTAAAGGAAATTAATGTTTTTATATATCTCCTGAAACGCATCTTCCATCTGTTCAACAAAAAGAGCTTAATCAATTACTTAAAGAAAATCAAGCATTGTTCAGCCAGCATGAAACTGACATTGGAAGGATTGCTGTTCAACACAAGATCCATACAATTGAACATCCACCCATCAGTTGTAGACCATATAGAAGACCACTTGCCGAATATGATGAAATAAAAAGACAAGTTGAAGAATTGAGTAAAAAGGGACTAATAAGAAAATCTCAGTCACCTTGGGCCTTCCCCGTAGTGTTGGTCTCTAAAAAGGATGGTTCACAAAGGATGTGCATAGATTACCGAAAACTGAATGCAATTACAATTGATGACAAGCAGCCTCTTCCATACATCCAAGATATGTTTGATCGCTTACATAATGCGAAATACTTCACAACACTTGACATAGCATGGGGCTATTGGCATGTTGAAATACATCCAGACTCTGTTGAGAAAACTGCTTTCATTACAAATGACGGGCATTATGAATTTTTGGTTATGCCATTTGGCTTGAAAAATGCTCCAAGTACTTTTCAGCGAATAATTCAGCATATTATTGGAAATCTTCTTTGGAACGGTGTTTGTAATTATCAAGATGATATTCTAATTTACAGCAGTACTTTTAAAGATCATATTGAACTCACGAAGAAAATATTTGACAAGCTTAAAGAAAACAATATCAAACTCAAGTTGAAGAAATGCTCCTTTGCAAAACAAGAAATAAGATATTTAGGTCATACCATAGGACATAACAAGATTAAACCTGACCCTGAAAAAATAAAGGCAATAAATGAGTTCCCTCAACCTAAAACAGTGAAGCAAGTAAGGCAGTTTTTGGGTTTAGCAGGTTACTACAGGAAATTTATTCCTAAATTTAGTGAAATTGCAGATCCTTTAACAAGCCTCACAAGAAAAAATAAGTTATTCAAATGGACTACTGAAGTTAACAAATCATTTCAGGAACTAAAGTCTCATTTATCCACAGATCCAGTTCTTTCTACATATGATCCTTCATTACCATGTAAGCTTTATACAGATGCATCTAAACTGGGAATTGGTGCTATTTTAGCTCAAATTGGAAATGATAATCAAGAACATGTAATTTCCTTTTATTCAGGGAAGCTTCTACCACATCAACAGAACTATTCTGCATTTGAGTTGGAATGCTTTGCTATAGTTCAATCAGTTGAATACTTTGAAGTTTATCTTGAGAACAATACATTTGAAGTCATTACAGATCATTCGGCTTTGGAATGGCTCTTCAACGTAAAGAAACCAAAGGCAAAATATCTCCGATGGATAATTGAATTATCAACCAAGTCAATGAAAATAGTTCACAGATCAGGATCAAAGCAAACGCATGTTGATGCATTGTCAAGATCACCAGTGTCATTTCATATATCAATCCCCACTCTTCGACTACACCAACAAAGAACTTTTGTAAAGAACTCTCATATTCATCGAGATCTTATTATGGTGAAACATAATGGAGTTCTAAAAACAGTTGTTCCAGAATCATTCCAAGAAGAAATTCTCAAAGAATACCACGATAATCATTCTCACCCCTCAATTAACAAGACAGTAAGATTGATAACACCATTTTATTGGTGGCCGAATGCTATTAGATGCATCAAAGACTATGTTCGCTCATGTAAAATATGTCAAATAACTAAATGCAGTCATAAACCATTTATTGGAGAATATGTTGCACTAAACTCTGATCTGAAACCACTGGAATCAATATCAATGGATACTATTGTGCTAGGCTCTGCAGCAAATGAAACCAAGCACAAATACATTCAAGTAATAATTGACCACCTAACAAGATTTGTTTGGGCTTTCCCTACTGTCACCAACACTTCTCAAGCAGTAATTCAATGTTTAGACAAAATCAACAGAACTGTTCCCCAAATCAAATGTATTTTAACCGACAACGGAAAGAATTTTACATCAAAAGAATTTAACAAGTTTTTGAATGAGCATCAAGTTCAACACACCTATTCGACGCCATATCATCCGCAGAGTAATGGACTGTGTGAAAAGATGAATTACACTATACTCACCAAATTAAGAACAAACCTTCAAGAGAATCCAAGACTAAAATGGTCATCATTACTTGCCAAAATTGTGAAAGATTATAATAGCACACCCCATGATGTCACTGGGTTTTCTCCAAATTTCCTACTTTTTGGTGATTGTGCAATACCAGAATTTTCTGAATCACCACATTTCACCATAGAAAATGCAAGGAAGAAAGCAATAGAAAATAGCGCAAAGCATAGAGAAAAGTGGAAAGCACGACACGATGCAAAACATCCGCAGTCGTCATTCAAAGTTGGTGATCTGGTCCTTCGTAAAATAGCTAGTAATGATCCAAGTATGGTCAAAACATCCCCAAAGTATGAGGGTCCTTTTCAAATAACAAGAATAATATCTAGTGTTACGTGTGAATTATTGAAAGATGATTCCTCCTTGGTTAAAGTTCATGTGTCACAATTGAAACCATTTATTTTGCGAAAATAAATCCTTCAAGCCGAGGGATATGACACGTTTCTGAATTTTGTAATTAATTTTGTAATTGGTTTTTCATTGATTTTTAATGTGTGATCAATAACTCTTATCATCATTGGAGAAAAAGAACAATTAATAAACAAAAGAACAACAACATGGTAAATTTACCTCTTTAGTTAAAACAAACAAACAAATTAGATAAAGATTTAAAATAAAACATTTCTTTAAAAGTTAAAGCAAAAATAAAACGTTACAATATATATACTATTGAGGCACCTAAATTATAAGCGATTTTTATATCTCTTTCACAAACGCTAAAAAATAATATATATTAGAATACCTTTAAAATAAATGGCGGATAAATATTCCATAAACAAATAGAAAGGTGGACCTTTATATCATCTACCTCTGCTTGAAAGACATCTTTATTTAAATATTGAAAGGAATGTGGATTAAATATTTATCCTTCGCTGATTTCGAATGAAGGCCGTTGAAAATATTTTTTAAAGAATTATTTTGAAATAAATTATCGCCTTTTTCAAATGTAAATTTAAAAAAAATAATATAAATAGGGGTTCACTCTGAATATTTATTTTATAAAAACATATTTGAAGAGTTATTAATTTAATTTAAATATAACCCATAGAGTGACTAAGAAGCATTATCAAATTTAGATATATATAGAAATTCTTCTCTGGATGCCTTTAAAAATAAATTATTGATAATTGATCGAAAAAAGAGTTAATTTTCATAGTTAAATTCACGTTATATATTTATTATGTTTGGATACAGGTGTATAACTGATAAATTATATGAGATATAAGTAAAATATATTTAAATATTAATATTTTAATAATATATATAATGACAAGAGAGAGTTTTCAAAGTTTTCTGAAATTTTTCAAAGTTTTCTGAAATTTCTTAAACTTTATGCTTTTGCACTAATACCATATCAATAAGATATTTCTGTTATGAAACTGTTTTAGAAAAAAGTATTCATATGAATTATATATATCCTAAATATATAGTATATATTTATATATATATAATCCTAAATAAAATCCTATCAAAAGGCGTATTTTATATCGATATTCTTTATTTTTAGGTATTATGTATGCTATTTAGTTTCCTCACAAAAATATATACGAGATAGAACACCTTAAAGCAGCCTCAGTTTGCAAACATCACGTTCTCTAAGTCAACATAATTTTCTAATAAAATATTTCTACACTTCATCCCCTGTCGAGAATCTATTAGAATTGCTGAAGTAGATATCGAACATGTTTTATTTGAAAAATAATATGATTTATAACTTAAAAGTTCACAAAAATATTTATAAACCTGTTTTTGAGAAATGAAAAGGCTAGTCGAATTAGTTATTTATATATAATAGAGTTAATGTTGCGTCAAAATAAATCTGTATAAAATATCGCCAGAATAAAATATAAGGATGAATATTATTATCCCTATAATACACGTTGTACAGGTTATAAAATTAATATTAATGGTAGGTAAAGCTTAGTGAATGCCCTTACTGCAAGTGCACTTAAAGCCTACACACGTAGAAGACAATTCGACCTTTGCATTTTCAAATGTGCCAGAGCCCCTTTTGGCTACTTGCACCTCAATTGTGGGGTTGGAAATTCGTAAGAAATGTGGTTTTGTGAAGATATATTTGTCAGGAAAAAAAGGATACCCAATTCGGGATTTGATCCCGGGTTACTACCGGAAATCGGTTGTTTATAACACTCGTATTCAACTTCCCATGGATGATCCATATATCTCTCGTAACACAGTTTATAAAAATATATTTATAGAGATTAGCAATGTTATTGTTAAGCAGAGAGATGTTTAAAATGTCTGCAAAATATAAATTTACACACAATTAGATATATCTCAAAATAATATGAAAATATAACAAAAATTAGAATCAACAAAGGAGAATATATATTTATAGTTCTAATGAATTATCTCTCAATACTTTATATTATAGGATTATATACTTTTTAAAATAGGTAACCATAGCCTAAATATTAGAATTTTCTATTTTATATTGCTATTTATATATGCATATTGCTAATGGTAGAGAACTTGCTTTAGACGAAATATCAAAGAAGGTTTTGGGAAATAAAAGTCTATATTTAGGTTAATGCTTGTAGTCAGGATATGCCTATTTTGTTTATAATATCAACTCCTGACCTTTTTCTATTTTTAAAAATTATTATTCACATATATATTGAAAACAAAATTGGCATGACCTGACCGCTTATATTTGAGCATTTCAGATGATACATGACGACTCTTACATATTTCTTTATTATTTTTATATTCAAATAAATACATTTTTATAAATCGAAACATGTTTTTTGAGTTTAACATTGGTTATGATACATTGACTTGCTGTCTTAAAATTAAACAATTTATTAAAAATAAAGAAGGCATATCTTGACAAAAAGAACGTGTGTTTTTTAGATGGTAGAGAGCGCCATCTAGTGGAACAGAAATCAACTAAACATTGATTTTAACTATTCCCTGATATTTATCCAACCCATTTTCCTGATAAATAAAAATAGCCATCCACGAACGGGTTTCGAGCTGTTGGCGCTCGTCAGAGTGGAGCAGACTGTATTACTGAGACCAAAAATATTTTTGGTCCCAGAGGCTTCTTTAGAAACCAAGAAATAGGTATTTACGGTCATACTTGCGTAAATACGCTTAACACATGAGAAAACAATAAGGTCAGTTGTTGATATTACAAATAATTAAGGCATAACCTAAGCAAAAGTTATATTAATATATTGAATTCACATTTTATTTCTTGATCTAATTCGAGACTATTTATTGAGAGTCAATAACAATAATACCAAGAGAGGAAAGAAACAATTCTAAAATCAGATAAATTGAAAGTCTAAGTGGGAAGTGGTTTGGTAGATTTAAGTGTAGACATTTCTAACTAATCTATTTTATGACCTGTCTCTCTAGGCCAATTTATCCTTTTACTTCTAGAGAGAGTTTGAACTGACCTTTCTTTCAATCAATTCCATACTCTGGCAGTTAAGGTTACGTCCTTTAACTGGTTGGTT
This sequence comes from Cordylochernes scorpioides, assembly GCA_030710605.1. Lineage (NCBI taxonomy): Eukaryota > Metazoa > Arthropoda > Arachnida > Pseudoscorpiones > Chernetidae > Cordylochernes > Cordylochernes scorpioides. Next base: position 77,413,703 of record CP092864.1, on the reverse strand, counting down.
CCTTTGTCCCTTTGTGCTGGCTTCATTTTTTACTTCACCTATTTTCACCTTTTATTTATTTTCTCTATATTCATTTAAAATTTAATTCATTTTTATTTTGTAAATTTACATACACACATAAAACAAATATCATTTATGTAATTAAATATAGAAGATCTATCATTCGAATATCTATTATTTATTAGTTATTTGCATTCGCAACTGTACCTTATATCTATTCAAATGGAATCCAAGCCAATCCATTGATGATAGCCCCTTTATTGATGAAGTATTTAATACGAAAACATTTAGTATTTTCACAATTATACAGAGATACGTTCTATACGTTCTAATTCACATTATATGTTTGGCTAACATATACACCTTTCACATTGTGTGGTCTTTTTACTTTTTTTGAAAGATAATACTTCATTTTCGCGCGTGCCATACCTTCATTTATCGAATTATTCTTGGAGTTGGTAGAAAAAAGGTTTTATCCATAATAACCAACTCTTTGATTAGAACAGGGCACTAGAGAAGAAGCATTTAAATATGCGAAATATTTATATAGGAACAATTGTTATTCACTGTTAAGCGGATAGAGTAAAGTAATAGAACAATATATAAAAATACATCATATTATATATATAAAGAAATATATTATACATCTAAAGTAGTTTTTGTTCACCAAAGTGTTCATTTTTTTATAAAGGGAAATGCATAATTCGCGAAATCCGCGATCCGCGATCTGTTAATTAAAACATCACTTCTCTTGTGTTAAGTCTAAGGAAATTTTGAAAGCTTTCCCAGAAAATAAACGTCCACAGCCTAGCCGAAATATTCTGTAATTCAAAATTTCACACTAAAATAATATTTATTATTGAATATAAATAGTATAACACTTTCAAAAGAAACAATGGTCGCATAAGACAAATTCCCATCTATATATATATATTAATAGTATTTTTTTTTTAAATAGGGAAAAGTAAAATAATAAGAAATACAGATTCTGAATTTAATTTTGCAAGCTATTTCTCTATCAAATATTTCAAATTTTGAATTTCTTATAACTGTATTATATATATATATATGTTACATAATATTTTGTTTTTAATGTTATCTTTTCTTTAAATTTTCCTTCCTCATTTTTGATGTTATATATGTGCATTTTTTCTTGCTCTTTCCAATCTGTTGGTTAATAACAAACCAATATGATTATGGAATATCACATTTTTACTCTTACCCATATTTTTGTTATCATCATTCATTTTTTGTAATTTCCTGTCTCTATTGGTTAACAACAAACCAATATGATTATGGAATATCACATTTTTATTTTTCACTTTCTCCCAAACATTTTATCATCATTCATACTTTATATGATGTCATTTTCTTTCTGATCATTTTACCATTTTTTTAAAGCTATATTTTCATTACTTTACTCTTAATCTACCCATATTATTTTCTTCACAGGGGGGAAATGTTACATAAAGATTTCATTTTTGAAATGTTATATAAAAGGTATTATTTAAAATGTTATTAAAATATTTTATTTAAAATTATGTTATATTAAAGTATTATTTTATTTAAAATTATAATTTCATAGATATAAATACTCTGTTTAAATCGACCGCCAGAGGTCACGCTTACCATATAAAATCTCATTGTTGTTCTTCCTCGTTGGCCGACCCAAAACTTTTGTACATTATGTAAATATTCTTTTGTTTCATTATTCTACTCGCCTTAAGACAGGCATTACTTTTTACCAAATTATGTTTTTATATATTCCTTTAGCACAATAAAAGCAATTACTGATCAAAACCATTATTATTTTTATTTCAAGATTATTCAACCACGACTGCACCACCATAGCTTAATTCTCAAGATGACCACCATTACAATAATCCTCAACATGATCAAATATCAAGCAGAAACTCAAAAAAACATTTTTTTAAATTAATATAAAATATATATATTTATATATATATATATATATATATTGACATCCCTCCGTTATATTTACAGTTCGAATCTATTTAATATGCTTTTATTATACTAATTAGTACTCATAGATTATTATTTTATATTTTATTTATTTTTGGATGTAAATATTTGAAATATTTAGCCCCAGAATTGTAAATATTTTATATATCGTGGCGTGAAGGCATCGCGTGATAAACCAAAGCAGTTCAAAAACAAGAAAGGCCCTGACGAAGTTAGGCGTACAGCCTATTGAAATATTGGCATTTTGTATTAAATAAAATATTTTATATTTCATTTTAAATTCAAAATAAACCTTTTAATTAATATATATATTGTATAATATAAATATTATTATTATATTATTTTTTGAAAAACATGTATTTTACTTTCATCATTGATTATTCTTTTTATTTTTGACCATAGATTTAGAACATAACACTTTTTGAATTTTGTTGTAAATATGTATAGTTAACCCTACCTTTTTTTAATTTACGAATTTTTTATTTTATAAATTCTATATTACTGTGAAAAATAGCTTTCTGTGTAATTTGCTTCAAGTAATTCAAATTGAAAACTACTTGATGGGTAAATAATTATCTTTCCTATTTTTAAGACTGCACCTTCAATTCTCTATCTTTTTCAACAACAAAATAAAATATTCATAACATATATATATATATATATAATCTGAATATAATCCAATTTTTTAAAATCATATTTATTCAAAGTGTGAATATATGTGAAAATTCCAATTAACATAAACGCATCGAAACAGAAATCAATAATTTATTAATATTCAATGCGGAGAAATTATATATAGATAGAGATATTCCACCGCCAGTGTACATAAAGACAAGGTATTGAGGTCTACACATCCACATAATAGATGGGGTGTTCTTTATTGCAGATACAGTGGCAGATATATGTGGTGTCTGGAGTAGACACAAACCTCTAGGCTGCCATAAATACCAGAGAAAGAATAAAGGTAGCTAGCTCTTCCAAAACAAACACGAGTTTTTTACTTTATTTGGAAGAAGACTCTCTGTTGTTTCCGAGACCATCAAGAACCAATTATCTTTTATTTTTACTTCATGAAATGGATCGTCTATAAGATATCATTTGTCGATTGAAACTTTGAGGTAAATCAAAGAATTAAACTGATATATTTCTGTGTTATTATTACACACACATAAGGAAAATAATATATTTAGCCTTCTGAAATATTGCAAATCGTAATGTCTTTTAAATTATATTTTAAAAATATAATTGAGATCTAGAGAGTGAGAGAAATATATATTTTATATACATTAATAATAACTTTTGTTTACTTTGTGGTTCAAAGGATACGATATTATATATATAAAATTGGATTTCCACCCCCCCCCCCCCTGTAGCAAACGCCTAAGCCCTCTTCTAAATTTATTTTCTGGCTTTACGGCGTGCTACTATATAAACATATGCTCATAATGAAAGAAATAATTATGTGTCTAATATATTGCTTTATCAAAACTCTGTTTTTGCAAGATGCGTTCATTAATTTGCAGAGAGAGAAAATTTAAAATAATATTAAGAAGAATTAAAAACTGAATATTCCTCTTCTGCCTCAATACACATAGATAATATATATATAATGAAGACCAAAATATAAGAGATAAATGTTTGAATATCGCTGTTATAAAAAATGAAATGTGTTAGTCTATGAAGCCAACATCAAGAAACTATTTTTTAATATTCGAAATACCTGAAATTATAAGTCATTCTGTAAAAGGTTACGTTTTAATACATTCCGACGAGAAATACTCGTTTACCCAAATTATAAAATTATAGAAGAATATTGATATTACTAAGTTCACAATAAGGGTTTGTTCAATTTCTAAAATAACGATTTTAGTGCTCTATGAAACTAATTTATTAATGTTTTAACAACAGCCCTGCATCGAGGTTTCCAGTAAATGAAGCTTCGTCTTAGAATATTTTTATCAAGACCATCCCAAAAGTCCATAACAACTTTCCAGACCCTCTAGCGTTTTCGGTTTTCTAGATCTAAGAGCAGTTTTCAGCTAGCCAAAAGCACAAAAATCCATAGGAGCCAGGTCTGGAGATTTTCCAGGGATGTGTTTTAAAGGGATGTACAAAATTCCGGTTTAAAACCATCTTTTCGTCCAGGTTTTGACGTTCTGAACGTTATATATAACTCATGGCTTTATCCTGGTGCAGATACACGGATCTTGAATCACCTGGATACGAAAACGGGACCTCATTGTCAAATAATGGGTCCAAGACAAGTCGTTGGTAGATTTGCGAATTTATCTTGACATTTGAATCCACCTTTTTTATTGGAAGCTTCCCATTGTAGCAGAAACCTGCAACGATCATAAAGCTCTTTGAGAAACCTTCCTTGACCATTGACCATTGCTTGACTCAGTTCTGAAAGGTGTTTATTTGAGAGTTAGCGTAGTAAATGGCACGGGATTGGTTGCTATCATTGAGGTAAATCCATGCCTCGTCCAGTGCAACACCATTATTCCATTTTTCACCTACCAGGTAATTTTCATAAAGGACCCTGCTGCAGGGCTTTCGTTCCTCAATATGGTGCGGCTTGAGGACACGAACTTTGGCCTTTTTTTCTTCCGGCTGGAGTTGAAGGTTTCTTCAGGCGCCTTTTTTCAGAGGAATCTTTCGCTTAATTTCATAGATATCAAAATTGTCTCTGTTTTCCTCCATTATGTGTGTGACTGACTGTGAACATAGTAATATCAATATTCTTTTCTTTCATAATTTCAATATTTTGGGTAAACGAGTATTTCTCCTCGGATAGTCTGAAAATGACTACAAAATCTCTTATAATATCAAACATTTCGAATATTTAAAAATAGGTTTTTGATTAAGTATAAATCAATGCTTGTTTTTTCGAAAAAATATAAAATCACCTGAATTGCGCGCTTCTGTGAGCTACAAAGTTGCAAAACTCCATACTTGATAAAAATGACTTGAAGATATAGAAAACTTTCACATCTATATTAATAATAATAATTATAACATTATATAGCGAACAATGACTATAATGAATAGAAATGTTTCTCATTGGAATACGCTACATTGAGGTTTGACTGAATGACCTTTACACAAAAGACTGTATTACCTTTAATTAAAAAGAAAATTAAAACATCCAGGAATAGTGTAATTAATATATAAATGAAACTCTTTCTCTCATTTTTCGATTTCTTTCATTTTCTTTTTAATTAAATACATTGGATGAATTTTTTTTTAAATAAATTGTATAACCTTTATTAGAAATAGAAAAATAGTTACGTTCGATACTTGTATTATATCTTATTACTATGTAATATATCGATTCCGCTATTCTATGAAAATACCTGACCTTTATCCGAGTATTTGAATGAAATGATTTTTTTTTTCACAGTTTCAAATTGGGTATTAATTGAAGAAATATCATTATTTGATAGAGTTAACAAGAATTGTGACTAAAATAATAATTGAATGATTTACTAAAAACAATGATTTTTTTCAAAAACACAAATAAAGAGATTTTAGTTGATTTTAAACAAATCCAAAATAATTCAGATATCAAATAAACAATGTTTTTCTATAGAAAAAGACCCAAATTTGAAGCAATTTTATCTGAAGGGTGAAATATTTAGTTTCTATGGAGAAAAGGTATACACAATATCGTTCTCCTAATGATTATTTCGGGATTTCCAATCAGAGAATTTATCTCCACTAGAGATAGAAGAATGCAGCCCAAGTATTGTCACCAATTTGTACCTAATGGTGGTCCACCAAACTACAATTAGTCGATTCTCTGGAATCTGGAGTCAATGATAGTGTCCCTTTATTGAGATATAAACTTAGTGGTGGTTGCCCTGGAACCGCTAGTCATTACAGAAAATATAAAGAAGGAACTTTTATTACTTTATCAATATCTTGCAAGAAATTCTCATAATAAAATTTAATTACTTATTATATAAAACTAAGGAATATAACTAAGAAAATTATTCAGAATCTGATTTTATTTTTATCGATAAAGCTAACTGCAATATCTTCAAAACTTTCGATTATCGTCCATTATAATTGTTTATATCATATAAATGTATTAGATAATAAAAAGGCATATATTATATTTAATAAAAGGTTTATTTGCCAATATTTCGGTTGGCTGAAAACCAACCTTTATCAAGGCATTACATTTTTGTATAAACAAACTCAGCGCCGCATAGTGAATTTAACGCCTTGATAAAGGTTTGGCGTTCAGCCAACCGAAATATTGGCATATAAATATTATATTAAATACAATATATGTCTTTTTATTATCTGATTATTTAAATATGGTATGCTCTATGTTCAAAACTATTTAAATGTATGTATCAGTTTCAATTCAGGCGAATTGTGACGGGTATAAAATCAGGTAACCACTATACAATTTTATATAGGGTTTTCTAACACTCTATATAGTTCATTATATTACCTCGCAGGTTAAATTAATAAATATAATACTTAATCACGTTCCCTGCAATATATTTTTAGATCATTTTTTAGATTTACAAGCTCTCGAGAAGAAATGCAAGTCGTTGACGATTTCAATTTGGAAGTTTCGAATTTCAAATAAATTATTAATGGAACCTATATTAGAGATATAAATATATTATTGTCACTCTATTTAATGCCTACAATCTGTGACTAAAATAACAACTTGAATGAGTAAAGCGCATCATTATTAAATGCTAAATAAATTTGCGAGATTTCGAGCGAGTAAACGACTCTTCTTTGTTTTTTTTTTTTTTTTTTTTAACACCATCTTGCTCGTGTCAAGCTTCTAATAAATATACACATTTCTAGTTATAGTTTGTAATAGTAGTTAAGTATTTTCCAACCATTTTATAAATATATTGCAGTAAGGGCAGTATAAATTGTTTATTTTCAAAGGAATCATACGCGTCTAAAATAGTTTAGAATTTTCATAACAGATGACGCGCTAATGCAATCATAAATTAGGAATATCTTAATATTGCCACGTGGAAAATTAGGGAAGACAAACTTCAGGATGAGACAGCAATTTATTTCAGCAAGAGCAAACTATGAGTGATAAATAAAAGATAAGCAAAATAGGGAAGTGTACAGAGTATAGCAAAATATAATAAATAAAATAAAATACTCTGCTAATAAAATATTGAATATTTTGTTACAACGCTCCTTCCCTACGGGAGCTTTGAACACAGCTAGCAATTATTGTAGTTACTGACATGGATCTGACGTACATCTGCCAAGGATTCCATCGAAATCTTGGAATTTTGTCCCTAATACCTTTGCGTCCTTTTTCTTGCGGTGTAAAGAGCGGCTTTGACGTCGTATCGTCTATAGGGACATCGTCATCTTGAAGGGAAGTCAGGCTTTGACACGTCGGGAGAATCCTGGAGCCAGTCTCAGAAAATGTAGATCACAGCACCCATGGCCTCTGATTCTTTTCGGCGATTCTCAGTTTGTCTTCCCTAATTTATCCAGCATCTCCATCAAAATGCCACGTGGAAAATTAGGGAATACAAACTTTAGGATGAGACAGCAATTTATTACATGCAAGAACAAATTATGAGTGATAAATAAAAGATAAGCAAAAGAGGGAAGTGTACAGAGTATTGCAAAATATAAACATAAAATATAATACTCTGCTAATAAAATAAATACTTTGTTACAATATATATGTCAGCCCATTTGGAAAATATTGCTCTTTCTGAGGTTTCATTCAAAACAAATTCTGTAGATACAAAAGCAAATATCCTTTAATTACATAACTAACCGATAGTTAATTATTTACCAATTTAGAAATATAATTATAGGATCATTCTCTGAATAGTAATGAGTAATTAAATTGAAAACTACAAAATTCTTTCCCCTATCTGCAAACATTGGTAATTAAAGACTAACTTCTTTAAAAATATTTTTCGTAAACTAATTGCAGTTCCGATCCTAATTATAAATATAGCAATTACATCTTAATTAAAAACTAATATTTTTACATTATAGGGTGTTAATTATTATTTTAATAAAAATGGATATTTAGTGTCAATTTTTTTGTCGTCTTATTAAGTGCCTTCGTTAATATTCAACATCTATTTCTTCAAGCGTGTATTTAAAAAAACTTTTTTTTTTTAGATTTATTGGGCAATATTGAAATATTGAAATAACCTCTTGATTCGTGATATATTTGGTGTCGCATGAGTTCTAAATAATTTTTCTATGTTAATAGAAAAAAAATATGTTAACAATTTTTAGGAAAACATAAATAAGCAAAATAAACATGAATTCTGAATAGAAGGTATATGGTTCAAAATAATCTATCTCTATATCTATATTTGTATTTTTAAAATATTAATATAGAATATTATTATATTATTAATATATTATAAATAATATAAATAGTATAAAATAGACTAACTATAATTTAAATCTATCATTTAGATGATTAAGGCTTTGTTACCGACACGAATCCGCTAATGTATAGTGACGATCAATAGATGGCGTTTAGTTTGAAAGTTTGTTTTGACGAGTTATTTATAATATTTTATATAATATATATTTTTTAATGTTTATAATATATATTTTAAAGTGAAAATAGAATAAAAATACAGTAGTTTATATTTACTTCACACACATATAGCAATACATCTTGTTGTGTTTCAGGATCTCCAGCTCCTACACAAAATATTTATGAAAAGGTTCCTGGAGATTCCTCTGTGATCCAGAAAAATCAATGGAAGAAAAGACGGAGAGCAGACGACACAGATAACACAGAAGTAAGACCCTTTCTCTTATAATATAATTTTATTATAATTTGAAATATATATAATATAATATAAAACACATCCAATAAAATTTAAAATTTGAGCAATCAATAAATGAATCTGTAATTAAAAAGGCATATATTGGATCAAAATATTATTTTACCAATATATCAAATGGATGAAAGCCAACCCAAATAAATACTTCCCCAAATAAATTAATATGTCATAATATACCTTGATAAAGGTTGGCGTTCAGCCAACAGAAATATTGGTAAAATAAATAATATTTTGATCCAATATATGCTTTTTCAATTAAAGATTCAACAAATTATATAAAATACGAGTATATCAAAAAAAAAATAATAATAACCTCTATATAAAATATAATAAACGTTTAATATATAAATAACAAGAGAATGTTATTATCCTTTAATAAGTAGCGCCATTTTGAACTATTTACATTTCAAAGGATTTGTAAAAAGATTTAAATTTCTTATATTTTTCACGTAATTTATTTATTTTTATTACTTTTCTATTCAATTGAATGATGCATTAGGGAAAATTAATTCCTTATTTTATCTGTCAAAATGTGTATCTTCCTTTGACAGCTTTTAAGGTTTTAGGGATCAAAAGATTTTTATTGAATTCTTCTCTTTTTTTTTTTCTGTGAGCGCAAATTTGAACGCGTCATTTTTAAAAAGTAAATATTCAGGATATATTTATGGGTATTTTATTTTTAAATAAAGCGACTATTTAAAAAATATTCATTATTTTTATTTTTAAATTTGAGAATGTATATGATATACACTTTACTATAATAGATATTTCGAAATTGAGATTTTTATATTAGTTAAAATATATTAGAACTTTAATACTAATATATCTTAAATAAAATAATATATATTTGCAAATATTTGAATTTAAAATTGAAATTCTAACAGATAATAAATCATATATATATATTTATAAGAAATTTGAACCATTTTTGACGCGTATGATTTAAATAAATCAATTTTCTACTGCCTTTTCTGCAATGCTAAAATAATATATATATATATATTTAAATAGAGCAATTAATAAATACATATTTAATTAAAAAGGCATATGTTGAATTAAAATATTGGTATAATAAATAATATTTTGATCCAATATATGCCTTTTCAATTGAATATTCATATATTTATTACAAATATATATAGTTATAATCTACCCAGTTGTGTAACCACACACAGAGATAACAAACTATCAAATAAGTATGTTACATCGCAAATGTGTATGATTTATATATATTATTAGCTGTTAAGCCATGAAATAATGCGGTAAAGCTGTTTGAAGTGGCTACCTAGGAGGTTGAGGTAAATAACAGTATAGCCAATGGCTTTCAGCATATGTACAAATATACAATATGGGTAATTGAATAACATATTAATTGGTAATATATGCTGGATGTATTGGTTTGTTCAGAATGTTCTGCGGTATTTCGAAACGAGACGCGCCTGGGCGTTAGTTTGTAAATAAATCAAAGAACATACATAATCTGTTATAAGTAAAAGACGAATTTTACCTCTATGATGTTCATTTTCTGTCAACATATTAAGCAGTAGTTTCTTTATATGCTAGGTTGTAGATGAAGTACCAGAATCATCAAAATTATATGAATATTATTATTTGATACACTTTTGAATAGCAAGAATGAATGCAATATTTTTAAACACAGTATTGTTTATCAGAACATAATGAGGAGGTGGTTTGTAAAGCTCCCCAACTCTCCGAATTCAGTGTTAAATACAAATCGTATTCGGTTTGATATCGGTAAAACTCTTATTTTCAAGTGAGGAGTTTTCAGGAATATCAAACGTTTAAAAAATCACTATAAAAGATCATCTAATGAAGCTTGGTTATATAAGTCGTTATAATGCTTTGATTATATACTTGTATAGCGTGAACTTTAACAGAGAGCCATAAATTAGCTCATGTATAAGTTTAAGATTCCCTATTAAAACATAATAAAATCCTTCCTTCAAAATTCTGATGAGTACTAGATATTGAAGAAGAATCATTTCAATTATATTGTGCGGGAATTGTGTTCCTGATGACATCGCTAGGCCCTCATTAACGGGAACAGTAACAACTTTGACTTTTATCCATACCCCATACCCTTCCTTACCATATCTCCTCTTCGAAGCTTGAAGATTTATGGGCTTAATAATTTATTGAACGGTGTCGATTTCAATTATTCATAATATATCAAAAAATTACCTTGATCAATGCTTTGCCATTAAAAACAATATTCCATGTGAAAGGAAGTTTCTAACTACCCGATAGAGAGTAAAAGATTCATGGAATAAAGAGCTCATACATTGTTCATTGAATATTTTTCATTGAAAAATCTTCAGAATTTTCAGGATAGGCACTGAATGATGCCTAACAGACTTAATGTGCTGTGCTACGGTTGGTGATGTGAGTGAGCGATCTGTCACTGCCATGCGCACAATTTGCCTGTCAGCACGTGAAGTGGTGCACTGAGGTGGATGCGATCGAACACGTCAATCCGTCGTACTTTCCAGCATCCAACGATCACATATCCGCATTACAGTTGTTTGGTTTCGTCCAACACGACTACCGATTTCCCTGAAAGATAATCCACAATCTCGGTAGGCCACTATCCTTCCTCTGTCGAACTCGAATACATGATCGAAAAATGATCGCTTTTTTATACGAGGCATAATTAATTAAAAAAAAAAACACATAAGTAAACCAAAATTGCCGAACTTGAAATTGTCGGAATCTCCATGCCATAAATAGTGATTTGAAGTGGAGCCATAGTCGCGCGTGATGTGCGTCTGAGCTGAAATTCTAATCATTTGCATATCTCATTTCCGCTTATTCATCATGTAAATATCATGTTATTTGCATGCTTCTTTCAGGGTGTTGCATTTACGGTGGCCATCAGTTTATATTATATTATATAATTAATATAATGCATTTACAACTTATGTTTTTACTTAATTTAAAAATGTGGTTAATAAATACTCAAAAAGAATAATTTTCTATAAAACAATCATCAGGCCAGTTTATAAATATGGATACGAAATCAGGCTTTAATATATTAATATATAGTCGATATAAACATAAAATTAAATTCTATTAAATACCAAATTATTCTTTGTGCGATTAGAGAGCATACAGAACTATTTCATTCATCGGTGTCCCTAGCTCAGTAAATATCTTCCTTCTCGCAGATAATAATTAATCTGAAATAATCAAACACGATTTTTGGGCTAACCTTCAATAAATTATCAAAATGCTTTTATACCACATGCTCAAAGAAAAATTAGATCCTTTTAAAGTGCAAATAATATTAAATATCTAATAAAATAAATAATATATATCAAAGCATTTCCTTTTTGGGATCCCGTCATTTTTCCGTTCAAACCTTACAATACACAGTTAATAAAAATCCACAGTGATTCAAGATTATTTTTGGCAACATTTGAAGGTCTAAAGGTGTTTCGAGGTTTCGAGGTGTTACCCTGGCAAGGAATCCCGGGATACGAGACAGATACCTTCAGAACCCCCACCTTTCTACAGCATCATACAACAGATAGTTACTGGTGTTGAAAACCTGTCTTAATTTATAAAGAGAGTTGTCAGAGATTCGTTACCTCTTTTTAAAAATATAATAGTGACTATTTGTTTGACTTGAAAGCACTAGGTTCCTAATATATCTTATTGTTAGTTGTATAGTGATCGATTTAATTGTTTCTGTTTAACACAACTGTAAATAGACGCAATTACCCCAGGCGGGATATCAGGGTGTTGAAATAAATGGAAATTCATTATAAATTTGATTATATTATAACGTAGAATTTAGGAAAGAGAAATGAAGACACTGCATTCAAGGGAGACAAATCGACATTTATAAAATATCAGAGAGGCAATGAGAGAGTAGCAAACATAAATATAAAATTTAATAATCTTTTAGGAAATTTTAATAAACATTTTAATACAATATATTACTAGGAAAAGTAATATATGATAAACTGATATATTTGATTATCTCAGAACGCGAGTGTATACAAATAAATGAATAACTCAACTATAATTTGGAAGATTCGAGAAGAATTTAACCATTTATCTCTTATATACCATGGATTGGATCTATGGCACTTATCAGTAGCAGGTAAGATGCGAATTCATAAAAAAATTAGAGATAGTTTGATATCGACCTAATATTCCAAAAAAGAGAAACCTGATGCCATTGCATATCGGCATATGGTTCGAATCATCTGAAACTTGTGCTAAATTATACTTGAATCTGAATGGGCTTATCTGTGCAGAGAATATCAAATATATGTAATTGTTTATGCATTTGATTAATTTGTTCACGAAATTTTATTAAAATGAAGAGGTGCATGGATTCACATGAATATCATTTTTATGCTCATTTCCAATTCACATATAAACTTTAAGTGAAACCTTATGTAACCAATTGAATATTAATCATATAGAAAGTAGGTTCTTATATTTTCTCCGATATGATTAGAGGGAAGAAACTACCGAGAAAGATCCGGCTTCATGGTCTGGGGTGGAATTATTTTGGACAGCCGTGAAATTCTCCACAAGGCAGAACGAACCTCTGACTGGTTCCATGCTATCCCTTACGGTATCTCCAAATATAAACTAATCTACCGGAAGTGTTTTATATTCAGATGGTGAAAAACCTTGTAATCAATACATTTTATACTCAAATATTCCTCATGAACGATAAAGTCGATCCACAGATGTCGTGTTAACGAATTATTTAACGGTAAGAATAATTGTGGGATAGATCTGAATTCTATTAAGCATATCTGAGATGCTTTAGGGAAATGAATTTAAAGAACCCAGCGTCTCTTGAAAATACTTCACAAAATTTAATATTCATCCTTTTTTAGGATCTGAATTTATTACCTCAGCCTATTATAAAGATTACAGTTAACAACATGAGGTCACACTGTGAAGCTTGGACAGTGTTAGGACGGATTATATATACTATCTCTAAGAATATGTGTAGGTTAAAATTAAAGTAATATCCTCTAAAATACCAGCTTTGATATTTTTATAAAAAGCCTTAGTGTACACCGTGGTTTCAAGCTATGGCCTTCATGAGTATATATACAAGGTATGTCCCATAAGTTCCCGGACTGGGTCCATAAAAAAATAAATAAATGAAAAATGTAAATGAATTTGACTGTTTATTATAGAAAAATATCTGGCTACACGGTGGTACCAATATCGAGGCGGTACGTGCACGCGCCCCAAAGTTATTCTAATTTATTTAAAGGTTACACATAGCGCTGCGGCGATTTTACGATGGAACGAAAATTGAAGCAGAGGATTTGCATCGAATTTTGTGTGAAACTTCAAATATCAGCAACCGAAACTTTTTATATGCTTAATAAAGCATTCCCCAAAGAGAACAATTGTTTTTGAATGGCATTCTAGATTTAAAGCTGGCAGAATTTCCATTGAAGATGATCTTCGTCAAGGACGCCCAAAAATTTCAAAGGACTGATGAAAATGTGCAAAAAATCACCGATTTGATAAAAGAAAATCCTCGAACCACTTTGCTGGAGCTAGAGCAAGACACAGGCATCTCTAAAACAACGATTGGAAGGATCGTAACCAAATCAAAAAGACTCCTGCAAAATTCATCCCAAGATTCCTCACTAATGAGCAAAAACTGTGTCGGCTTGCAACCTGTGAGGACATGTTGGAAATGACAAGAACTGATCCGGAATGGAAAGACAAGATAATCACGGGCTACGAGACATGGGTCTATGGCTATGAACCTGAAACCAAGCATCAATCTGCCGAGTGGAGATGTCAGGGTGAGCTTAGACCCAAAAAATCCAGATTATTGAAATCCAGAAACAAGGTGTTGCTGGTCGCTTTTTTGGATAAAAAGGGCATTTTTCATCACCAGTATCTTCCTGCAGGCCAAACAGTTATCAAGGATATGTATTTGGGCATTCTTCGCCGTCTAAGGGAAGCGATTCGAAAAAAAAGGCCAGAAAAATGGACTAATGGTGGCTGGATCCTACACCATGACAATGCTCGCCCTCACACAGCGCACTTGATGACTAGCTTTTTGGCGAAAAACGGGACACAAATCCTACTTCAACCACCCTATTTCCCAGACATCGCACCAAATGACTTTTTCCTGTTCCCCAAACTTAAAGCAGTTCTAAAAGGAAGACATTTTGACACCAGGGATGACATAATAGAAAAATCGCCGTTAGCATTGAAGAGCATTCCAAAAGAGGCTTATAAAAACTGTTTCGACAATTGGGAGAAACGATGGCGCTGGTGCGTTGAAGCAAGGGGGGATTACTTTGAAAAGTTTTAATGAAAAAAATTTTTAAAAATCTTACCTTTTTTTTTTGAACCCAGTCCGGGAACTTATGGGACATACCTTGTATATATATATATATATATAGGGGCGAATTCAAATTCATAAAATAGAGTAGCCATAAATGAACCTAAGAATTCTCTAAGTTGATGAAATAATAGGGCCGATCATCTTAGGCTATCATACCTGGAAAAAGTGCGATAGGATGGCATTCGTGTTTGAAAAAATCCCAACACCCTTTTGATCTATGCATTATTTGAATAAATTAATTTAGATAAATATATACATTTTCGCACACACATATATAAAAATATAAATGTTTTATATGAATATTGATTAAAATAAATATTTCGAAAAAAAAACATCATGAATGCAAACCCCACCCCGTACTTACAAAAGGTGATAGACCAGGAAGGCCTTGGTATCCATCTGGGCGTTGTATTGCCAGGGCTAGTATTGGGGCTTTGTCACTGACCCCACTCTAATAGATCGCAGAGACCTTCAACATATTACACATAGATATTTTTCAATATTTATGTTAAATGTTCATTTACCTTCTCAGTTTTATACTAAATATCTAAATACCCTGGTATAAATCTGTTTAAGTCAATGTTTAATTATTCGTTCACTCTTGCTTATACATAATCAATATCTAAAAATTGAAATTGCATTCAATATATTTTAAATCGTGTTAAAGTCTAGTATCTCTGATTTTACTTGTTAATTGGTAGAGCCGTAAAGCTGAGAGAGAATCGAAGCAGTCGCCAGGTCAAATATTGAAAAGACCCAAATTGGTACCATTCTCTTTCCATCCCGCCTGAACTACTATGGTTTCCATCTTAAAAAATGCAAAATCAAAAGGTTATCCTAAGAATTTAATTATGGTCAAAAATTATGGTTAAAATATGTACTATGATGCATTAGAGCGCCATCTGCTATTTTAATTCAAAAGTAGATTAAACTGACTAAAGCGCTGGGAGAGTTCACCACTGATGAGCCAAGCCCCCCATTAAATTTTCATTGCAGTAAGGGCAGTAGAAAAATTTCAATTTTTAAAAGAATCATACGCGTCTATAATAGTTTAGAAATTATTTAAAATTCTTGTAAACTTTCATTTTATTCATCAATTGTATGAATATATAATCGCAATTATATTAAATATTTTATACAATTACCTTAATATATAAATATGAGAACATTCTTATTTCAATATTGATAATTACCAAACTTCAAGAGAGAAAGATATTTTATTATAATTACATATTGGACTATATAACAAATTAAATCGACTTGCGTGTGTCCTGTAATAAATAAAAGGTATATTTATTTACCTCAATAAGTGGGTGAATAATTGACTGAATATGTTTGTTTGAACTAAGATAATTTAGTTCTATATAAAAATATATTGAAAGCAAATATTTAAATACATGTTATTTCTTATAAAAACAAATAATTGTTTGGTTTACTTTAAAAAAAATGTTTATGCATGCTGATTTAGTTTGCTAATAAACAAATAATCTCTTGTTTAAATAATTCCTATTTAGATTTAAATTAGTGGAAATAAATTCTCCCTATCTATTCTAGCATTAGAAATTTTAAAATTATATTGACTCTATATTAATGGTGAATTATTGTTGTGTAAATATATCTAAAAAGATGTTTTTTGTTGCTGAGTGAGCTTTAGATTTCCCTAAAAAGATTTTTTCCAATATTTTGGCAATAATATTTACTACACACAGGTATATTACAAACAAATCATTGATCAATATAGAAACGTTTCATAAAACCCTTGTCAGCTACATGAATTAAAAACCTACCTCCTACATGCAAAGGTTAATAGACTAGGAAGGTCTTGGTATTTAGATGGGTATTGTATTGCCAGCGTTAGTATTGTGAATTTTTCTCACCGATCTCATTCTGAGAATTCGCATAGATCTTCAATATATTACACAAATATTATTTTCTATATTCACGGGAAATATTTATATTCATTTTAAGTATCTATATTTCTTAGCAGTTATCTGAATCTCCTAGGCTATAAACCTGTTTCGAACGCTCTCAGAGCCATTTCTAGTCCAATCTTAATTATACGAGTACTCTTGTATATTTATAATCAATAGCTAAAATTGCATTTAGTATATTTCAAAATCATGCTAAAGATTTCAGTATCTATAAATTATAAATATTATTTATGGGTTATACAGAGTTTATAGTAACATATATGGGCACAGGATCATCAACCCCATCAAATGCCACGGATAATTCTGAAAGGGGTGAACTAAAAAAAATGACTGTGTGTGTGAAAAAGTGACTTCTTTGGTTTATATTTACAAATAAATAGTTTTAAAATTGAAAAAAGAAAAATATTAAGCTTTTAGAAAGATTACTTCATCATATAATCTGGGAATTACAACTATTTAAAAATAATATAAAGTTATTAAATGTATTTGTTATATGTGCAAATAAACATTTATGCTCTCTTCCATATGCTAATGCTCTATCTCTCTCTCCTCTATTTGATAGTTTCAATTCGAATACATAGATAACGTGTTATGTCCCTATAATTGTATGTAAAATCTTGTTATTCTGAAATAAAGTTTAATAAATGGTGCCGCCACATAAAATGATTAGCATCGAAGAAAAGATTAAAAGCTGTCGGTGACGAGTTTCTAAGGTAAAGGCTTGTCGAGCTTCTGGACAATTGCGTCTTTCAATAGGTTCAATACAAATACAACCTGTATCTGACGAGATTCCTGCTATTCAATAAATAGTTGGGTTCGTAAATATCATCATAAAATATAATTTATCATCTTTATTGCATTCATAACTATGCGAGAAAATAGTACAAATGTGAAATTGTACTGGGTAAAGGTGGATTAATTATGAAAAAACATCTCCGTTTGCGGAATAATACGTTGTTAGCTTTCCATGATTAATCAAGAATGGGTATTCGGTTAATTCTGAAATAATTAAAAATCAACGAATAGTTTATATTTATTTCGACAGATGGTGCAAGTCAACTTCCAGTTGCACGATAAGGACATGCTTGTTTCTTGATTTATAATTATATCCGGAGTGTTAGGTTCATATGTCTATGTATAGAGGTTGATTGTTTATTAGAAATTAGAAATTTTTCTTTTATAGATAAATAATGTTGTCATGAAAAACTTCAAAATTGAATTAATTCTTAATTCGATAAAGTATTTCAAAATGGATATCATTTTTCAGAGCCTTTGTTTCTCTCATTCGCAAATCCCATGTTTCGAAAAAATGCAATTATAACAATTTTCGTAGAATGAAAAAATAATTCACCACAAACAAAATTCTAACAATTCTTTCTAAAGATAAAATACATCTATTGAATTCAAACATAAATTGAACAAAATGAAAAAATAAAAATATATAATATAATAACACACACACACACACACATGAAAATAAAAGGCCTAATGCTGTTTTTTAGATAAATAAATAGCATTATATTTCCTATTATTTTAAAAGAAATCATCGATATTTCGATTTTAAAAGATGAAGAGAGGATCCGATGTAATATAAAGATATAAATCATGAATAAACCTATAAAATGTTAATTTTAATTATAATAAATGACTGAAAAAGCCACATGTCAATTTTTCTTTTGTAAATCTAACAAGCCTTGTGAAGAGATGGATTAATAAATTTGCACAAGAATTGGCAAAAAGGTTATTAATTTAAATTTACAATATTTTGCTGTAAAATATATTGTAATATGTGAATTGAAGCAACAACATATTCTGAATATCTTATTTACAAACATTTCAAGGCATATAATATAACTGAATTATCATTTAATTAAATTTCCCATATGTTGAACCAATTATGGGTTGAAACAACAGATCATCTCTTAAAATTATTTACAAGACTTTTTGGCCACCACTGTCATTTTTTTTTCAGGCAGAAAGTCTAAAAAGAAGTTGACCTTTTGCCTCCTGTTTGAAAAAGCGACAATGGATAATGATATTTGGAGTTTGACGTATCTCTATCACTAGCCAACCAACATTGATGGAATATAAGAAAATAAAACATTTAAACACGAAAGCTTCTTTTTACACATATAGCAAATTTCTACTGTTCTTACTGCATTGAAAGAACATTGAAAGAGCTTGGCTCATCAGCTGTGAACCCTCCCAATATTCTATTATTGCAGTAAGAACAATAAGAATTTGATTAATGTGTGAAATTAAACATTCGTGCTTAAATGTGTTTTATTATAATAATGATATATAATATAGAATATTCACTGTCTTTACACTTTGATTTCCTCAATAAGAAATCCAGGGTTTGGTTTATTTTCTTATTTCTTTTATTTATCAAGCTTCCGAGCTTAACATGCTCTTCAACACAGAGATCCTGAAGTACAACTCCACACAACTTCTATGGTAGTATTTCTGGATCTCCGGGTTGAAGCGCATGTTGGTCCGAAAGCTTGAGAGATAAAAGAAATAAGAAAATAAACCAAACCTTTGATTCCTTATTGATTAAATCGAAATAATGATATACTCCATAAATTAAAAATATAGATTAAGATATAGAAAACATATGAGAAATTTTATATCTATATATATATATTTTTTTTTACAAAATAATTCTCAATTTAACATGAGAATATCCATCAAACATATTGATACAAAATAGAAGCTATTAATGAGCCAGGTTTTCCAAATTTACTTACTAAACTGAATAACTTTGAATACCAGATTTAAAATTTAAAATTTCATCAATTGTTTATATTAATAATATAAAATCAGGTCACTCAAATTAGAATATCTAAGTCAGAAAAGGGGCTATTTAAGAATAACTATCATTAGAAGTTATAGGATATATGCTTATTATAATTTCTGTGTATTTTTCAATAGGTATTGAATATTTAACTACATAAAGATCATTTACAAATGGTATTTTAATGTATCTTCTAAACTTATCATTATAGAATTACTTTAAAATGGCGGATGCGCGTCAACTTTATTAAAAGGAATCTTTAATGGCAAATTGATTCTTTCCGATATAATCAATATGTGATCCTATTAGTTTCCTCAAATTTTTGGAGGTCTATAACTTATTTAAACTTCTTTTGTATATAGAGTTTATTATTATATATACAATTAATCAGTGATATGTATATTATACTTTTCACTAAATATGACATTCATATATTACCTTATGTCATGAGAATATATATGATATATTATTATAAAAAATATTTTAAGAAATCTAAATTATTATGTTGCTCCCTGAAAATTGATATTTACTAATAAAATATTATTGCTTTGTATTTAGAGTGTGCTTTGCTCGCAAGTGATGGAATCTCAAATCATTTTGCCAGTGTACATTATGTTTTATATGGAATTTGACGATTTCCTGAAAATTCAAATATGTTTTTTTTTTAATTGCTTGATATCGACGGAAAATAACATTTTTATTTAAACACACCGTTTGGGTGAATATCTCTAATTCATCGAGGGATAGACTAGAGAGAGATGTGGATATGTTGTTAAAACAACTAATGATACATCATATGTTATTTATATTATATCAAGAATAGAAGAAAATTGTAAACAACACAACATTGAAAACTTTCATATATAGTTTATTTATAGAATCTAACAGGCTATCGCGAGCCTTCAAATGTTTATATATAAACAACATATATATAATATATTAATATAATATCTCTGTCAATTTATTATAATCATAGTCTTTAATTCTCTTTCTCAAGAACAGTATAGTTAATAAACATTTTAAACAATGTATTTTCAGTTCAGACCCAAATAAAATTATTTAGAGTAAACATACCGCTGGCTTAAGAATAGGTATGAAACAATAATTGTAAGTAAACAAACCAAAATATGATGTATAAGTGCGTCATCTGTTATGAAAATTCGAAACTAATAATAGTTAGCATGAACAATGCTCATTGTATTTTTTTTGCCGTCTTAATATATGAAAGGCCCACGTCCCCATGATATTCAAATAAACCAATTGAATATTCATTCATATATCAAATTCTGGATATAAATGGATCGTATGTCTCTCTAAACTAAAATAAATATTTGTCATTGCGTTTTGAAAAATGTGAAGGCATAGGCAGCTGCTATGCTCGTCTAAAATATTGATGGTTCAACCACGGAAAACTGTAATAATGAAGGGTTAAGAGTTATAAAAAGTATGTATTTAAAACAGATTCCTAATCATAGGATTTAGTTTATAAGATAAATCTTTTAAATATTTAACTTTATTATTTGTAATCATGGAAAAATTCGTGATTAAAAAAAAATATATATTTTATCTGTGTGTTTATTTTTTTTATTCTAAACCCTCAAGGGAAAAACACAGCTTTTGTTAAAATAGACGTATATACACCTATAAGTTTTATATTGACCTCTTCTTCAATTATGCTGATCCATTCTGGGAAATCTGTACCATCTCAGATTGATAGACTCCTAAACTCTGCCTCAAGTTTTAATCCATAATTCTCTCGACATTTAGAACCGCTCCGATTTCACATAGAGACCGCAGGATCCATTACATTTTCCCTATTTGTCGAAACTAAGTTTCATGGGTTTAATAACATAATGTGAAAATATATGTATAGCCTTTCTTAATTAACTTCTTGGTGTCGAATATATTCATACATGTATTCGATATATTCGGATATTTTACTCTGAGGAATGATGATTTATATATATAATATTTTCATATACATTTGAATAACATCATAAATATACATCTTGTTTCATTTTAGATTTCTATTTTAGTGCTTCTTCCTGAAAAAAATCTCAAAATTATTGTTTGTTTATAATTTTAAATGAAGTTTCTCCCTTCTATATATTTATTATGGAAAAGGTTTATTCATAATTTATCTATTGAGTATAAAACTTCTTTGCGACAATATTCTGAGGTCTCGGATAAAACATCAATATATAAATGGAAACACAAAAATCGGAATTTCGGAATAGGCCCAGGAATAAATAACGAGATGTCGTTATATACATTGGCGATACAAATATGATATTTTCCTACATGTATATAAATATATAAATGTATTACCACATTTTTGATATATAAAAATATATAATTACTTTGAAATATTTATTTAATGCTTTATATATTTGGCACAATAATTTATCCTTTTTATATTTTTAATTATCCCTAGTACACGTGGTACAGGCCATGATAATCATGGTGGCTAGTTAGCGACTGCTTATAATTTATCCTAAATTTATTAGTCTACATTTATCACTTTTTTATATTATAAATATGTTTACAAAGCATTCTTAACGTTTTTTTTATGTTTTCGATAAACATTCTATATATTTCAGAAGACGAACAATATTTTTATGGGTTTTGAAAAAACGTGAAAAATATAATGTTTTCTATATCTTTTTATATAATTTTCTCTCTCTCTTTCATCCGAGGAAATATATTTTCTAACAAAAACTTCACTGATTATCTAAGAGAGTATATTGGAACTTTATTTATTATATTTCTAGAAAAGGATGTTCGCTTTTTCATCATACCTCCAAAATCTGATAGGATTATAAAACATTAACACTATCGATGGGGTTATCTGTAATGAAAGCATCTTTATTTGTTTTTGAGCAGTGGAAGGATATCGGCCAAAATATTTGCTTTTAATAAAATAGAGGATCATATTTCTACATGTTTCTTGAAGGCGTGAAAGAAACGTTTTATTATTATTATATATATTATTATTTTTTTGAAAAATATTCTCCTCCTCCTTCAATGCCTTCCACTACTGAGGGTGAACCACATGGTCTCTCCATACTTCCTCCAACATCCTCTTCATCTCCTTGTAGGTGTGTCGTCCAGTTGATTGAAAAATATCATAATATTTTAATGAATAAACATGTCACTTTATCAGATGTACACTCCTCTACTTCAGTGTATCTCTATTAAGTTTACCGTGTTGTGCAGGGTCCAGCCCTACCGGACCCTTCTCTAGGAGCCTCCTCGTCCTCCCTCAGTCCCCAGGTGGTGCAGTCCGAGGTTTGACACCAAAGATATTTGTACAGAGAGTCTAGTTTTCTAACCAAACCATTTGTACTATTCTTTCACCTCTTCTTTTTAACGTCAACTCTTTCATTGGATGTTTATAAAATAGAAATAAAAGGCATTTATCTTTTAACTTGTATGTGTCTATTTCTCTCTCATTACTACATTTTATTTTAAAATATACAATTTTCATTCTCTATGTATAGGCATTTATAAATGGTGATTTAACGACAACATCGAGAAATAGAGATTGTATTTGATATTAACTTTAAGATGTGTATCGACATTGAAAAAAATGAGTATTTTTACAGATGTAAATACCACGAATATTAACAACCTTATCTATATATAAATATATACTGATATTTATGCTATATTGAAAAAGAATAATTATTTCAATGGATAAAAGCTTATCATATTATTTAGCAATAATTTACATAATCTACTGTTTTAAATGTTATTATATGAAAACTCTTAACAATATTTACATTAATTATTGTCTTACACATTTATATATGCTTTTCTTCTATATGATATTAGATATTTAAAATTATTTGGTGGTCTATGAATATATCCGTCGCCTTTAAATGTAAAGTATGGAAGACAAAGAAACCTAGAATTCGAACCTCGCTTTTGTTATTCTCTACATGAACTGATTTCAGCAGGAAATAAAAGCATAGATATGTAGATAAAATGTACATTATCTTGAAATGTCATCATTAAACTTGACCGATATTTCTATCAACACAGAACGCCCGTGCGCGCTGACGCATTTTGACAATGACGGCAAGTTGACGAGTTTTTTTTACCAGGTGAGTCTAAACATCCAATAATTTGGCTTGGTAGTTACCTTAAAAATTGTTTTTAAAATATGTAAGTAGAAATTATTATTTTACTGAATACTTTATTTATTAGAAAAACGTCTATCTAACCTAATTGTGTACTTATATATTTAAAGACTTATTTACAAAAAATATATATTACATTTTTTAAAAATTTGATTTCAAATAATTTAATTATAACATGCGCAATTTTTCTCGTGTACAGCCTTTAAACTCGGAAAAACAGCTATAGGGTAAACCAGGCGCGCTCAAATACATTTGCCACCAAATTCCAAGAAAGAATCCTACAAGGCAAAATGGGGTTTGTTCAATCGGTTAGAAATATCTCAGAGGCAGTGGTCGCGGTATAATTAGCAATAATATGATTTAAACCTCCAAAATAACGATAAAGGTTATCTCCTTAGTGACAAGTTTGTTAAAGAGTGTTTCATCAATACCATGAGACTGTACGAAAGATACTTGTTACATGATAAATGGAAATGGGTAGTTTTCCTATGAGTATATCTGAATGACACCCACAAACATTGAGCAATTTTCGATAGAGAAAAATAAAATCAAGGCATAATCTGACTTTGCTAGGTAGTGTGTATAAATTATTATTTCAACGAAATTCATAATATCGCCAAGGATAATGCTCTCAATAGCAGATTTCCAACCCGCCAAATGGCTTTCAATGTCAAAATAAACTCAACCTAACTTTAAAGCTAATGTAATCAATCCAATCTCAATCGATAATCGTTCTAGTTTGCAGAGTGTGAAACATCAAAGTAGACATGTACAGGATTTCAAGAAAAATTTCCATGTAATCGAGATATAGATACACTCTCTCAAAAGGAAGTTCAAATTCAAATCACTCTATTTTCTTCTATCGCAATCATATTACTTAATGCATTCGTAATATAGTATTGAAAGACTTTTTTTAGTTTGTTAAAAAGATATTTTATGCATCCAAACAGTATAGAAAGACTTTTTAGCCTGCATATAAATATGCTAGGAAATCCCATATACAAGTCATATTAAAATTCACTTTTGTTGAAGATAAGGCATAGAGCTATTGATTATAACCATGGCTCTCATGTTGAATAGAATCGATGATGGTCCAAAAGGTATATGAATGAATAACATTTATATAGTAATTTTAATCTACCTTAACTTTCTGTGAGAGATTTGTATATATATATATATGTATGTGGCCTCGCGCTGATTGCTTATAATAAAGAAGTAGGAAAAAGGCCTAACGACTGCTTAATTGTCATTTCCAGATATTGAAACTTTGGAAAAATTTATTATACGACAAATAGTCGACAGGATTCAAACTTGTTCGCGGAAATTTTACTTATTCTCAAGGCATGGGAAAGAGGAAGGTAAGCCCAAAAAATACTTCATTTATTAATAAAACTGATCTCAAAGAAAATTCGAATATGGAATATTGCCCTAAAGATTTGATACCAAGCTTTAACCCTGAAGAAGGGCTTAAATACTCACAATGGCTGAAGGTTTTCAACCAACAAATCAAGCTCCGGAATATCAAACAAGAAGATGCTCTTTTCATGATACCCACTCTTTTTAAGGGCAATGCTCTTGAGATTTATGCCACAATTTGTGACGAAATTGACACCTTGGAAGATTTACATTCTAGGATGATGACCTTCTTCCCAGAGTTTGAACGCGGGCTACATAAAAAGTTCTGGCAACTAACTAAGCAAGAGACGCAATCAGTTCGTGGTTATTATTTTGAAAAGGTAAAAATTGGCACACAACTACACATGCCAAAGGATTTAGTCTTGGAATCCCTTACATCTGGTGCCGGCCCACTCGAGAAGTTTCTGATTGCTTCCTCGCCACATTCCTTAGAGGACTGGCTTCGTATTGCCGAATCTTTGGAGCACACAACTCAACAAAGAGACGGAAGATGGAATAACGGACGGAGGAACAACTTTGCTGGAGGAAATCGCCCCAACATGGCCTCGCGGTGGCGATCTATCACGCCGCAGCATGGAGATGTCAACGCCGGCCAACTCCACGAACCTGGCCATCCTGGGACTTCATCCATCGGCCTACAAAGTGCGTCGAACCCCGGTAATCAAGGCCAAGTGGGATGCTGACGGTGCCCGGGGATCAGAGCGGATGTGGGGGCAGCAGACTCATGGTTCCTGGGTATGTTTATGATTCTTTTTGATTCAGGTAGTGAGATTAATATTTTACCTACTCATTTTTTGCCCAATAATTTTTCAAATAACATAAATATTTCTAGTTACGACAAAATAAGTACTGTATCTAATAATGTTAACATAAAAAGCCAGATTTGTTTGAATATAAAAATTGGAATTATAACTAAAAATATTTTGTTTTATATTATTGATAATCCTAATTTGAACTGTTTGATAATGTCCACAAAGTACCTAAAATATTTTAAACTAAAGATTGATTTTGATAAAAATGTTATTATACAAAATGATGGTGTTTTATCTAATTTTGATTATACTTTTTCTAAAGAAGAACTTGATGCCTTACAATATGATAATTCTAAAAATTATTTAAGTCTTGTTAGATCTGCTAAATATTGCAACAAACATAATTATTGTTTAAGACCATCAGGGAAATGTAATCGTATAAAAAATGTACATGCCATAGGTAAAACTATAAATCAATCTAACATATATTTTCCTTCTTGTTTTAAATCGAGACCTATTTATCAACCAAACTTCCGACCTTTGCCTTTACCAAACTCAGAAGATAGTTATATACATAATGACGTCAGACTTGGAAATAATTTCCATGTTTTGATGAATGACTATGATGATATTTTTGGTGAAAATAAGTATAATGTTAGACCTTTAAAGGTAGATCCCCCGAGATTAACACTCAGAGATAAGACTCCTGTTTGTCTCAGACCTTATAGACATAATCTAAAGGATAACGAAACAATTAAAGAACAAATTAGTCAGTTGTTGAAATATGGCATAATTAAGCCTGCTTCATCACCATACAGTTCGCCAGTAACCCTAGCCCGTAAAAAAGGAGAAAGTGATAAGACTAGACTATGTATTGACTTTAGAAAATTAAATTCAAAATTAATAGGTGACAGTTTTCCAATTCCGTTAATTGAAAATATCATCCAGAAGGTTCAAGGGTCGAAAGTATTCTCATGTCTTGACATTTTAAGTGCCTACTGGACTGTTTCCTTGCATGAAAAGGATCAATACATGACATGTTTTACCACCACAGAAGGTTCCTATCAATGGTGTAGACTACCATTTGGTCTACGTACAGCTCCCGCCATCTTTAATAGGATACTTAGTTCAATATTACAAAAATATGACCTTAAAATTGTAATTTCTTATTTTGATGATATATTGGTTTTTTCAAACGATACGCAATCCCATTTGGAACATCTTAAGGAAATATTTGAAATTCTACAAAAAGAGGGTATCCAACTTAGGAAGGAAAAGTGTTTATTTTTTATGAAAAAGATAAATTATTTAGGTTATGAAATTTTTGGAGACCAAATGTCTCCCTCAGGCATTAATGTTGATATAATTAAATCATTGCCACCTCCTCGTAATGTTAGGTGCTTAAGATCATTTTTAGGAAGCGTTACACATTATGCTAAGTTTATAAATCATTTTAATAAATTAAGAGCTCCCTTAAATAATCTTTTGAAAAAAGATATAAAATTTACATGGACTGACGAATGCCAAAAAAGTTTTGAGGCTCTTAAAGAAGCATTAGTTTCAAAACCAATCCTCCAAATTTATAATCCGTTATTAACTACGCATATCTTTTGTGATGCTAGTACTGCAGGTTTAGGAGGCGTGCTCAAACAGGAGTATCCTGATGGCACAATGAAACCCATAGCGTTTTATAGTAGGGCCTTAAGGGGGGCAGAATCCAAATATACCATCACAGAGCTGGAATTATTAGCAATAATAGAAACGTGCAAGAGATACCATCCCTACATTTCAGGTCAGCGGGTAATAGTTCACACTGACCATAAAGCATTAATTTGGTTAAATAATTTCAAACATACAAATGGTAGACTATTTCGATGGTCATTAAGATTATCAGAATATGATTTAGAATTCAAATATAATAAAGGATGTGAGAATTATGAAGCTGACATGTTGTCCCGCTTACCATATTCTTGCTTCCTATCCATACAAGACTTAAAAGAAGGACAAGAATCCTTAGCTAAGCCTTCATCTAAATTATATTTCAATAAAGACAATATCACTTATATTCGATTAAAAAATAAAGATAGAGTAGTAGTACCACCAGCCTTACAACAAGAATTGATAATTAAGGCCCATGAAAGTTTAGGACACCCAGGTATTAGTGCAATGGCTAGGGTAATATCAACACAATATTATTTTAAAGGTATGATAGGTAAAATAAAAAATTATATTTTGAAATGCAAAACATGTCAATCTGTAAAGAAGCCGACTACACCTTCATATGGACTCATGGGTACTTTACCGCTGGCTGAGAAACCATTTGATGTAGTTGCTCTTGACAGTATTTTAGGCTTAGGAGAATATAATAGTACAAAAAATTGCCTTCATGTAGTAGTGGATCATCACTCTAGATACATTTGGGCTTTTCCTTCTAAAAGTACCTCGATAGCAACGTATATGAATATTATAAATCAATTATTAAGTATAGGTAAGCCAAAGATTATTGTTACCGACAGACATCCCTCATTTGTCTCCAAAAGATTCAATAAATTCATACAGGAAAAAGGCATAAAACACGTTATGACGTCCCCTTCTCATCCACAATGTAATGAGCTGGTAGAAAGGGCTAATGCCACTATCATTTCGAAGTTAAGACTCCACCATCAACAAAATCCCAGAATTCCATGGCACAAACTATTACAAAAAGCATTAGAAGAATATAGGAATACTCCCCATTCAATAACTACAATTCCTCCCGTTTATTTACTTTTCGGCATTGATCCATTTTATACCAGTGACCTAACAATAGCCTAACCCCCCATAGAAGAAGCTAGGAAAACCGCCAATGATAACACAAAAAAACTGCATCTTAAATTAGTCAAAAGATATAATGAATCCCATAAAGCGCCCAATTTAAAAATAGGAGATAAGGTACTGTATAAGATCCCTTACCAATCAGGCCAAGGTAAACTTATGCCAGCTTTTTACCCAGAACCTTATACGATAATTGCCATACCTTCCCCCCAAACAATAGAAATAGATAAGCCATGTCAACCCGAAAATAAACGTACAACAATAGTTAATATTTCTAAAATAAGACTCTGGGAACCAGTATTTGAAGATACCGAGGAAAACCTAAAAACAATTTTTCCATTTCAAGAAGAGGACCTGGAACAATGCTTGGGCACTTAGCTTAACAAGCAAGTTTTTCCACTACTAACCCTAAATTTTGCATACTTCCATTCAGCAATAAAAGTTGCTATTGAATGGGATTATACCTATGTGTATGAGGGTATGTAAACATGTAGTGCTTGATATTCAGAAATTTTTCCCCAGTTATCTGCATTATGTTAGTTAAGTTTTTGGGCACCTTTTCTGTGATCCCAACTAACAGAACTTTGGTCATCCTAACACATCTAACATCTTTTCTTGTATATAAAATTATTG
Source organism: Cordylochernes scorpioides (assembly GCA_030710605.1). Lineage (NCBI taxonomy): Eukaryota > Metazoa > Arthropoda > Arachnida > Pseudoscorpiones > Chernetidae > Cordylochernes > Cordylochernes scorpioides. The sequence goes on along the minus strand of CP092864.1, from coordinate 77,384,035 downwards.
TATGTATAGTTTTTTTTTCTCTCTTTTTCTCTCTTTTTTCTTTGTTGTTCAAAATATATCTTTTCCTTTACCATCCTTCCCCTCCCAGCCACCATTGTAAAAAAAAAAAAAGAAGGGAAGTTTTTTTGTATTATTATTTTTTTTACTCTTCGTGGGGGGTAGTGATATATTTTGTATATAGTAATCTTTTATTTTTGTCTAAATTGTTTCACAAATTGCCAAATACATTTTTTAAACATGTAAATTCATTGTTGTTTTCTTCTGGCCGGCACGGAACATTTTGCAAATATGTAAATTTAACCAAGAATTTTTTTTCTTCTACGCCCCTCACGTCAGTCGCTTCTCAAGTCACAGTGTGTGTGGCCTCGCGCTGATTGCTTATAATAAAGAAGTAGGAAAAAGGCCTAACGACTGCTTAATTGTCATTTCCAGATATTGAAACTTTGGAAAAATTTACTATACGACATGTATATATATATATATATATATATATATATATATATATATATACTAGCGGGTGTACCCGGTCCCGCCCGGGTTTTACTCGAGGGAATGTTTGTAGTCTAGTATGTTGATATAATAAATCTATCTGAATATTAGGAAAGGTCAGGTAATTTTTTGTAGGGTGATGCTCTGAAAAAGAACGCTATACCACTTTATCACTAAACAAATTGGCGAGTCAAAAATAAGCAACCTAAACAATCCATTAGCTTTGCAAGATAAGAAAAGAAATAGAGAAATGCATGCAAAATTCTCAACACAAATCAAAATCTTTAATCCTCAGAAGTAATGTATATTAGGTAGGATGAGGTTTATTTTGTTTCTATTACATTACATCATCTTTAAATCTCAAAGCAGAGCAAAACTGGCATACCCGAGACATTTGGCCTATATCGACAGATGAATCAGCTTTATAATCAATATGGGCATTATACTGCAAACCTGAAAACGGCTTATGAGTCCAAAGCTGAATACGCTGAACAGGAACTTGCATAGTTTGTGTAGTTGCGACGCGGGCTTCAGAATACCTAAGACGGCGAAGCGCACGACGCGTCTCACTTTGAAGTGGTGTCTCAATAGCTCTAGCATTCCTATATCTCCTGGAAGCAGCCGTATTCCTACCAAGTAAACGTCGGCTGTGGCGAGGCATATTCTGAAAAAAAAATTAGATTGAGATCAATAACAAAAGCTTCAAAACCAGCAATTTCTAAACAAAGCATAAAAATTTCCTGTCTTTTTGAGGTAAAAATACAAATTTTTATTTTTATATTAAAAATAACCTTCAGATATGTTAAAAAGATTTAAAAAACTAAAATCATAATATTATATTACCAAAAAATTAATGTACAAAACCAGTTATCATTAAAAAGCTTCAAAAATAGACCAACCGCTGGATATGGCAATGAAAAAGCATGCTTTTTTGAGGTAAAAAATAGAAATAATTTTCTAAAATACAAAATACAACCCCTGTATGTTAAAAAAACTATAAATAATCTAAATATAAAATATTTAATCAAATAAATTAAAATATCTTTAAAAAGATTTTGAAAAAGGACTTCAAAAAGACAAATAAATGAATCCGTTAAAGAAATCCCTTGCTTATTTAAAAATATAAATAACCTATTTTTTAGATACAACCCATATATGTAGAAAATATAATAAATAAACTGTATTTAAAAGATCAAAGCAATAATTAAAAAATTCCATAAGAAAATTTTAAAAAGGACCTCAAAATGACCCATAATTGAACACAATGAAATTGCTTGCTCTTTTTTGCGATTAATAATTAAAAAAACCCAAATATTTTAAAAAACACAACACCTATATGTTATAAATACCACAAATAATTTGTATTTGAAAGATCTAAATAATTAAATAAAAATTTCTTAAGAAATATTTGAGAAGGGCCTCATAATGACAATCACATAAACATATCAATAAAATATCTTGCATCTTAGTGAAAAAAATAGAAATAACCCAAAAATAGTTTACAAAACAGCCCATATATGTGGAAAACACCATAAATAATCTACTTTTAAGATATCTAAGCAATTAATTAAAATTTTGTTAAGGTCCTCAAAAAAGACATAAAATTGAGCACATTAATGAAATTTCAAGCTTTTTAGTGAAAAAAAATAGAAATAACTCAATTTTTTTTTTACAAAACAACCCATATAAGTGGAAAACACCATAAATAATCTGTTATTAAAATATCTAAACAATTAATTAAAAATTTTGTTAAGGTCCTCAAAAAAGACATAAAATTGAGCACATTAATGAAATTTCAATCTTTTTTTGTAAAAAATAATATAAATAACCTTAGTCTTATAAAAATACTAACCACGTAAGTTAGAAATAGCATATATAATCTGTTTATAAAATAAAAAAAAAATAAATTAAAATTAGCCTAAAAATTTATCTAAAATATAAAATTGATCTCATCAAGTAAGACTTCAACTTGTTTTGGTATAAAATATCAAAACTATAAAATAAAAGTATCTTACCATGTATAAAAGTTATAAAATATATATAAAAAAGATTAAAACTAATTTTCCAAGAAGCGCAAAAGTGTAAACACTTTTGAAAAGCCTAAAAATTTATCTAAAAAATAAAATTGATCTCATCAAGTAAGGCTTCAACTTTTTTTGGTATAAAATATGAAAACTATAAAATAAAAGTATCTTACCATGTATAAAAGTTATTAAAATATATATAAAAAAGATTAAAACTAATTTTCCAAGAAGCGCAAAAGTGTAAACACTTTAACTCTGTTGAATTTTTTTGTATTTTATCGATAACAGCAAAGTTATGTATGTTAAAGTTAGGAAAAATATTTTGATGTTAAGCAAAACCTGCTCCATCTCGTTTTACATAAATGTTGAAAATTTGGTCGAAATTGATGCATTGTAACGAAAGTTTTTAGTGATGTCCACTTATGAAATTTCCATTTTATTAATATAGATATATATATAAAAATAATATTATATTTCCATATTCACACAGATACAGATTGAAAATTTATTATATTGAAATGTAATGGAAACTCTTATTTCTGAGTGTAGCTCTGATATAGAGTGGATAATTATATTTAATAATATACAATAATATAATCAAATATTTATAATTTCATTAATATATTAATAACAGACACAGCACATTTTAAATTAACTAGTTCCTAATTATCACAAGAGAAATGCTGCAAGATTACCCGTTGCAAATATTTAAGTTTCTAATTTGACGTGAAGAATAAATGGAAGCTCTTATTTTAATTGATGGTTGGACGCTCTGACAAGATAAAATATCTCTGAGCCTACCAACATTTTTCACATCCTTTTTTTTCTTTATCTTTATTCACACTATTAAATAGCTAAGAATTAATAGCGAGTATTTCTGGTAAACTCTGCTCTAAGAATTATAGCAAATTTTCATATAGATAGATCGTATTTATAAAATAACTTTATTGAAATTGATATTTTGGAATCTATAATATCAGTGAACGTTCTTACTATTGACATGATGCCATATATTCTGTATATTAATGCTTTAATGAAAAGGATAAACACTTTTGAAATAATCATCATATATAATTTGAATAATTGAAAAAAAACTATTCTAAGCGAACTATCAGATGAGCGAGACCTTCTTAGTAGAACAAATCCCCTTAGCGACAACTTTCAAAACATTCCACCTCCCAAAGATATCACTTCTATGAGAAACCACTTCTGTAAACGGCCACTTCTTTATGATTTCACCTTCCTTAGCGGGTATTTCTTTGTTAAATCACCTCCTTGAGTGTCCACGTAGATAAGATCCCACTTCCCGGAGTGGTTACTTCCATGCAAAAAGTCCTTCTTAAATGTAGATTTTAAATGGAAAGCCACTTCCTTGAACGACTACTTCCCTCACAAAAAAATACCTAAGCGACCACTTCCCTGAGAAATCTCATCCCTGATGGACAAATTTTCTATTAAATCATCTTCTCGAATGTCCACTTCTATAAGAACCTTCTTCCCTGAGGGACCACTTCCTTGAGGAATCCCATTTATAAGCTGCCATTTCCATGAGACACAACCTCCCTAAGCGACCACATTCTTGAGAAATATCATCCCTGATAGACAAAAGCCCTATTAAATCACCTTTTCGAATGTCCACTTCCATAAAAAAGAAACGTTCTCCCTGAGAAACCATTTCTTTGAGAAATCACATCCCTGAGCCGACACTTTCTTGAGTAAAAATTCTTTGAGCATCCACACCAAGAATGAACCATTTTCCTGTTTGTCCAATTCTATCAGAAACTACCTCGTTGAGAGTCTACCTTCCTGAGTAACTACTTCCATGTATAATAACTATACTAAGCAATAACACCCTTATCTACTACTTCCATGAGCAGTCTTTTGTTAAAATAAAAATGATTAATCCTGACACAAGAGAGTCCAGAGTCCTGGAGTGTCTATGTTTTAGGCCACTTTGAGCGTTCACTTGTAGGATCAATAAATAATTAGAGTGTTTTCTATTCATTCTATAATTCAGAATAACTCTTGAAAATTTATATTTCAAATTCACCTCTACATTACTAATTAGAAGGTCTATAGAAGTAGTTCAAACCAAAATTGCAATATATTAGCGTTTTATATAACATTTAGTTTAATTTATATATAAAATATAATATACATGTCATATTAGGACATTATAAATTGAAATATATAGTACATTAATTCCAAATTTATATTATATTATATAAAATAAATTGCAAGCCATGTTATACCTCCATGATATAATATAATGGAGAATAAATCTGCTCTCAAAATAAAGTAGTTTTTTACCTTCAAGCCTCCTTTCAAAATGTTTTGTTTATATAAAACATACTCAGTAAAACTAGTTTTCTTTAGCAGTTTTCTTAGGCTTCCTTTTGGCGCTTTTATAAATGTTTATTCAAAATGTTTTATTTATTGAAGGAGAATTGTGTTGTATATAAATATTTCCCAATTTTCTAACCAATCTAAAACCCCTACTCCCTTTATATTACACGTATATATATAATATATTAGTTGAGTTTTCTCTCTGTGAAATAAAAATTAGCTCGAGAAGTTAGAATGGAATAATAATAAATTTTAATAATCCACTATGTTAGAAATGTGTGTAAATATAGTTTTATGTTTAGATATTTTGAAATTAAATACACACTATTGGGAATTTTGCCATGAGAATATTGATTTATATAAATATATCTCACCTCTCCCGTCAAAATAGACACGGAATCTATGCGTCATATCATGTTTGATTCTAAAATTCGGATTGGTGATATAATACTAGCTTTGGAAATTCAGGAAGGTGACCTGGATACCATGGTTTTAGAATGAATTAGAATTTATTCATCTTCTATTTTGATTTCTGGTCAGTTGTATTTCTAAAAATGGTAAACATTTATTTTCATCCATTATGAAATAAAACCGAAACAATAATCTATTACAAATCAACCCACACAGGAAGCTACCTGAATTTCAATTCTTTTGGTCTCATCCATCATAATTTTTCGTAGTTAAAGCACTTTACAAGAGGTTGACAACACATTTTACAAATAAAAACGAAACAAAAATTGAAAGAGCAAGAATATTTCAAGAGACCTTAGAGGTAAATATTAACCTAAACATTTTATTTGAAAGCAATTCTATATGCCTAAAATTCCTTACAAGAACAATAGACTTATCTCAACCCCGAACATATTTTAATCCTTACCCTACAACTATGGGTGCGAAATAATAGCCAGAAGTTAAAAAAAAACTAATATAACAAGATGATATCAACAGAACCTAAGTTAAAGAAACATCTTCCGTCACCTCGACATAAAATAGATTTGTAAGCCAGAAGATAGAACCAATATCATTTAAAAAATACCATGTAAATCCTGCAAGGTCATCTATATTATAAAAACCATAAAATATCTATCATAAATAATTAACCAACATAAATCAGCGCTAAAATACCAGAGTCCGACATCCCTACTAGTTGATAACACCTTTACCAATAGTAACACCCAGACTTCGATAAGGAATCTATAATATATCAAAATATCAAAGACATTGCAGATTATTTGAAGAAAGCTGTGTGGAGCACATTATAAGGTAAAAATAGTATTAATATACCATTAATAGTAATATTTGCCTGACGCATTCATTCAGTTTAGAACATCTTAGATTAATATATTATTTATATATTTATTTTTTTTCATTTTGTGTCAATTTTAGATATTTATTCCCCGAGTTGTTTTATTTGTCATTGTTAATGGATTTCAATTATTTGTTATTGTTTTTATTAGTTTAAGAGTTATATATGTATTATTGTTTCCCTTTTTTATATTTATTTTTGTTTAGAATACCTGAAGAGCGCGACCTGCTGTGTGTTTCAAAACAAAAAGTTCGTAAATGATGGACGATTGGTCCATTAAAATATTGGATTGATAAATATCCTATTAAATCAAAACAATCCTTATTTTCAAATTATTGATATTAGGGATCAATCTCTATATTCGAATATATATATATGTTGTAAACAAAAAGAGATTCCTATTTATTTTTGATTATCTTGAGGATTATGCCATGGTAATTATTTGCTGGTTCTTTTTAGTACTAAATGGTATTGGTAATGCAGTCGTGGTTAAAATCTTGATAATATAACAATAAAAATCGTTTTGATCAGTAATTGTTTTGATTGAGCTGAAGAATTAAATAAAAAACATAATTTGAAAAAAGTACTGCCTGGCTTAAGGCGTAAGAATAAAAAAAAATGAAAGGCTTATTTACATAATTTAGAAAAATATTTGAGCCGGCCATCGAGAAACAACGACAATCGGTTTTATATAGGGAAAGTCCCGACATCTGATGGTAGATAAAAACAGAATATTTGAATATATGAAATATGATTTCAAATAAAATAATATTTCATATAACATTAATACGGTCAAATATCTTTCTAATATAGACCTCGTATGTATATATTGTCGAAAGAGCTGAAGAGTTTCACCATTGATGAGCTATTTCCTAATTATCCACTTCATCCTCAATTATTCTCTTGCTTGATTTTAATAAATTGATTTTACTTGATGTCAGTTAAAAAATAGTGAAGTAACTCTAACATTTCTAAATATATAGGATATTTTCTCTATCGCTAAAAGCTAATCACACATTGTTTTCTTATATCGGAATCAATTTGATGAAATATAATAGATCATCTATAAGATGAGAAAATATTTAGGAAAAAATGATAGTCATTTATTTGGCAATATTGACAAAGACGTAATCATCGTTACACCTGGTGCCAATTGTCCTCTTCATTCGACCACTTCAATGTCACTTTAGGTGAAGAGAAATTTGGCAAATATGTTAGTAATATTGAGTTGATATCATTTTTGTCAAAATGCATCAACGATATGGAAGAAATTGGGCAAAACCTTCCATTTTTCATATAAATCGAAAGACTATTATGAAATATTTTTATGAAAATAAGAATAAAGAGATATATTACGGTGTAATTTATCTTCAATATTAAAATAATTTAATAAATATCGTGCCGTTTCAGAAATGCAATATATCATTTAGTTTCATAATAATGGCCTTTAGAGAATATACTATAAAAATGTCAAATATTTCATATAAATATAGTTTTATTTTTCTGCAGGACGATATTAATGTACGACGAGTTTATCTTTCCTGTTTGGAAATGCTTAAAAACGATTAATTTTGTTCTTAAGTGTGTTCAAATTGCAAACGCGGTGATTATAGAATGTGAAGCCACAAAATTTTCAAATTCTGACAAAATATTGTTTAGGATCATCATCTGTATAGAGTAGTAAATTCCCATGAGGGGAGATATGAAATAGGTAAAATTTGCCAAATTAACACTCTGGAAAATTGAAATATATTCGTGTCCAAGAAAATATCCCTTCCGTATTACTATACTACACGTTTAGGCAGATTCAAACTAAACTGATGGACAAAACTTAAGAAGGTTGTATCTTTTAACATGTATATCGTGATTCAGACAATAACTATGAAATTATTTCAATAAACAGTTTTCCTCGTCTCTTTCAAAAGTACATCCTCACAGTGGATTCAAGAAGCCGAACGGGCCTCTGGCACATCTGTAAGTTCAAAATTCGAAAGGCCTTCTATATGTGCAGATATGTAGTGTACTTGCAGTAAAAGCTATCAATAACTAATAACCACCAAGGCTATCATGACATGTACCACATGTACTAGAGATTATATTAAAATACGTATATTTAGTAAATAAAAATTATTTTCTAATTTTTTAATCAATATTTATAGCGAACTGATTCCATGTCAAATAGAAACTTTAAGGATCCACAGGCAAAAAATACACTTGGTTTCACAAATCATCAATAAAATTTAATGCCGTATTTTAAATTCAGGTATTGTGTAGATGTTCATTTTATAAAAACACCTGTATATAGGCATTATTTAAACTTTTAAGTTACATCTAATTATATATATATATACAGTATATGGAAAAAAAGGCATTTTTTGGATCAAAAATATCATTTATTTTACCAATATTTCAGTTGTCTGAACGCAAACCTTTATCAAGGTGTTATAACATATTTAAAGCGCATCAACAACAAACTCAGGGCCACATAACGTCAACAGAATTAAGTTTTAAAAATATTTTATTTAATTCAATGGGGATAACAAATTTGATATATATATATTAGATATTAAAAAGGCATAAACGAATGAATTAAATATGGATTGCTCTATTTTCAAAACAATATATATGGTAGTTAATCTAGTTGAAATAAGAAATAAAAAATTGAGAATATATGTAAAATATGAGTTTAGAATATCAATAGAATGTAATGAAAACAGAAGAAACCACAGAACAGCACGTAGAAAGAAAGCCCTGTAATATAACATTCATTAGACACAGCTAATTGCTTTGGCCGCCTGGAATTGGGCTTTTCTCCTGAGACATCCTATTTGCTAGGCTTACAAACCATTCATTGCCACTTCTAATTGCGGAATATATATTCTTTAGGCTTCAATGAATGCATTTTAAAACTGTATATATTTATTTTTGTTCTCTGGATCAAATTGAGATGGTTTTGATACCGTCATTAAAAAAGAAGAACTTTCTTTTCTGTAGATGAATTTTATATATTTTAACACTTATTTCAAATTATAATTTATGTTTGATCAACCTAAAATTTGAACATTAACAAATTTTATATCAAATTATTTATCACTTATAAAGTGAGAATGATTTATTTGTAAAATATTTTATTTCTGGACAATTTCACACACACAAGTACTAGAAATATATTACTTAATTTTGAAAAAAAAAACTAATGAATTAGCTTTTTAAATAAATATATAAAGGAATATCGATTGATGCTCCAATAAAAGGAGGAATTCTTGTGCTAAATAAATGGAAAAGTTAAGATTATTTTGTTAGTTTTTTATACAAACAACAAAGATCGTCAGTAACAATTTTAATACTTAAATATATTATATATAGATTATATAATTTGTTGAAATAAATTTATATTAATTAGATCTATTTATACGTTTCCAATGAAGATATTCTATGTTCTGTATTTTCATTAAAAAAAAATATTTTGTAGATTTATTTAAATACATTGTGATAGTTTATCGTCCTTTAAAAATACACAAGAGATCAATTATATATATATAATCATGTTCTTCAAGAAATGGCTGTAGGTGTACGGTTCGATAATATTAAAGGTATAAATATAACGAATCCAGTAAGCGCTCCAGGGAACGTTTAGAAGCTAGCGGTTTTTATTAATAAAACAGTTGAAAATATCCCACCTATTTTACTTTTATCTGATTAAACTATAGGCTAAGTATAAAACCATAGTATACCACAACCAGAAATGACTTCAAAAACCATTTTAGAATAGAAATCAATAGTGAAACTCTTTGGGGTTGATAGAATAGCGCTATAAAAAACGAAATTGAAACAACAACAACAGCCAGGGTACTGTGATAGAATGGGGGATATTTGTAAGGAGTGGTTAAACCTTTGATTCTCAATATTCACGAGCCAGGATCGAATCCCTCAATGGGAAATTTCTAATAAAAATCATCATTAATCAAAATATTTTAAAATCTATTTTATTAAACTGCCCTGAAAGGAGAATACGAATATTTCACCAACAGCTATTGTACGAGGGGTGTCCCATAAGTCCGTGGCCCGACATATAAAGAAAATGACTAATAAAATGATTATGATTTATCCTTCAACATAATCCCCTTTAAGGTCTATAAACTTTTTCCAGCGATGTTCTAAAGCTTTTATACCCTCCAAAAAGAACGATGTTTCAAGTGACTCAAAAAATGAGGTTACAGCATCAATGACCTCTTCATCTGACCTAAAATGAATGCCAGAAAGTGAATTTTTCAAATGAGGAAATAGATTGAAGTCAGACGGAGATAGATCTGGTGAATAGGGTGCATGTGGTAAAAGTTCAAAGCCAGAATCATAAATAGTAGCCATGGCTTGCAGCGACCGATGACTCGGAGCATTGTCTTGATGGTAAACAATCTTCCTGGACAGCTTTCCTCTTCTTTTTTCTTTAATAGCTTCTCGTAGTTGCTTCACAAGATTTGCACAATAATCGCCAGTGATGGTTTGACCCTTACTCAGAAAGTCTTGAAGAAGTACACCTTCGGAATCCCAAAAGACAGACACCATAACCTTCTCTGCTGATGGAACTGTCTTGGCTTTCTTGGGGGGAGGGGAACCGGAGTGTCTTCATTGCATGGATTGTTGCTTGGACTCTGGGGTAAAGTGATGAGCCCAGGTCTCATCCATAGTAACAAATCTATTAACAAATTCCTCTGGATTGGCTTCAAATAACGCAAGATTGTCCGAAGATTACTTTCTCCTTACAGCCTTTTGATCGGGTGTCAAAAGTTTGGGAACCCAACGGGCAGAAAGCTTCCTGAGGCCCAAGTGTTCTCTCATGAACCGATCCACTGTTGTTTTTGAATACTCAAGGTCTCTTCTATCTGACGAACTGTCATTCTTCTGTCCAACATAACCAAATCATGTATCTTGTCGATGTTTTCTTGAGTAACTGACTCAACAGGTCTTCCTTGTCCATGTTCGTCTTCGGTGTTGATCCTCCCTAATTCAAACGCAGCTACCCATTTTTTTTACTGTGTTATAGGAAGGAGAATCATCCCTTATTGTATCCACCATATCTTCATAGATTTCCTTCAAAAACATTCCTTTCTTACAAAGATATTTTATTACAGCACGAATCTCGTTTGTCTACATTTTAGATGATTCCTGTTTATTGTTCTCTTTCAGAACCTATAACAAAAAAACGGTTAGTTATAGAAACTTAAAAATGTACATATCTTCATACAAGGCTTCAAGGGGTATATATGGTAGAATTTATTAGTTTCTAAGATTTCGTTCTCATGGTCGGGCCACGGACTTATGGGACACCCCTCGTACATTATATAAGAAAAAATAAAAGAGCAGGCGACAATCATAAGGAATTTCAAACTTTACGATATTTATTATAAACAAATGATAAGAAAGTTGTATGCCTCATTAAATATTTTATATTTTCCTGGTAATATAAAATATTATATTTTATCTTTTTATTTTGACTCGTATATATAAATATAATTCATCAGTGACAATATAACTGAAATATTTATTATCTCCTTTTTAGTGCATTTGAAGATATATTTTAAAAATTAATCTCAATAAACAATGGGTTGACAAGCTAGCGTTCATTTCTATAGTACCTACTACCTATAGTATATTCACCTCGTAGTGTAGGGGTCCTAGTAATTATATCAACAATTTAATCACAAGATGAGAAAGAAAAATCGAAATCTGACCACATTTTTAATGAACGCCGGCCGCTTCATACGCATAGAAACGACTGCGCCTATTTTTGTTCGTTTAAAAGGAAATATAAACATTCTATTCTTTAGACTATTCTTGTTCCTGGCGGCTACAAAGAAGTTAGTTTTTCGTACTTTTTTGATGTCAGTAGGATAGGAGCACTCATGGTTATGCTTCGTTTTTACGTTCACTCACACACACACATGCCAAATAGTCCCGTGAAATATTTTTTCACTAAATGTAAACTAATTAATGGCATAGATTGGTTTTTGAAGCTTGAATTTATTCTATTTGAGTATACTTTTTTTTTTCAAAATATGTGTACATATACGTAACTATATAAAATAATTAAAAACCTGGATTAAATTCCTACACAATACCTTTTTAGTATAATATTAATTTATTTTTAGCTTCGTAAAAACAAATTTATGAAAAAAAAATCATCTATATAAAATAATATAAATAAGCATATATATATTCACATTGTAATAAATCCAGTTTTCAATGTAAAATGTATTTTGAATATTAATTGAAATATGAATATATTTGATTAAATTCAATTAAAAAATAAAAAATGGTATGAAATTTTGAAGGGATATTTTTATATATTTTCAATTTAATAAATATATAGTTTGATGAATATATGCATTGAAACACAACCTTTTTTGATTTCCCAGATAACTAGAAAGTACAATAAATATATTGGATTTTATTTTTAAAAAGTATTTTATAAAATGTACAAATAGAAAATAACAATTGGTTTATTTTATAAATTAAAATATGCAAGCTTTTTCAATATGAAAGTCGTTCTATTACAGGTTTATCGTTAATACGATAGGAGAAAATAACTTATTTACACAACCAATATTACCGTACGCACAGGCTTGACTATAAGCATTTTCAGAGATTTCGAAAATATGAAGTTAAAACGAGTTTAAGGCAATATAGTCTATTAGAACTCTTCTATAAAAGGAATTAAAATTCAATATTTGAAAAATAATTAAAAATAAATGATGAAAATAGAAAATATTGCCATTTATATTAAAAGCTTTGGTTCAAATTTGAAAAAATTGTATAAAGCGAATGATACTGCAATGTATTTATTTTATAGACTAAATTATAACTGTCTATGTGTGTATTTGTAGAACTTAAAACAATATAAAATTTCTGTTAAAATTGGAACGGTTACATAGTTGGAACGTATTCTAAATATTAACGTTATATTTGATATAGATAATAACGAACTTTTAACGTCTTCGTTTAACCCGCAATTTATAGAAAATTACAAAATAACATCGAAATTTATTTTAAAATTCTATTTGAAACAAAATGTGTAGAAAATATAGACCTAGATGAAATTATTTCCTATTCTCGAATATAAAAAAATGTTTTCTCTCACACACACACAGAGAAAGAGAAATATAATAATAATAATTTCAGTAGATTACTATTTTATACCTTAATGTATAGAAGAAAGTTAGGATAAAAATACTGAAATGGATAATAATTCTTTATCAGAATAGAAGAAACTATATTTTATCTAATCGTAAAAGGATTTTGAAAGCGAATGGTAAAGAACAATTTTGGAATGGAAGTGAAAGTCTTTCTTTACTCCCAGTAATAGAATATGTCCATAAATCCAGAATCTCGTAAATTACAAAATTTAATTTAGAAAATTGTACATCATCCAAGTTGGCCATAACGCTATGGATAACTTCTTTATTGAATAGTCTTTTTTATTCTTTATGAAGTGAAGATATATTCGTGTGATTAGTGGGAAGCTGGCTCTAGATCTAAATTTCCATATATCCCGACAATAAAAATTGTTTGGAACTATTTTAACACGTGCCTATCTTTTATAAATCAAGTTGCTTCCTTTCTTTAATTTATAGAAGAACCTTCGCTATAAAAATAGTACAAATATCATGTACTGGTAATGATATATTTAATATGAGGTAACATATACATATGTATGCTATATTAAAATATTATTTTATTTAAAATTATATTTCATGGATTCAAATACTCTGCTAAATCGACCGCCAGAGGACACACTTCCCTATAAAAACTCATTGTTGTTGTTTCCCGATGGCCGGCTCAAACCTTTTGTACATTATGTAAATAGGTTTTTCGTTTTTATGCTTAAGCCTTAAGTCAGGCATACCTTTCTCAAATTATGTTTTCTATATTCCATTAGCTAAATTAAAGATATTTCTAATCTTCACATTTTTATTATTATAATTTCAAGATATTAACCACGACTGCATCAAAAATCAACAGAAATCTCCTTTTTTTTATAATATGCATACACATGTATATTGATCTGTGTTTTTACATATCGCTATATGAATATTTAGAATATATCTATTTGATAAAATATTTAAATATAATTTTTATATCCTTTACATGTTCAACCATAACAGTTTATGTTTTTTATATAGGAGATTTTGAATATTTTACCGATTTGACATTATATTTTTTCTTAGTTGTTTTCTGGATTTTGAAAATATAAAACAAAATAATATTCCAATTATACACATTTTTATATACATATTCTATACAAAGTATTTTCATTTTGAATATAAATAAATAAGACATTATGTATCTAAAAATGTCATTCTTATAAGAAGAGATATTCTTTCTATGGATTTTTAAAAAATACCTTTTCTATGAAATATATAATATTTTTATAAATATATAATACACATATCTCACTCTAAAATAACAAAAAAAGAGTTTTTATCAGACAGGCCACTATCACCCTGTGAAACAATACATCAAAGCTGAAAAAAATCATACTGAAGTAGAATAATTACAAAAGGACCAACACCATCAGAGGTTTATGGAATTGCATACAGGTTTTCTTTATACATTTTGATAGTATATCTATAGTTTATGACGACCGTTTTCCATACTTGTACGAAAGCAAATATTATAATTTTAGTTTTAATCATCATCAGTAACAAAAGCTTTTTATTAAGACCTTTCGTCTTAAAAATACTATTCAGGAATCAAATTAAAATAGTTCCTATCACCTCTAAAATAAAAAAAAAGAAATTATCTAACTAAATATATAGAAATAATAGAGTAAAATAAAATTAAAGCCAGTTTTCAAGGGCATAGCGCCAATTACACTGGCTGCAAAGAAGTTTGAAATTTATTGTCACCGGGATGGCATTTTGCAGCTGAAAGCTGATTTACTAGGTAGTAGATGCAACTTGAGGAGGGAGGGAAATTTGAGTTTGGGAGGAGAGAATGGGTTCAAGTGCAGTACGTTTGTAATTTGTAGAAGAGTGATTATTATTCTTCTGAACCAGCCTGAACTGATATTTTCAAATAAAATTAAAAATGAATCAAAGCATACAGATAATACAATAAAGATATACAGATAATAATAAAAATTTACAATACTATTTTCAGTTTATATATAAAATAATTTCGTATATATATTCCCTACAACCATCGATATCTTTCTTAGTATAGTAATATTTTGCCTGTCGAAGGGCTTTTGCCCGAAAGCTTGTAGCGTTTTTACAATTAAAGAAACTCATCTTCTGAACCTTCTTAATTGATATACCTTACTAGAAGAGTCTTTACCTTTAATTTCGTATAATATAAAACTTAATAATAGAGAAGCGCTGATTGTATTATTGGTATATGGACTCTTAAATATTTTTATATGCCATCAAAATTTTATTCATATTTGGTAAAGATGGAACAGAGGTAAAGATGTTTGGAATCTAGAACATCCTTTTGATTAGAGGTATATTTCCAACGTTCATTGGATATGTAAATATAATTAAATCCTAGTCCACGTCAGTACGTGTTGGTTAAACCTACCTAACACGTCATTTTTACATTAGTACACATGTAGAATACACTACAAAAAATGCTTTATTTAATAATAATATTCAACACAATTTTTCTATAATATCTATTGAAGATGTATTTATATATATAGTAAAAAGTTGGCGTCAAAACTACATAGTTCACTGCTTATCAATATGTCGGTTATGTATCACGTGAAATCTGAACAACACACACTTCTATTGACGTTATGTGGCGCTGAGTTTGTTGTTGGCACACATTAATATGTTATAATACCTTGATAGAGATTGGCGTTCAGCCAACTGGAATATTGGTAAAATTAATGATATTTTGATCCAATATATTCCTTTTTGATTAGATACTAATAGATGTGACGTTTAAGGAAAGGTTGAAAACCGTTGGTCTGGTCTTCTGGATTATCACCAGAAGAACACATGGAATGTATATACGATCGTAGCCTTTTATATCTAAGTATTGTGGATGACGACGCCATTCTGGCGTCCACCAAGACCCGGGTTTAAATGTACTTCCTAAGCCTGCAACTGAGTAGAGTTCAAGAAGACCCCTTCCTTGTTTAGAGGAGAATTTTCTCAAAGTATACGATTGTTCCTTATTTGTGATACTGTATATTTCCTTTTTTCAAAATAATCTTCTTGTAATCTTCGACTATAATTCAATAAAATTCTTAAATTGTCTAATTAATGTGTTACCTAATTCCTCTGAACTTGAAGGTCTCGTTCGCAATCATCACAATACATCTTTATCTATTGTTTGACTCAGTGTTTCTCATTTAGTTCATCATTACAATTTTTTTTTCTTAACTTTTGTGCTCTTGTGGCGTTAGTTGAGCCATACATAAATATATTGATATTTTATTTCTTAATAGGTTCTCTTCTTTCCCTGCCTCAGTTATTATTCTACGCACCGTTCAATTTCCATAATATTTTCTCTAATTCATGTTGTCGCCATTGGAACGACATTGGTCGTGTTTACAGTCAGGAGTGAGCCCCTTATTTCCTTCAGCTCACAACACTGGTATATTTATCGTTGCCCTGCTCCTACGAAATAAATAATTATCAATTTATCAGATACAATTTATTTCTTCATTTCTGTTTGTGAACAGTGAAATCTCATGTGGGTTGCGTTTAATACAACGCATAGAGTTCATTGGTAAGATTGACTAGAGTCTATAATAGCATCACTTTATCTGCGCAGTGATGGAATCAGTGACAAATCTAAACCCGACGATACCTGGCCTATTATATGATATTGAAGAAATGATATTCTCAAATATGAATTCTAACATGTGCAATGGCTCAGTATTATAATATAGGACAAGTTGTTACGGTAACTGACTAAACTAATCCGCAATAGAAATCATATTCAATAATGAATATTTTTATATATGAATTTGAAATACATATTATAGCATTTTATATAAGAAATAATTCATTTATCAGTAATAAATAATATCTATCTTAAAAACAATATACTAGATGATAATATTATATACTATTTTGTTGAATTTTTAATTTTATATAGATATATTAAGAGAGGAATGAACATGAATTTTTTTTTTAATTGTAAAATATGAATAATTCAAAACAATATTCCATATACATCCTTATCGGTACATCCCACTCGGTAGCCGAGTGGACAAGGCACCTGCCCGGTAAGCAGAAGGGTGTGGGTTCGATTCCCGCCCCTGGACACTTTTTATTTTTCCGTTCGCCATTACTCTTCATGTTTCACCTTTCCATACTTCATCCTTAAAGTTAGAAATGTCGCTATTTCTCTTTGAAAATAAATTTCGATTTTTATAAAAGAAACATTCGCGGTATAATTGCAATTTTAGTCTTACAATCATCAGCCGCGTTATATTGTATTTTAAATGTTACTTTAAGTATTAGTTACGAACGGAAAAATACGTCCAGGGTAGCCGAGTGGACAAGGCACCTGCCCGGTAAGCAGAAGGGTGTGGGTTCGATTCCCGCCCCTGGACACTTTTTATTTTTCCGTTCGCCATTACTCTTCATGTTTCACCTTTCCATACTTCATCCTAAAAGTTAGAAATGTCGCTATTTCTCTATGAAAATAAATTTCGATTTTTATAAAAGAAACATTCGCGGTATAATTGCAATTTTCGTTTTATTAATATATATAGTCACGACCGTCTTTCCTCATCGGCCTCAGTCACGGATGCGCGCGCATCATCATTATGATCATTATCATTATCTAATAATAATAATAATAATTATTATTATTATATTATTTTTATTATTATCCCTATATATAGTCACGACCGTCTTTCCTCATCGGCCTCAGTCACGGATGCGCGCGCATCATCATTATGATCATTATCATTATCTAATGATAATAATAATAATTATTATTATTATTATATTATTATTATTATTATTATTAATATATATAGTCACGCCCGTCTTTCCTCATCGGCCTCAGTCACGGATGCGCGCGCATCATCATTATGACCATTATCATTATCTAATGATAATAATAATAATAATAATTATTATTATTATATTATTATTATTATTATCTTTCCTTATCGGCCTCAGTCACGGATGCGCGCGCATCATCATTATGATCATTATCATTATCTAATGATAATAATAATTATTATTATTATATTATTATTATTATATATATAGTCACGACCGTCTTTTCTCATTCCTCATCGGCCGCCTCTGTCACGGATGCGCGCGCACAGGGAGGTCACGTGCTAGCCGGCAGCCAACGGGCGCGCGCCGCCGGCATTACGTCATAGATTATAAACACAAGGTAATAAGGCCAAATAAAAAAATAGTGTGTGATAAGGCACAATTTGGATTATCTACTTATATAATTGCCTTATTCTGTCTGTGTGAAGTTCACTGTGTGAAGTTCACGGATAAATTTTGGTCAGAATGGATAAAATAAAAAAAGTGTCAAGGGATGGGAATCGAACCCACGACATTCCGCTTACCGGGCAGATGCCATGACCACTAGGCTACCCTGGACATATTTTTCCGTTCACATTTTTATTTTTATATTTTCAAGACACACACAGTTTGGGGCGGGACGTTTCACAAAAGAGACATCCACGGCGCCAATTTATAATTGTAACGAATAGTATTTTAATTAAAACATTTTTAAAATATATACGCACTCGGGTAAAACCCGGGCGTTGCCCGGGCCATTCGTCTATTCAACATATATAGTCACGACCGTCTTTCCTCAATTCCTCATCGCTGTCACGGATGCGCGCGCATCATCATTATGATCATTATCTAATGATAATAATATTTATTATTATTATTATCAACATCAACATATATAGTCACGACCGTCTTTCCTCAATTCCTCATCGCTGTCACGGATGCGCGCGCATCATCATTATGATCATTATCTAATGATAATAATAATAATTATTATTATTATCAACATCAACATATATAGTCACGACCGTCTTTCCTCAATTCCTCATCGCTGTCACGGATGCGCGCGCATCATCATTATGATCATTATCATTATCTAATGATAATAATATTTATTATTATTATTATATTATTAATATTATTATTATATATATAGTCACGACCGTCTTTCCTCAATTCCTCATCGCTGTCACGGATGCGCGCGCACAGGGAGGTCACGTGCTCGCCGGCAGCCAACGGGCGCGCGCCGCCGGCATTACGTCATAGATTATAAACACAAGGTAATAAGGCCAAATAAAAAATAGTGTGTGATAAGGCACAATTTGGATTATTAATATATATAGTCACGACCGTCTTTCCTCAATTCCTCATCGGCCGCTGTCACGGATGCGCGCGCACAGGGAGGTCACGTGCTCGCCGGCAGCTAACGGGCGCGCGCCGCCGGCATTACGTCATAGATTATAAACACAAGGTAATAAGGCACAATTTGGATTATCTACTTATATAATTGCCTTATTCTGTCTGTGTGAAGTTCACTGTGTGAAGTTCACGGATAGATTTTGGTCAGAATGGATAAAATAAAAAAAGTGTCAATGGATGGGAATCGAACCCACGACCTTCCGCTTACCGGGCAGATGCCATGACCACTAGGCTACCCTGGACATATTTTTCCGTTCACATTTTTATTTTTATATTTTCAAGACACACAGTTTGGGGCGGGACGTTTCACAAGAGAGACATCCACGGCGCCAATTTATAATTGTAACGAATAGTATTTTAAATAAAACATTTTTAAAATATATACGCACTCGGGTAAAACCCGGGCGTTGCCCGGACCATTCGTCTAGTATATATATATATGTCACATTCTGCTTATAAATTATCAGTAGATGTAAACTTTTACGCTGTCAGGAATTATGTAAATATTTGTGACTATAAAATAAAAGGCGCGTGATTGAAATAAAGTTAGTCAGACGGTTGATTGTTCTCTCTTTCTTTAGGCAAAACAATATCCTCTGCATATTGGCGTGTTACACACACATACATATATATATTAATTAAAATAGGGGCATTTTTTGTATCAAAATATTTATAAAATTTCAATATTTCGACGAGGCTGTTCACCCATCTTCTTCTCGGAAAAATTCAAAAACCTTGTAAACTTATTATCCGCGTGATGCGCGCACGAGAAGTGTTGTTTTTTATAGCATACTAGACGAATGGCCCGGGCAACGCCCGGGTTTTACCCGAGTGCGAATATATTTTAAAAACGTTTTAATCTTGTCTTCATCTTGTCTACACCTTGTATACATCTTGCTTCCTAGGGTTGCCCGGCAACGCCCGGGTTGGGTTTACATGATTAAATGTATTATTCAAACACATTAAACATGTGCCCGTTGGCTGCCAGCGAGTAAATGTCGGCGCCCGTTGACTCCCGGCGAGCAAGCGACCGCTCCCGTCGGCTGCCGGCGGGCGAGGGGCTTCCCGGCGCATGCGCGCGCCCGTTGACTCCCGGCGAGCAAGCGACTGCTCCCGTCGGCTGCCGGCGTGAGAGTGCCTTCCCGGCGCATGCGCGCGCACAGGGAAGCCACGTGTCGCAGGCGTCCAATGGGCGCGCCCCGCCATCAGATTCCACCGCGTTCTAGATGAGCTATTTAGAATAATTTGAATATATAGTTTTAATAATTGATTTATATATATTTTTAAATAGCCTATCGTCATCCTCGTTATTTTTTACCTATGTATTGAAATTTTGGTTTGAATTAGTGAACTACTGCGAATTTGTATACCGGACATACAAACCAACCAACCAACCAACAGACAAACATACAAACATTCATTTTTATATATATAGATGTTGGTGTGACCAAATAATTTAATTTGAATTAATGTATCTTCAGAAGATAGGCGAACAGCCTCCTCGAAATATTGACGGGAGAGGCGACCATTGCTTTCATATATATATATGAAAAAATGATAGATGGGTTGGCCGAAATTAAGGGAACAGGTTAAACAACCTTCAGTTGATTTCTGTTCCACTAGATGGCACTCTGTCATCTAAAAAGCACATGTTCTCCTGGTCAGGATATGCCTTTTTCATTTTTAATATATATAAATATATCATATTGCTAAAAGATGTTTACGTGAACAGAATCTTCCTTCGTTATTGTCTGTTGAACTTGAGACTTGTAATCGAGTAAAAAAAGCCATTTTTACATCCATGAATCAACTTTCAACAACAACCTATATAAGTAGAAGGAGTATAAACCCAGTTAGAGCGATTTCGCAGATTGAACTGTCGATATTTCAAGGAATATTCGATATTTTCAATTTCTATTTCATCTTTCTATCAGTGATTGTGAAATTCATCTTATAAAATGTTTTTCAGCTATACAAATATATTATACAACGTTTTATTTTTTAGATATATAAAAAATAAACATAATTTAATTAATGGTTCAGCAGCAATCTTTGACAAAAATATCCTATAAATAATTCACATCGTATATAATAGAATACATTTAGATATTTAACTTTGAAATCTGACAATTAATTTGAACCTATTAATCCGTAAATGTAAGATTGCATAGAAAGGAAAAATAGTCGAAAATATATATTTCTATGAAATTAATACTCTATAACAAAGTTAATAGAATGTTTGACAAGAGGAATT
This sequence comes from Cordylochernes scorpioides, assembly GCA_030710605.1. NCBI lineage: Eukaryota > Metazoa > Arthropoda > Arachnida > Pseudoscorpiones > Chernetidae > Cordylochernes > Cordylochernes scorpioides. The sequence goes on along the minus strand of CP092864.1, from coordinate 77,362,192 downwards.
AAAATGTCGGATAAAGGAAATTTGGAATCTTGAAGCAGGTTTTTCAAAATTGCTATCTTAATAACCATCAAGGGTCTGTCAGGTTTTTATCTCTTACTGACTCTTGTTCAAATAAGCTTAGTTTCTACTAACGGATACTTTTAATTTTTTTGTGGCTCTTTATTTTACTGAATTTAGCTTTGAAACTATCATTTTATTTTTTAACTGTATTTATTGAGAGAGAGAGATTGAAACTACTTTTATTATATAATTCATATATGATTATATAAGGTAAAATAAAAAAGAGAGAGATATTGAAGATAAAGAAAATATTTGCACCAGACGAGCCTTCTCCGAAGAGACGTCTGGATCCTATCAGGAACTTAAAGCCGCTTTGAGTTCGGAAAAGCAATTGCTTGAGAAAGAGTTAGTACTGAGATATATAATAAAAGGGTATTCATACCCTCTAAGAATTTTTATTAACGCCTAAAGATTTCTATATTAAAATAAAGCAAAATCTCAGAATAATATATAATCCTTTCGTACATAATCTTTTTTACACTTTTAAATTCAATATTTTCAGCAAAAATTCTCTATTCATTACAGGATTATCTCAAAGAAACATCAATGTTTTTTCTAATTTTAGCAATTTACATACATGGATAAAATTAAGTATGTTGTACCATTTAACATGTTTATCGGGATTCAGATAATAAATCCAAAAATATTAAATAACACAGTAACCTTGAAATAAACAAAATATTACAAGTTCGTAAAGAAAATGCATAAGTATTGCTACCACGGCGTCTTAAAACGGCAGAAACCGTCCATCACTTGTGGACTGGGTGGAGCAGACGGACCAATCAGGAATAAAGAAGCCCAGTGAGCAGCAGTCAATTCTTGCCCACTTCTTGTGGTTGGATGATCCTCACTGTTTGTTATTTTCTTGTTTTTCATAATGCATGAACGTAAATAAAAAGGAGTTCAGAAGAGGTCCTTTTCGAACCCGCGTGCTTATCTCAATTACATTGATATAGTAGCGGCGACATAAAAATGAGTTAATTGAATATACTCAAGGTTTAGTACGATCCTCTATTGATCGTTAAGTTAACTTTTAAAGCTAATTGCACTGTTAAAAAGTAGCGAAATTAGAAAACAGCTCGCTGTGGACTAATAGTGGATCACTATATTAGAAAATAACCCAAAATTAAGTTCTCACTCAACCCAATAGGAAGAAGAAAGGAGTGAAATTATATTGTGAAAGCCTGATGACATGGATTACCTTTTCAAATATTTAAATAAATTAGAATAGTTAAATGATATAAAAGACGTAAATGTAAATTTTCTTTCAGAGAAATGTATTAAATATTTAATACAAAAAAAGGAAATCGTATATATAGGTACCACCACAAGAAAATTATTGAATTCGAAGAAATTTGAATGAATTCCTCTAAATGTAGTTTCCCCCCAAAAGATCTATTCAGAGTTTGTTTGAAGAGAGATCTAACATTCACATCTCCTTCAAAATTCTCCTTTCTGAATAAATATTGAGTTTTAAATTATGTATCATTATTTAGGAGACAAAAATATATTATCATTTTTACATTCTGGATCTAAATAATATAAATTTGTCGTAATTTTTAATGAATTTTAGTGGAATGTTTAATATTTAAGCATTCCTAATTTAATATTTTAATACATAATTTTAAATCATAATATGATTTTATCACTAAAAATTACACATTTTAATATTTTATAAAATGAAAGTACGATGACTTTAAAACGATATTATATAACATCATATCAAATTCAACATATGTGAAGAGAACCGGTATATTTTTATAAAGGAGCTCTATATAATAGGAAATATATAGAAATTTACAAAATTATAAAGGTTTCACTATGAGAATATTTAGTGTAAATCGTAAATTTTATTATTTAATTCAACTTATTGGTATTTTATTGTATATTGTAAAATTTTAACCTTTAAGAATTCGGTATAAAATTTAAACTGGTGATGTTAAGCTTGAATATTTTATTATAAATATTAATACATATCTATTACACTTTAAAGTAGTTATATTATTCTACAGAATGTGTTGTTCTTATTTATATATAAATGTTATATTAAAATTTGTTTTATTTAAAATTATATTTAATTAAATCGTTAAATCGACCGACAGAGGCCACGCCCACCCTATAAAAACTCGTTGTTGTTGTTTCCCGTTGGCCGGCTCAAAACCTTTGTACCTTATGTAAATAATCTTTTGTTTTCCTTATTCTACTCGCCTTAAACCATATAATATATATATATATTATTTTAAACAAAATTCTTTATTAATGCATATAAAAATTTCCATATTAAAATAAAATAAAGTATAACACAAAACTAAATAAAATGAAAATAAATTGATATCGTTTGGAAAATAGAGAAATCTATAAATAAATATTTAATTAAAAATCATATATTGGATCAAAATATAATTTATTCTACCAATATTTCAGTTGGCTGAACGCCAAACTTTTTCAAGGTATTATAACATATTAATGTGTGCAACAACAAACTCACCGCTATATATTTTACACACATTTGTACTATCTGTAAAAAAAATCAATATAAAAAAATAAAAATAAAAATTATATATAAAAGAAAAACTAAACTAAAATTTTAATCGGAAAAACACACAAAGCGCATAAAATGTTTGCAAAGTTGGTTGAATTAAATTTTATTATATATTCAAAAATAATATTGTGAAATTTGTAATAAATTATAAGTTGAATGAGAAAATATTTTTAAAAATGATATTTCACAAATACATACACATATACAAGCATACACACACATATATAACATAAGCTTGATTGTAATTGAAATAAACTTAAACGATGTTACATGAATTTTAACAAGGCATATAAAAGGAAAAATACGTTTCAAGTATTAAAATATTTTTACGTGCTTCTAAATGTGTACCTCTCCCTATAAAATTAAATTGAAATAAAGACCTAAAATATCGGGAATTTGAAGTAATAAAATGAAAAATCGAACTCTAAATATTTTTATGGCGATCTAAATTGCGAATATATCTCTGGTAGTTCAAATTTTCTATTTATACTATCTTTGTCTTCTGCGGAGGTCCAACTTTCCAAAAATAATCGGAAATGTTTTTAATTTATGTTCTGGTATGAAATATTGTTTTATCAAAGTCCATTGTGTGGTTGTTTTTCATAGCGTGGTCTACAAGGAGTGATAATGGATTATAATTTCTTAAACCAGCTTTATGTTGATTGATTCGATCTTTTAGAGGCTTGCTTGTTTTTCCTATGTATTTGGCGGGGCAATCATTACATGGTATTTTGTAAATTACATTGTTTTTGTTTTCTAATTTGTGCTAATTTGTTTGGTGTCTGGGTGGCGTAGGATTTTTTTCAAATTGAATGAAGATTTATATTGTTTCTCTTTAAGACTCTGGCGATGCGTTCAGAGCAGTAGCTGTAAGGGAGGGTGCAATAGAACTTTTTGATTGATCAGGGCTGTTGCTTGATTGTGTAAATATAGGTTTAAAAATGTGTTTTAATAAAAGACTTAATAAATCAATGATTGGCCAGATAAATACATTAAAAAACACCTTTTTAAACCTAAATTTGTACAATCAATAAACAGCCCTGATCAATCAAAAAAGGTATATTGCGCCCACATAGTACAAATAATTGTAAATATAAAATAAGCGTTATTGTTAATATTCAAAATATTCATGTCCATAATATATATGTATATAATTTTTTTTCTCTCCATTGAATATAAGCAAAAATATATATTTAAACTTAATTCTATTAACGTTATTTGGCGCTGAATTTGTTGTTGACACACATTAATGCTTTATGTTATAATACCTTGAAAAAGGTTGGCGTTTAGCCAACTGAAATATTGCTAAATTAAATGATATTTTGATCCAATAAATGCCTTTTTAATTAAAAATTCGATATATAAAATATTTATTTTCTCAAAATCATTTTTTAAATTATAAATAGTAAGTTAATATTTTGTAGTATTAAAATAAAAATTCCATATAATTCAGACACTGATTTATAATTTTATCATAACACTGCAGAGGATATATGATACAAAGATATTTATATTCTTTAATAATATATATTCTTTATTTTGAATATATGGAATTATATATTAGCTCATAATTACACAAATCAATTCCAAACAACGAGAAATATTTCAAAGAAATAATTCACGTAAAGAACAACGAAATGAAACCGGCGATTTTATCATTTGAAAAGATATAAACAATTCAGAAGAAAATATGTTTAAGCTTCTCGTAAATTTATCAGCCGATTATTTAAGATTCCTAGCGGGACGATCAATGCGGCTTTATTGCCCATTAAATTGTCCAAAGAGAATTGAACATGGCCGAGCTTCTTGTTACCATTAGGTTTCTGCCATCAATTTCCCAAGGCTGTACAGCCAACGTCAGATTTGCAATTATCGAAATTTTGTTGGCTCCTTTACTACCATTCTCTACATAAAGTTGTAATTTTATACGGCGTGCCTCAGAAATAAATAACCTGGAAGAAATTTTAAAGCAGTAAAGTGAAATTTATACTCGTCACGATTGATTCTTCTTACTGAATAAAATAGGATTTCGAGATAAAAATAGAATTTTTTAATAGCAACGGTTACTAGAAAATATTGGAATTTAAAGACAACATATATAAATATATGGTAGATATATAATTGTATAAACATTTTCGAACTAATTTCTACAAATTTAATTATTAATTAGGGAAATATTTATTTTATAATACTCAAATATATTTTTAGAGTAACAGGATATTCATCTATAGATGCTTTTGTTACATTTTATGAGCATTGATGTTAGATGTTCAGATTTAGATGTAGTACCAATGCACCTTTTGAATGAAACATCACTTCTCTGGTAAAATTGGAAAATCATCAATAATTAGTTCCTTTTTAGGCATAATTCATGCATCATTATATTTTATACTTATTCTAAATACATATGATACCAGCTAAGGTAATCATGAAAGGTAGTTATCAAATATTCTTAATTTGTGCACATTCCAAACACATGTCTATCTCCTCAGATATATACAGTATGAATAGCAGAATAGAAATACGCCCAATATGAAAATACACATCCGACGTCAAAACTGATGGAACACCTTCACTTATCCTTTTCTTACCCTCCGTTAATACGTTAATAAAAATGTTTTGTAAATATAAATTCCTTATAGCACGGGTATTTGTTTCTTTTCTAATAAAACAATTCTCTACTGCGTTTACTGCAATGATAAAAATGTATCAATATATCCCTATACTTTTAGTGTGTTACAGTATACAATGTTTTATAAAATAGCATATACTATATATCAATATTAAAAATGTTATATATATATTATATAATATTTTGAATATGTAAATATAGTTCTATAAGTTGCATATAAGAGATCTAACTACTCGGTATCTCATATTTGTGCAAAGTTTAGTCCAGGAGCAATTGGTTCGTAGACGCGCATCTTATATAGAGAAATAAAGAGACTTTCTGCTAGTCATTGGATGTTTAATCTGGTACTTTCCAGATCACATATCTACGAATGATTAATTTATTGAACTCTGGTGTATATTTTGTAAGACGGGATAATAAATAAAATTATTTAATTATAAAAGCTACCAATAATATATTTCTATCCCAAATTATAGTTATCAAATCTGAACTGTACCTACTACAAAGCCAATATATTCCCAATATAGCATATATAAATATATAAGAGGATGAAAAATCTATCGAGAGATACAATAAAAATGCAAAATTCTGAAACTTTTTACTAAATGTTATATAAAACACTTTTAAATATTCATATGGATATATATTTCAAATAGATATTTGGAATTATTAAACACAGAATATTATTCGTATTAAAAGTCTAAATAGTGATGCAGTTTCTCTCTCATCTCTCTGAAAAAGTATGCAATATTTGCAGTTTATTTTTTATTGTTTGAAAGTATTGATTAACACACTCTTTTATTTGAATATTTCTAGGAAAACCAAACACGCACAATACATAGGTCAACGAGTTTTACGATCTTGTCTAGCGCCGGTTGTATGTTGAAACACAACAAGTGTGTAAAACGATATTCAAATTATTTCTGAGTAAGGCCTCATCTAGAACTTCGGAATTGTCTTTTTACTCGAGTAGCAAGGTTGAAATAGCTATCTTTCTGAAGGTAAATAATTAAAATTACTCTTCTATAATAATATTTATCATGTGTTCAATGGATTCTTCAGCACTTTGGTACAACAATCTTTAAATTTTTCTATCCTAATGATATAAAATATATTTTTTTATTTCTAAGTTCATCTTATCAAGTTACAAAATTTTGACAGAGTTAATATTTATATACATATGCTATATGAATATTTTTTTGAATATTATTTAAAATTATATTTCTAGAACAAACTTAGTGAAGTCAACCACCAGATGGCGCGGATTTACACTAAATTAATTCATTGTTGTTGTTTTCTTTTGGCCGGCACATTACCTTTTGTTAATATGCAAATACGTAATCATGTTTTTTTTCCTACTTCTTCACGCCTCGTGTCAGGTATTTATTCGGCCTCAATTATTTAATCGGCTCTATAAAAGCAAATATAGTAATTCAAATGGATTTTATTGTATTGTTCTTTTTGAAAAGGTTCACGTCTGTATATACTATTGGCAGAATACCCTTGTATTTAGAATATAAGCAAATAATCCCTATATCAATATTTCATATATCATATATATACAAACACACATAGTCTTAAAATGAAAGAATTTAAAAGCACGAGTGTTTCTTTTATACATAATACAAACTTCTACTATCTTTACTGCGATGAAAAATATATTGGGAGGGCTTGGCTCATCAGTGGTGAACCCTCCCCAGCGGTTTCGCCGCGATTTCATCGCAGTAAAGATAGTAGAAGTTTGTATTATGTATAAAAGAAACACTCGTACTTTTAAATTCTTTCATTTTATATGTATAGATGGCGCGTTATTGCTTTGTGTTTATTTAAGTCTAACTGAACTTGTCTTTATTGTTTGTGGAAGAGCATGGCTCGATGCAAATATATGAATGTAATTCTACTGTCCTATAAGCTTATGTCCATAGTTTTCTTGAAAACCATTTCTGAGATTCCATCCTTCAGTGCTGCGTATATAAGCAGAATTGTCCAATACAGTAATAGAGCTCTGAGAAGCGGTCTGGTGGAATAAATTGGTGAAAAGGCTGGGAGAGTTCACCACTGATGAGCCAAGCCCTCCCAATATATTTTTCATCGCAGTAAGGGCAGTAGAAGTTTGTATTATGTATGAAAGAAACATTCGTGCTTTTAAATTATTTCATTTTATATGTATAGATGGCGCGTTATTGCTTTGTGTTTACACATAATCTTATATTTAATATCTAATTTTCCAAAATAAAACAAATAATCAATATTTCAAACCATATTTCGTGGATATAGGAAAAGTAAATCATATAATTTTATTTGGAAACGCTCAAGAAAATACTTTCAATGAAGGTTCATGATTAAAAAAAAAAAGTATATAAAGATGTTTTATAAATTTCATATAAATAGATTTTAAAAGATTTATTTTTAATAAGAAACATATAAAATCTTATGTGAGATAAATTTGTAGTATTCCATACGAAGCACGTTCCCCTATGAACCAATTAATATCGAGGGAAAGGAAGAAAAAGTCTGGAAACACAATGGCTCATTGGAACCCGCTGGGCGGAATAATAGAAAGCTGGTCTATAGCTTTACAGATGGCGGCGGCCTAACTAGTACAAATAATCCACTAACTAAATCTCCTTCTTCCATTTTATTGAATTAGTATAAACCTGATAGATGGTGATAACTATACGCTTATATAGAACCTTTTTATTGGGATACACACATATATATATAGAACTTATATTGTAGTTTTTATTTATCTATTTATTAATTTTGATTATTAATCAATAATTAGAATTAATTCAACTATATATTATAAATTTATTTATATATTAATATTTAATATAAGCTCTTTTTTCCACACATAAAAAAATATATATCACAAAAAATATTAGAAAGTTATTAAAATTTATATATATGCAAATTATTAATTTCCAATAAAACTTTTTTTTTCTGAAAAACCGGGGGTTATATAATTACATTTTAATAGATGAAAAATAAATTGATAATCAAAACACAATTAACTATATTATCGATATGAAAATTCGCTATTGTGTTTATGATTTGAAAAATTATTATATTGATATATTAAAATTTGACTGTAACATAGAATTCAAGTTACGGCCTTATGTCCGACCTGAGGTAATTTGCTTGTAGAGATGTTCAATGGAAGATGCATAGTTTTTATCTATATGACAGGACTCGTAACATTCCTTTATGTAATTATACATTTATATGGAGATTTTGCAGCAGCGTTAAGGATATTGATTTATAAAAATATCACCTCTCCTATCAAAAAAGACACTTAAAGTAAACGCCATCTAACAAAGTCTCCCGTACGCTGGCGATGGCCATGCCGGCCGCTAGGTTTGCCACGGCTTTTACTGTGGCTTTGTCAATAACTCGAGACCGCTGAGTGTCTTCTATTTTGAGGGAGAGACGACTTTTTTGCAATCGATATTTTATGAAATAAATATATCTACTATAAGGATGATAAATATGCAAAGATCATTTCAACTCGTAAAACTTAAACTTCGCCGAGTTCAAGTGATACATTCACATCAATGATCTTAATCCTCATAGTATGATTACACGACGACTTCTGAAGATGGCTAAAACCTTCCTCCACCTGTGGACCGGGGGAAGACGGACCAATCAGGATGTAAGAAGCCCAGCTGGAGGCTATCTAGACTTTCACCTCTTGTTGACGGTGTGGTTGAATGATCCTTCCTGCTGTTCTCCATAATTCACAAAGCAAATAAAAAGAAGTCCAACATATATTTTTATCAATCCCGCGTGCATCTTAGACCATCCTTGATACAGCAGCGGCGATGTAGCAGTTTTAATATTGTATTTAAATTTATATGTATAATGATAATTAGTTATATAAGATATATTTGTTTAATATTAATTTTATGCGCTCTTATAATGAAAATTAAAGATTGTTTTTTTTTTGCTCGAAGGTTTGCTTATTTTTTATTTATTTCATTTATTGCTATTTTAAATACAACTTCATATAAAAAGATAATCTTTATTTTATCTAACGGTATTGTAAATTTTTCTTATGAAGTAAAAATGAGATTGATAAACTAAACCCTCTGATATTAACTATATTCTCACTCAGCTCTGTCGAAATTCCTTTCCAAACAACCAGATTATTGTTAGTTTGAACATTGCAATTATATCATATATATTGAAATTAATAATCTCTCTCTATAGATTACCCAAAATGCTATATTATTTCCAGTATTTTTTTTTATATGGAACATTTTTATTTTTTATCTTTTTTATTCAAATTAGTCTCGCATTAGGTTTCTTTCTTAATCAAAGTACGGATGATTATAGCCACAATTTAAATATGTATTTATATATATATGTGGTAATTTAAGAATCATAAACACCTGTGTAAATACTCACCACCTCTTCTTACACCCCCTACTCTAATATGGACTTTGAATCATGGTACCCGATCCTCCTTTAATCAATTTATCTTTGTATGTATCGTTTTTATGTGTTCAATTAAATAAAGAGGTACATTTAGAAAGAACGTAGAAACCAAAAGGGCTTACCCCGCAAACTTGAGGTCAACCGTGGCGTCAACGCGGCGCCAGACGTCCGGTGACGTAACACTTGAGCATATAAAAAGGGCTTGCCCCGCAGCCAAGGTAGTCAGTCAGTTCAGCAGACGCAAGATAGCAGACAGCAGTAGCAGACAGATCGTTAGTGAGTGGCCCGCCGGCCGCAACTTGGTCTCTGCGTTCCATCTCTCTGATGCCTCGGGTTCCCCTGTGATTCGTCTCTGTGTGCTTTACCACTCACCACCATCATGACTGCGCAATCATTATCTTTCTCCACGATTCAATACAACAACCCAGATCACCGAAATACCACATATATGTAATATCTTATAATATTTTTTATTTAAAAAAATATATAAATACATATATATATTTTTAACCAAAATATTTCTGGATTTAATATATTTTTATTTCGATATATCGACAAACGGTGTCCCTTATGAGGATGTTTCTTCAACTAGGTCAAGAGTGATAAAAAAATATATGCACGAAAAAGTCACCTTTTCTTTTAAACTGCATTACAGCAAAGATGATGTGGTAATGGTAACAATGGTTATGGTGATAATGAAGAATTAAATAAAAGCAATAAAGCATTCAGGGTAAAGTTTCTCGAACAATTTTATTTCCCAAGCTTTCTGACTTTTCATACCTTCGACGGGAGTAATACACTAACTAACTAAACGCCGACGTGAGGAATGTTCCAGAAAACTAGTCTAAAGTGGTGACTCTTTTGGAATATGAATACAATCTTCCTTTCTATATCTTTCCTTTATATAATTAATTGATAATTCAACATGTTTTTGAATATAGTTTTAGAATACGCCGACTTTTAATACTTGTTGTAAATATGTAGGTATCTAACTTATATTTAAAATTCTCTAATATAGAAATCATTTCATAAATTCTATATAACTGTGAAAAATGTCTTATTGTAATTTTCTTCAATTAATTTAAAAGAAAACTACTTGATAGTAAATAATTATTCGTCTGCTTTTATTTAAAGATGGCACGACTACAAACAATACCATTAAATACTCATATACTCAAAAGAACCAGCAATTAATATTTCATCTCAACAAAATATCTTGAAATAATAGTAATCTGAGACAAATTAGTTTATATTAAAGTATATATATATATATATATATATATATATATAAAGAGACAAAGGTCGTCTCTCCCGGCAAAATTTTCATCTATATACAGTTAAACCTGTCTATAGCGCTCCCTCTTGGGACTCACCAAAATAGCGTGCTATAGAGAGGGGCTGCTACAGACAAGTCACTTTTAATGTAAATCCCACACGTAGTACGTATTTAAAATTGGGCGCTATCGAAGGGAGGCGCTATAGACAGGTTTAACTGTATATATATGTTGGAATATATTTGAGGAGAGATATATGTAAATATACATATATATTTCATATATTTATTCGGACACAATTACATTTGATAAATTACAGATTCGTCGCTTATCGAAATATATAAAAAAAAGATGTTTAAATTAAAAAAGGTCCGTCATAAAAGGTAAATTAACGTTTAAAATGATGCAACATTTTCATAGAAATAGAGGTTATTTTGGCAGCGTAAGTGAATAAATTTAAAACAATGAACAATCATTGCTGTTACCGCGTTTCAACTTAAAATATATATATTTGTTTAAAAGAAGATTTATTGCAGCGCGCATTTATATAAATTATATAATTATGATATTTGTATGCTGTTCATATGAAATAATTTTTACAGTTAATCAATATTCCCGTCTTGGATTTTGTGGGAACCATTTTAAAGGTCAATTTAACAAAAGAGCAGTTTAAACAGGAAAATTAAAAAAAACGTCGATTTAATTAATTCCTTCCAGCCCTGAATTTCTAATGTCTATGCTAATGATAAAATTATGAAATTTATTTAATTAGACAACACTTGAATTTAATTAAGCTATAAGTCCGAACTTTAAAATAAAGTTGAAAAATAAATTAGTTTTTTTTTTTAATTCGAATTAATCAAGGAAGTTACTAAGTCCCTTGGTATATTTAAGGGAATATGGATGAATATTTTTTTCTAAATTTTTAAATTATTCAGATGCCTTTCTAATATGTAATGTAATTAACTCTAATAATATTTCGAATACCATAGAATGATATTAATATTATAGAATAATTTTATTGATGCGATTACCTACGGACTTGATCTTGTATATCTATCTTCTGATTGAAACACCATTTCTCAATATAAAATACTTGAAAGCTTAGCACAGTTATTTCATTGTACATTCCACGTTGCTGTATTGTACACTCATGGACAAAACTTAAGTAAGTTGTATTTCTAGATTCAGACAACAACTTTGAGTTACATTTGATACACAGTGTCTTTTTTTAAGAGACAGGTAATAACTCAGTGTGGACAAAATTACCTCTGTCTCATTATAAAATATATGACTGGAGACTAAAGACTTTCTACTGTCTTGATATTTGTCCATGAGTCTAGTTACTGTTGTAATGTGTATGAGTTATCTGAACAAACTCGCTACGACTTACAAGTTGAACTGAATGTTTATTCAATCTATTAATCTCCTTATATACAAGATAGAGATAAAAAGGAAATAATTCACATAAGTTTTTAAAACAATTGACAAATGGCATAATTTTGCATAGTTAACAATAGATAATAAATATAACACTTAACATATGTTATTTACATATCACAACATGTTTCCCCTCTGCTACAACAATTAAAGAATGTCACGAATCTAGACAACCATCAACAATCAGATCAGGCAAATCAAAAGGCGGTTGACATGCCTCCCCTCTGCTTAAAAACAAAATCTTTGTGGTTTTCTTAACTCTCTTCCAAACCTTGAAAACCGGGGCCTTCCGGATGGTTCTGGTGAAATCCCAGCGGATGTAGTCGCGCCTTCCTTCTGGTCAATATTGGTCTCTTCACTTGACCGCTGTATCGGGGCTGTGGATGACTCGCCCATCGTTGGACTGTCGTAATGCGGATGCTGAGCTTCTGGGGAGCCGGTAATTGGTTCTGAAGATAACTGGCTTTTTTCGTTGACTCCATCCCTTGGCCTAATAAATTGTTGATTTCTTATCAACCTATTTCCCGATGGTGTCACAACTTCAAAGCTCTGAGGAGAATCAGCCTGCGCTGAAATATTCACCGGTGTCCATGTCTCCCTTGGATGCATTTGACACCATGCATCCTCTCCTACATTGACCTTGGGATAGCTTTTACTATTTCTGTCATACTGCTCTTTCATTGAGCTCTGTCTTTTTCTTTTGGCATTCTCTATACTTCTCCAATTAGTTTGATACGGTCTATATAGCGGTGTAATTCTGGGGATTTGACATCGAAGGCTCCTCGATAAACATAGCTGTGCGGGTGAAGGTAGGTCATTTTTTGGTGTATTCCTATATGCCAGAATAGCCAGATATGGGTCGGACCCTTCATCTCTACATTTAATTAATTGATTTTTTATTGTTTGAATGTTTCTTTCGGCCAGACCATTAGATCTATGAAGGTGTGGAGTTGAAAATAGCTGTTTTATACCCCATCTTATACAGAAGTCAGTCATAATTTCTGAGCGAAACAGTGGTCCATTGTCGGACATCCTGGTTTCCGGAATCCCGAATCGTGCAAATGTTTCTCTCAATTTATTTTTTACATTAATCGCCGTAGGTGGGTCCAATGCAAATACCTCCGGGTAGCCACTATATCTGTCGACCACTAACAAATGGGGCTTTTTCTGAATATAAAATATGTCCAATGATACTGTCTGCCATGGATAATCTGGAACTGGGAAAGGTTTTAACGGCTGCCGTATTTTTGATTTCTGATATTTTTGACAAATTTCACAATTTTTTTACTTTTTCAGCAATGTCGATGGACATTCTCGGCCAAAACAAAGATTCTCGCGCCAAACCCTGAATTGCAGATATCCCTTGGTGCGATTGGTGCAACAAATTAAGCATATTATTCCTTTGTGTCTTCGGAATCACTATGGCCGATCCTATACATAATAGATCATTCCATAAATATAAACGGTGTCTGAAATCGAAAAATACTTTGGCATCTTCATCGACGTCTTTTTTGCATATTGGCCATCCCTCAATCACATAATCGATTACTTTAACCAAAGCAGGATCCTCTCGGGTATCTTTCTGCATCGCTACCATTTTTTTGTCCGATATATTAGCACATACCATCTTGACCATTTTTTGTCCTCAAGAAAAGGCGTTGGTAGTTCGTCCATGGGGTGAGTATCCCTGGATAGGGTATCAGCCACAATCAAGTATTTTCCTGGTTTGTACTGCAATTTGAAGTCAAATGCTATAAGCTTCATTACTAATCTTTGTAGACGCGGAGATATATCACTCAGCGGTTTTTGACTAGAGGCAATAAAGGCTGGTGATCCGTCTGGACAACGAAAGTGTGTCCTGATAATAGATATTCGAACTTTTTGCATCCATAATAAACACTCAGTAACTCCTTCTCAATCTGAGAGTACTGTTTCTGCGAGTCGCTAAATGACGCGGATGCGAATGCTAGAGGTCGATCTTCCTGTAGCAGAGCAGCTCCCATTGCATCTTTGCTGGCATCACATTGCAAGATCAGCATCTTGCTTTTGTCAAAATGTGCCAACGAAGGAGCATTTCTAACGCATTCCTTAATATGATCGAATTCCCCATCCTGTTTAGGCCCCCAATGCCAGACAACATTCTTTCTTAATATTCCTCTTATATTGGATGTGGACCCAGCTAAATTTGGAATAAATTTTCCTAAGTAATTATAAAGACCCATGACCCATTGAAGCGACTTTTTAACCTCTGGCCTTTTATTGCATTTTGTGATATCAAATGGCCCAAGAAACGAACCTTCGTTAGACATATTTGAGCCTTTGTTAAATCAAATTTGATTTTTTTTTCTTTTGCTTTTTCTAGAATTCCCTTTAATTTTTTATTGTGCTCTTGAATGGTATCCGCATATATCAGCAAATCGTCTACATATGTAATATTTTGAAAGCTATCCCTAACGATATTCGTCATTTTCTCAACAAAAATTTGTGCCGATATTTTCAAACCAAATGGCAATCGGTTATATCTGAATTTGCCAAATGGCGTGGTCATCACCAACAGATCTCTGCATTCCTTTGCAACCCCGAATATGCCAATAGGCTGATTTCACGTCTAACACGGTATAATACTTAGATTTGGGTATCTCGTGCAATAGTTCAGCTGGAGCCGGAGTCTGGAAATGTCTTCCCACAAGGGCCTCATTTAATTTACGAGGATCCAGGCATATTCTGATTTGACCAGATTTTTTTTACAACGACCATAGGATGAGACCACTCTGTTTCATGATATATTTTTGTTACGATTCCTTGCTTCACCATTTTTTCCAATTCAGACTGAACTTCGGCTCCGAGGCTTGTTGGGATGCGCCTGGGAGGGACTTGCACAGGCGAATATTCAGGCTTTTTGTAAATCTTACATTCCGAGTTGATTAATCCTACTCCTTGAAATACTTCGTGGTATTGTTCGAGGATTTTTTGAGTTTCAGAACACAATTTCATTTCATCCGTGTTTATATGATTAATTCGCCTCAATATTTCAAGCTTCTCGCAAGTATCGCCCGTGATAAGTGTCTGCGCCTCTACATCGGCTACGATAAATTCAAACATTCCTTTCTTTTCACCATATTGGCATAGCACATTGCATTTGCCGACGATAGGCAGTTCTGTATTTCCATATGCGAACGCCTTTAATGACGTGGGTCTGATTTCTGGTCTTGATGGCCTTTGGTTTATTACTTTATGAGGAAGCACATTTATCTGTGCGCCAGTGTCCAAATGAACCGTGGTCTTCTTGCCATTAATGATTATTACCGCGGACCACTTGTCCGACCCAACAGTCTTTACAGCAACTTCATTTAGATTTATCTCGTCACAGGATTCTTCAGCTTCACTTTCCGCTAAGAGATTTCTTATACGTTTTTGTTCGGCAAACTACTGCGAAATGATTGGTTTTTCCGCATGCATTACATTTCTTCCCATATGCTGGACACTTTCCATACTTGTGTCGTTGTCCACACCACTTACATGGTTCTATTATTCTTTCTCTTCTCGGGTTTATACCGCTTGGTCCTGCTTCTGCATTTTCCATTCGAATTCTATCTTTCACCCAATTACGTTTTTCAATTTTTTCAATCATTTTTTGCTCATTCAACGATGCTACTTGTGAGCATGTTGACTCGGAGATCATAGCTATCGAAATTGCCCTTGGTAGTGTCAACTGTGGATCTTCTAACAACTTTCTTTTCACTTCTCGGTCAAGTATTCCAATTATAAGGCGATCCCTTATGAGAGATTCTGTTAAATTCTCGAATTCACATTCTTGTGCCAGATGCTTTAATTCTGTGACAAATTCCATGATTCCTTGCCTTTCTTTTTGTACACAGGTAAAAAATGCATTTCTCCTTTGAATCGTATTTTTGAAGGGCTTAAAATGGTTCGTTAACATATCAAGCATTTACTTTACATTTGGGTAAGTATCATTTCTACTTATGTGAAATGTCTTGTATATCATCACTGTTTTCTCACCAGCAATATGCTTCAAAATTGCTCGCTGACGCACCAGCGGCATGCTTTCTAAATTTACCGCTATTGCAAAAATTTCAAACGACTCTCTCCAGGTCTCCCATTTTTTTCTCGTTGCTGTACGGGACAAATTCTGCCGGGGGCTTGATTCCTTCCATTCTACTCACTGTTGAATTAATCTGTTTTAATTCGATACTTTTGTCGACTGCGCCATGTTGTAATGTGTATGAGTTATCTGAACAAACTCGCTACGACTTACAAGTTGAACTGAATGTTTATTCAATCTAGTAATCTCCTTATATACGAGATAGAGATAAAAAGGAAATAATTTACATAAGTTTTTTTAAAACAATTGACAAATGGCATAATTTTGCATAGTTAACAATAGATAATAAATATAACACTTAACATATGTTATTTACATATCACAACAGTTACATCTTTAAAATACTTGCATTTAAAGGATCAGAAGTTGCTTTCTCGTGTTAATTTATCAAACTCCCTCACTCTATGTGTGACCCCAGTAAAATATCGTTTTAAAAAACATGTTTCATATTGTTTTGCGTTTTCAAACATTCATGGCCTTAAAATAAACAGATATTAAATTTTCTCGAAATTTCAAGGAACAGCTTTTTAGTCTACATCGGGCACAGCCTGCACAACTCTTATGAGGACCAGCGTCCCGAAATGAGTTCGTGGTTGGCTTTTCTTGACTTATCAAAAGAGGGTATTTGGCCAAAATATATAGAAATATCTATAAATCAACCTTTAGTTGATATTTACTCCGATATATGGGGCAAGCTATCAGTAACTTCCAGTTGCACGATCAAAATATGCCTTTTTCTTAATTTTCCAATAAATAATACGCGTGTATGTGTGTGTTTGTTTTAAAATGAAGCCGATCCCAAATATGCTAAGCTTGATGATGATGAGGACGATACAAGCAGAAGATAGCTGTAGATGATCATCATCCCTTGTGGCATAACCAATCAAATAATTGAACTTAGAAAAAAAATTTTCTTTATATATTCCCATATAATGGCAGACGTTCTTCGTAAAAGGAATATTAGTGAACAAGTTCTATAATCACTTTCATTTATTCGCAGTGAAATTTTAAAATGTATAAATATAAATTTTATATTAAAATATTATTCTATTTAAAATTTTATTTCATAGATCCAGGTCATGCTTCCCCTTTAAAAACTGTTTGTTGTTCTTCCCCGATGGCTAGATCAACCTTTTGTACATTATGTAAATAAGTATTTCATTTTTTTATTCTTACGCCTTAAGCCAGGCCGTACTTTTATCAAACCATGTTTTTTTTATATATATATTCCTTTAGTTCAATAAAATAAATATTTGATCAAAACTATTTTTAGACTTTATATTTGCAAGATTATTATTGCCACGACTGCAGAACAATATCATAATGATACTCATGGAAACCAAAATCAAGCAACAAATAATAATAATTCAATATATCAACCTAATTCCAAAATACAACAGAAATCGTTTTTTTTATATAATATAAGCCGACAGGATATTTACCTGTTTATTTTTTTTCAAATTGACATAGTATGATCCACAAAATAATCAAAACTCAAACAGAATCTCGTTTATTTATATATATATATATGTAATGAGATGATGAGAATTCCAGTAGCTTTTGTAGAGATCCTGTCGGCTACTGAAATAATGTTGAAGTCCTGGTAGCTCTTGTTGTACTGTGTTGACCGAGAGGAACAGTCAGGATGTAGAGTTTTCCAGTACCTCTCTGCACCTTGGAAGACCTTTAAAAGTTCTCACAAAATACAGGCAGTCGTGGTCGAGGCAGAGTGGAAAGCTGGGGATATCCACACAAAAAACAAAGACACAGTTGCACTAAGAAAGTTCCGTTAACAGATAAAAGCTGAGCTAGGAGCGAAAAGATGGAGATAGAAGAGTTCTTCCTAACTACATGTTGGATGAGATCGACATAACATACGACCGACGTGAGCTGACGCTAAGGGTGAACTAAACTAAACTGAACTGAACTGTACGGAGCTGTCAAGTCACTGTAAGGTGATGTATTTATAGGTTAAAGACGGGGCGACCTTATGTGACAGGGGCGTTTGAGAAAGGGCGCCTTTACCTGTCCAGGTGTGAGAGGGGTCTCTGCATTCCACCACATGTGACAGTGTGGGTGGCCTGTCGTGGGAACTGTGAATCTACCTGATTTATGACTTCCATCTTTAGACTCTGTTGTTTTGGCAATACTATATGTTCGATCTCTGCCCTAGCTCAACTCTTAAATCTATTACAGATTTTATTTATTTATCCACTTTGTACAAATTACATTACATAGGGTGATGTAAAGACACAGATTAATCATGCGCATAATTATTTATAGATGTGTCTCTATATACAACATGACAATCTTATTATAAGTTATATACACAGTATGGGGTTGTTGGTTTAAATTACCATAGATGGGCCCCGGGAGTGAAAGGGTTTATCCGGGTTTAGGCGGGTAAAGCCTCTTTAACACAGGTAAGTAATTAAAATTTCTTTTAATTAATTTAAACTGTGAGGGTTAAAAAGGCTATAACAACATGATATTTGTTGGATATATAAAAGTGAAATAAAAATGACATTTTGTTTGATTAACAAAAAAGATGATTAAAATAAAATGATGACATGAAAATTCACATTCTAAGAGAATATTGGTGGGCGTTGGACAGGGTTAGTAGTTAAAGAATAAGCAATTGTGAGATTTACACATGCAATCAAATACTTAGGTCCAGGTGCAAAGCGAGGATATGGACTTGAGTGTCTTCCTAGGCAATGTTTCACCTGTGATCCTGTATAGGGTAACAGTGCTTTGTCACAATTGTAGTGTTATTGGGTTGAAAGTTGTTGAAGAAAAGTTGCTTATTAATATGATTGAGAAAGGAGTGAAATAGAGCCATGCGATAAGTAGAATTGTAGCGACAGTAGGTGATCTGACTTGACTCGAAATCAAAGGTTGAATGTGGTCCGCTAGAGCTGAAAAAAAAGTTGAAAGTTGAAAAAAGTGAACGCTTTGTGTATGCGTTGGTGATTTGCTCTGCGGATGAAATGAAATAAACTCTTGAAGCTTGTTCAGACCAGAAGTTTGGATTTGTAAGTCTGGGGAACTGTGTTCAAGGCGTTTGTTGAATTACGAAATCAAAAAATAAATTGTCAAGCAGTGCTGTCGTTTTTCTACATTGATGTGACGCAATGACTGAAAAGATAGTGATGAAAAATATAGGGGATTGGTTAAAGAATATGATTGTTGAAAACGATTGTTGTAGATGCCCGATAGTGGATGATAAACCTTGTCAGATAATAAAGGTATTTAAACAAATAAAATATAGTGAATAGAAATATAGGAATATGATTGCGGGTACAAAAAGTGTAAGTGGACAAAATTAAACCTGTAATATATAAAATACTAGCGGATGTACCCGGCTTCGCCCAGGTTTTTCTCGAGGGAATGTTTGTAGTCTAGTAATAAGAAAATATACTACATCTAAAAACTATCAGAGAAAAGAGAAACCACGGAAGGTGAACAGAAAAATGCTTACAATGGATGTTATGTTTACGATATCAAGTTAAATAAAAACAAAGATAAAATTTGCATATGTTGGTCACTATAAATTTGTATATTTGTTAGGCGAAATTAGAAACATGATAAAACAATTGGGTATTTAAAAACAAATGTAGAAATAAAAGTTGAAGTATAATAAACAATGTTAAAGATTAGTTTTAATTATTAATCAAGATTGTGTGTGAATATGTGAGAAAGATGTAATATCGTTGTTGTTTTCTTGGCCGACTGTTTTACATATGCTGTTATCTTAAAATTGCTTGTTTCGAATATTTTTTAGATTGAGATTATTAGCTAGTATGTAAAAAAATTAACTCTGTTGAAATTTTATTTTGTATTTATATATAAATAAAATTAACTCTGTTGATTTTTTTTTGTATTTAATCGATAACAGCGAAGTTACGCATGTTAATGTTAGGAAATATATTTTGATGTTAAGCAAAACCTGCTCCATCTCGTCTTACATAAATGTTGAAAATTTGGTTGAAATTGATGCATTGTAACGAAAGTTTTTAGTGATGCCCACTTATGAAATTTCCATTTTATTAATATAGATATAATAAAAAATAAAAATAATTTTTGAAACAATTAGATGTTTTACAATACTAAAATAATATCATGAAAAATAAAAGTAAATTTGATTAAAGGTTTTTTTTTTTTTAATGTTGGATTAAAAAATTTGTTTATATAATTGAAAGGTAAGAATAAGAATAATTATTCAAGATTTTATACAAAATTTATAATATAATTGAAGGTTATTAATGATTGGATAAATTTTAAGTAGTGTAAAATTGAACAAAAATTGTCTCTTTTGACGAAAAGTTACAGTTGTGGTGTGTGACTAGATTATATCCCTTTGGTAACATCGGTGTTTCTATGACTCTGAAACTGGGAATATGTGAAATGATCTTTTCGTTTGTCCTCAATGCTGGTATGTAGAGAATGATTTCTCTTTCGCGTTAAAAAGTCTATATAAGACTTAACCAAATTGTTTTAATTGGTGTTATCAATTAACATGTAAAATGTTTAAAGTATGTTGTGTTGTGATATCTCGTTGGTGAGATTTGTGAGATTCTCGAGGAAATCTAAATGAGTAGTGTGACACATGTGTTCAAAATGGCGTCATGAAGCTAGCGGTCAAGAAGATCTGCCTTGAGAGGGGGGAGAGAGGGCATGTCCAAAGATATTCTCAAAAGATAGTAGTGACCAAGGGAGTGGCGTCAAAAAGGGCGTCCACTTCCCTTTTTTTCACGGAAATTCTATTTGTGGGGTGGTCACACGTGCGGGGTGTTTATTTTCTGTCTTGCTTGAAACTGACTTTCTCTCTCTCTTCTTTTGTTGAAGTTTGGCAATTTTCTTGCCTATTTGAAAATATAGTTTTCTCGATGTTTGTAGTTGTTGTGTTTCGAAGTTAGTTTAGAAAAAATATTATTCAGTGTTGTCAGGTTTAGATGTGTGGTGAAAGTTCGACTTTCAACGTGGACACGCTTTGAGTTGAGATGTGGTGTCACAGGCGTGAAGGCGTCTTTGGCCTGAAAAGTGAAAAATTTTTGTGGTGTGGCACTGTGACACGAAGTGAGAAATGTGAATGAAAAGGTGTCACGTGAAGTCTTAGTTTGGTACAAATCTAACCTGTTTCACCATGAATAAAAATTTAATAAAGTCATGGGTGGTTGTTGTACGAAACACATCGAGAGAATATTTGACTGTTAGTGGATGTGGCACGCTTAATGTGAAATTATTTTATTGTGGCGACGCGATATAGAGCTAAGTGGAGCTCGAAATTGGATTTGTGTGTTGAGTCGCGCACTAATAATTGTTGCCAATTTGAGATAGTGATGCGAGGGTGTTGTAAGGTTTTTTGAAATAAATGTGTTGATGACCAATCATGCATGTAAAAAGGAAAAGACGAGGGAGTGTATTTATCCTCGAATATTAACGATTGTAATCGTTTTGGAAGGCTGTGACTTAAATTAGCTACTGGCGGTGAAGTGGGGTGAATCTTTATTCCTAACTTGTTTTGGGAAAGATAGTTGTTTTCCCTAGTGGTGTTTTTGAAGATATTGTATCTTCCGATTTTTGCAATTAAAAAAAAAATGCGTTTCACCTATGTTAATTTATATTTAAAATTTGAATATACTTTTTAAATTGTTGATTATGATAATTAAAATGATTCTTATAAAAGGGCAATGTCGTGAGAGTTACAAATAATTTGAATTGGGCGCTTACTTAAAATGGTGAACATTACCAAATTTTAAGAATTGATAAAGATATTGGCCTTTTGATATAAAGATAACTAATAAGTAAAACAAAAATAAGTTAAGAATTATGATGAATGAGATTTTTTTTAAATAATAATAATGAATTTTTTTTTTTTTTTTCAAGTCGTAGCTTTGGATAATGCCATTTTAGGTAAATTTAGGAAAGGCATGTAAGATTAGTAAATTAGTAAAAATGCGTGATGGGCGAATTTTTTTTTTTAAGTAAAATTGAGAGTAATAACTTGAAATTTATAATCTGATTAAAAATTAAAGTAAATTTGATCAATTAAAATGTGAAAGTTTTAAAAATTGAATTTAAAAATGGTATAAAAAAGGTAAAAATTGATTTTAAAATGCTTAAAGTGAAAATATAAATACAAAATTTATAGGGAATCAAGTTTTGAACTTGAGGATAAAGTTGAGGTAGGTTTTTTAAAAACTTACAGTTGTGTGAAAGTTCAGTCAGGAAACTTGGTCTTGGCTTGTATTCCTGCTGACGTTGAAGACGCTCCATGTAGAGCTTGTAGACGCTTGTAACTTCTGGAAAGTTGTTTGTCGCTTGTTGCCTCGATGCCATTGTCTCGATGATGTCAAGTCGAAGGTGGAGAACTTCTCACAGGGTTTGGGTATATCGCTGCTTGGTTTCCATGACTTGCGGGAATTTCGGGGCTGTCGTTGGCGCGGTCAGCTTGCTCCCGGCGTTGGCGATCGGTTAGCGGGTATGCGGAAGTCCGTTGGGGCGGCGTTTCTTCCGTAAATATCTTGGGGGAGAGATTGCTTGGTCGTTTCGTTGGAATGGTCGGTTTGTTCCTCCATCTTCGCTCTTTCTCGCTTCCTATCTGAACAGTCTTCTTACCTCTTCGTTGTGTCATCCTTCGTTTTGGTCATCCTGTCGACTTAAATGTGATGATGAGTTGCTGTCGACTTATCTGTGATGAGATCCTGTCGACTCATGTAATAAGAGATGATGAGAATTCCAGTAGCTTTTGTAGAGATCCTGTCGGCTACTGAAATAATGTTGAAGTCCTGGTAGCTCTTGTTGTACTGTGTTGACCGAGAGGAACAGTCAGGATGTAGAGTTTTCCAGTACCTCTCTGCACCTTGGAAGACCTTTAAAAGTTCTCACAAAATACAGGCAGTCGTGGTCGAGGCAGAGTGGAAAGCTGGGGATATCCACACAAAAAACGAAGACACAGTTGCACTAAGAAAGTTCCGTTAACAGATAAAACTGAGCTAGGAGCGAAAAGATGGAGATAGAAGAGTTCTTCCTAACTACATGTTGGATGAGATCGACATAACATACGACCGACGTGAGCTGACGCTGAGGGTGAACTAAACTAAACTGAACTGAACTGTACGGAGCTGTCAAGTCACTGTAAGGTGATGTATTTATAGGTTAAAGACTGGGCGACCTTATGTGACAGGGGCGTTTGAGAAAGGGCGCCTTTACCTGTCCAGGTGTGAGAGGGGTCTCTGCATTCCACCACATGTGACAGTGTGGGTGGCCTGTCGTGGGAACTGTGAATCTACCTGATTTATGACTTCCATCTTTAGACTCTGTTGTTTTGGCAATACTATATGTTCGATCTCTGCCCTAGCTCAACTCTTAAATCTATTACAGATTTTATTTATTTATCCACTTTGTACAAATTACATTACATAGGGTGATGTAAAGACACAGATTAATCATGCGCATAATTATTTATAGATGTGTCTCTATATACAACATGACAATCTTAATATAAGTTATATACACAGTATGGGGTTGTTGGTTTAAATTACCATATATATATATATATATATATATATATATATATATATATATATATATATATATATATAGTGTAGAAACTATATAACAAAATTATAACAGTGATTCTAATTTTAAAACTTAAGGAGCAAACTGATAATAATGATAACTTATATCAGTTAGATTTGATTAGATTAGCAAGCTAAATCTAAACTTGAGGATGTAGTAGAAGTAAAGGATTTTTTTTTTTTCTCTCTCTATCTACAAATTAATAACATTTTACAAATTTTATAATTTGAATTTAAATAATCATAATAGTGAAGATAATCTTAATACAAAACTGGACTATAAAATTAAATAACTATTTATGGCGCTCTGCCTTCTGAAAAGCACATGTGCTCCTGGTCAGGATATGCCATTTTTAATATATATATATATATATATATATTAAGAAAAAGGCATCTACTTATCGTGCAACTGAAAGTTGCTGATGGCTTGCGCCATCTATCGGAATAAATATCAACTATTCTCGTTGATTTTTAATCATTCCAGAATTGGCCAAATACCCATTCTTGATTAATCAAGAAAAGCTAACCACGGACGCGTTTCGAGCTGTTGGCCCTCATCAGCGTGGTGCAAGCTGTACCTCAATGACCAAAAAAAAAAAGCCATCAGCAACTTTCAGTTGCACGATAAGTAGATGCCTTTTTCTTAATTTATGCACCTTATCCCAGTACAATGTTAGATTTGTACTATTTTTTCATATATATATATATATATATATTTAACGTTGCTTTCAAACAATTCCCTCTTGTATTATTTTCTTATAGCGATAATAATGTCCTAATTATGTGTGTGAACAGTACAAAAGTGAAATATTACTGGCTACTTTTATTTTTGATATATAAAACAGATAATACTTAGTCGTTCTAGTTTTTTGACTGGAGAGGCTATTTTTATCTTCATAAATAAATATTTTTATTAAATAATTTCAATGAAATTATCAACGGCCATCAGTTTGGAAAATATATATGATACTGTTATAAATATTTAAAAAAATAATAATTTTTGTTTTATTTAAATAGATTTGGTATATGTTGCATGCCTTTGAGGGGTTATTCCTTTGATGAAAACAAGTCATTTTATTTAATAAAAATAAACTCTTTGTTAATATTGTCTTCGTTTGATTAACATTTATATCATGGAGGGATCATTACTAATGGTCCAAGCCATAACAACTCATATATATATATATATATATATATACATTTCCTTTTACAAAACTATTTTAGAGGCGTAATATTCTTTTCAAAAAGAATATTACGCCTCTAAAATAGTTTTGTAATTTGATAACAGATGGCGCGCTAGTGCATCGTAACATTTCCTTTTATTACGATCGCTTGAAATTTGAGTTTAAGTAACTTGATAATTATTTTAAAATGAAGGATAAGCCCACCAACATATGAATACTGGAAGGTTAACAATTTACTACTATTTATTAAAATACACCTATCCCCCGATTTACACGGTAGATACGTTCCTGTGAAAAACGTGTAAATCAGGGGATAGGTGTACACAGAAATAAAAATAAAATGCATTGACAGATTAAAATATGTAGTCAGCACATAAGCTCGGGATTCCTCGTGAGATGTGTACACACTTATTTGGACAACCGTGTAAAAGCGAAAACGTTTAAAACAAGTACCGTGTAAATCGGGGGATAGGTGTATTATTAAAGCACTAAATATGTCTTTATACAAGTAATAAATAAAAATTACTAATATGGGTTTCAATCTAATGTATTCTATAAAATTTCAAATATATTGTATTGAATAGTTGTTCATGTCGGTTTATATATATATACACACTAACATAGATATATGACATATTTGGATTGAAATGTTATTTATTTTAGAAAAATCAATATTTCGAAAATAAAAACGTTTTCCTTTATCAAAAATATCAATGTTTATCTTATTTGCTCAAGTCAAGCTTCTTTCGTTTTTCTTAAATTGTTTTCTTGAGAAAAACGGTTCTCTTTTAGGAATATTTTTAAATAAATATATTTAAATATTCAACACAAAATATAAACCCCATATATCAATTTAAAAATATAGATTACTCAATATTTCTCAGAATATAGAATGAAGAATTTCTGAAAATGTATAATCCTTTAATGAGTAGAATTTTTCAAATGAAAATATAATATTTGTTTTCAATTTGTTTAAATGCAGAAATATGTGTTTTATATGATAATATAATAATATTTTAAAAGATTATACAATAAGTATTTAGCAATTTTCATTTTAATATACAACTACAAAAAGCCTTAATTAAGACTCTCGTCTCATACACGATTATCCCCGATGGGTAAACACAGAAGCAACATTTATCTATAAAAAATGTTTTCAATATGCTACTTACATCATTTGGTACATTTCACAAAGTAAAATCTATTTATTTCAAACTCTATATTCAATTTTTCAAATTTAAATTTCGATAAAAAATAATTGCGTAAAAAGAAAAAGAATTGGAATAAATTTAATTAGTTATTAGGCAAAATCCTGAAGTGTTCTAATTGCATTAAGACAATTCCTGCTAATAGAATATTATTAGGTTAAATGAGCAATTTAAATTTCCAAAAGTTTTGTTTTATTGTTAGATAATTAATGTCTTATTTCATATCTGAATTCAATTTTTCGTGTGAGGGGTGAAATGAAATAAAATAATTATTTGGCTGCCTTATATTACTGATATGTTACTTTTGAATTAAATTTTGGTTGATAAAAGGTTATTTAAATAAACCCTCTGTGGAAAAAGGTGTGTTTTACATTAAAAGGATCCTAGAGGGATTTTAATTCATAATCACATAAGAACCCTTTAAACTGGATGAGCAGTTAAATCATATACCATAACATCTCCAAAAATGAGAATAGCTGATTTCTGGCAAATAGGGCTTCTAAAGAAAACAAAAGAACAGCATAAATATAAATTCCTCAAGACAACATTCAGAACTTCAAACTTGAACAGCAATACAGAGAGGAGAATATGATTCGTGAACCTTTTGAAAAATGGGAAATATTTAGTTTCTCGAAATATCGCGTTGATTTTGCAATAAACTTTTAACCGTTATCCAAGATACGCGTTGTTATTGATCTATACATCCTATGGATTGCACGATTTTTCGCACGATATAAAGTTTGAAAATTCTAATTGATATTTCAGAATATATGTTTTGCCTTTAAATAAATAAAATTTTAACGCCTCATGAAGCCAAGACGAAACACAGTCTCAAGAAAGCAATCTGATGAAATTTGGTGTTGGAATAAAGAACCGCAAAATGATATTTTTGAATGAAGATCCTTTATTTTCTTGAATATATATAAATCTCTATTAATTGTAATTGACTTAAAAAATAGATGGTTTACTATATTCAGTCAAGGTATATACACAGGCTAATATAATAATTTACTATCACCGCACAGTAACTTTAATTTGTTGTTATACAAATATTAGCGCCTTTCCATCTTTGCATGAATCCCATCCTCCCGAAACCTTCTATATATATATATATATATATGAAAATTTTTCCAGAAGGAAATCGATCTTAAAAACCGTAAGGCGCTTCTCACGTCAAAATAAATGTCAAACCTAGACGCCATCTATTTAACGTCGCGGCAAACTAGCGACTTCGGGTCGGTGTCAAAGCCACAACACTAGCCTTGGCAAATTGAGAAGCGTCCACCTAGGGACCATGGTTTCAGGCTAATGGCCCTCGTCAGCTCAGGGTGGACTTTATATCCAAGAGATTCACAAGGGACCTAATGGAATCATCACAATCTTTCAAAGTAATGTTTAGCTGACAAAGTGACTGGTTTAAATATATGGTCAAAAATAGATTGAAATTTTGCCGGGAGAAATTAGATCTATAAGAGCATAGGGCGTCTCTTGTATCAGAATAAACGTCAGAACTAGACGCCGACCTTTGTTGCCGCAAACTAGCGGCCTTACCTAGGTGACAAAGCTAAAACTAGCTTTGGCAGACGGAGAAGAGTTCACCTGGAGACAATATTTTCGGGCTATTGGCCCTCGTCAGTCCAGGGGGAGGGGGGGGGGGGGGGCTTTACTTCATTAGATTTACAAGGAACTTAATGGGATCCTCACAACCTGTCAAAGAGGTGTTTAGCTGACAAAGTGGCTGGGTCAAATCTATGGCAAAATTAATGTAAAAATTACCGCACTATGCTCCTATAGATCGATTTCCTCCCGGAAAAATGATGATTCATTTATCGTACTTATACCTTTAGAAAAATATCCTAAATGTACGATTATAACAAATTGCATGTTTTACAACAAGATATATTTTTCTTATTTTTATGTTGATTCAACTTATTTTTACACGTTTTCTCAAGTGATTTTTATGTATTTGATTTAGTTAGAAAATGGATATTACAGAGGGTATTGGTGTAATACGATTTGAATTTGTATTGAGGTCGAAAACGGTATAGAATTGTTTCTATTAATCTGTGAAGAGTATCATAAAATATAAGCAAATACGAAATAATTTCAAAAATCATAGAATTGAGATCTATAACATATATCGAATCAACATAAATATAGAGCTATAAGGAGAAAATTCGCTAAGAAATTGAAATAAAATCCAAATATTAGAAATTAGTTTCTTCTATTATGTAACGACAGAGAAACACTGCCTAAATGTAGCGAATTAAAAGATATACATTGCTAATATTTTGATTATTTTTGATAATAGAGAAGAGTTACAAGAAAGGGTGATATGCGGACATGCGGACACATTTTCAGCAATTATACTTATCAGATTGAAGAAGAACTTTAACACCAAGGAGAGAGTAGCAGAGCAGCGTGACCAGATCCATCTTGTCACGTCTGCAACCTTCCCTTTTAGCTACACTCCAAGGAATGATGGATGTAGGAATAATTCTCCATCTTACTGGACCCACTCATGAATTTGCCATGAATATTGGGGTCGTGACTTCCCAATTTTATAATCTATGATGATAAATCATTGATTTCTATCTCAATTTATAGGATAACAATCGGCATAATATTCTTTAAATGGCGCGCGCCTTATATCTATGGAAATCTACTCTTTTTCCCCTTAATTCGAACTTGATACTCAGAACTTATGATCTGTGATGAAACTTGTGTTCAAATAATACATATCTTTTATGAGCATGGGCTGATAAATTTGACAGACTGACATTCCAGATTAAGTCCTTTCATTTCTTGGCTAGATGAGAAATATTTTAGGTAAAGAGACATTGCCTTATATTTCTCATCATGAAAAAAATTTACTCTTCATTATAAATTTGAAAAAACTGATCCGAAGAATAGCGAAACATATAGGGGACTGTTCTTCGATTCTATCTAATTCTTTATATAGTAGTTTGTTATTTATATATACATATCTATTTTTATATATACCTTTAATATTTTGTGACAGTTAATATATAATATATATATTGGGGCGGCTTCAATATACTGTATTGATGTTGGCCATAGTCTCAAACCATAGTATACCGGTTTGTTTTTATTTGAATTTGCCAATTTTGTTATTGTGTGGCTCATTCTTTATTCCCACTAATATAATTTCTTACTATGGCGATGTAAATAATGCATCGTTATGATTCATATTTAAGAAAAAAACGAAGATATGTCCTGCTAGGTACATGAATATATTCCTCACTCAACTCTATGTTATATATGTCTTGAAAATAGAGCAACCCATAAATACATCTTTAATTAAAAAGGCGTATATTGGATCAAAATATTGGTAAAATAAATGATATTTTGATCCAATATATGCCTTTTTAATTAAAAATAAAATTTAATATGTATGTTAAAAAAAATTGATAAAATTTAATTAAAATATTTTTAAATGATTCAAAATTGTTTGTAAATATAATTTCAGCTTATTAAGTTGACACTGAACAATAGAATTATCATTTTTATATCCATCTCTGAGTTTCAACATATTCATACATATAAAGATTGATATTGAATTATTTCTAATATCTTATCCCCAAGTGTTTCGAAAATATATTTCATATTGATATTTTAATATATTCACGTATATTCTATAAATCCCACACGCACAAACACAATGGGAAATATAATCTGGGAAGAATTAGAGAGATGTTCTCTAAGAGGGTGATAAGAAAAGGTGCATTGGTTTTGATACATTTAGAATAGAGGAAGAGGCATCCTATTTGTACATGTACAGTAGAACCTCCCTGGAAAGGACACCTAATTGCAGAGCCAAAGTGTCCTTTAGGGAGAGGTGTCCTCTTACCGGAGAGTTGCTAAATTGTAAAAATGGTAATTTTGCAAATGAAAACTGTATTTTATGGAGAGGTGTCCTCTAAAGGGAGTTTCTATGTTAGAAATACATAGTATATCATTGTAAATGGAACACATTTCAGGGATTATAATATTGTGAACTTTAAAATTCATAACTATTTCAACTAGTGAATCACATCTTGGTCAGAAATGAAACAATTCAACCAAATTATTATCAATATTGAATCTCGAAAATTTGTATAATTCCAATTAATATCATAGTAAATATAAATTGTACTTTTAATTGAAGTTAAAGCTTATGTTTCCTTTAAAGGGTATTCGTAATAAATCTCAAAAATAGAATATATAAAAGATAAACCAAAATATATTAAAGCAGTAACAAAGAAAAAGAATACCTCTCTCTCTCCTGATCACACACTTATAAAAGAGCGTTGCTGCTAGAAGAGCGCCATCATTCGATAAAAAATAAATCTCATTTCAGTAAATTTGGTTATTATTTTATATTATAAATTATGATGAATTAGAGAGCCTTCTGTTATCAAAATTTGAAACTATTATAGACGCGTTTGATTCTTTTTAAAAATAAACAAAAAGGTAAGTAGAAATTGTTTATTTTTTCAAAATAATCATACGCGTCTATAATAGTTTAGAATTTTGATCGTATAAATTAACTATAGAACAACCAACCACGTACTAAATTCAGGATATTATCATCGTCATTATGATGAAGGGAGTATGACCTAACATAGTGTCATTACAGTTAGTATTTAATGCATTAAAACTTAATCTTTTGTTTGACATCTCAGTATAGAACGTAATATTGATGATAAATATTGGCTGCAACGCCATTTAAGGAAAATTCAGACAAAATTAATCTTATAAACTAAATGAAGCTTCCACCAGGGTTAAGTTTCTTTTGCAACTTTTTATTTTTCAAGCTTTCGGACTTGTCAGTCCTTCAACAGGATTATCACGTTAAAAATTAGATAATAAATACAAAATATTTATATAAACACATTATTATATACATATTTAAAATGATTATTATCTATTTAGAGAAAAATATATTACATTATTTCAGTTTGAAATATTTAATTTAATCTGTTTACCATAATTTCGGGATATAAAACTTCATAGAACAGGGGCCAATTTCGACAATTTTGTAATTACAAAACTCGAACTTCTTTCTTAATGTTTAAACATATCTTGTACTTGAGTGAAAGACTATCGCTAAATACCAATGATTATCTTCATTGCCTTTACCATGATCATAATCGGGATAGGTTAAATATGTATTACATAATTGCAAAAATGAAATATTTTGATGAATTCAAGTTCAATGAATCATGTGAATAATACCCCTCTAAGATAACTTCAAACTATAAATATTTGTTAGCAATCTTAAAGCATAATAGGTTTGTTTTAATAATTAACAAAAAATGATATTTCTTGCAAAATATAAATACAAGATTAGGTGATTGGAGAATAAATGAAATTTCCCTTATCTTCTCTCTTGACTAGAGATTATAATGTTATATTTTCATATTCCAAAGTATTATATAATTTATTTTGTGAATTATAGAGCTTATACTAATGACAATCTAGTGTAAATTGAAGGAAAATTTATTATAATAAACGTTCATCTCGGAATTATAATTTAATTATATTAACAAGCAATCCCCCCAGAGTTATATTTTTATTAAATTTGTTATTAATTTATTATTGAGAAGTGATATCACTAAATTATAAAATATATGATAATACTAATAGAGAGAAAGGAACCCAAACTATATATGCTATCGAGATATCTAATTAGAGGTGTAATTAACTACAAGTGTATTGTCAGCGAAGTTAAATTTCTTAATGAATTTGTTAATAATTTATTATTGAGAAGTGATATCATTGAATTATAAAAGATATTATAATACTAATAGAGAGGAAGGAACCCAAACTATATATGCTATCGAGATATCTAATTAGGTGTAATTAACTACAAGTGTATTGTAAGCGAAATATAAGAGGGAATGCGTTTGCTATACAATTCCTCCTTGTGTTGATTATCTGGAATAAATATAAAATATTTTCTTATTAGTTAGTTCTTATATACATACATTTAATTCCAAAGCGTTTCATGACATTTTATAATATAAATTAATATCTTAGTTGAATATATTTGTCTGAACAACATATTTGGTGTTTCGTTCAATATAGAATAATTATTTAAAATATAGGTTTTTCATTTTATCCTTTTTAATAATTGCCTTTGAACCATTCCATATTTAATTTAATCGCGACATCAATATAAACACATATAATTTATGAGAAAAGTAATTCATATATATAATTTCGAGTACAATTAAGTTATTAGATTAATTTGAACTTGATATAGTGTCAAAAGGTACTATGTGACAATGTGCAAATAGAAATATAACTTTCAATATATTATAATCCAATTCAGAAAATTTGAAAAACTTGAAGAGTTTTCTATATAGACCTTCTCTATTACAATATCTGAAATTTCGAAAGAATTCTAAAGTGTTTACCGGAATAAAATATTTCCGTGTTACATTGAAGTATTTATTTTGAAAATATTGTAGGTGAAAATATATGTACTCAAGTTTTACTAGAGCTTCTATTTTTCAAGCCCAAACAAACAATATTTAATCAAAGAGTAATATATTGGTTGGAAGGCGGTTGTATATATTCGAAGATAAATGATTAACAAAGAATTCTTTAAATTTTAAATACGAGACATGGTACAAGAGACATTATAGAATTTTGTGTATTAATAAATTATTTCGTAAAATGCTCAGTATTATTCTTTTATTGAATATTATCATTTATTTCATATATTTGAATTATAAATCTCAATGATTTTTTCTGCAATGGCAATATAATTATTTATGATGCATTAGCGCGCCATCTATTATGAAAATTCGAAACTATTATAGACGCGTAGGCATTTTCTTTTTCAAATTCAAACAATTTCTACTCCCCTTACTGCAATGGCCCTACCATTAATTTTTCCATTGCAGTAAGGACAGTAGAAATTGTTTAAATTTTAAAAGAAACATACGCGTCTATAAGAGCTTCGAATTTCCATAATTATAATTATTAACTACCAATTTCAAATGCCACTCTGTATACAATGTGAGTACTTGTGAATGTATAGGTACAGTGGAGTATTACATTATAATAATTCATTAGTTTATCACAGAATGTGGTTTATTTCCAATGACCTCTTACAAAATTATAGATTTGATTTTGAAATGTGAAAATATTTGCCATAATTTGGTCATAAATAGTAGAGTAGTCATATATATAGAAATATTATACTAAGGCGAAAATCTGGAACCATGATAATGATTTTTACCTTAATTTGTGAGATAATGTGAGTCAAAATTAAAATATAGAGATATATATTTATAATTATATCACATTTCTTATAAAATTACATATATTATAAAGTACAGTGTATAATATATCACTTAGAAAAATTGCAGGGACTCTTACTAGTAAATTATAAAGCTGGACAACACGTGAAGTAAGATAAGTTTCTTTTAATAAACGAAATGCAAGCTTTCGGGCAAAAGCCCTTCGACAGGCAAAAATATAACTATATTAAGAAAAATAACAATTTATATATGTTAATCTTAAAAGAAGACCATTTTTTGAAAAATAAATAATAAATCTGCAGTCTGAAACTACGAGACGGCGCGTGGTTTGGGCTATTGAAATAAACTAAGATGTCACAGGTGTTTCAGCCAAGAAAACACCATATATATCAGGAATTTCTATCTTTCTATTTATGCTATTGTGTTTGTGTGAGACTATGGATTCCAACACCAATCGTTGGTGTTGGTTGTGGATATGTCTATAGTGGATTACTGGATGGTTAACATCGAATGTGTGTCCTGTAGATGCTATGTGTTGGTGGATGAGGGATTTGGGGTCTTTGTCTCATGTGAGCAGTGCTCTGCCACATATGTGGGTGAGACAGGTAGAACTGTAGCCATCAGAATGACAGAGCATTCCCGCAATATAACTAACAAAGACCCCAAATCCCTCATCCACCAACACATAGCATCTACAGGACACACATTCGATGTTAACCATCCAGTAATCCACTATAGACATATCCACAACCAACACCAACGATTGGTGTTGGAATCCATAGTCTCACACAAACACAATAGCATAAATAGAAAGATAGAAATTCCTGATATATATGGTGTTTTCTTGGCTGAAACACCTGTAACATCTTAGTTTATTTCAATAGCCCAAACCACGCGCCGTCTCGTAGTTTCAGACTGCAGATTTATTATTTATTTTTCAAAAAATGGTCTTCTTTTAAGATTAACATATATAAATTGTTATTTTTCTTAATATAGTTATATTTTTGCCTGTCGAAGGGCTTTTGCCCGAAAGCTTGCATTTCGTTTATTAAAAGAAACTTATCTTACTTCACGTGTTGTCCAGCTTTACAGTGTATAATATAATAATGAAGAATTAAAAAATAATAATAATTAAAAATAAATTTAGAAAAATGATTTAATATTTTTTACTTATTGATGTATGTGTGCTCTCCAGCATTGTTTGTTTTCCATTTCCTTCTTGGTCTGCAGAAAAAGTCTATATAAGACGGAAATATCTTGAGAAAAGAATTTGAGTTTTGTTAAACATTGTAATTTCGCTTAAAGTCTTTTGCATTTAAGCAAATCATAGTCTGCAGTGGTGTCCTATCCCTGGAGTTCTTCTCTTTATTTCTTCCTAGTATTTTATCCTATCTACAGAGTCTATTCAATTTTTCTTAGCTTTACAAATCATATACCAGGTGGTATATTGTTTTATAATGCTAAAAAGGTATATTAATGGACCAAAAAATGCTTTGTCTCTTCTATATCTCTATTTTTTCAATATTTTTCTATCTTTTGAAGTAAAATGAATTAAAATGAATAATTATACTTCCTCCATCAGTCTTTGATTGTTGTTATGTTAAAAAATATATATATTTTAGAAGTAGAGAAGAAAGCGATCAGTGTGACTTGGTATAATATTGGGGATGGGAATTCAACTGAATTTTGTTGATGAGTATCTGCCATTTACTGGAAAACATGATCGTCATCAGTTGATTATACTTTATATTCCTAAGTTAGCCTACACGCTGAAATAAAAAAGTATAGGTTAACTTATAAAAAGTTATTATACGTTCCTATAGAAATGGCAGAAATTAATTAACGACATTTAGTTGAAGGATCAGAAGATGTCTTTCATTTATTATATTTGTCAATTTATGGTGCTTTCTTCATTACGAGTTATTAAGATTTTCCTCACCATAATTATCATGCGGATTTTTGAATTTTTAGCAAAATTTTAATTGATGTAATGGGATCAGAAAAACAAGATCTCTCATGGCGAGATTTGAAATGATAAACTTAAACTTTTGATAAATGAATGTTTGTATGTTTGTTTGTTTATTTGTATGTCCGGTATACAAATTCGCAGTAGTTCACTAATTCAAACCAAAATTTCCATACATAGGTAAAAAATACGGGGAAGACGATAGGCTATTTTAAAAATATATATAAATCAATTATTAAAACTATATATTCAAATTATTCTACTTAGCTCACGAACAGCGCCCTCTATCAGAGATTAGATTAAATTATGCTGATGCAAACAAATAGATAATGCTAATAACAAACAATTATAAAAAATAATCTTATCTAAATATATATCACTCGGGTAGATATGCACACGGGTCAATCCCGGGGCGAAGCCCGGGTCACCCGACTAGTAATATATATTAATTGATCTCTATATTTCATTTCGATACAACTTAAACCATAAAAGGTAGAATTAAAGATAATTTGCTTGAAGTATACACTCCGAAAGCATTCATAGAATAATACTTAGTAAAAAATTCCAGTGCATATTGCACGTGGGTAGTAGATATAATGCAATTACCTTCCAGACTTTGGACGGCTACCAAACAACGAGAAGATGATGACCAAATTCTAACAGGGTTCATAACAATCAGAAAAGAAGTGATCAATCTTAAGGAATTTGCCCAAAATAAGACCAAAACCTACGATGGTGTAATTTGTGAAGAGCGTTTCATTTGAATTATCCCTGCATTTTTAAATAGGTTATAGATTGACAAAATGTACTATGTGTACTTAGGGTAAGTGCCACTATAAAAAAGGAATGAAGTTTGAAAGTAGTTGAAGAAAGATAAGCTATTCGGGAAAGTTTGTAGGAAGTTGTAAGCAGAGGATTATGGTGCCAATTGATTGATAGCGGAACAAACAAGAAGTTCCACCACCCGGATGTTAGACACTTAGTGAAGAAGTCCTCTCTATGATAATAGAATAATTGCTCGCCCATTACATGCTTAATTAGGAGTGAGTTATTATCTAATTAGCTTTATTGTTATTACCATATTTCTAATTATAATTATGGGAATTACCTTGATGAGTTTATAAGCTAGTTAACTGTGTGGGAATTATATTCACCTTAATTCTTTAATATGTTGTGATGCTAATATACATAGCTTGTTTTTAACGGTTCGTTGATTAAATATAGAAGATTTTCGTATATTATTATGAAAGGCTTTCTCCCAACTTATAAACAAAATTCAAACTGGAAGAACTATTTCACTGAAATCATCTTTGGTGTCTTTCAAACAAATATTTTGGCTATTTATGTTCTACCTAAAATTTATATAAATGGATTTAAAGCTATATATAGATAAATCTATCTAAATTCCTGAGATGAATGTTATTAGGTAGCCGGGTCAGCCTAGTTCTCCGAGTAATCACTCTATTATTTTGAACAATTTAAAATAATACTAATATATCTACAGAATATTCAATGTTGTATGATCCTTGTTCATAATTCAAGACATTTGCATAACACTGGCCAACAAGGAAATACTTTTTATCTGTTCCCGGCAAATAAACAGCGGTCCTAGGGTGTTTTCGATATGTTGATTCCAATTATGCAAACCTTTTCTTTCTATAAGCTCTTGTTTTAGAGGTTTATTGTTTCCAACTCATATATTGAAGACATTTTATCCCTTTTGGTCATTTTTCTATTCCAGTGATACAGACTCCTATTTATACTTGAAAATCAGCCAATGCGGTGAAGAAGAAGATGCTGCATTGTGAAGCGACAACTGCGTCAGGTGAATTTTATAATAAAGGAAGATTGATGTGAAAATGATTTATTTATTTATTTAATTTTACATATAATACATATTATGTATATATATATATCTCTATGATTTTATCATCATATATTTTTAATAGCCGTTTCTTGCCTCACCTCCAAATTTTAATCCTCTCTGGTACCTCTCGAACCTATCCCAACTTGTCACCGTTTTCCACAGCTCTTTTAAGGCGCAATTGTCACAACTAATAAAACAGAGGGTGGATGGTGATTATGAGTTTTTACTTCGAGTCCTCAACAATTTGATCAAAAGCAAATAAATGGTCTGATTTGGAACCTGACTCAAAAGAATATTCTGGAGCACTTGCTTCTTGGTTGCTGGAAAAATTCTACTCGCCTCAGGAGCAAAAATAGAATTATATCGTTAAGATCGCTAAGCATCTCTTCTTATCTCATGAGAACAATCTTGTTTATTGTCATGGTGTTCGAGGTCTATTCCTGAAAATGGGGTTTCCTGTGTATTCACCAGGTTATTGGCCTCTCTTTATTGACAGTTCCAAACGTAATTTAAAGTCTGTGCTTCTTCACAATGGCAATAAGTATAGATCAATTCCACTCGCTCATTCAACAAATTTGAAAAAGGTACATGAGACAATTGCGTTTGTCGTGGAAAAAATGAAGTTCAACAAGCATCAGTGGGCAGTTTATGTTAATCCTAAAATGCTGAATTTTGTTCTTGGCCAGCAAGATGGCTACAATAAATACCTATATTTTTTGTGTCTTTAGGATATAGCAGAGCCAAACATAATCACTGGATAAGAAGAGCGTGGCCTATGAAGAAAAACATGGCTGCTGGCGAAAGGAACATCATTTATACGCCTCTCATTTCACTAGAAAAAATCATTCGGCCTCCACTACCTATAATATTATGGTTGATGAAACAGCTTGTTAAAGCCATTTAAGCATGATGGGTCCTGTTTTAAATACACAGAGTGCAAATTTCCTGGACTCTGTGACGAAAAATTGAGATATGAAAATTTTGATGGCCCTCAGATACGACAGCTCATATAAATGATTCCAATTTTATCAACTCCATAAATAAACTTGAATTCAGTGCTGGAACTCGTTTGTCTTGATAGTTTGAAATATAATATGTAACTAAAGAGCTGATAAGTATCAAGAGATAGTGAACAATATGCTTACAAACTTCAAAAATCTCGGTTGTAAAATAAATATAAATTTGCATTACTTTAATAGCTACCTGGACTACTTCCCTGACAATATTTGGTATATAGGCGAGGAGTATGGTGAGAGATTTTACTAGGACATCAAAACAATGGAAGATCGGTACCAGGGTAGATGGAACACCCACATGATGACAGATTATACTGCTAGAACCTGCAAAGAGGCTGCGAGGAAAGGTTTCACGCTAGGAAATTTCTATAAGCGAAGCTTCCAAAGACCCGAATGACCCGACTTTTAACAATCTTTTGTGTGTGTAAATAACTACTCATAAGTATTCTTAATATTTAAAGTATCCAATTTTACCCTAAAATAAAACTTGTAAAAATAACTAGATTTTGAAATCATGACCATTATATCATTATTTGCTCTATATTTTAAATCACATAACGTTCGAATTCAAATTAAAAAGTTTGTGCCCCGTCGCTTTTTTGTCATTGTTTAGCAGTTTTCTCTCCTTGATAGAGTATTTTATTTTTAAAAATAATTTTAATTTTGAAAATTATTGTCGTAATAGATACCCACTCATTGTAGAAGGCTCACTTATGTTCGAAAGAGTATGTATCACTAAAACGAGAGCTTATAGAGTTATACGGACAACATTTCTTTATTCAGGACATCAAATCACCAAGGAAAAAAAAAACGTTTTTAAATCTTTGGCAACAAATAATGGGCTGGCCAGTGTAGTAAAACACCGAGTGGAATTTTTGGCACCATTACATTTTTATATCAATTAACACACAATACTCCCTGATAGTTCACATTTTTTAATCATCAGGAGTTTACAATAGCGGTGAAATATACGGGACAAAACCTAGGTATTGATAAATTACATAATGTATATACTTAAACCTTTATATACAAATCTATATTAAAATTTCATATTTAAATATTTTCTATTAAAAAGGCATATATTGGATCAAAATATGCCTTTATGATTAAATATCTATCTATATTTTGCTCTCCATTTTCAAAATGTAAATGTTTATATATTCAAAATGGGAATATATACGAAATGATAAAAATATAAAGAAAATATTTAAATCTATTTTGACAATATAAATGAGAGTAATAACAAAAAGACAGTACTGTATAATTTGTCTAACGTATAAATTATTAATGTTTATATTAATATATGTAATTCGAACTTTATGTATTGTATAAACATGTTAGAAATGTTGACACATATATTTGCAGTTAATCTCCAGAGACTTGCTCTCGTTGATGTTTTTCTTAGTTTTCATTCTGGGGAACAATAAATTGACAGGAAAATACTGAAGTCCCATTGCTATGCAGCAAACGTTTGGAAACAACAACAATATCTTTCCTGAAATTGTTACTTCAACTTTTTCTTCTTCTTCTACTGCGTGCGCCATTAAACTCTAATTCTACCTAAATTATTAAGATGAATAGTTCTCGTTCTGTGAAAACTACCAAAATATAGTTATTTTTCTAGTTGTAATGGGTGTTTTTAACCTATTTTCTTAAAATATTGTATATATCAACGCCATTAACAATATATATATGTTTTAAACACAGTGTAAATCTTCTATGTGAAAACAATAAGATTGTTTAACAACAGATACTTCTGGTCTCTCTTAGAAGTTGTGGTCCTTCATGGGAGGTTCGATCAAATAAGTCGTTATGGGATGTGTTTGGCTATCATATGAGTCTCTCATAAGAGGTTTTATTATAGTATTTCAATTTTTGAAAACTATTAAAGAACTCATTTATTTAAAATTGTTTAATACCTAAAACATTATACCATTTCACTATGAAATAACATTTCAAGAATAATTTTACCTAAATGTGTCGTTGTAATGAAATAATATTTTTAACGCCTATAAAATATTCAGTGCGGAATAAAGAAATTAAAAAAAATTATCTGATATCTATAATATAAAAAATATTATCTTAATATAATTCATTAACCAAATGCTATTAAATATATTTGACTTCAAAAGTAAAAATAAAATAACAAAATAATTAATATAAAAAAATGAGAATCGAAATTATCTAATCTTATTTTTATATAAAAGAATATATTTATGTCAAATACCTTTAAGCTAAAGGAATATTGTACACTCATCGGTCAATTAATACAACGCTGATTGGTTGATTAAGGTCAGGTGACAGTAAACAGACAACAAGAGCACGAATACAATGGGCATATGAATAAAGACATATTCCATAGTAGTGTTTCGCGAAATTTCGCTGACTCACTGCATCTCTCACCAATAATAATATTTATAAAAAATCTCAAAAGGTGTTCATACCTCCGTACATAGTTATAATTATTGATATATTACGCAGAATAGAAATGGCTATAGATGAGCTCTCGTGTTTGAAAAGGATCTCTTCTATATAACTACTAGCCGAATGACCCGGGCAACGCCCGTGTTTTACCCGATTGAATGTTTTTATTCAAATACTATTTGTTACAATTATAAATTGGCGCCTTATATAAATGCATATATTAGTAGAGTACATAGTATTTTATCTACATGTATGTAGATGTGACATATATATCCCTAATGATAATAGTACTTACATATGTACATAAGTATGTGTATATATATATACACCTTAATAGTACAAAAGCTACATACCTATACTTTCGATATTTGCGGACCTGTAATGAGGTATTGTTAACAATAGATTATTTAAGGAGCGACCCGCTCCAACACAATAGTTACAAAAACCAAAAAGCGAGTGGGGGGGGGGGCAAAGGTGGCGTGATCGTAGCCAACCAATAGGAGAGCGCCATTCCAAAAAAAAAAAGCAAATGGTGACAGAAAAGAAGAATTATTAAGAACGCATGACGCTCGTAACTGTATATAGAATTGTTGTTTTTTCACATATATACTGAGTTTGTTTTGTATCCTTGCTATTAATAATAAATTTTATCCAAATTTAAGATGTATTAAGAATTCATCCTTCATATTATGTTTAATATATAATGTATATTAATGAAATAAAATAAATATATATGAAAAAAATATATATGCATATTATCAGATGTACTTTTATAATATTACAAATATTCAAATTGTAAATAATAATATATTTGTCAATTTTATATTTTGCCATTGTAGAAATATATAGCCGTAATTTGTATCCTAGGGGTGGTCATGGAAGAAAGTGTAATTAGATTTTTCTCTAGTTAATAGCCAGGAAAATCGATGCTCTTAATTTAGAGGTAAATGTCCAATATATTAAAGAACCTCATTATGTACCTTTTTATAAAATATATTGGTTCAGTGTGTTAATTGATTTTATGATTAAAACCCATTTTTCTGAACTATCGCTAAATATTAAAGAAAATAAATCAAGAGTTT
The DNA here is from genome assembly GCA_030710605.1 of Cordylochernes scorpioides. NCBI lineage: Eukaryota > Metazoa > Arthropoda > Arachnida > Pseudoscorpiones > Chernetidae > Cordylochernes > Cordylochernes scorpioides. The sequence continues at coordinate 77,320,080 of CP092864.1, read as the reverse complement.
CTCGGTAAATCATCACTGTACTTTTCAAGAAACGGCATTTAAATTTATCGTTTGGAAATTTATTTTAGGTGTTATTATTGAATGTATGCGTGAAAACTATAGTAAAATTATTTTTGATCGTTATAACGTAATTTAATGTAAATTTATAGAGTAAAAAATAAGTATCATTTGAAAATAATATAAAATAAAATTTCATGGACTGAGGTGGATGAAAAATAAAATAAATAAAAATCATCTTTTGATCATGCAACCTAATTTTGCTGATGGCTTTCGCCATCTGTTCAGTTTAACGAGACTAGCTGATTTGTATTCCGACATTTAAATTATTTGAACGATAAATATTAGATTTTTTATTCATTTATATTTGTTTCACATATAAAATTAACCATTATGATAATTTTGTAAGATATTGCGTGTTTATTCAAATAAATATTGTATCACATTTTTAAAATTCTACTTTTCTTCATTGTTCTTGTCTACTAATAAATCTAGGTGTTTGCGTGAAAGTCTGGTCTTGTTAATGGAGGCAAACCTCTAAACCTCAAGGTGGTATAACAATATAAATTATAGAACACTTCGCATTGTTCAATTAACGACACACATTTTCTATTTCACCTATATATTTATAGAAACAAAAGGTGTGCTATCTGAGAATCTTATTTACCCCAATAAATGACAAGACTATTCAATATACAATATATGTAATAGATTTGTTTGTAAATGCACGCTTTTGTCTAATAGAATAGAGATATGCCTATTTTACCTAAATATTATATTAATTATCCTTTGTAAATTTTGTACAAGGTCATGATAATCAAAATGGGTGGTAGTTTGCGATTGCTTTTATTGTAAGTTCACCACCTGTCTATACATGTGGAAAGAAGTTCGATATTTGTACTTAAAATAGTTTCTATAAACGAGGAATGTTGTAGTATTTTTTTTTAATTAGGAAATTGCGAAATTCGGGTTTAGGTCTTGGGTAATGGCTGCCAAAACAGGAGGTGAATACCACTCGTCTAACTAACTTCATTTATTAGTTTTTATTAGACTAATATAGTGTGTTGAACTATTCATATAATATTCATAGAAACTATTTTAATTTGTTTTCTATCAGGAAATTATAAAAAATATATTTATATTAACTAAAACACAAACGCTAAATGCAATAAGATTATTGATGTATATAGTTGTTTAATTGTTTTGCATAATATTTTACTTATAAATTAATCTAATAATTCAGTCTGTGAAAATAAAAATATTAGACTGGAACCAAAACAAAACTATAAATAGATGGCTTAATGTTATATAGTTTATGATATATAATTAATTGTTATGTAATTTTGATCTTCATTGAATAAAATATATAAAGTTTAAATGTGTTTTAAACTTTAATAACAAGCACAAAACATTTATTTATTAGTTGATTACTCTAAAAAGCTAACGAGATTCGTATTATATAACCTCTTCATTAATATATTATAATATTAAAATAATTATTATAATTTAGGCATATATATGTATATATAAATATATGAATATAAAATTCAGAATAAGTTCCTAACAATGTAGTGACAAGCATTTATCTGCAGGAAAAAATCATCAATTCGAACAACAATTCGATCGTTAATTTTATATTCAAAATTCATCTTTCAAGTTTGGAGACACCCACCAGCGGAAGGTGGATATAAAATAAGATGAAGCTTTTTTATGAAGTATCCACCAATTATTGATTCTACCAATATGATACTCGGAATATTTCTCTCGTTGTGCTTTTTGTTCATTAATATGGATAGAGTTGTGTATTGTTTTGATATAAATAAATTAAATTTTCATGTTAAAATTTTTTAATTTATTCATTAAAAAATTATAAATACTATTATCGAAGGCAATTTTTCCACAAATAAACAGAGTGGTCTATTTACAATCTCTGCTAGATAGCTAAAATATTTGATGACAAAGCCTCAGTATCAAATAGCGCATAGGTATTGCATTTATTTGGACGGAAGATATTAATTATTTTTTGTTTAGGACTTATCTCACTTGCGAAAAAATACCTATCAATATTTTGGTCATATAATTGACCTAGATACCTTTCCAGTTAAACATAACTTTAGCAGAATTCGAACATTTAAATAGATACCATGTGAAGCTCATGAACTTAAGGCCCGCCCTGGACACGATCGGCAGCAAAGCCGGTAACGATGGTCTCTAGGTGGGCGTACGGAATTTCCCAAAGCTGATGTTTTGGTTTTGTAATCCAGCCGAAACTACAAATAACTCATAATTACAGCGCCCGTTTTCAATGGAAAAGATGCATTTTCATTTTTGTGGAAACTTCACCAAAAATAACAAATCTTTATGTCTTTCGTGGTTGATTTAATTCGTCTATAAAAATTAATAATAATTTCAAAAACTCTATCAAATATTTTGAATAAAAAGGAACATATCTATCTATATTTATAATTTTCTACTTAAATCTATAATTATTTTTAAAAAATATTTTTTTCTTGATTGAACCTATACAAATTAAAATGAGTAATATAGAAGTGGAATGAATAGGAATTGAATACTCTATAGAACATATAATAGCACAGATTGAATTAAAGGTTCGGGAAATTTAATTCGAAAAATATAAAGGTTTTCAACACTAATAGGTAGATACATTGCCTTTATTTTTAAAAATGTTAGGGTTTATCAATATAAAGAAATTTCATTTTTCAATTTATTATAAAAGATAGAGAGAGAAAAAAGCAAAAAAATCGTAATAAAATGTTTCCCATTTCTTTTCAAAAAGCTTTCAAGATAAATGAGTCCTAATAATAAAAAATCAATATATTAAGAAATTTTTCATTTAAGATTATAAAAACTTGAATCGAAATCTATATAATGTATTAAACTTTATAAATGCTCCCTCTTTGTGTATTCTATTGAATATGTATTAATTTTATGAATTTATATTGCTTTCAACGCTAAAATAATTACTAAAATTAATTAATGAGAAACATATTATAGAAATATATATCCTTAATAGGGTAACTTTTCAAAATGAATGAACTTGTATAAAAAATATATTTCGAAGAAAATTTTATTTTTTCTATTTAAATGGAACAAACTCTAAAGAAGAGCATAAGGTTTTTATATACAATATTTTATAAAAGTGTGTATTTTTTCTAATGCTTAAAAGGGAACAAATAGCTATACAGACTAGAATTTGAATATTAATGATAATAAACATTGGAAGAAACTCTGTGAAAGTAATTTCAAACTAAAAAAATAGGAAATTGAAAAACTAAAAGTTTCAGGGATGTCGCTTATCACGTTATATTCGTTAGATCTGAAATTTGTATATATATATAATGATTAGTAAAAGAGAAACATAATGAGTGAAATAATTTAAATTTTTATATTTTCGAGATCAATATTCTGAATGCATCAATAAATATTTTTTATGTTAAACGGCAAGATTTAAGAACGGAAACAAGCTTATAAATCGGCTTTGACACGTCATACGCTTGTCTAAAAACAACTCGGGTACGAACCATATATTATTCAATAAAAAAATGAAGTAGTAGAGAATTATAAAAAGTAACCTTTTTTTACTTTTCCATATTTTTCTTAACTATCTAAATATTGATAAAAATAGTTTAACGCAAGCCTTTTGCCAAACAAAAAATATTCTAAGCGGCATATAAAGGAACCTAGCAGCGTGACACTGGCAAAAATTTTATCGTATGTTGAATCGAATTGAATAGACATTAGAAATAAATATAGAAATTTTCTAAAATAAACGCACAATAAGCACATCATCATTCAATTTTTTCTTATATCAACGGTTAAGAATTAAGAAATAATGGTGTTCGCGTGTTGAATATAAATTCATGGACAAAACCTGAGGAGGCTTTACTTTTTAGCATGTATATAGGAATTCAAACACACAAAAACTCCGAAAGATATTTGATACACAATTACCTTTATACACCTATATACACACGATATAATCAAGTGTGAACAAAATTGCCTATGTCTCCTTCAAAAAAAGAGACATTAAAGACTTTACACTTTCTTAAGTTTTTTCAATAAGTGTAGATATTACGATTAGGGCTTTCAATCCCGGTACATATTTTCAATCCCGGGATTCGGGATTGCTTTTCTCTCAATCCTGGGATCCCGGGATTAAAAAACATTTTCTTCTTTCTACACCAAGAGGTATATCGTTTCGTTCGTTATATTTTTAATGTTTTCTTTTATATAGTGCCATAACTGTGCTTGCGGATTGTGCAGATATTGGAGGACTAAAGATGTTTTGTGTGTGATGTTAAATGTGTCCGCATAACGACACACTTTAATCTTAATGGTCTCTGCGGAGAGAGGAATTTCATGTGCTCAAGAGCATTGAGGCACTTGCGTAGATCCTTAGATGTGACAAAAACGGAGAATGGCAATCCGTCGAGAGCTAGCACAGCATCAGTCGATCGATCGATGGAAACAGACGAAAGATGATTGAGAATTGATATCTTGGGGGGTCTTTTTTGCAGGGGTCTGTGTATCAACTTCGTCTTTAACTTTTCTCTTCGAAGTTTCGATTCCGTGGATCGCCTTCTGGTGTACATGCAGCCCTTTTGTAGACCCACCGACGCATTTCAAAATCCTTTTGCACGCTATACACTGTGCATTTTGGCCAGATCCGTCTCGTAGGTAATAGCACAAGATTTCTTCTTATTTAAAAGGCATAAACTTCGCCATCACAATCAAGAAGTGATAAGCTTACCAAAAATGTCCGACGCGTTTTCTATTGAGAAATAACAAGGTCCGATAATATTGTTTTAGAGACTTTGTTTTATGTTCGTATAAGTTGAAAACTACTTTAGGCTGATGCTTGATAGTGACGAAGCATTTAATGAAATGACATTAAATAAATTTAATTTAAATTAAATGACAAAAAAGCTAGAGAGGGTTTCACAAAATGAATAGCAAAGCAGTGCGTTCATGATGACCCATGCATACAGAGTACAAGATGGAGAGTATAAACATAGATTTAAAAATATATATGTAAAACAATTTGGAGCCCAGATAAGAGGTTAATGGCGGGTCCATGTTACACGCAGGTCCGCCACAAAAATAAAGGGATGCCGCTACTATCTAAGAAGCTACTATTTGCATGTCAACAAAAACTGGGGCCCCCTCCATGTATACTGCTGCATACTCTCATTCTAGAGGCTACCATTTTGGAAAGATCTTGCAGAATAACCCTTCGTTATTAGTGCATGAAAATAATTTCAAATCTCTCAGAAAAAAAAGACCCGAAATGCATCTGTATAAACAAAACGTCAAAAGTGTGCTATCTCATCATCTGTTTGATTACCAAAATGCTAGATGAGAAAACTATTTTTTTTTGCGCTGGTTTTCATGCACAAACCAGTAATCCTGTGGTTTTTCGAGCAGAATCCCGGGATTTCGGGATCATTATTTGGCTCCGGATCCCGGGATCCCGTTTCCTTTGGAGGCCCTAATTACGATGCACAAGCCGCCATCTGTTATGAAAATTAGAAACTATTTTAGACGCGTAAGATTCTTTTTGAAATTAAACAATTTCTATTGTCCTTACTGTAATGGAAATATTAATGGGATGGCCTGGCTCATCAGTGGCGAAACCGCTGGGAGGGTTCACCACTGATGAGCCAGGCCATCCCATTAATTTTTCCATTGCAGTAAGGACAATAGAAATTGTTTAATTCCAAAAAGAATCTTACACGTCTATAATAGTTTCTAATTTTAAAGTGTAGATATAATGCGAATATTTATATTACTTTTTCAAGGATTAATTACCCGTTTCTTTACTTTTATTCCTACCGTAAATAAATCGTAGATTTAAAGCGCATGCTCTTCAACTGGCTCAAGGAATGTAAATGCTGACGGATATACATTTGAACAGATATTTAAAGCCATTTGTAGATAATATTAATAAAGATTATTTCTCGTTTTTACATTTTGACAAAAACAATAGAGAATATAGGGCTAGGTTTCTTTTTTTAATTCCTCATTGATTTTGTCGAAGATAATTATGTTCGAAAACTCGAATTTATTCACAAATAAAAGAAACATTTCACCTCATGATATATTCATTTCATTTATTGATGTCGATTTATGATATACAGTAGGACAATACCTCTGGTATTTGCTGAAAAACCCGTTTGTTAATGGGATTTATAGTTGATCTAAAAAAGTCATTAAGTGTTTTTAAAGAAGATCCATCTAGGTATCGGTATTGCGATATCATCATATATAAAACAGAGGATAAATCTTTGACTAGATGAAAAATAAGTTCTGCTATGATTAAATTATAAAGGAGTTTTTTGAGAGGAGCCATTCCCTAAGGATCCAAAACTTTCTTCCATTTATTATAAGTGCTTTGATGAATGCGGAGGCAATATATTTTTAAAATTTATATATGATAAAATATATTTTTACTATCTTGATAAAAAATTTAAATTATCAATTTAAAGTATATGGCTATATATATTCAAGTTTTTATTTAAATATGAGCAATATAAATCGATTTATTTTAAATATATGGATTCAAAGACGCTAATTAATTTTGCTTATTGAAATATTTCAAATAATAAGGATTGAATTATTATTTCCTGCGCAGTAAACCTTCCTAATTGAATTTAATTTTAAATATATTATTTTAATATATATATAGATATATATAACAGCAATTTTAACAAACTAAGCTTATTAATTGAATTTTAAAACGCGCCATATTTTTTTGTAAGGAATATAACATGACTTTATATACCTCAACATCTAATTAAAAATCACATTGAGAAAAAACTTGGAGTAACGGTATATTCCTGCTTTATTGAGGTCTATCTCTCTTAAAGGAGGTAATATATCTTATAATTACATTGCAGAGCCTTTCAAAAGAGACCGTAATAAGGCACGAATATCCTCTTATTCAATAATTTCTAAATGTGATGTTTCATTGGACGTTGAGCTATATCATGTCAATTATTTGGACCAGGGGCTCGGCGGACGAGTGGTCTAAACTGTTGGGTTTTCGATCGCTACGACCCAAGATCGAATCCCGCATTCAGCATTTTTATCTAATTTTAAAACATTCTCCAATGGCACCCGATTCTTGCAAAAGTTTAACACCGTCACCGAGTTAAAGTAACCAAACAGGGTTTTGGCACACTTGAAGTGGAAAAGTCGAACTGCTTTTCAAATGTGTAGACATGTTATACAATTACAGTAAAAGCAGTCGCCAATTACTACACAGCATGATTATAATGGCCTGTACCACACTTGTTCTAGGGATTATTTTGAAAATAAATTCTGAACAAGTATATGACGCTATTAAAACCCATTAACAAGCTATGTTAAGATGTTAAACCTTATGTTCTGTCATCCATTTCAAGATTGTATCATTTAGAAAGGTTCACTTGGATGTAATATTTAATTGTTTGTGGATATATATATCATGTTAAATTTTATTTGTCAAATATGAACATTCAGGAAGGTAATCAATCGCCATATAAGTTGTTTATCGGAAGGTGTATCTAGCAAAGGCTTGTCCCTAATTTAAAATAATACTATTTGGTCAACTATTATTTATTTATTCATATAAAGTATATAAAGAAAGATATTATCTTCAACACTAAATATATTAGGTATTTCAATTATAATTTCAACGAATTATATTATTATTAGTATCATATATGACGCCTTCTATATATTGCTAATAATTGAAACAAAAAGTATTATTTGTATCCCTTGTAAATGTAGTAAAAGCCATGATTATCATGGTGTGTAGAAGTTTGCGACTAGGTTTACTGTAAGTACACTACATATCTAGATATATGAAGAGCAGTTCGACTTTTGCACGTAGAACGTTTGCCACAACCCCTTTAGCTACTTTAACCCGCTGATAAGGTTGGAATTTTCAAGAATTTATTTAGAAAAAAAAGTGCCCAATGCGGGATTCGATCCCGGGTAGTAACAGTCGAAAACCAACAGTTGAGACCACTCTTATACCGACCCCCGAGTAGCATTAAGCATTACTATTCAGTTTTAATTACCTTGTATTAAAAATCAATTGGTGCGCTTACAGTAAAAAAGCAGTCGCTAACTACCCACCATGATTATCATGGCCTGTACCACGTGTACTAGGGATAAGCAAAAAAAAGGAATTTATAAGAATATTAAACAATATATAAGTCTTTCAAACATTAAAAATACTATATTTATTATTTCTAAATTATCTAGACAATTCACATATTAAGATTTCCTATATTAAATTCACATAATATTGAAATGGAAAATAATTTCTCTTATGATATATAAAACCTTTTATTAATATCCGTGAAAAATTGATAAAAATATTTCTAAACACACAAAAGAAGATCCTTTAGATATTCTTTATTCAGTTGACAAAAATTTAATAAGATTTAAAATTAAAGTCGATCTATCAACCACCTAATTTGTTATTTCATAAGGAATTCTATTTTATTTCCAGCGTCTTTTGTATAGATTTAAACCTATTTGATCTTATCTATATTTTAACCTGAGATTTTCATCATTTCATACAGAAATTGTGGCATTTTTGTGAATGAAAACTTCATATTTATGATCAATAAAAGGAGTCTTAAATATATATGTTAGGAAAATTATATAGATTCGTAGAGGAAGAGAAATATCCTTTATTACCTAAAGATATAAAACTATAAAAGAAGGACAAAGAGATCAAACTATATATACATCAGCAGCTCATGCCGGCCTGCCCTATTCACTTAACCGCTAGCCAACTTAACAATCCAACAAGGCCGCGCTATATAGGCAGATATGTCAATTAATATAAACAATACTTAAACTCTATGCAAATATCTACATATCAAATATCGTAAAAATATGCAATTATCCATTTCAACAATATATGTACATTGCAATACCTTCAGAATTATAATAATTGGTGGGCGCTCTCCAGTATGTTTTTAAAATAATTGTTTAAATACAGAGTGTATATTAGGTAAATTGAGGATGACTTTGACAGTCCATGAGACAAATTCGACTTTAATAAAAATATTTGCTCTTTTAATTCCGTAGTCATATTCATGTAAAATGTTACAATACATGTGTCTGTGCAAAGTAGTGATGAACAAAAATCGAGAATTCGAAATTCGAGCAGCCATCATTGTTGCTCTGCGCGCCGAAAGGAGCCCCAACGAGATAGTGGACTTTCTGAAGTTGCCCAAAATCACTGTTTATCGTGTAAAGTATCAGTTTGATGAGGTCAATAGTGAAAAAGAAGAAATGGCTGCAGGGAAAAAGTACTGGCTTCGATCACACAGGGCAAAATATGACGAATTTAATTTCAAACTGACAAAGAGAATATTTGTGCAAACCCTGGAAAGAGCATGAGTGCCATAGTCAAGGAAATGGATGTTGGCTCTATAACAGTTTTCAGAACTATCCATGAGGACCTTTGTCTAAATTTCTATGCTTTTCGGAAAAGAAATGTGAGTTGCTGACTGAGAATATGAAGGATAATAGAAAAGGAAAGGATCTTGCTTTTCTCAACAACCTGAAACATAACTAAACTGCAATAAATTCCATCAACATATTCGTAAACCCATAAGTTTCATAACCCATAAGACGTGTATATCTCTAAGCTTAGAATGGAATCAGAAGAAATGGTTAAATTATGTGATGATATGTAAATAAATTTGAATATTAATATTATTTCTGAGCCTTCTGAAGTTTTTATAACTTCCTTGAACATTTTAAAAATTCTTCAATAACAAATGTGTAATTTTCTCTTGTCAGTATTTGATATTTCAAAGGAATTCTAAAATATAAAGGATAATAAGAAATTTTAAATTTATAATTTCTCATTATATTATGTTTAATATGAGAATACATGTTAGTTTTCCTATATATTTTTATCAAAAATAAAATATACGTTTATAACCTTAATATAAACAACATTTTACAAAATGGTTATGTTAATTAAATCACATTATCCGAGAAACAATTATTCATTCAAATGTTTCAAAGGTAATGGGAAACATATCTTCCACGAACTATTTCTTGTGAATATTTCAAATAATTTGAATTCTCAGAATGAGATTAAAACATTCTGTCGCGAAAATAAGTATCTTTTAAATAAAAAACCTGATGGAATGATATATCAATCAAAATTCTTTTATATGCACTCATAAGTACAGGGGGATGACCTTTATAATCAAGAGGTGTAGCTTTCTTCAATTCAGGTTCGTGACGCTTTTCAGTTACACAGCGTGTACAGGGGTATGTTCCTCAATATAGTTGGGTGACACTAATAAATACAGGGGTATCGCCTTCTTCAGTACAGGGGTGTGGCTCGTCAGTTCAGAGATATGGCGCTGATTAATACACGGGTATGGCACTCATCAGCTCAGGGGTGTGTCTCTAAACAGTAAAGAGGTGTGTCTCTAATCAGTAAAAGGGTATGGCCCTTATCAGAACAGTGGGGTGGCTTTCATCAATACAGGGAATGGCATTCATCAGTGCAAGAATATGACTATCATCAATATAATGGTGTGGCGCTAACATTTACGTTACACAACAATACAAATGATTTCAGGTGACAATGATGCTTAAGCATATTGTATGCCTCATTATCCCTTCAACAATTTTAAAAAATATGTATTTGTTGTGTATTTAGGGTTCTTACAAATTATTCCAACTCACCTTTATGCTTCTATTATTGTATTTATTTAGACAACATTTCATAGGATTCATATATTATTTATTACAGTATTATATTTAATACAGCAGTTAACAATAACCAATTTAATTATAAAGTCTAACAAAACACGCGGTCATTTGTTTACCGCAAGCCAGAAAACTAAAAGATGTCAGGAGATGATGATAAATAAAATAATTATTTTGACCGGTCATTATTCAAAATTAAATATAATATTGACCAGTCATATGAAATATACATCATCCTCTCCTCTTCGAAAGAGCGGAACTCTTCATAGGTCCAATCTAGTAGGTGGTTTCTGAATCCTACTAGATCTCCGGAGGGGATTCACTGGATCCGGTGGTGTAATAGTCTGGGGACTCTCAGCTGGTTCAGTAGAAGACAGCGGCTCCGATGTCACTTCCTGGTGTTGCGGAATCAGTTCCTCTGGTTCGGTGTTTATATCAGGCTCGGAGACTCCGGCGTGGTCCTCAGTAGATTCACTTCTCTTCCCAGGAAAGTGAGATCTCCGTATTTGGTTCCAATGTCTTCTAACTTGTCCTTTGGCTGTTTGTAATGTATCTAGACGGTTTTCCGTAGTGTTTTGAATGCTAGCTTGGTCCCATTTTGGCCCTGATTTGTAGGTTCGATACCATACAGATTCGCCTAACTTAAAACCTGGTTCCTCTGATTTACCAGGATTTGGTAAGATCAAATTCAAGCGACTCCGAATGTTATGGCCAAACATCATTTCGGACGGAGACTTTCCAATGCTGGCTATGGGGGTCCTTCTATAGCCCAAAAGAATCTCAGCTAGGCGTTGAGATATGCTTCCTTGTTGTACTTTCTAAAGACCAGTTTTGATGGTTTGCACGGCACGTTCAGCTAAACCATTGGAACTTGGGTGAAAGGGTGCAGTCCGTAGGTGACGGATACCATTTCTTGTCATGAGCTGTCTGAATTCTTCGGAAGTGAACCCGGTACCATTATCAGGATTATTGGAATGCCAAACCTGGCAAATAGACAGCGTAGTTGTTCGATGGTTTCTCTTGTGGAAGTGTTAGGAACAGGAATGGCTTCTATCCACTTGGTACATGCGTCCACTACAATGAGGTACAGGTTTTGTTCAAATGGCCCCAGATAATCAATATGAACTCTATCCCAGGGTTGGTTGGTGGGAGGCCAATTGACTGGTGTAGTTCGGGGTGGCATGCTGGCATGACTTTGGCAGCAGTTACACCGTCTAACGGTCTCTTCAATATTCTTGTCCAAACCAGGACACCAAAACAAAGTTCGGGCGACACCTTTTAAACCAACAATGCCTTGATGACTAATGTGTAATTCATCCAACATTTTGGCTCTCAAATTTGTAGGAATGATGACACGATTTCCCCAGAATAGCAGACCTTCACAGGCTCCTAGTTCATATCTACGGCTCCAGTAAGGCATGAGTTCCATTTCCTTCGGTGTTTCTTCACTCCAACCTTGAAGAGTATGATCCAAAGCTTGTCTTAAAGCAGGATCTCCTGGTAAGCTTGCCCGTATATAATCAGATGTAACTGGTGAACTGTCTAAAGCGTCCATCAATAATACCATTTCCACAGGTTCTGAATCAGGTTCCTTTGAATACGGTTCAGGAGTGAATATGGGAAGTCGGCTTAAGACATCAGCTTCTGTATTGGAGGTGCCCTTGATGTACTCAATCTTGTACTGATAAGCAGATAAAATGATGGCCCATCTTTGAATTCGGTTTGCCGCAATAGTTGGAATCCCCTTATTCTCTGAAAATAGGGTTACCAACGGCTTGCGATCTGTGCGGAGAGTAAAACTATTTCCTAACAAGTAGTTGCGAAACCTTGTTACTCCAAATACAATTCCTAAGGCTTCCCGCTCCAGTTGTGAGTACCTTTTCTCCGCTGGAGTGAGTGTACGAGATGCAAATGCCACTGGACGTATATCATTGTTCCCTTGTACTTGGGATAGCACAGCACCAATGCCTACTCCGGAAGCATCACAAGATAGAATTTGTCTCTTTCGAGGATCGAAATGTACTAGCAAGGTTGAATGGACTAATTTTTCTTTAATGTCCTTGAATGCTCTTTCTTCTGGGGTTTCCCATTTCCACTTCCGTTCCTTTTTTAGCAAGTTGTATAATGGTGCTAAAGTGGAAGACATGTTAGGAATAAATCTTGAATAATACGTAAGTAAACCCAAGAATGCTCGTAACTCCGTCAGGTTGGTTGGACTTGGAGCGGCTTGTATAGCTTCAACTTTAGAGGGCAATGGTTGGAGGCCTTCCTTTGCAATTTTATGACCTAGATACTCTAGTGATGGTGCCAGAAATGAACATTTATCTTTTCTCAGCTTTAACCCGGCCTCTTGAATTCTTTGAAGTACGCACTCCAAATTCTTCAAGTGATCTTGATCATTCTTCCCAGTAATTAGGATGTCATCTAGCGCACAGAAAACCATGGGAATCCCTTTTAGAAGTATGTCCATCTGTTTTTGGAACCATGCTGGGGCTGAAGATATTCCAAACGGGAGTCGTGTGTACTTATATAAACCCTGATGCGTATTGATGACTGTATAAAGCTGAGATTCATCATCAAGTTCTAATTGGTTGTAGGCATCTCTGAGGTCTATTTTGCTGAATTTCTCACCACCAGCTAAAGCTGCAAAAATATCCTCAGCTTTATGTAGGGGTTATTGATCCACTTTAAGGGCTTGGTTCGCAGTAATCTTGAAATCTCCACAAATTCGAATAGTCTGGTCAGACTTCAGAACTGGAACAATCGGAGCGGCCCATTCAGCATGTCGCACGGGTTTCAAAATTCCCGCTTTGACTAATCTATCAAGCTCTCTAGAAATCTTCTCCTTGAGCGCATAAGGAATAGGACGTGACTTGAAAAATCTCGGTTTCACTTCAGGATCAACTAGCAATCTAGCTCTTACACCCTTGAACACACCGTAGCCAGGGCTGAACAGTTCTCTAAATCTATGTAGCTCTGTTGGCAGGTTGTTTTCTGTTACTTTAATCATGTCAACCTTGTATGGCTGGGTTGGTAGTATTCCCAATACTTCCATCCAATTCCGACCACAAAGGCTAGGACCTTCACCTCCAACAACCATCAGTGGTAGGGTCTGAGTACTATTCTGGTATTGTACAGGCACATCCAATGTACCTAACACTGGCAAAGGGTTGGCCACTGTAGGTTGCCAACTTAACTCTTAATGGATCGGCAGGACATGGATTAGGTAGTTTAAAGAACCTTCGAGTGGAGTCGGATATGAGGCTGTAGGCAGAACCAGTATCATATTCAAATGACAGTATCTTATCATTGATTTGTACTTCAATCTTAATTGGATCGGTTGTTCTCCATAAATTTATCATTTTGAAGATTTAACTGCTGATTTCCGTCTCTGCGATGGCGTGTACTTTATTTCCATCCTTATTTGCAGTAGAATTGCGTTGTGGCTTTCTTTTTAGGCAACTCCTCCCCAAATGTCCAATTTTACCACAGTTGAAACATTTGGCTTTCAAATGAGGGCATTTATCTTGCTTATGATCCTTAGATCCACATCTTATGCATGTGTAGTTTTCTGACTTGGTAATCTTTCCTGTAGTAGATGGCTTTAATCTCCAATTGCCTTGCTTAATTTTCTTAACAACCTCTGGATTTCTTTGACTTTGTAAATCTTTTGCATATTGTGCTGCTGCTTCCAAAGCAAGAGCAATTTCTATAGCTTTATGCAAGGTCAAACTATCACCTTCCCCTAACAGTTTTCTTTGAATGCTGTCATCCTCGATTCCAGCTATTAGTCTATCACGGATAGCTTCATCTATTGTAGACCCAAATTTGCAATATTCTGCCATCTTCTTTAATTCAGCAATGTATGTTGAAATATTTTCACCTGGCATCCTTGCTCTATTTGAAAACTTTGAACGTTCAACGATAGCAGATGGGGTGGGGTTGAAATGTTTTTTTAATTTGCTCACTAGAACTGGGTAAGTATTTTCTACATCAGATATTTTTTTGGTATGAAAAGATCATATAAAAGGTTGTACACAGTTGGGGATAGCAAGGTCAAGAAAATAGCTTTCTATTTATTTTGATCAATGTTATTTGCCTCAAAGAAATATTCCAATCTTTCTGTGTATCTCTCCCAACTTTCTGTAGTCTCATCAAATTTTTCAATTGTAAAAATAGACATTTTGAAACTAATTTGTTTACTTATCTTTAATTGGAAGATCCCTAATTTGTTTACTTATCTTTAATTGGAAGATCCCTAATTTGTTTACTTATCTTTAATTGGAAGATCCCTAATTTGTTTACTTATCTTTAATTGGAAGATCTCATCCTCGTCGCCAAAATACTGTTGTGTATTTAGGGTTCTTACAAATTATTCCAACTCACCTTTATGCTTTGCTTATTGTATTTATTTAGACAACATTTCATAGGATTAATATATTATTTATTACAGTATTATATTTAATACAGCAGTTAACAATAACCAATTTAATTATAAAGTCTAACAAAACACGCGGTCATTTGTTTACCGCAAGCCAGAAAACTAAAAGATGTCAGGAGATGATGATAAATAAAATAATTAATTTGACCGGTCATTATTCAAAATTAAATATAATATTGACAAGTCATATGAAATATACATTATTATAATATACAATATTTTTTATATAAAAAAATGATTTTTCACGAAGGATATTTATGATAGTTAAGTATGGTAGTTATGATAGTTAAGTGTCGTTTTTATGATGTTTAAGTGTGGTATTATAATAGTTAGGTGTGATAGTTATGATAGTTAAGTGTGTTAGTTATCATAGTTAAGTGTGGTAGTTATAATAGAGTTCAGTATGATAGTAATTATAGTTAGGTATGCTAGTTATGATAGTTACGTATGATACCAAAGGTAAATATTATATTTATGATATTTAAGTGTAGTAGTTCAGATAGTTAAGTATGGTAGTTATTATAGTTAAGTGTGATAGTGGTAGTTATAATA
The DNA here is from genome assembly GCA_030710605.1 of Cordylochernes scorpioides. Classification (NCBI taxonomy): domain Eukaryota; kingdom Metazoa; phylum Arthropoda; class Arachnida; order Pseudoscorpiones; family Chernetidae; genus Cordylochernes; species Cordylochernes scorpioides. The sequence goes on along the minus strand of CP092864.1, from coordinate 77,304,332 downwards.
GTTAACCATTTTAGTTATAATAGTTAAGTTGTCGTAGTTCTGATAGTTAAGTATGCTAGTTATAATAGTTAAGAATGCTAGTTATAATAGTTAAGTATGATAGTTTTGAGGAGTTAAGAATGGTAGTTAGAATAGTTATATGTCGTAGTTATGATAATTAAGTGTGGTAGTTATAATATTTAAGAGTCGTAGTTATGATAATTGAGAATGATAGTTATAATAGTTAAGTATGATAGTTAAAAAAGTTAATTATGGTAGTTATGATAGTTAGGTTTGGTATTTATAATAGTTGTGTATAGTAGTAATGATAATTATATTTAATAGTTATTATAGTTAAATATGGTAGTTATAATAATCACACAAGCATCATAGTTATGATAGTTAAATGTGGTAGTTTATTTTATATTTTATTCTAATATTACAGAAGCACGAAGTCTATCAGACTATTGTGCTATATTAGAATTATTTAAATATATATCTTTATAATTATTTAGACGATGATTTAGTAGTGATTTTTATATTTTCATAAAAATAGCTCTAAAATTTCCGAGGTTTTCATAAGATTGAGTATATGCAGAAAGATGATTTTACATTATGTTAAAGTAAACAAGTACAAATTGGGTTGTCAGAGGGCAAGCCAACAAAAGAAGCTCTGGTGTTTCAACATCTATACCGGTCAGCATAGGAGTTTTCGCTAGAATATGAGTAATGTAAGAAGATGAACTTTTGTAAGCATGAATGCATATATTATACTTAAAATTTGGTACTGTATAGAATTCAACTTTTAACGCATTGCTGCATTGATAAAAAGGGAACCAGATATTTGATGCATAAATTAACATAGGACGTATCACTGCCTTGTATAAAATCAATCTGCGCCTTGAATCAATTCCCCAAGTACCTTCACATAATGAAAATAGCGCATTCTTAACTTTCATAGCTTTGTTAATTATATTGCCAACTTATGGTTCAAAATCAATTTTATTTCTTTGTATGTGGTTGCGAAAATTAACTCCCAAAATCTTTATAGTTTCTGATGGCTGAATATTTATACCGTTAAAGTTTATAGGTAATTTTTGGTAATTGTGTAGGTAGAGTATACCTGTTTTATTTGAACTTATTGAGAGTTTTACCTTTTCACACCAATTTTAATATTATTCAGACTTTTTTCAATTTTGAACTGAAATTCCTGGATGCTAGAGCCCCAAACCACAAATGAAGCATCATAGGCAAATGATATGACATTTGCGAAATTTTCACTAAAAGATGAAATGAAATCATTTAATAATATATACCAAAGAATTGGAGAAATAATTCCACCTTGAGGGCATCCCTTATTTACTATTTTTGTACATTTTGAGTTTATGTATCTTAGCTCTACCTTTCGTTCTTCGAGATATGAAATAACTATTTTAATTAGTGGCGCTGGAAAGTTTGCTGTGTTCAATTGTTGAATGATTGCAGGATGCCAAGCGTTGTCGAATGCTCCGCTGATATCCATAGCAACCAAGGCCGTGACATCTGTTTCCTTTCTTTGGAGACTTATTTTAGTTATTTCGTGTAGGGCAGAGATTGTAGACTTTGCTTGTATGAAGCCGTGCTGATCAGGATGCATAACATTATTAGCCTTGATATGATTTAAGAATCCGATGTGAATTAATCCCTCAAATATTTGCCAAGAGAGAGATTAGATGACAGACATATAGGTCGGTAGGCCTTCGGTTCATTACAATTATCTTCATTTGTTTTTTTTTAAATTATCATAACTGATGCCTCTCTTCAGGCCATTGGGTAATAATTTAGTCCAATGCAAGCATTGAATAAATTTGTTAGGATTGGCGATATGTAGTGGGCTGCCGTTTTAATCATCTGATTACTCATGTGATATAATCCTGGAGCCTTTTTATTGTTGAGTTTACTAATCATAGAGAAATTTTAATAATTATCTAAATGAATAGTTTCGTCATTGGAAAAGGTATGTTCCTTGTTTCTAATTAATTTATAATAATTTGATTCAGAAGATTGATTAACGTCCGGAAACAGCGAAGAGAGAAGGTTTATCATTTATGATTGAAGCCTATCTCGAGATACATTTAAAATCTGAAATCAAGTGATTTTGGAGTGGTTCTTTGTTTCAAAATTCTAAAGGTATTTCTAAAGGGGGATGAATTTTCCACTTCCTCTTAGAATGCCAGCCAAATCACTCTTCTTGTTTTTTCAATAGTAATCATATATTTATTTCGTGTTTCTTTATATACTAGTACCTTTTCATCAATTAGCTGTCTATTGATCCGTTTACCTCGGCAATAAAGATTTTTAACATATTTGAAATGATTTTTAAGAAGTTCCAATTCACCAGTCAACCAATTGAATGAATTATCATGTAAGTATTTTGATTTTATTTTTAAAGATGCATATGCAGCCTCAATAAGTATATCGGTTATGAGGGAAACTACATGATTTATATCGTTTTTATTTTCTATATTACTGGATGCCTAAACTGCCTCGTTAACTCTTGAGACCTCAATTGCTTGCTTATAATTTAGCCAGTTTGTTCCTTTCTCCTGAAAAAACCACGTTGAAGTATTTCCACGAAAAATGAATTCTGTTTCCAACCCGAAGTCAAAAGAAATTGCGAAGTGGTCTGCTATTTGGGAGAGATTTAATGTTTTCCATTCTTCAACAAGTACATGAGCATGACGATTTGTCATAGTGAGGTCTATTGTGCTTGAAACTCGACAAGGTTTGTCCCGATTATTATGAATAAGCATGTTATGAAAATCAATTATGTACTGAAGGATTTTACCATTCTGATTCAAAACATTATCAAACCATAATTGGCTTCGAGCATTAAAATCTCCAGTCAATATCACCGTATTTGTATTAAAAGTTGTAATCAATTTATCGAAGAATTAAACATGATTAGTTTCCAGTTTATTTGGATGTATGTAAATATTTGAAATAAAAATTTGAAATTTAGCCATTTGCACCGAAATGGTAGTTGCAAATGAATTAGAGAAATCCGCAATTAAATTACATACTAGGACAGGATTCTCCCTAATAATTGCAGTATATATGCTTTTATTCAAAGCATCTACGGAGAAATGGACAAAAGATTATCACCCTATATCTGTGAGAAATCCTGCAACTGTCAAAAAAAGTGAAAAAATATATTACAAAAGAAAATCCTATGCCCCAAAGAGATATAGCCAAATTAATAGGAACATCAGTGCCAACAATAAATAAAATAATAAATAAAGATTTAGGCCTTAAAGCTACAAAAAAACATGCGGTTCACAAATTGTTTCAGAGCCATATTCGTCAGCGACACACTATTAGCAGATATTTTTATGAAATTTTCTTGGCTGCTGATAGATGGAAATTTATTGTTACATATGACGAAGCATGGGTATATTTAACCGATTGCGACAGAAAAAGAGCTATATACTATTTAAAAAAGTGCAAAAATCTAGGCCAATTTGGTTGAAGGAATGTGCCGAAAGTTACCCCAAAGGATTTATTGTGTCAGGCGGTATATCATATGAAGGAAAATTAAAAATAAGAAAAGTTGAAAGAAATGCCAAAATAAACTCGGAGTACTATCAAAACAACATTTTAGAAACTATATTTTCAAATGATATTCCCTCTATCTATGGAAAACAGAGCAACAAAGTCTGGTTTCACCATGATAACGCCACAAGTCATACCTCATCTTCAACCCAAGCTTATTTGGAAGATCTAAGGCAAAGAACAGGAATTAACACTATTCCAAAGAACAGAACCCCTGTAAAATCTCCTGATTTAGCCCCGATTGATTTTTGCATTTTTGGATGCCTTAAAAGAGCACTTGGAAAGAGACACCCTAGGACAATTGAATGTCTCTGTGTGTAGGGTGTAAGTGGTAAAGGAAGAATGGGATATTTTGAGTATGACCATGATCAGAAAATGTCTGCTATCATGGAAAATCGGGTACCGTTCTGTAAATAAACAAAAAGGCTTTCAAATAGAACATTTGAAAATTTTCAAATATGGTGTTAATTTTTAATATTTTATAATAAAACTTGTTTCCCCTATAAGTGTGAAGACCCTCTGTATATAGCTCTTGAACTAAAACCAGACCACACTTTTCTCTATTAATATATTCCATGATTTCGTTATTAACTAGATTACTTTCCCGTATATTTTATTGTAGAATTTTGAGTTTAAACATTCACCTTTATAATAAAGTTCTATAATTTAATCTAATGTGATAATATCATGATCTAGTTCTGTATAACATGTTCTCTGTATTTCGTATTTCTTTTCTAAGATGTACGAGGAACAAGAATTTTCATTTGATCTATGATTGTTGGTTTTCTTATATTTAGAATTTGTGTTGAGCAATTTATACATTTCAGGACTGATTGGCAATTGCTATGTTGACCGCTGTCTCCACAATTATTACATTTTTTGATGCTACAAGAATTGTAACCGAAATTATATTATATTTATTATTGTGACCGAAACTAAACCAATTTCGACATTGCCGTACAAGCACCTTATCCTTTAAGTGTGTAACTTGAATCCAGTATAAATTCGTTGAAGTTTCTTCATAATTTGATATTTAAAATACAATATAACGCGGCTGATGATTGTAAAACGAAAATTAAAATTATACCGCCAATGTTTCTTTTTTTTTTTTTTTTCGCGGTATAATTTTAATTTTCGTTTTATAATTTGATATATTGCCGGTGAAACACGGAGGACAACATCTTGTACATCGGAGTTAGATTTCAAAGCAAAAAGAACTTTCATCTTCTTCTCCCTTCCTTCCAGCTCTGGGTTCATATTGCACAGAATAGAAGATAGGGGGGTCGGTGGAAGGCTGGTTAAACCGTTTGGTTTTCGACCACTAGGACCCGGTTCGATTCCCGCATTGGACTCTTTTTTCTGTTTTAAAAAAAATGCTCCAATGGCCCCCGATTCTTGCAAAAGTCCAACCCCACCAGCGAGTGCAAGTAACCAAACCGGGCTCTGGCATTTGTAAGTGCAAAGTCGAACTGCTTTTCACATGTGTAGACATGTGGTGCGCTTACAGTAAAAAGCAGTCGCTAACTACTCACCATGATTATCATGGCCTGTACCACGTGTACTAGGGATAAGCAAAAAAAAAAGAAGATAGATCCTTAATATCAGTATATTTATTGATTAAACTATTGTAGGATCTGATTGTCTTGGTGCATATATTAATTCCATTTGGCTTACCTAATCTATCTTTTTAAATTCGTCAATTATTTCATCTAAGTTTCCATTCAAATCATAGTTATCATAGTTAAGTGTGGAAGTTATAAAAGTTAAGAGTGGTAGGTATGATAATTAAATATGATAGTTAATATAGTTAAGTATGGTAGTTATAATAGTTGTGCAATATAGGTATAATAGTTAAGCAATATAGTTATGATAGTTAAGTGTGGTTGTTGTAATAGTTAAGTATATAGTTATAATAGTTATGTATGGTAATTATGATAGTTAACTATCACACTTAACTATCCTAACTATCAGTTTAACTATCTTAACTATTATACTTAACTATAATTAACTATCATAGAAACTATTATACTTGACTATCCTTAACTATCATACTAATTATTAACACTATCATACTTGACTATTATAAATATCATACTTAACTATCATAACTATCATGCTTAACTATCATAACTATTATATTAAACTATCATAACTATTATAATTAACTATCACACTTAACTATCATAAGTGCCATACTAAACTATCATAACTATCATGCTTAAATATCATAACTATCAACGTAAATATCATAACTATCATACCTAACTATTATAACTATAATACTTAATTAGCATAACTATCAACTTAACTATTATAACTATCACACTTAAATAACTATCACTATTATAACTATCACACCATGGCGAAGCCGCTGGGAGGGTTCACCACTGATGAGCCAAGCCCTCCCAATATATTTTTTCATCGCAGTAAGGACAGTGGAAGTTTGTTTTATGTATAAAAGAAACATTCGCGCTTTTAAATCCTTTTATTTTATATGCATAGATGGCGCGTTATTGCTTTTTGTTAATCATAACTTTCATAATAAATATTATACCTATTATACTTACCTATTATAATTATCATAAATATCAACTTAACTATCATAACTATCATACCTAACTTTTCTAACTATAATGCTAACTATTATAACTACCATGCTTATCTATTATACACAACTTTCAAAATTCGTATACATAACTATCATAACTATCACACTTAACTATCATAATTATTATAACTAAGACACTTAAATATCATAACTATCATACTAACTATTATAACTATCATACTTAACTATTATAATTAGCCGGCAACGCTCGTTCTGCAATTATTGGTAAATATTGACTAAATTTCATTTAAACTATCTCTAAATTCATATTAGTTAAAATTTATTCGAATATATATTGAGAAATAGTAGGGTGCCGCCTTTGCGATACCTGATTAATTAATTTTTGCTTTGAAATCTGCATAAGTCTAGTTTAAATATGAACGATAAAATTGAAAAACGTACTGAGGTATGTAGGATTCAGCATAAGATCATCTCGGAACAAATTGCTGACACATTAAAATCTATGTACTCATCTACAAATAAAAGCTTAAATCAAAATGACCTTAAAATTGTTCAGGGTTTGCTAAAGCACTTGAATATATTGATGGATACAATGGAAAATATCGCTGTAATTAATGGCTCTATCTGTGATAGACTTGGAAATCTGGACGAATCAATAAAGAAAATATCTCCTTCAAGTCAATTTTATAATAGGTCATATCTCAAGCTACGAGAGTTACTAGTGAAGACGAAAAAATAGTTATGCAAAATCAAAACGTAACGGATAAAACAATAATATTCAAATCCAAGTTAAATGTTTCCCCGGCTGATGTATTAGGTGAAGTAAATAATGGTATTAAAAAATGAGAAATGAGAGATCTAAAGTCAAAATAAATAAAATAATAAAATCAAAATCTGGCGTAATACTTAAAGTTGATTCAGGTGAAAATTTGAATAGTTTGATTTTTTTTATTGAAGAGTTTAAAAAGATTGATGAAGTAAACCAAAAAGCATCAATTTATGCACCAAAACCTCTAGATCCTGCAATTCTTCTTATGTCAATTACTAAATTACAGATTATATAGAATCCAGAAAAATCAATTTTGATCTAGCTCAACTATCAACAGAAGATTTAATCACTTATGAACCTCATGCTCAAAGTATAGTCAAGTCATTTTTAGAGTTAGAAATGAAGGTTTTGTCAATAAAAATGAAATATTTAGATGCTTTTTTGTGTTTGGAATTCCAAATATTTTCCGTCCCGATTTTTACAATGTCCAATTTATTACTGTTCATGGAAATTTTGGGAAATATCAGCGCGGTGAAGGAACCGGGATGCTTCTGCGGAGGAGAAGTTAAAGACTCGAAACATCTACTTCTAGAATGCCCAATTTTCGGGATTATAGGAATATAAAATTTGGTGGCATCGGACAGCTACATGAATTGGTAGATTAGAAAAGAACATATAAACATTTTAATCAATTTTGTAGATATACAAGTGTTGCTAATATAATCCCTTCGGTATAGTTATTAATAAAAGACAATTCGCTGAGGGAAAAGTTTCTTTTAGGTATATCGGCAATACAAGCTTTCGGGTTCAACAGCCCTTCGACAGGTATAACTATGTTTATCGAATCTAATCCATATGTATACATACAAAGAAGTAGGAAATATAAGACAGATATGCTAAAAAACTGATTTACATACTACAAAAATAAAAATAAAAAATAAATTATTGGTTAATGCTAATTCTCTATTAAGGTTATGCGATTACAATAAATTACAAATTAAGAAGCCGGAGATTATGGATTAGTTGGAGGTTCCGGAATTATACTATGATATACATCGGGCAAATCTATGGATCTATTGATTCCTTTTAGTTTTTTGGTTAGTATAGCTTCGAGTACTAGGCGCTGGTGCTTGCCCTTTATATCCTGATAATGGGTTGAGGGTTCTCCAATATTGAATGAATGGCCTGTGTTGTGGATATGCTGGTACACAAGAGATCGGGGATCCTTTCTTTTAACTGATCTTTCATGTTCGGCCATTCGGATCCTCACCGTTCTCCCCGTCTCTTCTACATACGTAGCTTCACACTGCAGGCATGATATCGAATATATTACATTATTTTTGCTGAGGATATCTGTAGGAGTGTTGCTTTTGGTTATATTATGTCTTAGTCTGTCTGCGAGGGTTAGTGTATTAGAGAAGTAGGTACCGATGCCATGTTTCTTCAATATTCGTGTTATGGCGGTGGATTTGGAAGAGAAGGGAATAATGCAGTTGGATAGATACGGAGGAGGATTTCTTGTCGTGGACGGATTGTAAAAATGCTTAAAAATAAAGGATGTTGGATAGCCAGCAGAATTAAGATGTTTGGTTATATTGCGTTTTTCTATTGATTGAAAAAGTGGAAGAGAACAATGGCTGTGTATGCGCTTTGATAAGGTTCTTACAATGTTGATTTTGTGGGAAAGAGGACAGAAGGATGTGTAATGTGTGTAGTTGGGGAGGAAATCTTTTTTGTAAAATACGGTGGTGTGGTATCTGCTAGGAGCTTGGATAATTAGTACGTCTAAGAACGGAACAACTTCATTTTTAGCTTTTTCAATGATGAAGGACATGTCTCTATGATAATTATTAAGAGAGGTTAAAATTTGATCTATTGAATTCTTGTCGCAAATACAAAAGATATCATCTACATATCGGCGCCAGAATCCTATGCAGGTTTTATGCTTATCGTTGATTGAATTATCTATATTGATCATTACCAATTCCGCTGCAATGGTTGAAAACGAGCTTCCCATTGGGGAGCCTCGTACCTGCCGGTAAGTCTGAGCCTCGAAACTAAAAATATTCATCTTTAGGCAAATATCAATGAGGTTTCCTATTGTTTGTGTGACGGATGAAGCTGTATGTATATCGGAGAGAAAGGTACTTGCGCTGTCTTTAATTAACCGGTGGGGAAGGCTTAAGAACAACGAAACGACGTCATACGAACACATTACGCTGTTGGGACCAGGTGATACTTTCCACAAGTCTTCAATGAATTCCTGTGTGTTGTGTACTGAATATTGGTGTTTATATTGTTTCAGTAATGGGGAGAAAAAGTTTGATAGGTATTTGGCTAACAGGGCTGCTGGTGATTTGTGGTAGGCTACAATAGGACGTAGTGGGATATTAGGCTTGTGAACTTTGGGTAACCCATATATGTATGCGTCCATAGTAAGGCTTGATATGAATAGTTTGTAATCATCAGCTGTAATATTCTGGATTCTCTTTTGCTCTAACAGAGCTCTTTTGAAGTTCAGGTATGTTTGAAATTTTTCTGCCTACGTTATGGGAACAAAGGTAGAGTTATCAGAGAGGATATCCATCATTTTGGATCGGTACAAAGAGGTATCCATGATGACTGTCTGTGAGCCTTTATCGGAGTTAGAGATGACCAGATCTTTTCGATTTTTCAATCTCTGTATGACGGTTTTTTCATTGCGAGAGTTATGCTGCTGGGATATCCGTCTCATAAGTAAGGTGGATACCTGACGTCTTATGTCACTCTTTGCTTGGTGGCCGAGGTCCTTGATAGACGCTTCAACACCGCTGATGGTTTTAAAGTTGTCTGGGTTGGATCCGTTCCTATAGTTTAGGCCCTTGGATAGCAACGAAATCTCCGCTTGTGACAGTTCCGAGTTTGAAAGGTTCACGATTTGAGGGTGTTCATCTGTTGGTCTATGAAGTAAGAAACCATATTTTCGTGACCAGAACGAAAACTTTTTTTCGTGTTTTTTCTTAAGCAAAGAATCCTGAGCTCTTATTTTTGATGTGATTAGAATTATGAGAGAGGTAAGAACATGTGGTGCTACCTGTTGTGCGGTGAGAGTCAGAAGACCCTTGATGGATTTGGACAGAATTCTTATGTTGGAAATGCATCCCTGGTATCTAGAACGGAGAAGGGTGAGGATCCGAATGGCCGAACATGAAAGATCAGTTAAAAGAAAGGATCCCCGATCTCTTGTGTACCAGCATATCCACAACACAGGCCATTCATTCAATATTGGAGAACCCTCAACCCATTATCAGGATATAAAGGGCAAGCACCAGCGCCTAGTACTCGAAGCTATACTAACCAAAAAACTAAAAGGAATCAATAGATCCATAGATTTGCCTGATGTATATCATAGTATAATTCCGGAACCTCCAACTAATCCATAATCTCCGGCTTCTTAATTTGCAATTTATTGTAATCGCATAACCTTAATAGAGAATTAGCATTAACCAATAATTTATTTTTTATTTTTATTTTTGTAGTATGTAAATCAGTTTTTTAGCATATCTGTCTTATATTTCCTACTTCTTTGTATGTATATATATGGATTAGATTCGATAAACATAGTTATACCTGTCGAAGGGCTGTTGAACCCGAAAGCTTGTATTGCCGATATACATAAAAGAAACTTTTCCCTCAGCGAATTGTCTTTTATTAATAAATATACAAGTGTATATACAACTATCTTTTGAACTGGGAAAGAGAAGGAAGTAAATTTTGAAGGAATTGCTTTTGTATGTTTGTCTTTTTCTCCTTGAACTTTCTTCTTGTATATAGCCAATTTGTTATGATAAAAAGAAATGTATTGACGCAAATTTTCCTGAGTTTGGTATATCGCGTTATAAGATGTTAATAAACTTAAAAGATAAAAATAATAGACGCATACATTCTATATATGAATTTGGTCTATTGCATCATTTATATAATATTTAAAAGTAATATTCGAATAATTTTTGTGGTAAAAATATATTTGAAAAATATTTTCAACTAGACGCCGACCCGGGCTTCGCCCCGGATTGACCCGTGTGCATATCAACCCGAGTGATATATATTTAGATAAGATTTTTTTTTAAATAATTGTTTTTACTCGAGGGAATGTCTGTAGTCTAGTATGTTGATATAATCAATCTATCTGAATATTATGAAAGGTCAGGTAATTTTTTTGTAGGGTGATGCTCTGAAAAAGAACGCTATACCACTTTATCACTAAACAAATTGGCGAGGCAAAAATAAGCAACCTAAACAATCCATTAGCTTTGCAAGATAAGAACAGAAATAGAGAAATGCATGCAAAATATTCAACACAAATCAAAATCTTTAATCCTCATTATTATTAGTTTTTTTTTTTTGCTTATCCCTAGTGCACGTGGTCAAGGCCATGATAAGCATGGTGGGTAGTTAGCGACTGCTTTTTACTGTAAGCGCACCACATGTCTACACATGTGAAAGCAGTTCGACTTTGCACTTACAAATGTGGCAGAGCCCCGTTTGGTTACTTGCACTCGCTGGTGGGGTTGGACTTTTGCAAGAATCGGGGGGCCATTGGAGCATTTTTTTTTTTTTTAAACAGAAAAAAGTGTCCAATGCGGGGATCGAACCCGGGTAGTAGTGGTCGTAAACCAAACGGTTTAACCAGCCTTCCACCGACCCCCCTTCCTCATCAGTAATGTATATTAAGTAGGATGAGGTTTATTTTGTTTCCATTACATTACATGGAATAGTTTTTTTTTTCTAATAAAATTTACTGACCTCTTTGTTCACCGAAACCTAAACAATGTGTATGTTAGACCACTCTTTGTTCAACCTTACACATTGTTTAGGTCTCTTATTAGGTGCAAGATGTATACTTATGCTAAAATGGTAATTTGGGTAAACATAGGTAAATTCATGTTGGGCCAGTATTGTTCAGCAAGCCAACACAGATATAACATTACGGTATGAAGCAAGTTGTGCTAAAACTAATATTTCCAATCAAATTATCAAAAAAATAACACATACTATGTAATATAAATACATGTATGTAAAATTAACACAATAATAACCAATAATTAAAAACCATAAATTTTGCTAACACTGTATACTTCTTAAGTAAGAATACCTTACCATGAAGGTTTAAAACCCTACACATTGAAACATGTGAAAAATGTAGCATGTGTGTATGATGGGCTTGAAGAGAAAATATTTAAAAAAGATATTTATTGAAACTTTTGTAATACCACACAAAATATGCATATTTACAGTTACAACAGTTGCAGATCTTATTAGCGCTTTAAAAGGGACAATCATATATGAGCAAAGCATCCATGTACATTAGAGGACATTAGAAACATAGTGAAAAAAATATAAAAGGTAATGAAAAAATTTTTGGCTAATTGAGGAAAGAAATACCTTAAGAAAGAGCTTCTTGATAAACAATATTTTTTGTGCTGCCATTAGGTGCGAGAATAAAAAGTTTTCTGGAGGAACTGACGCGTGAGCAGGCAACATAAAGCTGGCCATGGGAAAAACATGGAACTTGAAGATCAATTCCAGCCCAATTCAATGTTTGACCATGTGCTTTGTTAATTGTCATTGCAAAGCACAGCTTAACAGGAAATTGAAGTCTTTTAAAATGAAAGGGCAAATCTGAAGATATAATGGGAATCCTAGGAATCATAACCTTCTCACCAGTGCCGCATCCAGTCAAAATAGTCGCCTCCAGAAGATATCTGTGTAAGCTGTTAACTTGCAACCGAATACCATTACACAATTTTGGGGGATTAAGATTTCTTAACAATATAATTGGGGCGCCAACCTTTAGGGTAAGACTGTGCATAGGCATTCCAGGCGGATTGATAGAATTTAAAAATTCAATGGGGTAATGCACAGAATCATTCGGATCTACAACAGTGTCTATTGACAAATAGGTTCTTGAAGGAGCAATAAATTTACCGAAGATATATTCATTTATCTTGTCCACAGCATCATTTCTTGGCGCTAATAAAGCCCTTTCACTGAACCAAGAAAGTGGCATGGTAAGTAAAGAGCCTATATTGGGGTAAACAGATGATATTAAGGTATGGATATCTTCAACCAAGACACAAAGATCACTTGATGCAATGGAGATGAGTCCCTCGTGAGTTGCAAATGTCCCATTGCCCAGTTCAAGCAACAGCTGAGAGAAGCTGCTTCCTCTGTCGCCAAAGAGATGTGCCCGCATATTGATAGTGAGAGATAACTTAACAATACTACTCCAAATATGAGAGCGCTTAAGGCATGCATTCACCTCGTCTGCTCGAGTGCCTTTGGGAATAACCGGTAAAGTTTGCCGGAAGTCCCCAACAAAAAGAAATGTCAACCCTCCCATTATGGTGTTGCTATCCCTAAGATCTTTCAGAGTGCGATCAAGGGCCTCGATTGAGCATCTATGAGCCATTGTGCATTCATCCCATATCAATAATGAGCATTGCTGTAGAATTTTGGCAGTGGCGCTCTGTTTAGCAATGTTACAAACTGCTAATTCTTCATCATAGAGATTCAAAGGTAGCTTAAATAGAGAATGTGCTGTTCTGCCGCCATCAAGGAGTGTAGCGGCGATTCCAGAAGAAGCAGCAGCACAAACTACTAAACCCTCTAAGCGCAATTTGGCTAACAAAAGATTAATAATAAAAGTTTTTCCAGTGCCACCAGGAGCATCCAAAAAAAAATCGTGCCAGCCCTTGAGCGAACACTATTAAGAATGGCCTCATAACAATATTTCTGATCAGGATTTAAAGAAGATTCGCGGGTTGAAGCCAAAGTTTCTAGCTCACGCCTATCATATATGTCTGATAAAAATGATGCCTCTCTTGGTGGTGATACATTTTCAGGAAGAGGCAAACCCATACACGCAATACTTTTACCTGAAATTGACAGATAATGTTTTGCAATTTCCAGTAACGCGGCATTGAAAACATCAGCATTGTAATCAAGTTCGGGGATGGACATATCTCGTCGCATTCGGTGCAAAATATCTTCAGACATACACTCCTTATGAGCATGCCACAGCGTAAGTGTATCAGACATGTGGCAGAAGATGAGCATTGTAGAGAACAATGCTCTCACCGATGCTGCATTACGACATATAGATGCCTCTTTGAGAGTTTCATTCCAGTGAGAGTCGTCTTCTAGTAAGCCTAAAGCTTTGCAGGCCATTTGGAAGGTAGTGTGGATAACTCCTTCAACTGTGCGCAAACTCTGGAAAGAACATGGCCCTCTAATATGGAACAAAAGAAGTCTCAAATAGTAGCATTCAGCATTAGTTGGGTGAACTGTATAGACGCGGCCAAGAACATCACTTTTCCGCACACCAGGATATCCTTCTACAGGAGTACCCTGCTTTCTGCCTAAAAATTTATTGTTGGTCCAGGTATAGAAAGAAGGAACTTCACAGTATAATAGTGTCCTAGCAAATGTGTCTTGGTTACAAAGTTTAAAAAATGCTGTCAGAGTTGTATCTCTTGGATTTGAAATAACATTTTCTGCATTTGCAGTAGTGAAATAGACTCTCTGTCCATTTTCAAGGTGAACAGCTAAGTGTACAATAGGAGGTGATCTTTCATGGATGCTGAAACCCAGAATCCTCCAAACAGCTTCTGCGGAACTTATATAGCGGCCAGACTGAAATTGGGTAACCTCATCAAGGTGATTCAAAGAGAAAACTGCCTGATCAGTTCCCTTATTAATGTATTTGCACACGTATTTGATGGCCTTTACGGAGCTGCAGTATTCCACATTTATATGGGAATCAAAAGCACGAAGGAGAACAGAATTATAGGGCACAATCCAGCGATTGTCAATATCAAAAGTAACTCCTCGCATATTCACCGATGAAGTAAGACCACCTTCAGCAGAGCACCGTCTTCGGTATCGGGGATAACCATCTTCTGTTGTCGAAGTTGTCTCACAAAAACCTTTAGGATATTTTTTGCTACATTTCCCATCCTTCATACATGGAGAATTTGTATTCAGAACCCCACATGGACCATGAACCATTTGTTTAATGACAATTGCATGAAGCTCTGGGTCTAAGTTAATATCCGGAATCTCGGCTTGTATGACCTCATCAATTTGATTAGGTCTAATCATGCTCGTAAGCCAAAGCAGTAAATGCGCATGTGGCAGACCACGCTTCTGCCACTCTATTGTGAACATAAAACACTTGCAAGGCCCAAATAGCTCAGCCTTAGTCACTAAATAGATAAGCTTTTTCATTTTAAGGTGAAAAACACGACTAATCAAATCATATCTATCTTTTGCAGAGTTATTTGAAAATAAATGCATCTGAATATCTTTCCATTGAGGGTTGCATGTAAATGTTATAAAAAGCTGAGGCCTTCCATAGCTACGAACATAAGTCATTGCATCTTGGGTCCGCTCATGCAGATAACGGGGACCACCAGTAAACGATGATGGCAGTATGACTATTTGGCCTATATTGGCTAAATTCTCATCTGCTCGCAGAGCATCTTGCAGGTGAATATAATTTTCTGTCCGAAGCTTTTTCTGATTGCGCCGTATGAAGGAAAGCCTTTCTGATTCAACCTTAGCATACATATCAACCCAGAATTGATTTGTAAGCATGCCATAACGCAGTAGCGAGTTAAATTCCCCAGCACGAGCCATCATTCTGTAAGCATAAAAATTCATGCACGATACAGTCTTCTGCATTATTTCTCTAGTGGATGGATTGACTTGAGGTAGCGAAACAGAATAACCGACCTCACCCCTGCAAAAAATTAACGGGTATTGTAGAGGGTCATATGCTTGATGGATCTCGGATATTCTTTGTGTCAAATTATTACGACAATGTAATACAATATCTCTTGGCCCAAATTCCTGACCTACCATCAGCAGAGCTACTTCATTGGTCGTGGGCGCATTGTAGCGACGCTCATGCTCTTCTGGTGGAAGCTTATCAGAGTGTATAATAACCCGGTAGTCAGCGTGATTTTGAGGAAGAGTTTCTAAGGCTGCTTTAAAGGATTGAATATAATGATTGTGCGCATGCAATAAATCTTGCAAAGAGCGAACTAAATCTCTGTTCAAGTTTGCTGTAATGTTGCAACGTGCAGTAACCTGAGACTCATAATTATCGATAAAGTATATCTGCAGGAATTTGTGCTCACTATCAGGTTCTGGAAGGAGACTACCAATTACGTGGTAAACCTGGCCTTGGACTTTGAAAGTAGGCATATAACCTTGCTCCACAACTTGTCTAGCACCAAAAGATGTCATTTGGAATATATAGTTATATCTACGGATATGCAGCAAGAAGGACTTCGATAGAGGATGTAGGCCAGAGAGCAAAGAGAAAATAGGTTCTGGAGGGGACTCAATAGCAGTTAGAGAAACTCTACCTTGTTTACAACAGAGGCCTAAGGGTTCATCTTTAAATCTCAAAGCAGAGCAAAACTGGCATACCCGAGACATTTGGCCTATATCGACAGATGAATCAGCTTTATAATCAATATGGGCATTATACTGCAAACCTGAAAACGACTTATGAGTCCAAAGATGAATACGCTGAACAGGAACTTGCATAGTTTGTGTAGCCGCGACGCGGGCTTCAGAAGACCTAAGACGGCGAAGCTCACGACGCGTCTCACGTTGAAGTGGTGTCTCAAGAGCTCTAGCATTCCTATATCTCCTGGAAGCAGCCGTATTCCTACCAATTAAAGGTCGGCGGCGGGGAGGCATATTCTGAAAAAAAAAAAGATTGAGATTAAGAACAAAAGCTTAAAAACCAGCAATTTATAAACAAAGCATAAAAATTTCCTGTCTTTTTGAGGTAAAAAGCAAAATTCTTAAATTTTTTCTTCAAAATAACCTTCCAGATATGTTAAAAAGATTATAAAAAACTAAAAGCATAATATTAAAAATAAAAAAATAATGTACAAAACCAGTTATCACTAAAAAGCCTCAAAAATAGACCAACCGCCGGACACGGCAATGAAAAAGCATGTTTTTTTGAGGAAAAAATAGAAAAATTCTCTAAAATACAAAATACAACCCCTCTATATGGTAAAAAAAACTACAAATAATCTAAATATAAAATACATAATCAAATAAATTAAAATATCTTTAATAAAATTTAGAAAAAGGACCTCAAAAAGACAAATAAATGAATCCGTTAAAGAAATCCCTCGCTTACTTAAAAATATAAATAATCTATTTTTTAGATACAACCCATATATGTAGAAAATATAATAAATAAACTGTATCTAAAAGATAAAAGGAATAATGAAAAAATTCCATAAGAAAATTTAAAAAAGGACTTCAAAATGACCCATATTTGAACATACCAATAAAATATCTTGCATCTTAGTGAAAAAAAAATAGAAATAATCCAAAAGTTGTTTACAAAACAACCCATATATGCTGAAAACACCATAATCTACTTCTAAAATATCTAAGCAATTAATTAAAATGAAATTTCAAGCTTTTTAGTGAAAAAAAAGAAAAATAACCCAAAATTTTTGCACAAAAAAACCCATATAAGTGGAAAACACCATAATCTGTAACTAAAATATCAAAACAATTAATTAAAAAGTTTGTTAAGGTCCTCAAAAAAGACATAAAATTGAGCACATGCATGAAATTTCTAGCTTCTTAGTGAAAAAAAGAGGTCCTCAAAAAAGACATAAAATCGAGAACATGAATGAAATGTCTAGCTTTTTAGTGAAAAAAATATAAATAACCCTAAATTCGTAAAAAATAATATAAAATACCTTAGTCTTATAAAAATATTAACACGTAATGAAATAAAAAAGAAACTTGATCTCATTAAGTAAGGCCTCAACTTTTTTCGGTATAAAATATGAAAACTATAAAATAAAAGTATCTTACCAAGTATAAAAGTTATTATTAAAATTAAAATATATATATATATAAAAGATATAACTAATTTAGCAAGAAGCGGAAAGTAAACACTTTTGAAAGTGTTGTATCCGCTGTCGAAAGTAAATACTTTTACTCTGTTGAATTTTTTATTGTATTTTATCGACAACAGCAAAGTTATGTATTTTAAAGTTATGAAAAATATTTTGATGTTAAGCAAAACCTGCTCCATCTCGTTTTACATAAATGTTGAAAATTTGGTCGAAATTGATGCATTGTAACGAAAGTTTGTAGTGATGTACTCTTATGAAATTTGCATTTTATTAATATAGATTACAGGGTTCGTGCTTAACTTTGGGAAACGGAGGGATAAGAAAATAAATATTAAATACCTTTATATAAAAAAGCTATTTTATTTTTCAACCGAATGAAATTTGTGGAATAAATAAGGAGATATAGTATAATGTTTTTTAATCATATTTTGGTTAAATATAAGTGAGGATATCAAGAAACGCTCGCTACCTAGCGACCGTCCATTGTTGGAGTTACTTTGAGCCTTAACTTTGCTACGACTTGTTGCCCTGAGATTTACTCTGTGAATACTTTTCTCTCGAAGCGAACTCTACCAAAAACAAAAACAACAAGAAGAATGGGATCCTGTCTTGGTAAGTACTGCCATGTGTGTTGCCAGTCTCTTCTAACCGGTGCTGTTGCAGGTTGTCCGCGGCCGTGCCGGAGCAAGGTAAGAGCTGCTTTTGGAATTTTACCTCCTTCTTTCAAGTTGAATTAGGCAGATGATGCGTTTGAACAGTCTCTTTTTCTATTTTCTTTTTTGAAAAACCATATTATATATCGAAGAGAAGGAATAAAACAATTAATTTGTTATTTCTATTTTTAAAAACTTGAGCGTACATATAAGATAGTGGAAGTTTAATAATGAATCATACAAGAGAGTAGGAAGTAAACACAGGGGGGGAATCACGCGGTTGCAACCCGCACAAACACTCGCGGTCTGACACCTCTATGAGTATCCATGTTTGTTTATAACCTTAATTAACTGGTGTTTCTAAATAAATACCGAATTTTCATACATTTGAAACCTACAATTATGAGGAACAAATAATTAAATATCATAATTTGATATTTTGTACAAATATTCTTTTATCATATTCTAATTATTTTCCTAAAATCACATTTTAAAAAATAACACGAAACTATGAGGCAAACACACACACAAATATTTGGAAAACTTTGGGAATAACTCCTTGGTCTAATAACCTTAACCTATCCTAACCTCACCTAATCTCTTCATAGCTTGTGTAAACCCTTTATAATAGAATTGTGTTTGTGAACCAAGATGTTTATCCCGAGACCTCCAAGCAGTTAGGTCAATAACTTATTTCCCTTAAAAACGTATATTAGGGGGGATATGTGTATATTTGTATTTTAATTAATATAATAAATTATATATATATTATATACAAATATATTTAAAATACTTTGTAAATCGTGCTTTGGTTCAAAAAACATACCCCACTTTTAAAAGGGAAATTCTTATATAAATATCGAACATCAAATAGAATTTATCGAGTTAAGCACTGTTTAAATCTTCAATATTGTCACGTATAAAAAGTAAAAACGAAAAACTTAAGGTTGGCAAGGCCATTTATTTTTATCAAAACAATTTCAGACATATTAGAATAAAATAATAAGAAAGACCAATAAAAGAGAAATATGCCGTGTAAAAAAATATAAAAATTGATAATCTGCGAATGGAATAATGAATGATCCGATTAATAGCTCTTTCACTTCGGGGGTTGTGACCTGCATCTGGCAAATTTTGCTGAAAATGGCGCGGATCTTCTATATTTTGATCAAGGTTTTTCTGAGCGTCTTGAAAGTGGTCCATGGTGGCTTCACGTCTATTTTCTTGTGGTGTGAAGCAGGACTATAGGAACGTCGTCTAATTAAAGAGCAGTCTTTCACACGCCGGGAATCCTAGAGTCAATTGCAGAAAATGTGGTTCACAGAACCCATTGCCTCAAAATCTCTTTGACAATATTCAGTTTGTCTTCTTTAATCTTCCCATATTCTCCACCAAATTTCCATCTAAAAAAATAAGAAAAACTTTAGGATGGAAAAGGCAATTTATATATTTTGATCGTAACAATTTTGAACTTAGTAGCATGAAATGATAAAAAGCAATGAGAAAAATATGTGAGTAACATATTAACGAAATTGATAATCTGTGGTTGAAGTAATAGTCTATTACATTATCAATGATAACATACTCAACACTTCGCCTTTAACTGATATCGCATGTTTATAACCGCGCTTAGCAAATATTTTTATTTAAGAATACTATCATGAAGCGTCATTTTACCCTGCTCTTCGCAACGCTCTTCTCCTCTTTGTATATTCAAATTACAGACCAAAATATCACAATTATTTGAAATAATCTATTGCAGAAGTTCACAACACAGGCACTATTCACCTCTGTTTGAAATTAGAAATCGTTACTCTCCACATAACTGTAATAAATGGGCACGTGTTGTATGGTGTGATGTAGAGGTGGAGGACCGTCGTGGGTTGGAGCCGCCGAAAGGTAAGGTCCCTATTTGCTAACACGGACTGCTGTGTGGAAGAGGCGGCTCTTCTGGTAGAGGAGTCGTCGGAGGATGATTGGCGATCGGCGAGGGAGTCGCTGTCAAGCAGCGATTCCTCACTGGACATTTGGTTCAGTGGGGACGAGGGCGTGTAAGTAGTGACAGCTACCATTTATATCTTGATGTTGTAACTTTGCTGTTATAGATGTTGTAACTCTGTTGTTATAGATGTTGTAAATCTGTTGTTATAGATGTTGTAACTCTGTTGTTATAGATGTTGTAACTCTGTTGTTATAGATGTTGTAACTCTGTTGTTATAGCTATAATTAGCTTATTTATTATTATCTTTGATACATCCAAAATCTCCCGCCACAACTCTGGACTGGTCATCATGAATCAAAATTCTACGGTGCAAAGCGGCTATAGACATTTAATTATGTAAGCTGATGGTGAGGAGGTAATTCTGAATTCTCTTTTTACAACGGGGGCTGATATAATAGAGGTGGTCAGCCACGCTGGTGTGCGAATGGTGGAGCACATCAGATCTCCTTGGTTGGGGGGTTTTGAAACATATAAAAGGTCTGTTCAATAATTTCTTGAAAACTTCCAATATTTAAAAAGATGAATAATGAAAATATTTGAAAACCAATTCTAATAAAAATAAAGTTTTAGCAAAACGGTAGCAAAGAGAGTCACGATTTTTTACGCGAAGCACTGAATAAAAATAATTTCAAAATATCACTTCAAGTAGCCTTTTCAATTTTAAATGGATTCAAAACTGAACAGAGAGTATGTATGGAATTTTATTTCAAAATCGATAAGCCTGTATATTCGAAACCTCTAATTTATTAAAAATAGCAATCGGTGCGATGTGATCATTAGAAAAATCAGCCATATATGAATGATATTCACGGTTTTTTTAAAGTAGATAATCAGTGGACGATGATGCCCACGTTGCCGGTCATCCTTCACAGGATTTCTGAAATGTACAATAAATAGGACTAGTCGAAAAAGGAAAATTCACTAATCGACCTACCTTACATCGCGATAGAAAATGGAATATCTTAATGTCCAGTATAAGGATGACAATTTAAGAAGATCTGCAGTTGAGGAAGACACCTGCCAAATTTTCTCCTAAAATGGTGACATTCTAAAAGAAAAATGATCAAGTTGATGGTTTAAAAAATATCCTTGCAATGGTCGAATTGAACCCTAATAGGAAAGAAAACATAATTAACTAGAGACGAAATATGAATTTACAGCTATGACCCAAAACTTAAACGCCAATTCATGAGGTTGAAAGGAGAAGATGAGTCAAGAACAAAGAAATATCGTCTTTACAAGTCAAAAACCAAGATTTTACTAAATTAATTAATAATCATAAAGGGATTCCACTCTACGAATGCTAATAAATAACTTTCTTAGTCTCACCATTTTTCCTATTTTTGCCTTTTCCGGGAAGTTATAACGGACCTTTATATGGTGAGGTTTTTATATTTTAAGATGGAAGCTGATGTTGAAGAGTAATTCTAAATTATATTTTTACAACGGGGGCTGATATAATAGAGGTGGTCAGCCACGCTGGTGTGCGAATGGTGGAGCACATCAGATAGCCATGATTAGGGGACTTTGAAACATATACAATGTATTTAACAAATAAAAAATAAAGATACAAATGTTGCTTTTCACAAATAAATCAAATTTATACTGCCTTAACTGTAATGAAAAATATTGGGAATGTTTGGCTCATCAGTGGTGAACCCTCCAAGTGGTTTCCCTAATTTAATCTTATCAGACCACTTCTTTAGAGCTCTAATAGTAAATTAGATTCTTCTGCCAAAATATGTTACACTGAAGGGTGGAATCTGAGAAATTATAAAAAGCAAGCTATGGACATAATCGTTTAGAACAATAGAATTTATATTTAAATATTTGCATCGAGCAATGCTCTTTCTCAACCAATTAGGACAAATTAACCATAATCGATTTAAATCTCCTATGGATATTTGACATCAGAATTTAAAACGCTTATGGAGATATGTATCTTTATTTGAATAAAGATACATATACATTATACATTTCAAAAAAAGATACATATCTCCATAAGCGTTTTAAATTCTGATGTCAAAGTAAGCATAAATTAATGCGAAGAAAAAGCGCCAACTATATAACAAATGAAGTCATTAAAACATGGATGTTTCTTTTCACAAATATATCAATTTATAATGTTCTTACTGCGATGAAAACATATTTAAAATCTAATATATTTTTATAAGAAACATTCGTAGTCTTAAGTAGCCCCTTTGATTTTCAATGATGTCAAAACTTAAGAGCAAATTTGTATGAAAAATATTTCAAAAGCGGTCAATTTGTATTCGAAACTTCAAGTTTATTAAAGGTAGCCCTCGGCGATTATCACATTAGAAAGGTCAGCCATATATGAATTGTATTCACAATTTAAAATAGCAAATAATTAGAGAACAATGATACGTTCGATGGCCGGCCAAACTTCCACAGGATTTCTGACACAAAAAAAAAGAGTAGTTGAGAAAGGAAAATCCAATAATCGGGCTAGGTTACATCGCGATTGAAACTGAGATATATCTGAAATTTTAATGTAGGAATGATAATAGAAGAAGATCTGTGCTTGAAGAAGACACCTGTTAAATTTGTTCCTGAAATGCTGACATTCGAACAGAAAAATGATCAAGTTGATGGCTCAGAAAACATGCTTGCAGTTAAGCCATAATTGGAAAGAAAAAATAATAACTGAAGACGAAATTTGGGTTTACGGCTATGACCCCAAACCAAAACGCCAATTCATGAAGTGGAAAGGAGAAGATGAGCCAAGAACTAATTAATTAATAATCATAAAGAGATTCTACTCTACGAATACTTTGAGAAATAACAAACAATAAATAAGAATTTTAAATTAAACTTTCTGATACATGAAACATTCGCCTTGAAAAAAGTGTAAATCTGAGAATTCAAAATTTGTTTTTTCCATCACTACAACACTCGAGCACACGCTGCTACATATGTGATGAATGTTTCAGCCAAGAACGAAACCCCAATACTTCAACAACCTGCTTATTCTCCAGACTTAGCTCCTATTCTTAAAAATCAAAATTCTTTCAAAATTAGGGTTTTTTCACAAGAAAAACCATCTATGCAGAATAGAAAAAAATCTTGAAGAGCATCCCAATAGACGACTTTTGTAAATGTTTTGAAACATTGGAGAAATGATGGAAGCTGTACATAGATGCGGGATATTTTGAAAATACTATTGAATATCTTTCTCAGTCACCATTTTTCTTATGTTTGCCTTTTCTGGAAAATAATTGAACAGACCTTGTATATGGTGAGGTTTCTGAATTTTAAGATGGAAGCTGATGGTGAAGAGGTAATTCTAAATTCTCTTTTTACAACGGGGGCTGATATAATAGAGGTGGTCAGCCACGCTGGTGTGCGAATGGTGGAGCACATCAGATCCCTCTGGTTGGAGGATTTTGAAACATATACAAAGTCTTCAACAAATGAGAACATTAATACGCAAATGTTTCTTTTCATAAATAAATCACACTTCTACTGTACTTACTGCGATAAAAAATATTGGGAGGGTTTGTCTGATCAGTGGTGAACCCTCCAAGCGGTTTTCCTGATTTAATCTACCAGACCGCTTCTTTAGAGTTCTAATACTAAATTGGATCATTCTGCTCATAAATGCTACCCTGAAAGGTGTAATCTCAAAACTGATACTCAGACAAACTATGGACATAAGCTTTTATGACAGTATAATTATATTTGAATATTTATATCGAGCAATGCTCTTCCGCAAACAATTAGAAAATGGCCAGTTAGGCATATATTAATAAAATGCAAAAGCGCCATCTATATAACATATGAAAACAATAGAACACGAATGTTTATTTTCACAAATAAATCAAATTTCTCATGTCTTTACTGCGATCAAAACACATTACATTTGTTATATGTAGATTGCGCTTTGCTTTGTATTAATATAAAAGGTATGTTCTGTAATTTCCCGGAAACTTCTAATATTTTTTATAATACGAATAAGGAATATTTTCGAACACCAATTCTAATAAATTGAAAGTTCGAGCAACACGAAAAGAATTTCAAAATATCACTTTAAATAGCCTCTTCGAATTTTAATGGATACAAAACTGAGCAGCTAATTTGTATGAAATACCGCTGTTATATTGCATTTTTCGGTTTTATTTTATACTAATACTGAT
This sequence comes from Cordylochernes scorpioides, assembly GCA_030710605.1. Classification (NCBI taxonomy): domain Eukaryota; kingdom Metazoa; phylum Arthropoda; class Arachnida; order Pseudoscorpiones; family Chernetidae; genus Cordylochernes; species Cordylochernes scorpioides. The sequence goes on along the minus strand of CP092864.1, from coordinate 77,279,666 downwards.
TTTAGACTCTTTAAATTGGTATTTTAAATGAACTATGAACATAAGCTTTGAGGATAGTGGAAATACAGGGTGATCCAAAAAATCTTGCACAACTTTAAAAATTAATAACTCTGCGAATATTTACGCTAGAGCAATGCGGTAAACACCATTGTGTTCAAGATGCAATGGGATATTTTTTGGGGCAAATAATGAGAAATTTCAAATTGATGCCGTTTGCGGAAATCCTCTTAGCGATTTAAATTTCGAAGATAATAAATTTCTAAATTTTTAATTCAACTCTCTCTAAGTATCGATTATATTTATTTTAATTAATTTAAAAAATATTTATCTATCTCTGAAAATTTATTTAATTCTGGAATGCCATCTCTACAGGATAAAGTACTCTTGGTGAACTTTTTTTATTGCAATTCAGAATCTGCCACTGAAGCTTTACGAGCGTTTCGTACCTTTAAAGGCATACGATACGGTAAAAAAAACATAAGTTGCTACTCTCTGAGTAGAGGGATAATCTTTTTTGAGAAAACTGGATCTCTGGAAGTAAAACCTGGGGGGGGGGTATCATCGACATGCAAGTCAGTGACTGTTACGGTTCCGCAGAAAGTTGGAGATTTTGAGACTTTATTCACGTATGGAGAAGTGCTCGACAAGTTTCTCGACGAACGGGGATTTCGTATGGCACAGTGTGGAGAGCAGTAATAATTTTTCTTAAAAGAAATACCCGTACAAATTTCAAATATTTCACGAGCTAAAAAGCGGCGATTTTGAGAAGAGTGAAGAATTCGCTGCATGGGTTATCCGGCAATTTGATATTGATGAAAACTGGCTGCCGAATGTTCTGTGCACAGATGAAGATCAATTTCTCTGAACGGAGAGGTTAACACTCAAAACACCTAGGAATTTTACAGACATGCCACTTCATCAGCCTAGAGTTACAGTTTGGTATGGGTTCACCTTTTCATTTATTATTAGGACATATTTTAAAGAAATCAATTGAAGAACTTTTAAAACCGTTTCTGTAACTCTCGTGAACGTTATGTTCAAATTTTGAGAGAAAATGTTATTCCCATATTGCAGGACAGACAAGCACTAAGCGAAATAACATTCATACAAGATGGAGGACCTCCTCATATCTCCCGCGATGCCAAACAATTGCTGAAGGATACGTTCGGTGAAAATCGTGTGATAAGTCGCCACTTTATACACACGTGGTCTCCATGATCACCAGACTTGACCCCTTGCGATTTTTGGCTATAGGGGTACATTAAGTCACGTGTTTATCGATGCCGGCCTACTACATTGGCCATGTTGAAGGCTTCTATCAGACGGCACGTTTTATCAATTTCAACAGATATGTTATTTAATACTGTCTAATCTGTCATCTATCGTCTGCAGGCGGTGTTTGAGAATGAAGGGCGCCACATTGAGCAAAGATTGTGACCTAATACAATAAATGTGTTATATAAGCTGTCATGTATTATATTACCTACCAATATTTTTCAGCTCTTTGTGTTGGGTTATGGGGATAATAAAAGCTGTCCTCACATATTGAAATTTTCTTTGTGAACAGATATTTTTTTGTTTGTCATTTGCTCACATCTTATATTAGGTCGCGCAGACCTAAGTGTCATAACTTCTCCAGTAACACTGATAAACACAATTTTACCCTTTATGCTTATTGTTTTCCGCTCATTAGAAGAAATAGCATAAGAAATATTATCTGCACACCCCTAATTTTAGACATTTTGCGTAAAAAAAAAATAATTTTACTATAATGTTATTCAACGCCAAAAGGTCGATCTAAAATTGTTTTTTATTTGATAATGCACATTTAAAAAATGTTGTACAGTATAATAAACAATGATAACATTTGACAAGCCCATATGATATTTGGAATAAAGTACGACAAATAGAATTTGCCACTCCCCTCCTTATTTCATTTTTTTGGATCATGACAAATTTCCAGTTAAATAGTCAAGTGTCGCCAATTTGTCAAGAAACTATACATTTCTTATAGCAAGAAATCCTATTAGTAGTGCCATCATAATTTTTGATATTATATTAACATTTCAAAATAGCGTGTTTCAATTTCAACAGTGTTTTTAAAATATTCAGTCTATTTCATAAAACCGCATCTAAAATATTATTTTTTGCTAAATTTTTCAATTTGCATTTACCTATTTTACATATTTGGGATTGCATTTAAAAAATGGTCATTCAATTCTTCTACTTTTGGCGAAATGGTGTTTTTTTAATTTATCATTTGATATTATTAGGGTTCTTTCCTGGTATTCAGAAAGGAAAAATACATGTTGATCAGTTATATTTTTCAATTTATTAAATAATTTGGCCGCTGAATCTCTGATTCGGGTAGAGCGCCATCTAACGAATAAAATTGTAACTAAAATCAATTTTAAATATTTCATTATTTTTCCTAAATATCCCATTGCATCCTGAACACAATGGTGTTTACCGCATTGCTCTAGGGCAAATATTCGCGTAGTTATTAATTTTTAAATTTGTTAAATACTTTTGGATCACCCTGTATATCGCAACAATAGTACAAACCATTTCTTATCATGTAAATTAATTACAGAGTTTTCAAATTCATTTGCAACCTCTATATCAGTAAAAACTACTAAACGGCTAATTATTCTTTCAAATATTTATATACACCCTAATAAAATGGATACCTGTCATGTTCAATTCCTTGATAAATCAATTAAAATTTTAAACACAAATCCATTTATTTTAGCTGGATATTTTAAAGCTCGAAGTCAGATGTGGTTTGCTAATATTATTAATCAAAACGGTAGAAGACTTCAACCTATAATTGATTTTCACAATATGCTCATACATAACAATCGAAACAAAACATGTCGAGGATTAAGTATAATAGATCTTACTATTACTAATAGTCATGCTCATTTACTTGTTAATGGATGGAAAACGTTAAATATTTCGCTAATTACAGACCATCACGCAATATCATTCGACATTAGTCTGGACACAGAAAGTTTATTACATGAAAATAATTCTACATGGTATTTTCAAGAAAAAAGAGCCAATTGGCAAAAATATTAGCAGGCAATCAAGGTGTCTAGGATAAATGAGGCAACGATGAAATTAGGTAAAATGGTAAATATAAACGATATAAACTGTGTAGTTTCTCTCATAACTGACATATTAATTGAAGCTGCATATGCATCTCTACGAGTAAAACCAAAATATTTAAATAAAAATCCATTTAATTGGTGGACTGATGAACTGGAACTTTTAAAAAATCATTTTAAATATGTTCGAAATCTATATTATCGGGGTAAACGGTCTAATAGACAGCTAGTTGATGAAAAAATGTATAAAGAAATACGAAATAAGTATATGAAATATTATTGAAAAAACAAGAAATGTAAGCTGGAGGGTATTCCTGGAGGAAGTTGAAAATACATCTCCTTTTGGTAATACTTATAAAACTTTTAAACAAAAAAATTCTCCTAGGTCTTTTGATTTACCAATTCTAAAGTTAGCTCAAGATGTACTCGAATCAGAAATGAAAAATCTTCTCTCTTCTCTATTTCCGAAAGACTGTCAATCTTCTGACACAAACTATCATATATTAATAAGAGGCAAGAGGTATACTTTTTCTAATGATAAAATCATTTATTTTGATAATATTCAAATCTTCTCAATAATTGAAAAACTCAAAAATGGCAACGCTCCAGGAATAGATCATATAAGCAATCAGATGATCAAAACGGCAGTTCATCATATATCTCCTGCGTTAACAAAATTGTTCAATGCTTGTATTGGACTTAATTATTATCCGGAGGCCTGGAGAAAGTCAGCAGTAAATGATTATAAAAAACCTAATAAAGAAAATTATAAAGATCCGAAAGCCTACCGCCCTATAAGATTGTATTCTAATTTAGGTAAAATTTTTGAAAGTCTAATTCATATTGAACTTTTAAATCATATTAATAGTAATAATGTTATGCATCCTGCTCAACATGGATTTACACAAGAAAAATCAACAATCTCTGCTTTACAAGAAATAAATAAATTAAGTCTTCAGAAAAGAGAAACAGAAAATACGGCAATAGTAACAGTGGACATCAGCGGAGCTTTCGACAACGCATGGCATCCGGCAATTCTCCAACTATTGGACAAGGCAAATATTCCAGCGGTACTTATAAAAATAATTAATTCTTACTATGAAGACCGGAGTGTAGAGTTTAAATATACTAATGTAAAGTGTATAAGAAAGATAAATAAGGGATGTCCCCAGGGTGGTATTATTTCTGCTATTCTTTGGAATATATTACTTAATGATTTCAACTTATCTTTTAACGAAGGTTTTGCTAGAGTAATTGCTTTCGCGGACGATGTGACATTTGTGGTATGGAGTTCAAACATCTATGATCTTCAGTACAATATTACCAAATGTCTAATAAAAATCAAAGCCTGGTGTGAAAAGGTATAGACTTTCACTAAGTCCAAACAAAACAGGTATACTCTATCTACATAACTATGGAAAATTGCCCATTAATTTTGATGGAAAAATAATTCAACCATCAGAAACTGTTGAAATTTTGAGAGTTAATTTTAAAAATCATAGAAAAAGGAATAAGATTAATTTTGGAACACATGTTGACAATATAATTATGAAAGCTACGAAACTTAAGAATATATTATTCTCATTATGTGCACGTACTTGGGGCATTGATACTCGGCGTAGATTAATCTTATATAAAGCTATGATACGCTCTTCAATTAGCTATGCATCAAATATTTGGTTTCTTTTTATCACTGCAGCAGAAAGATCTAAGTTGAATTCTATACAATATCAAATTCTTATTTGATGCATTCATGCTTATAGGACTTCATCTTCTTACATCACACATATACTAGCGAAAATTCCTTTACTGTCCGATTATCTTGAATTTAATAAACAAAGTATAATATCACAAATTCTCTCACAGATCGAACACTCAAAACACCCCTTCAAAAAGAATTAAATAAACTATATCTGGATCTAAAATTTAAGTTTTATCTTTCTCAATCCAATGAACTGTTCAAGAAATTCTTCCCAATTGCTGTCCCAAATTTCATTTCTTCTGATAAATTCACTACTTTATTCTTAACAGGCAAAGGACCCTTCTTAAGTTTCCTATTCAAACTGAATGTTATCAATGATCCAACATTTGAATGCCGCTTAGATGTTGAATCACCAGAGTTGAAATTACATATAATTATAAATATATAAATATATAATATATAAATATAATAATTCTGCTGTCCTAAAAGCTTATGTCCATAGTTCATCTAAAATACCCATTCGAAGAGTCAAGCATCAGTATCACTATAAAAGAAAGTTCCAAAAATGCAATATAACACCGGTATGGTATATTAAACTGGAGAAACCGCTGGGAGGGTTCACCACTGATGAGCCAGGCCCTTCCTTTAATTTTTCCATTGCCCTAAGGACAGTAGAAGTTTTGTAATTTGAGAACAAATGGCGCGCTATTGCACGAGAAATATTATTTTTCAAATATACATTATCGTTGAAAGCATAGTTAAACATGTTAGACTGTAAATATAAAGATATATTATAGACAAAGTAAGTTAACATGTCTAGATACGAAATTTAATGAAATATGGACAATATAAAGAGAGATCCAATACTAATTAAAAATTATCAAGGGTGGTTAAATGAAATCAAATATTTACTAAGGGCAAAAAAAGTTGTGGTCATAAATATATTAAACAATACCACAGGTAATTATATATATAGTGCGCAATTTGAACTAAATAGTATAACTATGTAGTAAATATTTAAAGTCGTAAGTTTGATTGAGTGAGAAGTTTGATTCTTTCACTGTCAAATAACTCTCAGCTTTTATTACATAAATATAATATAGCCTGAGAATTCGGTGGAAGTTTGAGATATGTTTTAATATCTGCATGAATGAAATCAGAATAAATATTCTTGTGAGATTTGAATATTTAAGGGATAATAAGAAAATTGAAATGTGGGAACATATCTTACGAATAATGTTCTTGTCAAAATTTCAAACCATTTAAATTTTAAGAATGAGTTGAGCAAAGACATTTTCTCTTCTGTCTAAATAAAATATATTTTAAATAAAATATACCTTGAAACTGACCCCTCTGATTTATCAAAATTAAATTTCTTTTATATGCGCTCATAAGTACAGAGTTATGACCTTCATCAGTGCTGAGTTGTAGCTTTTTTCAATTCAGGGTCGTGATGCTCATCAGTACATAAGTGTGGCCTCATTAATAGAGTTGGATGACGCTTATCGATACAGAGGTATGGGTCTTATCAGTCTAACGATATGGTCCTCTACAGTAAAAGGATGGGGTTCATCAGTTCAGGGGTGTGGTTCATCAGTACAGTTGTGTGACACATATCATTACAGGGGTATGACCCTCATCAGTACAATGTAGTGGATAATCAATACAGGGGTGTGACTCATTAGTAAAAGGGTGGGGCGCTAATCGGTACAGAGGTATGGGTTCAATAGTTCAGAGAGAGATAGTGTCTATATTCATTACAGGGGTATGACCCTCATCAGTACAATGTAGTGGATAATCAATACAGGGGTGTGACTCATTAGTTAAAGGGTGGGGCACTAACCGGTACAGAGGTATGGCCTTCAACAGTTCAGAGAAAGAAAGTGTCTCTATTCATTACAGGGGTATGACCCTCATCAGTACAGTGGGGTGGATAATCAATACAGTGGTGTGACTCATTAGTTAAAGGGTGGGGCACTAACCGGTACAGAGGTATGGCCTTCAACAGTTCAGAGAGAGATAGTGTCTCTATTCATTACAGGGGTATGACCCTCATCAGTACAGTGGGGTGGATAATCAATACAGTGGTGTGACTCATTAGTAAAAGGGTGGGGCGCTAACCGGTACAGAGGTATGGCCTTCAACAGTTCAGAGAGAGATAGTGTCTCTATTCATTACAGGGGTATGACCCTCATCAGTACAGTTGGGTGGATAATCAATACAGGGGTGTGGCTCATTAGTAAAAGGGTGGGGCGCTAACCGGTACAGAGGTATGGGTTCAATAGTTCAGAGAGAGATAGTGTCTATATTCATTACAGGGGTATGACCCTCATCAGTACAGTGGGGTGGATAATCAATACAGGGGTGTGGCTCATTAGTTGAAGGGTGGGGCGCTAATCGGTACAGAGGTATGGGTTCAATAGTTCAGAGAGAGATAGTGTCTCTATTCATTACAGGGGTATGACCCTAATCAGTACAGTTGGGTGGATAATCAATACAGGGGTGTGGCTCATTAGTTGAAGGGTGGGGCGCTAACCGGTACAGAGGTATGGCCTTCAACAGTTCAGAGAGAGATAGTGTCTATATTCATTACAGGGGTATGACCCTAATCAGTACAGTTGGGTGGATAATCAATACAGGGGTGTGGCTCATTAGTTGAAGGGTGGGGCGCTAATCGGTACAGAGGTATGGCCTTCAACAGTTCAGAGAGAGATAGTGTCTCTATTCATTACAGGGGTATGACCCTCATCAGTACAGTGGGGTGGGGCAGTACAGGGATCGTCTGTAATTAGTTAAATGGTGTGACGCTCATCAGTACAGGAGTGTGTCTATCATCATTAAATAAGTGTGGCCTTCATTAAAACAGTTGTGTGGCGCTCATCAGTAAAGGAATATGGCCCTCATCAGTTCAGGGATATGGTCCTCAGCAGTACAAAGGTGTGGCTCTTCAGTACAGGAGTGTGGCTCTTTAGTTCAAAGTGATGTCTCTAATCAGTACAGGGCTGTGGCTCTTATCAATTTGTACAATAACATTAAAAAAGGTCGGTGACCAGTGGTATAAGACGTCGATTTCCGATAGCCATAAACCGGGATCGAACCCCGCTTTGTAAACTTTTTTATCAAAGATATGTTACTATTTTATATTGTAAATAACAAAGGCTAGGTTGCCCTTCTTTGGGGTATCTAATAAAGTAATATTGGTACAGGATTTGTACGATATTTTATATGAATAAATAATTATTTAGGAAGGAAGAATTGGCAATCAAGTAGTTTATTATTCTCCAGAGAAATAAATAATAAAACATATCACAATTAATATAGAATTTGTTGAGTTAATCCTATATTATTGTGATTGATAAAAAAAAAGGATGATTAGTTACATATATTGATTTTTTAAAGGCGTCTTAAAATTATGATCAATTTTTTATATAATCACATACACATACAATATATATGTAAATATATTGAATAAAATATAAGTATATATACAATATATATGTAATATAGATGTAAATATGATAGTGTTGGAGATTAATCAAGTCGTTTTAATTAATTTGAAATTGAAATATGCGGGAAACCTTTGGGATGAATCTCAGACGGCTTTCATCTGAGGAATAATTTTCTCAAGACTGACATATATATATATATATATATTGGTGAATTATTTGGTTTTTGATCTACTATATAACTTTTATATAGAAAAGTATTCCTATAACTTCATACATACATCTCTTCTCGATTCTAATGATCCTGGAAGTAGAAATCCAGCTTCATCTATGGAAGCATCTGGACGAAAATAAGCAGGAGGTCCATTGGGACATGAGAATTCTGAATTGGAAATTTCCAGATAAAAAATATTCCTTAGAATTTAATATTGGATCTACCTTATGGTAAGGTTATCTATTTCAATAGGGTATCTAGTGAAATATGTATGTATGGAGTATTATTCGTGGAATTTACGAGTCAACTGTTTTATATGAAAATATTTAGATATTCTGTGTGTTGATATATTTTAGCATTTAGATTCTTTAAATAAAAATCGATTTCTACATATTAAAAAATAGCTTCACGAATAAATTTTATTTTTTGATATTTAATTTGAATAAGCAAAATATTGTGAGGGAAATATTAAAAGTTTAAAATACATAAGATAATATTTTTTCTTTTAGAAATTTCAAAAAATATTGTCACTATAAGGAAGTGTGTAATATACAGATATTTAGGGAAGATATATAGATTTATATAAGTGATATTTATATTTTTCTTTTATTGACATAAATATTTTGATATAGTGTTAACAAACATTTATGCTTAAGGTGTTTATAAAGTTGAAGTGTCCGTTCAAAGGACACTTTTCCCTGGAGGCATTATTAATTTTACTGAATATTGGTACAAGGGGTTATTAAATAAACATTTATATTGTTTGAAACCTGAATATTTAAATACAGGATGTACCAGGTAAATTGGGAATTTCAACAATGGTATTTTAACTGAAATTTTTTGCAAGTAAAAATTAAAATAGGGATATAGTTTTTATTTATTCAATATAGTTTCCATTATTAGCTACAACAGTCTCGAGGCGAGTGCGGAATGAAGCACAGGCCTTGGCGACGATGACCTTGTCCATTTGGGTCATCACCGTGTGAACTGCTTTCTTGACAGACTGGATGGTGGTATGAGGAGCTTTGTTGACATCTCTCTCAACACGCCCCATACATAGTAGTCGAGGGGATTGCAATCTGGAGAATTAGGGGGCCAAATATCAGGACCCCAGTGACTAGGGACGTTAAGTGTCAGCCACGATTGTGTCTTTTTTGCCTTATGGGCTGGAGCTGAGTCCTGTTGGAAGACATACTTCCTTTCTGCGGCCACCATGTCCATCCAAGGCTTCACAACGGTCTCCAGAACATTGATGTAGGTGTCAGCGTTCATCCTAAGGCCCTTCTCAAAGATTTGAGGAGGCATGACATCACCTTCACTGCTGATAACGCCAAGGACCATTACGGAGGCAGGAAATTTCGTGTGCATCACGACAGGTATCTCTGAGGGGTCTTTACAGATCCAGCGATCATTCCTGGGATTTACCTTTTGGTCCACGTCAAAGTTCTTTTCGTCAGAGAAGAACCTTAGCATGCCAAAAGAGTCGTGTTTCAGGTTGTTGAGGAGGGCAGCAGCCTTTCCTTTTCTGTTATTCTTCATATTCTCAGTCAGCAACTGACCTCATGGATAGTTCTGACAATTGTCATAGAGCCAACGTCCATTTCCTTGGCTATGGCCCTCATGCTCTTCCCAGGGTTTCCATCAATCTTCTCCTTGACATTTTTGACAAATTCTTCGCCTCTTACCCTGTCCGATCGACGCGAGTGCTTTTTCCTTGTAGTTATCCCCTCTTTGTTACTGTCGGCCTCATCAAACTGCTTCTTGACACGATAAATAGTGGTTTTGGGCAACTTAAGAAAATCCACTATCTCTTTGGGGCTCCTTCCGGCGCGCAGAGCAACGATGATGGCAGCTCAATTTTCAAATTCTCGGTTACTCTTCATCACTACACTTCGCACACATGTACTGTTGCATTTTACATGAATATGGCTACGTAATGAAAAAAAAACAAGTTTTTAATCTCAAGTAGTTTTTGTTTTATGGACTGTCAAAGTTAGTCCCAATTTACCTGGTACACCCTGTATATTATAAATACATATAAATAGGTTTAATTAATATATTCCTTACAATATATTTTATAATAGATAATGACAACTTTATAAAAGTAAACTAGAATAATAGAAATCGTTGAATATTACTTCATCATGATGTATGCGCTTATTTTTTTCAATAAAATTATAATATTATTTTTATTTATTTATAAATATTCTGTGAATTTTTAAACTATTTTATAAAAAATTATGTAATTATGTTAAATAATTATATATACATGCTATTTCTTTCAATAATTATTTATTGTAACGTCTGTGAATTTTGTAATTAAATATTATTATTGATTTTAAAAATTAAATAGACACACACACACACTGATATTCGAAAAAAAACCTCATACTTTGGTGACTTTTCAATCCCAGAATTTTCTGATTTACCACATTGCACAGTAGAAGAAGCAAGAAAGAAGGCAATTGAAAATAGCAGAAAACATAGAGAAAAGTGGAAAGCACGTCATGATGCAAGACATCCATCATCATCATTCAAAGTTGGAGATTTTGTCCTTCGTAAAATTGCTTGTAATGAACCAAGCAAGGTCAAAACATCACCAAAGTATGAGGGTCCATTTTGAATATCGAGAATTATATCATGCGCGTTTTGTCAAAATAAGATTCCTCCTTAGTTGAAGTTCATGTTCCACAACTAAAGCCATTCATTTTACGAAAATAAATTCAGAGGGATCCAGCAAAGAGATATGTCACGCTTGTCAATTTTGTATTTTTTTTAATTTAAAAAAACCCCACGGTAATAATAAACAACAACAATGTATCTTCCTTATTAAAAAGAAACAACGAACTTAAATTAACAATATAAAAACATATTTTAACATTTAAAACAAAACCTTTGCAATATGTACTATTTATCATTACAGAGTTTTACCATAATATTTAATTATTTTTATTACATTTAAAACACCTACACTGTAACTACACTTTGACGTTGGCGTGAGAACCGACCAATTTGGAATCTCCAACTACAAGGGAGACAGCCAATGAACACAATAACTATAAAAAAAAATCAAATTCTTCGTTATTTTGATATCATTTACTTTGATTATGAACTCCCTCGGGAAACGTATATAACACAAAAGAGGAAAGATTCAGCTATGTCCAGACTTCACTCCAATGTCTAACTTTTTATAAGCCCATTTTAATTGTAGGTGTCTATGGTGTTGGGTCAGGGGAATACTGAACAAATGAATGATAGAACAAAGTCCATTTAGCAACAAACACCGTCGAACTGTGGAGGCACAGTGCACTGCACTTGTAGCAGTGTCCCAACGTTGTGCCTATGTCCTAGAAGAAGCTGTATGCTCCATTACTGCCACGCAGATTACAACTCTGCCATCCTGAAATGACGTGTTCTTTACGAAATTTCTGTTTTAATTAATCCAGTTTTCATTAATCCACGATATAAAGATAACATTTTCCTAAAGGTATATCCCATCTGCTTCTTTTAAAGATATGACACTAGCTCAAATGAGGCCCTCTGCCTTCGCTGAGGAATAGTAATTTTTAATAAAATATTCTGAACTAGAGCAGATAATAAACATCTGTTCATATATATTTTAGGAATATTAATTTAAACTTACACATGAATATTTGAAAAACACTATTCTTAAAAACAAACAACTTCACGAATTATTTTACTCGCGACTATATCTTTTAACAAGCTAATTGATGACCAACATTGCACATTTTTATATTCACCTAAATTCTTTAAGTTCTTCTCACTTTTCTTTTTTAAGAATATGTTTGACAAAGTGACAATTTCTAACGGTTTAAAACTATGACCAAACATAAATGAAAAGAAAATATTTTAATATAAAATCTCCAACTTGTCTAATTCTAAAATATTTTGAACTAACACATTTAATAAATTCAATATAAAAACTGGCACACCTCTATATAAAATGGTATTTCAGACCGTGTAGCGATATAATATTACATATTAATATTTTTCATTTGAGTGACTTTGGTAATATATAAAATTTCACACGTCAATTTGAAGAAATAAAAACTGATTTGTCGCGATTTTTATAATGATATATCTATACGATAAATTTATAAACTAGAAATAAAATTTAGACAAAATAAATCAAGAATTGCCAAAATTATAATAGGTTTAGTTGATTTCTGTTTCACTAGATGGCGTTCTGCTAACTAAAAAACGCTCAGGTTAGTGGTCAAAATATGCCAAATTTGTTTTTTTAATATCAACACCTGACTATTTTTATTTTTAAATTTTTAAAATATTTTTCATAAGTTTATTTATCATGATGGACGTTTTAAATATATATACTTGTTTTTATTTGAAATTTTACTCTTAGTATTGTCTTTTTCTTTCTATATAAGGTCTAATATAAAATATTAAAATAATTAATTCCACATGAATAACTCACACAGAATAATTAATAAATGAGTTCTCTTTGTGGAAGAATATATAGAATTCTCTGTCTATTCGGTATTTTTTGGTTCAAGCTAGTCTTCAATTTTTAATTTCTAAAGATTATAATCTATTTGACTCAGTTATTAAATCAATACTGCTCTATGCGGCCCCTGTGTGGGCTTGGGACAATACGGATATTATAGACCAATTACAGAATACGTTTATCAAAAATTTTCTGAATCTACCAAGATATATACCAGGGTACATTGTAAGGCTGGAAACAGGCAGAATATCTTTGACTTTTACAACGATCAAATTAATTTTGAAATATTTCATTAGATTACAAAAAATGGAAGACAATAGACTACCTAAGCTATGCTGGAATAGATTGAAGGAAATTTCCTTAATGACAAAAAAACCTATAGGATTCTGTAAGAATATTATGGATATCATCAATCATTGTGGACTCACATGGCTAAACTATAGGTTAAATTATGATGACATACAGATCGAACTTCCGAATATACTAAAAATAAAAATTGAACAGCTATTGCAGCAAGATCTGGCAAAATTATCTCTTACGAAAACATACTCAAACTATAGGTTACTTTATGATTCATTTATTCCAGAAAATTACTTTTCATGCTATCTGTCTTCAGCTTTAGTGAGTTTTATTGCACAGATCAGATTAATGTCAACAATGATCAAAGAAAATCATATTTACGCAATTAAGAAAGAAGATTTGTACTGTGGGTTATGTGGAAGTCAGATAACTGATGAAATATACCATTTTATTGCCGAATGCGGGGATCTGGAAGGAGAGAGAAAAAAGATCCTGAAAAGTCTTCCTAGACCGCATTTGAACTCAATAAAGCTAATAAAAACTGTTTCAGATAAGAAAAGTTGGGCAATTGAACTGTTCAACTTTCAAAAAGCGGTTGGGAATAAAATTGCACTCATGGAAGAGAGAAGAACAGGGGCACAATAAAAAGTCACCCCGTTTGACATACCTTGACTGTAAATACTATATTTTCACCTGTTCTCTTATGGTTAATATTGTCTGTAACTCCACGGAGAATCCGTACAGGGCAAGATGCCCTAATAAAGCTGTTTTGTTGTTGTTGTTGTTCTAAAGATTATAAAGGTACACATTGAAATTAAAAATAAAAAGTGCTTAACGTAAAATTGGTTTGAATAGAATTTTTCCAAATATAAATGATCAACATCGTTGAAAGCATAGTGTTAAATATGTGTTAAACTAAGTACAAATATATATTATAGACAAAGTGAGTAAACATGTCTAGATACGAATTTTAATGAAATGTGGAAAATATATGAAAGAGCCAATAGTAATTAAAAATTCTCAAAGGTGTTTGATTGAAATCAAATATTTACTAAGGGCAAAATATTTGATGTCATAATTATATCAAACAATGCCACAGGTAATTATATAGTATATATACTGTATATATGCACTATTTAAAACTGAATATTACAACTATGTAATAAATATTTAAACTCGGAAACAAAAGATTGATAATTGAGAAGCTTAATTCTAACACTGTCTGATAACCTTTGGCTTTTATCATATAAATATAAAATAGCCTCTCTCTTAGAATTCAGAAAGACGTTTTAAGGTATGTATAAATGAGATCAGAATAAATGTTCATACAAATTGAGAGTTTAAAATTGAAATTTGATCATTACTCAACTCAAAATTATTTTTCAGGTAGTAATATTTTAGAATATGCTTAATATGTCAAGAGATGAAATTAATTTACTAACAAATATTTTGAGTCTGATCTTCCTCCACATTATATACAAGAATGATCGCATGCTTTATATTTGGGCCAAACGTCTCATATGAAATATTATCATTATATTTATGAAAAACAAGAAATAGACGGAAATCATTGATCAATTTATAACTTTATAGAAATTGTATGCACTCATTAAGTGTATATTATCTATAAACTTGCTCAAAAATATAGACGCAATCAACTGAAATAAATTTGGAAAGGCTATTCAAGCTACTTGGAGAAAAAATAATGATACTAGAATATTGTACATATATATGGAAACCAAGGTGAAAGTACCTAATCATATGCAAAAATGGGGCTTTCAAGAAGCACATTTAGAAAAACTCGTATAAAGCGATTTTCACAACAAAAAGAGAACCTTCGGTATTTAAGAGCTCAAAAAAATTGAATTAATCATCAACCTAATTTAAAAAAAGTACAGGAATATTGCATAATGGGTACCTAAATTCAGCGGGTAATAGATATATAGCAACAAATATATCTGACATCATTTATTAAAGACAATAAAATGATATTCAAATAGCTCAAGATAAAGGAATCTCAAAATCTCGAGAATGGGGAAAACAAAATGACGGTGGGTGTGAAAGAACTCTTAAACCAGAACAATATCAAAGAAAATAATACATATCACCAATCCTTGTAGAAATTCAATATATTAATACCATCCTTGGTACATGCGATGCTAGATGATTTTGTAAATTGCATTTATTATGAAAAATGTTTTACTCGATTTGTCGTGAACGCTTGATATCTCTATGTTTACCTTAAACCCCTACATGTAAATGAAACATTTTACTAAATTAATATGGCAAATTGTATTATAACGAGAAAAACAATTCAATGTTAGCAACGTATTTTTCGAAATATGGAAACACATTGCTGAATAAAATTGTAATTATTCGAAAATTTCGTTCATCCAATTAAATGAAAAAATATATTGTCAAATGAATTGTATAAAAATAATCCGAATCCAAGGAAGCGCAGACCCAATCACATGGCCGAACTCAAATCTAACCTTCTTCCCCCGCACCTCAAGAGAAAAATATGTTTTTCAAATTCATATTCGAAAGATTAATTCTCCCAAAGAACACCTTATAGGAAATTATATTCGAATCTGGGACCCAATCAACGACTTAAAAACCCCAATCCTCTCAAAATGCCTCACAATTCCCATCTTATAGATATTGCAATCAATCCTAAACGCATAGCCTTCTACCCTTCACTCAGAACTCGCAATAAACTCAACTGCATCCCTCATCTACCAGCCAATTCTTACAAACATAAAAATTTAACCAGAATTACTTAATGCTCTTGGCCTCAAATCCACTGAAGAAATAAACCCCCTTTTTGTCATCCAATTTACACTGTGGTAGCCAACTTTAAACTGGACGGTATGGAAGTGGAATAGCTATTTACAAAGATATATCCTAGACAAATCTCATTTTCCCACCCTAGCCACTTTTCAGTTCATATATAAGAATTCTCTGCAATATATACTGCTCCCAAATCCATCAACAACAATTTACCAGACAAAATAAGATATTACTCCGACTCAAGAGCAAGAACCTATTCTCAAGAACTTTGCAAAATCCGTAATACGGCTCCCAGCCAACAGCTCTGTCACAATAAAATTGCTTCCAGCTCATGTTTGAATTCCTGGAAATGAACTGGCAGTCTCTTTTGCAAACTCTGGATCTCTTGGCCACCCTAATGTCAGAAAATATACCACCAACTAGACCAAAAAGACCTCCTTGTACCATCAAGACAAAATGCAAACAAGAATGGAAATCAACTTCATCAAATGACTTGTATACGGACTATGACTTTCCAGAATGGCTGCAAAGTTTTCCTACTATGTCCTTAGTTAAATTATCAACCTGCAACCCCAAACGACATCATTGAGTGTATTGGATCATCCATTGATTGAAAAAATAAATCCAGATGGCACAAGAACCTATAGGACATGCAAACTGTCCTGGTGTAGAACTAACACCTACCCACATATTCCAATGTCCAGCAATGGCCACAGCCTTGCAGAAAATTGACATGTACCAAGAGCAGCAGCTTTACACACCCAAGATAGTGGACATTGTGACTGCTGTGATAGAGATGCATGGGGACATCTGAGGCTCTTCATTGGACACGACAACAACACCATTGATTGTGAAGAATTATGTGCACATGACTAAGATGGTTAGAGAATATTCATTTAAAAAGAGATGAGGCCTTTTATATATATATGTACTTGGAATTTCAAATAAAGATTTTAAAATTCGTATCAAAATAAAAATGTAATTGATTTGAAAATATATTTAACAGAAATGTTAATCGGGAAGTTGACTATGGTAAAGGAGATATTAGAACTTATTGGTGGAATAAAAATGTTAGTCAATTCTATATTTTTGTTTAAGCTAGTGTTGTGTGTATTTGTGATTATATATAATTATTAAATATTAATATAAATATTAGTAAAAGAAGTGTAAGCAAAATATTTTTGTTTGAGAAATAAATTTCAAAAATAAATTCTGGAACCAAACATAATTACATATTTTTAAAATAATAATAACTAAAACTAGATATAAACAATCGAATATTTTTGTTTAGAGGGGAGGGGGTATAATACACATTTAATTATACAGAATATTTGATTCTAAAATATGGATTATCAATCGAATTTTAAAATAAACAATAAATTTGAAATAAAATAAAATTTTATTTTGAATATGATCTTAATATATCTACAAATAGAATAAACATATCCGGCAGAAGAATAATAAATATTTATCTCTATAGTGTGTATCAATAGATATACCCTAACTTTATTATTCTATAACTTTATAATCTTATAATCCCACGAATTTGATGGTTGAAGCCTAATTTTGACAACGTCCATTTGTATAGCAGTACAAACTGCCACAAGAAACGAGGAGAATTTTAAACTTGCAACCGCACATTGCGGAAAACAAAGTTAAATTCATTTATAAAATTGTGTTTCCTTTACAATCAGGTCACGGAGAGAAAGTTTGCTGGGGATATTGCCGGAAATCTAATCAATGGCGGGACGATTGACTTGTTGTTTGTTCATATTGAGGCCACACAGCCATTGGAATGATGGGTATCGATTGAGCCATCCTCTTGGCTTGAAATCACTTTGTTAAATATTTTTATTTTACAGCGTCGGTTCTTTTTACGTCGAATGGGTTCAAAGAATTCAGGGGTTGAACGGTTGGTTAAAGTGGGTTCAAAATTATTTTTTTAAACTTAATATTCGTAACACTTGTAGATATGAGATGATGTGAATATGATAGATCCACCTAGATTCAACCTGGAAATGACAAATTTTATATTACAGAAAAATTTAGATATTTCAATCCAAGTGTTCACGAAAGTCTTTCTATTTTATTGATTTTTATAATATGATGTCTTTTGTATTTATCGCATCTTTTGGAACGTTTTATTTTTGAATGAAAGTAAACTCTGAAATGATTTTGAAATTAAACGCAGCCCAATAATTTCTAATTCGAGAATTTATTACCTCAAAAGTATATAGACTCACAATTTTTATCTTTTATAATTAAAGTTTTATTTGGAAAACTAATTATTCATCCTAGCAAGAAAATAAATAATAATGAAGAGAAGCGATCAGGCGAAACCGCTGGATCAACACTAATGTGCCAGGCCATCCCAATAATTTCCATCGCACTATATATATATATTGATTTATTTATAAAATGAAGAAAATATATCGTTCTGAATAGTTTCTTATTTGAGGTTTGCCATTAACCTATGTAAATTATAATTTTAATACAGACAAGGGACGCGCGCGTGTAACTTGCAAAAGAATTTTATAAATTAAAGAATAAAAAATGAAATATGTTTTTTTTTTGTAAATATTTATATATTAAAAATTAAAAAGGCATTTCCTGACCACGAGCACATGTGCTTTTTAGATGGCAGAGCGCCATCTAGTGGAGCAAAAATAAACTAACAGCCAACTCCACGCTGACGAGCGCAAACAGCACGAAACGCGTTCGTGGATGGCTTTTCTTGATTTATCAATAAATTGGGTTGGCCAAATATCAGGGAGCAAGTTAAATAAACGTTTAGTTTATTTTTGCTCCACTAAATGGCGCTCTGCCATCTAAAAAGCACATGTTCTCGTGGTCAGGAAATGCCTTCTTTATTTTTAATATCAACACCTGACCCACATATATTTTTTTCTATTGTTTTTTCATATTTAAATATGTGAAAAAATCATTTTCAACTAAATTTCGAACCTTGCCTTCGCACGAAAGGTGCATATTCTTTCCGAAAATAGGCCACAACATCGACTTTTTTCATGTGTAAAAAAAACATCCGTGTTTTAATTAATTCAACTCTGGATATTGAACATATTCAAACTCGGCTGTGGATCTCATCAGAACAGAGTCGCCAATATTTTCATACCATCATACCAAAGTTGTTATGAAACGCCAGAATGTACACCTGGAATCCATGCTTTGAGAATATGTCCTATTACAGTCCAGAATAACTTGGATTCTATGTGATCCTATCGGAAATCAAGAATTTATTCTTCTGAATTTACCATAATCAATGTGATAGCTTTGTTTTGGATTAGAGTCTGCCAGATTGCAGTGACTGTCAACATATTTACCATTCGAACTTACCCATATTTCTCTTCAGCCAATCGATGGCGCTTGGAATTTGCGTCTAATTTTCCAGAAAATATTTTTTTCTCAATTTGGATCTCCATAGAAACAAAATTTCCATTTTTAAAAGCTTTTGTTCTCACTTTCTTTTTGCTATTCAATCCCTTTAATCAATATTCGAGAATTCAAGCCTTAAGATTGAATAAATCTTTAAGGTTTCGGGTCTGCAAAAAAGCGATTTTTATTTATAAACTTATTGAAGATATTATTTTAATCAATATATATTTATTCTCACTCTTGATCCAATAAGAATATAAATCTAACTAAAGTTTTCTGAATCCAGGCGATTGACCGACGGGAAACAAAGGTCAAGTAAGTTCCCGGAGATAAGTGATTTAATTGATCCTACAGTACATTTTAACTGAAATGACAAAGGCAAATATTTTGTATTTTTTCCCTTTTAATAGGCGTAATATATAAAAAGAGTTTTGTTTCAAATTCAAGTGATTTTTTGATGATTCACCTTTTTTTCGATATAGATGTTGCATAAAGTTGGAGGATGTTTGTATTCATATCCTAAAAGTGGCACCTCTCCTTTTAAAAATGAATTAAAACGGTGCACCAGTTTTGAAAATTTATTTTTTATTGCATACTAGACGGTGACCCGGGCTTCGCCCCGGGATTGACCCGTGTGCATATCTACCCGAGTGATATATATTTAGATAAGATTTTTTTTATAATTGTTTGTTATTAGCATTATCTATTTTTTGCATCAGCATAACTTAATCTAATCTTTGATAGAGGGCGCTGTTCGTGAGCTAAGTATAATAATTTGAATATATAGTTTTAATAATTGATTTATGTCATAATTTGTATATAATTAAATGCAACCCCGACCCACTATGTATGTACCATGTATGATTTTCAAAGATTTAATAAAAGAATAAGGTAACTGGAGGAAAGAAAGTAACAAAAGACATAGGAAGCAAATCTAGAGAAGAACATATTTATTAATAACGTCGCAGTGCCCCTTCTGACCTCGGGTCCCTGCGAGCTAAGTTTAAACCAACACTTCCTGGAAAAACAGGACGTATCTAGTATCCGCAGAAGTTATATTAATCGAGAGACACCCAATGCTTCTTGACAGAACCGGACGTATTTTGATAGCCGCGGAAGTAAATAGAGTCGAACAAACACGACACTTCCTGATCCAGGCCGGGCGTAACTAACACCAAAGGAAGCCGCCGGCCAATCAGAAGATAGCATCTAAATAGCTCAACCAATAGGGAAAGATCATGTGATCATCTCTCAACCAATCAGAGAGAAACTGAGTCTTGGTGTTAAATCGGAAAGCAAGAATGGTCAGTTACGTTTTCGCTCTCATAGGAACAACACCTACAGTTGTTCAGTGGCTCTCGCCGAATTCGGACAGTTGCTCCTTCGCTGCCAACAAGGTAACATCTACTCTAGAGATCTCTCTCTCTCCGCTCATTTCATCTAAATCCCATCATCGCCATGTGATCAACTAATTAATAAGTCAAATCGCTCAGCTCTTCTCAAGCTTTCTTCCCTCCAATCCAGTTGCCTTTTATTTTCAAACCTCATCATGTGTCCTGATTATTCCTAACTGTGTGCTTCACTTACCACTCAACGACTGCGCTTCAACCAAATCTCACCATTCGCATCCAACAACAAGAAACCCCGCAACGATATTGCCACAGAACGGTTAAGTCGACAGGATTCTACAACAGTGTAATACATCAAATATTATAGTGTAATAACAACAATTGCATCATCATATTACATTTATATATTTTAAAAAATAGCCTATCGTCTTCCCCGTATTTTTTTACCTATGTTAGGAAATGTTGGTTTGAATTAGTGAACTACTTCGAATTTGTATACCGGACATACAAACAAACAAACATACAAACATTGATTTTTAAATATATACATTTAAAGGTAGAGGTTCCACCTATTGTGCACAAGAAAACTACTCTCCCAACTCTTTATGGGAATTTTAACCTGACATCAGCCCTGTCACCTCACAAACTCTAACACTCTCTAAGGATGTTATGGAATCGAAACCTTTTTGTCTTGATAAAGGCCAAAAGCCGAAACTATTGTATACTGAAGGGAGGGGGGGAGGTTGGCTTTTATAATATAAATATATATCATAAAATAAGCGTCAAAACTAGACGCCATTTATTGACCGTTGCCACAAACTAGCGGCGTCAGGTCGGTAACAAAGCCACAACACCAGCCTTGACAAACTGAGAAGCGTCCGCCTGAAGAACATGGTTTCGGGCTAATGGCTCTTATCACCCCAGGACGAACTTTATTCCATAAGATCCACACGGGACCTAATGGAATCTGCCAAAGAAGTGTTTAGTTGGCAAAGGGGCTGGGCCGAATCTATGATTAAAATATAGATGGAAATTTTGCTGAAAGGAAATGGATCTATAAAAGCATACGACGCCTCTCCTGTCAAAATAAGCGTTCAAAATCTTTGACGAGAGAGGGCCCTAAACGTTTTTAACCTTTCAAACTTTACTTCTTTTCAGAAATAATACAGGATTCCTATGAAGAAGTGTCGTTATTTCAAAGATAAACTATGGATAAATAGACATCTAGTTACGACACTATTGAATTACAAATTACCTCCTCATCAACACTAATGTAATACGAAATTTATGTTTTTAAAATGCATTTAACTGAATTTAAATACTCTTAAGACATGAAAATAAGATATTTGTACAAGTGATATAATTATCGAAAATTAAAACTATAATCGTTCAAAATTCTACTAAATCCCATCTATATTTTAGTGTAAAAAAAGTTTAATAAATCGCAAAATGAATATTTTTATAATATCATTAGAAAATATGGTCAAATAATCGAATTTGAATATTTTGAAAACTAAATATTCATGGGAAATATATTTTTAAAAAGAAATATCAACGATATAAGTACATTTATCTGAAGGCTCTTCTCCTTTCTAAACGAATTGAAACAATACATACATCACCCCCCAGTAAAGAAGGTTCTGGTTGAGGATTTAAAGAGAGGCATGCCTCTTTTGATCTCTCTTTGGCGCATTTTTTGGTAAATGGCTTCTAAATTCTAGATGCATATTAACTTTTATATTTTATCTCGTAATTATAAGTTGAGAATAAATTAAGAATATAAAATTAATTAATCCCATATATAGAAAGTAAAATATAACATATTTGAATGAATAGATATATAATTTAACCATTTAAATATGGTTAGTATTTAAGGAATATTTTAATTGGTAGAGAGGGAAGAACTTGGTCTAAAGTCCAACTAATGGTGAATTCTTTAATAAAATCCAAGTGGAAGTAAAGACTCAGCATGTCCATTTATCTTCATCGAACTAACTTGGAGCTCTTCTATTTCCGAACAAATCTGTAATTCTAATTTCTCCGCCACCCAAATCTTTTATTTAGCACATTCTGAAATATCTCTGCTCGCTTAAAAAGGACATCCAATTACATGGCGTGAAATCCTGCCAATCGGATTATTCCGGGCTGAAACCTTTCTAAACCTTTCGCTTAGAATTTAGCTAGTGAAGTTAGCATAGTGATTTAAGTGCCTCTACTGATAATCCAAATTCAATTAAGTGAATGCATTCTTAATATATCAGTAATGATATTGTATTTAATTTAATTTTTTTTTAAAGTGTAGAATAGCATATATTTTCTCAATGTGGTTATCACTTTCATGATAAAAAAACGATATATTTTTAATTTAAACTTAACAATCAGACGACCGAGGGAATATGATATTCAAATATGATTTTACAATTTATTCTACTCGTATTAGTAATATATTTTATGTGCTTATTTCTCTATTAGTAGGTTTTCAGGTCTCAAAAAGCCCTAATAATAGAATATTCTAAAACGGAAACACATACCTATACACCCGATGTTTTTATCTCAATTTGATACAGGGTGTTTAATTTAGTGAATTATATATTTTCTGCTAGATTTATTATTGTAGCATCAAATTTATAGGCAGTGAAGATCTTTAAATATAAAACTCCCTAGGAATGAATAATTCTTAGTTACATTAACTTGCTATATATAATCGGTTATTATAGTAATTAAGTAAATATATACCGATAATGTGCAATATATATTACTAAAGATAATATGTTTATTATATAAAACATATAGATAAAAACTAAAATAAAATAGTAAATACAAAATATTAATAAAAATTTATCTCAATTATAGAATAATGCCCATGTATATGTCAAAATGATAATATATTAACATAAATTACAGATATGTCTGGTTTTAAAGCTCTAATTATATATATCATTAAAAATGAATTTAAATATATATATTTTCTTATAATTATCCCGTTGTATGAGAGTCATTATTAATGTGGGTTGATAAATATTTAATATTTCTTAGAAATATTAATCTGTTATTTATTCATTTTTGTGGTGTTTGTTGATAATTCTCATCTATGCAGTTACCTCTCTTGATATCAGGGTCTGATACATTTTGAGTGTTAGTTCACTGCGTTAGAACAGAAAATATGTAAGGATTTTTGTACTTATATGCTGTATAACACACACCATTAGAATTATATTTCTTTCTTCTTTATCTCTTTGTATATATATATTTTGAATGAATTTGTTAAGAATACTATTCTTTCTTTACATAATTCTAACACAATGGATAGAACATACTTCCTTTTTATAGATATATAAATAGTATATATCTACTTTAATTATAAGTTCCTTAGACCCAAGCAATGATAAGAAAAAAACACATTATTGTCTGTATTGACTCATTCATTGATGTGCTCTATTTATCTCTGACAGACACCATCAAAGGTCTCAAGCTTTACAAGCTTGACACCTCAATATGATTGAGTGGAGATAAGAAAAAAGAAGAAGATGTTAAGAAAATTAAAAAAACGTACGATGAAACTATTATCAAATAAATACAGAGAGAAATCAGTCGACAACGTGCTCTCACCAACGTGAGAAAGTTGAAGAGTATATTGCACAAGTTCTAAAACACACTGCTTGGAGAGAGTATCGATTTATTGATGAAAACTTCTATTAGGAATCGATGAAAATTTATTTTAAAATCAATATTTTCTAATTCAGTCGCTCACATCTCTCAGATATTGGAAAATAAATAAACACAACGCAGAATGTCCATATCGATGTACGATAGAATTAATACGCTCTTTTCAAATTGAAAAATTTACCTTCTAAATATTTTCTATCTTATTAGAAGTAATATATAATGAATATCTTTTCTAAACTTTGATTCAACACTAAATATTTATCAAATGACATCTCCGACTAGAAGGAGATCATAGTCTTCATCAATTTTCACGATCCTTTGGCAGAAAAGGCGTTATGATAAAATATTAGACTCTACATTGTCAATTCATATTGCCTTATATTTTACTTATTTTGAGTAATTTCTGCTGTGACGCTCTTTTAATGTATATTAATTATATAGAATACAGTCTAAGAGAGAGAGAGAGAGACAAAAAAAAAGGCAGGACAAAAAGAAATACTCCAAATAGGACGTAATTCGTTAGATTGTGTGTGTGATATACATGTATAAAAAAGAAATGTTTAAATTTTCAGAAGAAGCGAAAGTTTCATTCTGTATGAATAAATCAATCAATAAGGGATGGATACAACTCTGGCCTTTTGCTAGGCCACTATACGGCGAATTATTCGATTTAGTAGCCTGATGTTCTTTCAAATTCTCTCTAATAGCCTTGTGGAGAGATCCAAAGTATTTGTTGGCCAAGTAGTGTTGAGCATGCACGAAGACATGCAGTAGAAACTATTTCCCTGTGCGGTCAAGCATTGTCGTGCTGAAGAGTAAGCCCAGTATGCAGTTATATAAAGGTCAATACAACTGGGAATAAAATCTCTTCGATTTACCTACGTGCTATAAAGGTGCCGTCGATGAAAACCAAAAGGAATTCGACTGCCGAAGCAAATGGCACCTCGGACCATAGTTTTCTGTTTTCAGAATCCGATACATTTGTTATTAAGAACCAAGAATATATAAGCGAATCCGAAATCATTTAAAAGGTGCCTGACAGTGTACAAAGGACAAACAGTTGGTTCAAGATAATATCCCTTTCATTAAGCCGCATGTTAATTGTCCTTGTAGACATTGATGCACCAGTTACACGTCGTACCATTGATAATAAGAAATCTAGGTCTGTGAATATAGCTCGGAATATTGATTGGTTCTATACGTTCAGTCTTCTCTGTAGATGGAACGTGGATGAACCATGGACGGATGGGTCAGCATTCCTGCCAACGTGGTAGCATCTATTATATTCAAATATAGAGCGGTATTCCAGATAAGCCAAACTTATTATTTTAACCCAAATGCATAATATGTTAAGTTTTTTAAAAAACTGTTCAATTAGAGTCGATATTTTACATAAAACCTTTGAAAGCAGAGTAAATATTTTTAGCCATAATAATATCTTTAGGAATTTAAAATATGTGTTTTCGCGAATAAAATATTTCTGAATAAATATAGAATGAAATATATATATATATATATATATATATATATGTTTAAACACAGCACATATTATAGCATAGACATCCTTAAAACCTCACTTTATTTATTCAGATATAACCATTTTATGTATCATATTTGGGAAATATTATTTTGATATATGAATTGAATTAATTTGAATGCAGTGAATATATGTACCTGTATGTGTGTGTAGCATATTGATAAAAAAAACCCATATTTATATATATATTATTAATTTAAAAAAAATAGCATATATTCTATATATATGTAAATGGTGTTTTCCTTTTTTCTCTCTGAAAGGTTTCCGAAAGAGAGAAGGTACTAGAAATTTCAGAACGATCCAGGGCTAATGCACATAGGCTCACGCGGTAAGCCTTCAGCCTGTCAGTACGGTTAGTAGTTGCTGCGTGAAAATCGCTCTACTTCACAACACACTATTTCTGTTATTATTCAATTAGAAAATACCCTCAATGTCCTCCACTCTGCCTATCTTTTTTCAAACAAAACTTAAAGCGTTGGCATATTCCTACAGTAAAAACATTGCATGTACATATTTATACAGAAATTGAAATATTTATAAAATATTTATATTAATTCATTTTATCTCTCTTCTCGATCGTCGACAACAAATACTAAAATCGTCTATATTGGAGTTCAAACAGCTATATTGTAACAATATTAATGAAACGATATTTAAAAAAATATATCGAAGAATAGGCAATATAGGCAAAAATATAGGCATAGATCTATCAACTGTCAACAGAATATTCACAATATGACACCGGTAAAGTTAGATAGATGAGGTTGTTGAATGATCATGGATTCCACATTATTGAATAGCATCTACAGACATATCAGCTGGTCTTCATCAGCAAGACCACGGATTTACAGTATTGTCAGCAACCACTTGTAGACATTTAATCGCACGACAAAACCACATTCACATTTCGATGCTATATATAGATATACACCATATCATTTGTTACTCTATCGGAATAATACAATTTATTTTATTATATTGTCCCAGGAAAAGGGAGAGAGAAAAGACGTCTATTAAATAAAATAACCATTTATATAATAGGAGAATGCATTATTTATAGTTTATATAGAGGAGAAAGAGATAATGTAAATGGAAAAGTAAAGGAAGCGTAACTAAAAGGGCCTCCGTTCAAAGTGATATTTTTATCCAAAATCAAAACGTTATCCCCTACATAAAACTACGACGAAATGTTTATTATATAATCTTTGGAATCTTTGAAATTTCAAATTCAACAATAAGTACCTCATAGAAGATCGCGTCAATTTCCTTTCACAAAACACTCCACAAAATTATTATATTAAAAAATATATATTTTTATGAGGGGATTTGTTGAAACAATATTATGCCCTATAGAATTTAGAAAACTACGACCATAATAAATTTTAAAGTAAATTTATTTTTCTCAAGTGTAACCTCAACAGTCAATGCAAAAATATTATCTTGTAAAACTTGTCAAACTACTTTCTTGATGTATAGACAGGTGATGGACATAGAGTAATTGGAAAATATCGCCACGATATAATAAATATCTTAACAACATGTATCTTGGATACACTATAAGACCATGTAAAAATATAAAGGAATATATTTTAAATTATGATAAATACATTTGTAGAACGACATTTGAAAATTATCCCGTATGTGTTTCTTTTGAACGAAAAATCGAAATTTATTTTAAGAAGGAATGCGTTCAAAATAAACACATACAGGATAAATTTTAAAGGTCGTTCTACAATCATAAGCCGTATTAAATTGTATTATAAATACATTTGAAAAAATATTTCGCAAACTATAATGTATAAATAGGTCTAATACAATCAGGCTAACTTACTTTAACACAGAAACAACCATGTATAAATTAGATTCTATATATATAAACACAAATGCTAATTCACGACAAAGATTCTTCAATTCTTTCAGAGATAAAGAGTCATCCGTCTCGACCAAAGTGACATTTTTCTGGCGTGACGAGGTTAATAGGAAGTTTGTTTTGGCGTGCTTGCGTGACTCTGTCCCAAGGATCTGCCCGTATACTGGCTTTACCCCAGTCCTGCTTGGTATCATACCACCAACTTTGATACTTACTTCACACCTATTTATCACTTATATTAAAATTGGCTAGCAAATAAGTGACCTATAACTGAAAAGGATATGAACTAAAGAATAAGCAACAAAGGATTCATAGTTTATTATACAAAATGCATTAGCAGGCTCTCTATACAAAACTTCAAATTAATTCTGGATTGATGTTTATAAATAGATCTAAATAAAGCTGAAAACGTTTTTATTGTGAATACTATTGAGTTATCGTCAATCTTAAAATAGAATCTGTCTGTATGCGAAACTTTGGATTCGAGAATTTATATATCGTCATATAATTTACTGGCAACAATAATATACTCATTGATGTCTATATATTAATAGGTATTTTAAATATTTATATTGGATCCATAATAATTTTCATACTACACGCAGATTTACCTTTTCTTATTTTCCACGCTCTCCAAATCAAACATGAGACATTCATTTATCCTCAACTAAGTTTTGAGAGGCGGGTTGACTCAAATATTGCACAAACTAGCTGAATTGTTTAATCAAAAATAATATCAAGTTAAATTAAGACGAATATATTTATTTGAACCTAGAGCGACAAATTTCCTAAAAAATTACATCTCTGATACTACTAATGTTTTCAAGGCAAAAGATGAAAAGGAATTTATAAATAGTCTTGTGGTGTAGAAATGCTCTAATTATTCGTTTAGGCTAATGATGAGGTTTATAATTAGGAAATATGTTGAATCAAAACTAATTTAATCTTTTCAAATGCCACAAACAAGGAAAGGAGATAATTATTTTTTGAAATCCATATCTTCCCGTAAAAATTCCATTAATACCTATATATATGGAAAATAGTACAAATTGAAAAGTGTAAATTGGTTTTATTAATATTTATATATAACAAACCATCTCTCCCATTAAAAAAAACATTTAAACTAAAAATTTTGTTTTTTACCTCAGTTTAAAATATAAGGGTGGTGAGATAAAGAAAAGCCAATCTGTTTACTGATATGTTTCTATTATAGGTTGAATATTAATAGTGAAAGTTATTTTATAAGAAATAGCACTTTATATATATATTTCAGATATCTTTAAATATAAATGAAAGATACACCATTTTTATGCTACTATAATTATTTTATTCTTTTTTACAATTCTTGCACACGTGAACATTATATGACAAACATTTTGTTCTCTACAAGATGATGATAAAAATGTTCGATTCGTTTTGAATCAAAACAGAGTAAAGTAATAATATATATCTGATATATTATCTTTAAACAAAACAGATCATTCACCATGGTTTCAGGCTTTGGCACTCATTAACTATTATTCGATATCATAACATCCTTTGATAAGAATTATTAAATGGTCAAAAATGCCGATTTTTAGACTAGAATGCAACATAAAGTTTCAGGAGGATGGTATTCATGTACCAGCAATGTGGCACCTCTTCCAACATTAGGCTACAAAATCGTAGCCAAGAGTCATAGCCAAAACTTATATATTTGAAAAGCCTCATGTTGTGGAATTTTATCAATAATATGTGTATATATTTCTGCAGATTGTTCAATAAATATTAAAAATTAATAGAAAAAGGTGATCTATTAAAAAAATATTAATCTAAAATTGATAATGATAAAATAAAGCATCTCTTACATAAAAACGATCAAAAATTAATTATGAAAAAAAAATATTAATGAAGAATGTTTATCAAATATGCTACTCAAGATTAATTGTTTTTCTAACTATATTGGAAGGTTAAAATATGATATTCTCTTAGCACTTACAAAACAAAAATAAATAAAAATTCAAACTTTAAAATATATCAAATATCACATTTTTGTAAAAATACCAACTAAAAAAATAATAGTAAAGTACACACACCTACGAACTAAGTTATTTAGTGCTGACAAATTTGATTTTAAACTTTTAGCTTGATAAAGTAACACCCCAACTATCGACTTTTAAAAGAGATATTAAATATGGGGAAAAATAAATTGCCTTAAATTAGGCCTGGAAAGTAACCTCCAACTTTATGATGATAGCAACGTCTTATCATCATCAGCTGCCTACCGATATTAGCTAAATTTAACCTTAACGTGGAGAATTCCTTTACGAGCATTTTTATATTAATACTGATAGTTTGTTCTTTGAAGATTACTATATGGCCTTGAGAAGTTACATATATGCTCTCTCTATATAAAAATGCAAAATTGAATAAATTCGATAAAAGTAATAGAAAGGACAAATAATTCTGAAGACTTCATGTAATTTGTCTTTTTATTTTACCTTTATTTAGATATATTGCCAATATATCATCATTTAGAATATGTAATACATACATACATATCTGAATTTGCAGTTTTGTTGAGATATAACTTTGAATTAATAAGAAAGAAAAAAAAACAGAGAAATAATCCGGATTCTATATATAGGAGCACGGAACGCCAACTACAGCAATTATTATGCTAAGGCTTCGTCTGGTTAAATATTTTTCTCTCTTTTATTCTAATTTTAAACTCTCAATTTGCTATTACCTAGGTGTTAATAAACTTATTTTAATTGTCAATTGTCAGCACTTCTTATGTATTATAGAGGTACGAGAGCTTTTTTTTAGAGCTTTTAGATATCAAATTGGTCTTACTTAACCTATATTTAGAAATGAAATATGGGGTTGTTACGTCTATCTTCCAGATATATTAAAATATATATTATATATTTTGCAAACTATTTTTCTGAATTATGTGTGTTTTTGATAAATATGGCAAATATCGATACACCTTATATATATAAATGTCACCTCTCCCGTCAGAATGAACGCCAAAACAAAACGCCATCAATTTACCGTCGCCTCAAACAAGCTTTTCGGGTTGGTGCCAAAGCCACAACATTTATTTTGACGGGAGAGGGGACCTTTGCTTCTATAGATTAATTACTGTATTTCTTGGTAAATTTCCATAAATATTTTGGCCATTAATTTAGCTTAGCCCCTCCGCCAGTGAAACACATTATTGGCGGATTGAGAATATTCTATTAGATACCTTGTGGATCTCTTAGAATAAAGTCCACCTTGGGCTGAAAAGGGCCATTAGTCCGAAATTATGGTCCCCAGGTGGACGCCTCCAGTTTGACAGAGCTGGTGTTGTGGCTTTTCACTGACCACCCGTAATCTTAATAATTCCATGACACGCTGGGTGGCAGCCTGTATACAGGCCAGTGGGGAAAACGACATATAGATTTTCAATTTGTGACGATCAAAATCTTGAATAAAACAAAATTCAATCGTTTTTCCCCAACACATATTTTTTTACATACATCAGATTTGTCCCAATCGGACAACTTCTTGGTAGGTCAATTATTTTGTTATAGAGTATAATTTTTGTTATGGTAATTCAAATATATCTTTATATATTCACTAGTAATTATAATTTTCAGACCTACCACAAATCTATTTTTAGAATATAATCTAATAATTACTTAATATTATGAGTGTCTTATGATGAAGAGGCGTGTTATAAAATAAAAATTAAAAAAGGAGCTGATATTTGAAAATTAAATTTATCCTAATAAAATTTATATAATAAATCAAGCTAATATTTTATTTTTTATGAATATAAATTCACTACTGTCCTTACTGCAAGGGAATAATACTTGAAGGGCCTCTGGCTCATCACTTTTGAACTCTCCCAGCGGCTACGCCAGTTCAACCCACCATATAGCTCAATTGTTTCATTAGGTTTTTCTACCTATATATCTATAACTCTGGGAGATTTTTGATTAGAGTTTTTGAGCCAGCTATGGGCATAAGCTCTGTGGGCAATATGAATATAGAAAAATGTCTAAATACTAAAATGAAAATTTTAATCGTCATCTATATAATAATATTGTGAACTTTATTCATAAAAAATTGTTATTTAATAAATGGAAACGCTTTCTCTAATACATAATTAACTATTTAATAATACTAATACATAATGAATTAATTAAAGGAAAAATCTCTTGGGAATATTTGATTTCATTTTTCATTCTTTAGAAGAATGAACCTTGGATTTATTTGTGATGTAGGGTATGATCATGGTTTTTCTGTGAAATAAAATCAGAGAATATACGACGAATCGCGATATACAGAACACAATGAAAAATGAGGATATAATCAAGCATGATTATTTTTCATCTGAGAAAATTGGGTTATATAAATTTTTACATTAAAAAAAGAAAATAATGATGACAGACTTCAAGTGTCAAATACTTTGCCAAGTAAATATTTTTATCTTAAAACCTATAACACATAACTACTTTTCACAATATTTAACTATATTTGCTTTATAATTGCGTTTATGAACAAATTGTTTAATTAATCATCTTTAATCCTTCTAACATAAATTATTATCAATATTTTTCAAATATAAATAAAATCAAGACACAAACACACTTCTAAATTGAATTTTGAATATTTTAAGCAGGCGTAATATAGCTTATTCCAGACCAAACCTCTAAAATAACAATTTTATAGCCCATCATCCTTGTTTGAGAACCTCCATTCGGACAAACCCAGTGTTCTATACCAACTTTATCTGTGTAATGGATATAAGGTAAACGTGTCATTCTAGGCCGCAACCCCCCAATTACAACACTTTATAACAAGTTATTTGCTATAAAAATTTACGATGGAAAAAGTTTGTAAACTAATTTTCTACCATCAATATTCATGAAGATATTTTAAAACTTCCAAGTTCTCTGCTAATTAGCCTCGAGTTATTTTATGACCTTACCTTGTTAATTGCCTCTGCATTTGAAATATCTCAACTTTTATTTTTATTAAATTTACACCTTTTTATTGAATATTGCTAAAAATAATCTAAATTCTTTGAATAAATTTACCTCAACGCTTATATTTGCTCTCAAAGAAACTTATAAATTCACAAATTCTTCAATATTTCTTTGTCATATAAACCCTTTGTTTATAAACTTATTTTTATAATTAAGCCCAAGGAATTGGTTTACTATGAATATATTTTCACGAAATTTGTTTAGAGTGAAATCAAATTAATTGTTATTATTGAATATGATAATATTTTAATAGTTTGATGTAATATGAAATTTGTAACTGAATATATTTCTTCTTTATATTGTTGTGAAGAAGACATCACTCACTTCATGCCTTAATTTAATAATAAAACCTACTAAGATAGCTCTGTGTACCTCTGTTCTTTAATTGCGACAAAATATAATAAATAAAACAAATTAGCACATCATATTTATCCCAAATAAAACAATTTTCCTACTGTATTTATTGCTGAAAATATTGGTCTCTTCCAAATATCTCGACTTATCAAAGGTAAATCCTCCCAGAAGTTTGGCCATTTCAATACATCACAACTTTATAGCATCGTATTGAGCTATACTTCTTAATTATCTCCCATAATTCCACCTGGGATATGTCGGATATATAAACCCACTTGTTTAATACGATAATAGAGCTTTAAAAAACGGGGGGTTGACTATTTAAAAATTGGCGAAATGGCTAGAAGGGTTCAATCCCGATTAGCCAAGCTCTTCCAATTTTTCCACCAGAGTAATTACAATAAAAAATATGTTTAATATATGCGACTAATAGGTTTTGCATTAATTTTAGCGAGATATATCGATGCAAATATTGATGTGTAATTCTACTGTTCTTTGAGCTTGTGTATATATAGTTTGTCCAAATATAATAAGATGATTCCATCCTATAGTGTCGGATATTAGAGAATAACCCAATAAAATATTAAAGCAATATGATGTATTAGACTGGACAAACCGCTATGTGATCACTACTGATGAGACAGGAGATCCTAACATATTTTTACCGCAGTAAGAAAAATGAAAAATGTATTAAATAATAAAAGAAAAACTTCAAACTTTATTATATCAATTCTATAAGGATTTTGTGAAAATAGAGTAATGATATTGAGATGAGAAATAAAGAAAGGTAATTAAATTCCGTGGCAATTATAGATGGATTTGAAATATGCATATATATCAGTGTGCGCAAAATTAATTTAGTAATAAATTATCACTGAGAAATAAATTAACTAATATACTGTTGAATATAATTGACTCCAGTGTTCCGTGTACATGCTTATCTTTTCATAATTAGAAATGCATATTTTCCCCTGAAGATAAGGTGGCAGGGAGTCACTGATACGTTAAAACAATAAAAAGTTTATAAATTGATTGAATATGGTGGTAGATTATTTTCATTAATCCAGCCCCCAATAATTGGCAACTTCTAGCAGTAATGACCATGATTATCGAGGATTTTTACATAATTTCATATTTGACGTTCTGAAAATACCTATTTGGTAGATTCGACGGATTCCCTAAATCTTCCCCTAATATGTTTCGAAGGCGTATTTATTTTATAAAGGGTCGTACTCCGAAGCTATGATATAAGATTTCATTCCAAATAAAAAAAGCATATCCTGACAAGAAGCTCATGTGCTTTTTAGATAGCAGAGCGCCATCTAGTGGAACAGAAATCAACTAAACATTGATTTAGCCTGTTCCCTGATATTTGACCAACACATTTTCTTGATAAATCAATGGCTTTTCTTTATTTTACTGGAAAATGGGTTGGTCAAATATCAGGGAGCAATATAAATCAAGATTTAGTTGATTTCTTTTCCACTAAATGGCGCTCTCTCTACCCTTTAAAAAGCACATGTGGTCCTGGTAAGGATATGCTTTATTTCTAACATATAAATATATAGATTAAAAACAAATTAGACATATCCTGAGCACTAAAATAAACTTTTTTTTTTCAGATGGCAGAGCGCCATCTAATGGAACAGAAATCAACGGAAGAAATACAACCAAAGATATTTTGATCTCAGAAGCTAATTGAGAAATCAAGAATT
The DNA here is from genome assembly GCA_030710605.1 of Cordylochernes scorpioides. Taxonomy (NCBI): domain Eukaryota; kingdom Metazoa; phylum Arthropoda; class Arachnida; order Pseudoscorpiones; family Chernetidae; genus Cordylochernes; species Cordylochernes scorpioides. The sequence continues at coordinate 77,244,716 of CP092864.1, read as the reverse complement.
GGGCTTTTAAGGCCCATAATTGCGTAAATACATGTGAAACATGTGAAAAAATAATTTCAAAAAAATGTCGGGTGACAATATCAAAAACAAATTAGGCATATCCTGACCACTATCATGAGCGTCTTTTAGATAGCAGAGCCCCATAATTAGAACATATATCAACTAAACATTGATTTAACCTATTTCCAAATATTTGGCCAACCCATTTTTGATAAATCAAGAAAAGCCAACGGGGATTGCGTTTCTCGCTCTTTGCCCTGGTCAGCGTGTCATATAGAACAGGTTAAATCAACGTTTAGTTGATTTGTGTTCCACTAGATGGCGCTCTACCATCTAAAAACCAAAGCTCAATTCAGTTATCAGAATATACCTAATTTGGTGTCAATATTAACACCTGACATTTTTTATTTTATGTTATTTTATTTTACATGTTAAGCGCATTTACGCAAGTTTGGCCTTAAATACCTATTTCTTGATTTCTCAAGAAGCCTTTGGGGGCCAGAATAAATTGGTTGTAGAGGTACAGCCTGCACTACTATGATGACCGTGGTTGGCTCTTCTTGATTTATCAAAAAATGGATTAGCCAAATATCAGGGAATAGGTTAAATCAGCGTTTTGTTAATTCTGTTCCACTAGATAGCGTTCTGCCTCCTAAAATACGCTCATGTTAGTGGTGAGGATATGTCTAATTTGATTATAATATCAACAACTGACCTTCTTTGTTATTATATTTTATATTATTTTTCACATATATATATATATACTAGCGGATGTGTACCCGGCTTCGCCCGGGTTTTATCCGAGTGAAAGTTTGCCTAACGAATATTATATATTATGAAGTATAATAAACAAGGTTAAAGATTAGTTTTAATTATTAATCAAGATTGTGTGTGAATATGTGAGAAAGATGTAATATCGTTGAATGAATTGCTGAATTTTTTTTGTATTTATATATAAATAAAATTAACTCTGTTGATTTTTTTTTGTATTTAATCGATAACAGCGAAGTTACGCATGTTAAAGTTAGGAAAAATATTTTGATGTTAAGCAAAACCTGCTCCATCTCGTTTTACATAAATGTTGAAAATTTGGTCGAAATTGATGCATTGTAACGAAAGTTTTTAGTGAACAACACTTATGAAATTTACAATTCATTATTATAGATATATATATATATATATATAGAAAGATACCGTTTGCTTTTATTGTGAAATTCGATTCTGTAAATATATATAAAACATCATTTTATATAATATCAAATTCAATATCATAAAATGTTTTAATCCATACAATTTTTATATATTTGAGATGTTATTGCCAAAGAGATTGATAAAATCGTATGAAAGGGTAAGTATGTAATAGCCTCAGATACAAATGGAGTAATCCAAAGGCATAGTATCTATCGAAGTACACTCATGGTTACAATTTGAAGAAGTTATATCTTTTAGCATATATTTCAGGATTCAGACAATAACTATGAAATATATTGGATAAACAATGAAAATGAGATAATCAAGTGTTTGAACATAATTGTCTCCCTGTTTCTTCTTCTTCAAAAGAAAAATCCGGCGACATAGATTTCTCTAGAAAATTAATGTGCTTGTAAAAATATTCTCTAGACATCTTAAATTTTGAGGCGATGCTACATTTCTTCACGTTTCATTTATTTCATTTCATTGTATCACACTTACATATTTACATATAATATAAAATTACAAATCGATGTCTTAATCAATGCACTTCCCAAACCAAATATCAATAAAGTCCTAAGAAATCGTCAATAATTCTAATGTCAATATGTAGATTCCAATCAATTAGGTTGTGTCTACACAATGTCTTAAATTATAGAAGAAAGGGTCTGTGATAAAAGGAAGTGCGACTGAATATTCGCCATCTGTGGATCAGCGGAGAATCGATGAGCACAGATCCCTAATGACAAAGTGAGAGAGCTTCTGATTGATCTCAACACTCGGCTCTTTTTATAGTTCCAACTACGGTGAACATCGTTCTTCCTTAGGCCTTTAGTTGTCAGTTCCTAATGGCAACAAGCTATGCCATTGATTCAAAACATCCAAGAAACTGATTTGAATATGTAAAATATAATTGAAATCACGATTACTTCGAAATATATAACGTATTAACATTAAATTTGAAAGTATACACCTATTTTATATTATAATTATGATAATGAAAAGTACAATGAAGAGCATTTCAAATTCGACCAGCTCTCTAAGCACCCATTGTTTAAAATTGAACAATAATCGGATGACTAATTCATGATTCAAAGAGGAGACATTTCCAGGAGTATCCATTTATTGGAAGTTCTTCTGTAACTGGAAATTACAATTCTTTCTTTCCTCCAGATTGAGAAGGATTAAATCCATGGCCGAAAAAATATATATGAACTTTAGTAAGGAGAGAATACCGTGGTTACTCAAAAGGTATTTTAATTTTCAACACACATTTAGATACTATTATTCACACCTAAATCAGTTATATAAACATTATAAATGTATAAAACAAACATTTGATATTTGGAAGGTCTGAATAATATAAGGTTACGATACAATACATTTTTTAAAACTTAACGAGGGAATGAAGGATATTCATTAAAAAGTCGCGAAACTAAAGTAAGAATCAGAGGGATTATTTTAATACTATATATGATGGTGCCGGCCAGGCAATATATCTATATTTGTAATATATATAAGTGATGATCTAGTAACAGAATTTCTCTCTGTAATTTGATAGATTAAGTTGATAATTCTTTTCTAATTATTTTATAATATCAAATTACATACATATTTTATTCATACGAGCCATGGCCGTTTAAAAAAAACACTGCCATTTTTTTGAAAACCATATTGTATTAATGTTAGATCTAATAAAACATTCACCTTATAAAATTCAATCAATAAATAAATCTCAAAATAAAGACTAATATATAATAAAATAGAAAGCATCAGAAATAAATGGGTCAATTTATTCACCTTTTTTTTCCCTCAAGAACCCTTTTTACATAATCCTAGTTAAAATCAAAAAGTAAATATAAAATTGACAAACAAGAGGTCTAATGAAAGTAATTATAGCTTCTCCAAAAGTGTTAAAAAGTGGGAGAAAGCAAATAAAAAAAAGAGGAAATAAATTGGTGACAGTAGCGTGTCATCAGCTACGTGTTAAAGGGCAATAAAAAAGACAAAAATGTTAAAAAGAGCTATCCAAGTTGAAAAGCTATTTGGAAAGAGAGTTATCTGCAAAGGCTTGGAAGATGGTCTCATAAAAAAGGGAGAAAGAACCTACTTATCTAACATCTTTAATTAAAGCAAATCCTCTTTTGAAAATTAATGTTGATAGTGGTTTGCCCCTTTATTATTAGTTTTATGTTAGTATCCACATGTCCGTTATTTTATTATTAGTGATAGTTTATTGTATTCGTTTCTCACATCGCCCAAATACCTAACCTCATCTGTAAAACAAATTTTCTCTTTGAACAGATATTAATTTCTTTTATTTTCCATAAGTATTTTGTGAATCTTAATATAGAGAATCTTTACTGTTTGTGAAAATAGAAGTGTATTTAATTTTGACTCATAAATTTCATAGTATAATTTTTTCAAATGCGGTGTATAAATATGGTAAATAAATTTTGACGTATAATTTTGTTTTAAAGGAACAAAATATATAATACGGTGTTTCATTAACGATCAATATGATCAAAATCATCTTCTAGAGCCATGAATTCTGTGGAATTAAAAATATCCTTAAGAGTGAAAGAGAGATAACTGGATCATTTATTCAAAAATAAACCAAGATCAACCAGATATCTGTTCAGGCTATGGTGTCATATGTAAAGTTTTACTATATGAAATGGCAACTAGAGGACATGTAACAATTGTCATCGTGTGAAACTAACACCTACTCATAATTCTTATATCCAAATATGGCCGGAGTCTTGCAGAAAATTGATATAGATCCAGAAAAGAAGCTTCACAAACCCAAGATATAGAACATTGCGACTACTGTGATAGAGATGCATGGAATCATCTGAAGTTCTTCATTGGACACGACAACAACACTATATGAAATATTCTATTAAACATTTTTACGAACCTATAGAAACTGCTATTATACAGAGAGTTATAATTTATATATATTTATAAAGAGGCAATTATAAAATACTTTAATAGAATATTTAAATATCACCTTTTATATTATATAGATTATTACATTGAATTTATAGGATGTTTTCGTGTGTCTATATATAATATCTACATATAATTATCTCTATTATATTATATAATTGTTTGTGGGAAATTTGAGTTTAGCTGGTGATGCTTATGATGTTTTTAGTAAATATAATATTATATAATAATAATAAATTGAATGTTATTTTTAAATGTATTAAAAGCATATTTATATAAATATATTTAATTATTTCATCTGATATTCCTATACAGTTCCATCCAAATTTGAGTCACTCAATTTTTCACATCCAGCATTACTTACATAAATGAGATCTATTGTTTAAGATAAAGTGTTACTGCAGAGAAACTGAACAAACTGCTCTTCACCTTATCTATGACTGTCCGAATTCTGCAGAAGTAAGGCGTCGATTGTTTTCTCTTATGATTTAATTAATTCAACTCACTTACATCAACTACTTTGTTCATATATATTTTATGAACTTAATGAAAAATAGTACAGAAATGAATTTATACTTGGATCAGGTGGATAAATTAAGTAAAAAATGCCTTTTCTGATCGTGCAACTAAAGGTTGCTGATGGCTTGCGCCATCTATCGGAATAAATATCAACTATTCGTTATTTTTAGTTAGTCCATAATTTACCAAATATTTTTTATTAATTTATGAACTCTGTCAATTAATAGATGTAAATTTGTAAATATTCAATTCTAAGTTTCAATTTGTTTGTCTCCTCTGTAATAGACGCAAATACTTCACTATTGCGCCTTTTTTTGCTGATAAATATATAATTTAAAATACATTAATTAATAAAATATATATTCTGACTAATATGTTTTAATGCGATGAGATCTCAGTAGAACAATTGTATCAATTACCTGAGGAGGAGTTATTAAACTGGAAATCTCTAACAGAAATAAATTAAAATACAGATTTCATATAATAAGATGACACAATTTTCTTTATAGTATAAAATAGCTCTGCACGAAAAAAATATATAAATACAATTCATATTTCCCAGAAAATGGATATCTATAATAAACCATGAGAATCACAAAGAAATCCTATTGTCTGGCTTTACTTCAATATGGAAATATTGGGAGGGTGGCATCTTTACATATTTCTACTTTCCTTAAGTTTATGATAATTGTGACAATTAAAACAAATTTATTTATAACTCAGTCAATATTTACAAAATGAGGAAGAGATCACAAAAAAATTAGAGAAAATAAAAAGATAGCGAAAAGCGTGTTTGAACCAGGGATATCAGGTTCTAAAGTCTAAACCTTTCACAGCTAGGTTATTTGCCTTTTTATATAATAATTTAAAGAAGAACTTGATATTTACAAATTTAATTTTTCAGCCGGGGAGTCTTCCCCACCGTACAAGTATCCTCTTCCAGGCGATGAAGTTTATGTATATAATATATGTAGGTATATTTACAAATAAATATCAAAAACTTAATCTATATAAATATAACAGGCCAATACAAGGGTGGAGTGGTCTGGTAGATTGAACTGGCAAATTCCCTGAGAGGTTTCAACACTGATGAGCTATATCCGCTCAATATATTTAAAATATTTAGTACCTATACATTAAGTGTGGTATTTTTGATATATAAGAGTGTTGATTCGTTTCTATATATATTCCTACATGTCGACATATTGAAAATAATCCTGAGATTCTACCTTTAATATATTAAACCCTAGCTATCCGGAAAAATATATTAATTTAAAAAATAAAAACAGCTGTATTACCTTTCTTAAAAGATAATATGTAATGTTTTTTGAAATTGTGATTTTCAAATATTCAAATTTTCGTAATTGAAGGTTATACTCTGTTAATAATTATTATATAAATAACTACCTAAGTTATTTGAAAATATATTTTAATCAGACTTTTCGAATCTTACCATTTTTTAACATTAAGAAATCGCAAGGCAATAAATATATAAATAAAACGCTTGAAATGGTGCACTAAATAATTTTCATATTTCGTTTCAATTATTGAATACGTTTCAAAATAAGGATTCCGAAAGACAATAAAAACGTCAATTTATGAAGCGTTCCTTTAAAGTTGAATTTTTATTTCATCACTTGAAGTGCGAAGTCGAACTGTTTTTAAAATGTGTAGACATGCTGTGTACTTAAAGTAAAATTAGTAGCAAACTACTACCCACAATGATTATCATAACCTGTACCACATGTACATGGGGATAATAAAATATTATATTATGGATACACTTCTTATATAAAGCAAAAACGCGCCCTCTATATATAACAAATGAAAACATCGAGTAGGGAATGTTTCATTTCACAAATAAATCACACTTTTACTGTTCTTACTGCGCGATGAACAGACACTTCTTTTATACACTACTATATATTATTTCTATGTAAGACTCCATAGTGCATATATCCCTCAATATAGACAATAACAATTAAAATAATTTTATTGACATCTTGTCAATACATGCAAAGTGCAAAGTCTGCACTATTTAAACAAAAGATAATATGGATTATATTAACTATGTACAATGAATATGGCGCCTCTGCCAGCGCTGCAGAGTTTGGTGGATAATCGCCAGTGGGTCTCCAGCGACACCACGCATTTCGCGATCTACGAAGAATACGTAGATATAAAAGAATAAGATGACAAAAATATTTCTATATATCATCCCTAAATATAATATATATATGTATCATAAATATCTATTTTCTCTCTTTTTTTTCGGTATGTGTCACAATTTTTTTTCTATCAACAACAATAAAAATAAACTAATGATTAAAGAGAGAATAGGAAAATAGAAAAAAATCTCAAATACATCGTGGAATAAATAAATAAAATGTAAAAAAAATGTATAATTAAGAAAAGTGTGCGATAGCAGAATGTAGATTAATGTTTGTTGTAGTCCTCTTTTAAATTGGATTCCGCTTATTTCCTGTGTAAATTGAATTTTCTAACCCTAACTAGGGCCAATCGCATTCTCTCAAAAGGTTTCCGGTTTCAAACGACTAAAGCGACAAACTAAAAAATAAAAGAATTTATAATAAACATCCTCTTTTTTAAAAGCCAATATATAATGCATAATTCTTATAGTAAATATATATTGTTGTATAATTGTAATTTATTAACAAAAAATATTTTTTTCACATACGTAGTTATTCCTTTTTTAATACAGAAGTTTTTCTCTTTTATAGAAATTCTATATCTTAGGTGAGAATCTCTAAAGAGCATAGATATATTTATTTTTTACTCTAAAAAAGGCACTCAATAACTCGGGATATTTATATATTATATATAAAAGTGCAATTATATATACATTTGAATATGACACAAGTTCAAAGTTAAATATTGGATTTCCTTATACCCAAATATATTAAAAATATGTTTATAACATAATTATAAATTTATATTATTATTTATTATAAATCTCAATATTTATATAAATTTTCGGGGATCCTGTATGGAGGATGGGGCTCTTAGATGAGTTTCAGTATTCTATAAATTCTTAACATTTGCAATGCTTGTTCTTTGTTATTGTGAGCTTTTACTTTTACTCTCATATCAAGACTTCCAGATATCCGAATGTTTTAATTATTTGCAATATTTGTGTAAAAGAAGATATTCTTTAACAAAGAAATATTTTTCCTTTTTGGCTTATCAAACTTATTTTTATCCTTTCAATATATATATCAGTGTCCTCATCGTATACTATAATATGCTATAAATGTATGACTAGATAAAAAAACGATTTATTATATTCATTTTTAGGGAATATAAAATTCTGAAAAGGTAATTGAAACATCCAAAGATGAATTGCACATGACCAATTCTACTTCACTGCAATTATTCTGAAAGATAAAAATCGCATATAATTATTTTTCTTCACTAGATATTCACAATGTCACTTCTATTTTGTAAATTTCCTTTCAAAATATATTAAATCAATCTTCAATATTAATTACTTAACAAACTTTTAATTTTAACACCTACTGCTGGAATGCCCACTCTTCTTTAGCGCTAGACAACAGACAATAAACAATGTTGTAGATAGCAGAGAGAATTATCATAGATTTAACTATTTTTTAAAATTTATTCATGAATATCTTTCAAACCTGAAAAATTCAGGTTCCTGATATATATTATTGTTACTCTTTTTTTATTTTTAATTACCCTTTCTTGTATAATATGTTTATAACTGTTTCTGTTTAAAAAAATGTAAAACGACGCAATTATCCCTAGCAGGGCATATCGCGTTTTGTGTGTTGAAATAAATAAATTAATATTAAATATAGGAAACGAGGGCGATAAAAAGGTGGTGATTTTCTTTTAATGGTAAAACACAAGCTTTCAGGCAAGAATGCCCTTCTTCAGGTTAAAACTGGGCAGGAAACAAAAGTGCCCTCGCCCTCTTTTCAAATATTATTGCGTGGCTACGTCATATATATATATATATGTATGATTAAATATAGGGTTCATTTTATTTTTATTTTTTCCATAAGTGAGGCTTTGGAATTTTATAATTTCCATTTCGTTCGTTCTCTCTATAATAATCTTAATTATATTTTATTGATATGAAAATTAAATTTTCTTAGTTGAAATATTACAAGGTTAATGGTTTTTATAAAGTAATGTATACGTAAATTATATTAGGTTAATATCTTATTAAATTCTGAAATAATAGATGAAAGATATATAGTGGAGTATATTATATATATAATTAGCTTTAATTAAGTGAATTATATTTTTGCGCCAATTAGAGTAAAAGAATAGAAATGCATTCCATTTTAATATATAGAGAATTCTAGCTTTAATTTAATTGGATGAAGATTTTAAAATGCATTCATTAAAAGGATTTCTAGGATTCTAGAACATTTATACAAGTAAATGTGTACGATCTAAGAAACCATAGCTGAAAATTTAATGAGCCATTCTCGGTTTCTACTTGCTATGGCGTATACTTAGACATGCGTGGCTCAATCTTCTAGACAGGAATATGAAATACATACACACACACTAATGACAGTATCAAATTATATATATATATATTGGGTTGGCCAAATATCACGGAACAAGTTAAATAAACGTTTAGTTTATTTTTGTTCAACTAGATGTCGTAATGCTTTCTAGTAGTGCTCATGTGAGCCAGGTCAGGATATGCCTTTTTTATTTTTAATATATATATATGTTTCACATTTAAATATTTATAAAGAGACAACCTCTTCTATCAATAATATTAATATTTATATGTATATATAGTAACTTATTAATTACAAGTCGTTCGAGAGCATGCTTTTGAATCACACGTTTCTAAAATCGAGTTATGATGTATGGTATGATCGCAAATGAAGGCTATTTTATAGAATTTTTCAATAAATATCAGGATAATAGTAGGAAACACATCTTTTTGTACAGTATAGAGAATTATTATTCTTTAGAAATCTTCTTATAAAGGAGACCTCATCAAAACTAGATACATTCTTATAGGTTTACCATATTTCTTCAGATGTATATTGTATAATATTGAAAACATTTCTCATTTATGGCCTAAAATGCTTTCAGAGAGAGTTAGAATGCCATCAACACCTAAAGCGCCTCAATAGATAGTGTCCAATGTTATTTATAACCTAGAAGGCTTATAGAGTACACGGATAATGGGATTGGTGTGTTGTGGTTATTGGTCCTGCTGTGTCGCGGATAATGGGGCTGGTGTGTTGTAGATATTGGTTCTGCTGTGACGCGGATAATGGAGAAGGTGTGTAGATATTGTTTTAAGTGTGTCGTGGAAAATGGGGCTGGTGTATTGTGGATATTGGTCCGGCTGTGTCACGGATATTGAGGCTGGTGTGTTGTGGATATTGGTCCTGTTGTGACGCGGATAATGGAAAAGGTGTGTAGATATTGTTTCTAGTGTGTCGCGGAAAATGGGGCAGGTGTGTTGTGGATATTGGTCCTGCCGTGTCGCGGATAATGGGGCTGGTATGTTGTGGATATTGGTCCTGCCGTGTCGCGGATAATGGGCTGGTGTGTTGTGGATATTGGTCCTGCTGTGACGTGGATAATGGAGAATGTGTGTAGATATTGGTCCTAGTGTGTCGCGGATAATATGCCTGGTATGATTTGAATATTAGTCCTGCTGTGTCGCGGATAATGGGGCTGGTATGTTGCAGATATTGCTCCTGCTGTCTCGCGGATAATGGGGCTGGTGTGTTGTGGATATTGGTCCTGCTGTGTCGCGGATAATGGGGCTGGTGTGTTGTGGATATTGGTTCTGCTGTGACGTGGATAATGGAGAATGTGTGAAGATATTGGTCCTAGTGTGTCGCGGATAATATGCCTGGTATGATTTGAATATTAGTCCTGCTGTGTCGAGGATAATGGGGCTGGTATGTTGCAGATATTGGTCCTGCTGTCTCTCGGATAATGGGGCTGGTGTGTTGTGGATATTGGTCCTGCTGTGTCGCGGATAATGGGGCTGGTGTGTTGTGGATATTGGTCCTGCTGTGACGTGGATAATGGAGAATGTGTGTAGATATTGGTCCTAGTGTGTCGCGGAAAATGGGGCTAGTGTGCTGTGGATATTGGTCCGAGTGTGTCGCAGATAATGGAGCTGGCGTGATTTGAATATTAGTCCTGCTTTGTCGCGGATAATGGGGCTGGTGTGTTGTAGATATTGGTCCTGCTGTGTCACGGATAATGAGGCTGGTGTGTTGTGGATATTGGTCCTGCTGTGACGCGGATAATGGAGAAGGTGTGTATATATTGTTTCTAGTGTGTCGCGGAAAATGGGGCTGGTGTGTTGTGGATATTGGTCCTGCTGTGTCGCGGATAATGGGGCTGGTGTGTTGTGGATATTGGTCCTGCTGTGACGTGGATAATGAAGAATGTGTGTAGATATTGGTCCTAGTGTGTCGCGGATAATGGGGCTAGTGTGTTGTGGATATTGGTCCGAGTGTGTCGCAGATAATGGAGCTGGTGTGATTTGAATATTAGTCCAGCTGTGTCGCGGATAATGAGACTGGTATGTTGTGGATATTGGTCCTGCTGTGTCGCGAATAATGGTGCTGGTGTGTTGTGGATATCGGTCCTAGTGTGTCGCAGAAAATATGCCTGGTATGATTTGAATATTAGTCCTGCTGTGTCGCGGATAATGGGGCTGGTATGTTGTAGATATTGGTCATTCTGTGTCGCGGATAATAAAACTGGTGTGTTGTGGATATTGGTCCTGCTGTGTCGCGAATAATGGGGCTGGGGTGTGAAAATTGATCGCTGTGTCGCGGATAATAAAACTGGTGTGATTTGAATATTAGTCCTGCTGTGTCGCGGATAATAAGGCTGGTATGTTGTGGATATTGGTCCTCCTGTGTCGTGGATAATGGGGCTGGTGTGTTGTGGATATTAGTCCTGCTGTGTCGTGGATAAAGGGGCTGATATGTTGTAGATATTGTTCCTGCTGTGTCGCGGATAATAGGGCTGGTGTGTTGTGGATATTGGTCCTGCTGTGACGTGGATAATGGAGAATGTGTTTAGATATTGGTCCTAGTGTGTCGCGGAAAATGGGGCTAGTGTGCTGTGGTAATTGGTCCGAGTGTGTCGCAGATAATGGAGCTGGCGTGATTTGAATATTAGTCCTGCTTTGTCGCGGATAATGGGGCTGGTGTGTTGTAGATATTGGTCCTGCTGTGTCGCGGATAATGGGGCTGGTGTGTTGTGGATATTGGTTCTGCTGTGACGTGGATAATGGAGAATGTGTGTAGATATTGGTCCTAGTGTGTCGCGGAAAATGGGGCTGGTGTGTTGTGGATATTGGTCCTGCTGTGTCGCGGATAATGGGGCTGGTGTGTTGTGGATATTGGTCCTGCTGTGACGTGGATAATGGAGAATGTGTGTAGATATTGGTCCTAGTGTGTCGCGGAAAATGGGGCTAGTGTGCTGTGGATATTGGTCCGAGTGTGTCGCAGATAATGGAGCTGGCGTGATTTGAATATTAGTCCTGCTTTGTCGCGGATAATGGGGCTGGTGTGTTGTAGATATTGGTCCTGCTGTGTCACGGATAATGAGGCTGGTGTGTTGTGGATATTGGTCCTGCTGTGACGCGGATAATGGAGAAGGTGTGTAGATATTGTTTCTAGTGTGTCGCGGAAAATGGGGCTGGTGTGTTGTGGATATTGGTCCTGCTGTGTCGCGGATAATGGGGCTGGTGTGTTATGGATATTGGTCCTGCTGTGACGTGGATAATGAAGAATGTGTGTAGATATTGGTCCTAGTGTGTCGCGGATAATGGGGCTAGTGTGTTGTGGATATTGGTCCGAGTGTGTCGCAGATAATGGAGCTGGTGTGATTTGAATATTAGTCCAGCTGTGTCGCGGATAATGAGACTGGTATGTTGTGGATATTGCTCCTGCTGTGTCGCGAATAATGGTGCTAGTGTGTTGTGGATATCGGTCCTAGTGTGTCGCAGAAAATATGCCTGGTATGATTTGAATATTAGTCCTGCTGTGTCGCGGATAATGGGGCTGGTATGTTGTAGATATTGGTCATTCTGTGTCGCGGATAATAAAACTGGTGTGTTGTGGATATTGGTCCTGCTGTGTCGCGGATTTTGGGGCTGGTGTGTTGTGGATATTGGTCCTGCTGTGTCGCGGATAATGGGGCTGGGGTGTGAAAATTGATCGCTGTGTCGCGGATAATAAAACTGGTGTGATTTGAATATTAGTCCTGCTGTGTCGCGGATAATAAGGCTGGTATGTTGTGGATATTGTTCCTGCTGTGTCGTGGATAATGGGGCTGGTGTGTTGTGAATATTAGTCCTGCTGTGTCGTGGATAAAGGGGCTGATATGTTGTAGATATTGTTCCTGCTGTGTCGCGGATAATAGGGCTGGTGTGTTGTGGATATTGGTACTGCTGTGTAGCGGATAATGGGGCTGATGTGTGAAATTTGATCGCTGTGTCGCGGATAATAAAACTGGTGTGTTGTGGATATTGGTCCTGCTGTGTCGCGGATAATGGGGCTGGTGTGTTGTGGGTATTGGTCCTGCTCTGTCGTAGATAATGGGGCTGGTGTGTTGTGGATATTGGTCCTAGTGTGTCGCAGATAATGGGGCTGGTGTGTTGTGGATATTGGTCCTGTTGTGTCTTGGATAATGGTGCTGGTGTGCTGTGGATATTGGTCCAGCTGTGTCGTGGATAATGGGGCTGGTGTGTTGTTGGTTTTGGTCCTGCTATGTCGCAGATAATGGGGCTGGTGTGTTGTGGATATTGGTCCTAGTGTGTCGCAGATAATGGGACTGGTGTGTTGTCGATATTGGTCCTGCCGTGTCGCGGATAATGGGGCTGGTGTGTTGTTGGTATTGGTCCTGCTGTGTCTCAGATAATGGGACTGGTGTGTTGTCGATATTGGTCCTGCTGTGTCGCGGATAATGGGGCTGCTGTGTTGTGGAATTTGGTCCTGTTGTGTCGTGGATAATGGGGCTGGCGTGTTGTGAATATTTGTCCTGCTGTGTCGCGAATAATAGGGCTTGATTGTTGTGGATATTAGTCCTGCTGTGTCGTGGATAATGGGGTTGGTGTGTTAGGGATATTGGTTCTGCTGTGTCGCGGATAATGGGGCTGGTGTGTTGTGGATATTGGTCCTGTTGTGTCGTGGATAATTGAGCTGGTGTGTTGTGGATATTGGTCCTGCTGTGTCTGGGGTAATGGGGCTGGTGTGTTGTAGATATTGGCTCTGCTGTGACGCGGATAATGGAGAAGGTGTGTAGATATTGTTTTAAGTGTGTCGCGGAAAATGGGGCTGGTGTGTTGTGGATATTGGTCCTGCTGTGTCGCGGATAATGGGGCTGGTTTGTTGTGGATATTGGTCCTGCTGTGTCACGGATATTGAGGCTGGTGTGTTGTGGATATTGGTCCTGTTGTGACGCGGATAATGGAAAAGGTGTGTAGATATTGTTTCTAGTGTGTCGCAGATAATATGCCTGGTATGATTTGAATATTAGTCCTGCTGTGTCGCGGATAATGTGGCTGGTATGTTGCAGATATTGGTCCTGCTGTCTCGCGGATAATGGGACTGGTGTGTTGTGGGTATTGGTCCTGCTGTGTCGCGGAAAATGGGGCAGGTGTGTTGTGGATATTGGTCCTGCTGTGACGTGGATAATGGAGAACGTGTGTAGATATTGGTCCTAGTGTGTCGCGTATAATGGGGCTAGTGTGTTGTGGATATTGGTCCGAGTGTGTCGCAGATAATGGAGCTGGTGTGATTTGAATATTAGTCCTGTTTTGTCGCGGATAATGGGGCTGGTGTGTTGTGGATATTGGTCCTGCTGTGTCACGGATAATCAGGCTGGTGTGTTGTGGATATTGGTCCTGCTGTGACGCGGATAATGGAGAAGGTGTGTAGATATTGTTTCTAATGTGTCGCGGAAAATGGGGCTGGTGTGTTGTGGATATTGGTCCTGCTGTGTCGCGGATAATGGGGCTGGTGTGTTGTGGATATTGGTCTTGCTGTGTCGCGGATAATGGGGCTAGTGTGTTGTGGATATTGGTCCGAGTGTGTCGCAGATAATGGAGCTGGTGTGATTTGAATATTAGTCCTGCTGTGTCGCGGATAATGGGACTGGTGTGTTGTGGATATTGGTCCTGCTGTGTCGCGAATAATGGTGCTGGTGTGTTGTGGATATTGGTCCTAGTGTGTCGCAGATAATATGCCTGGTATGATTAGAATATTAGTCCTGCTGTGTCGCGGATAATGTGGCTGGTATGTTGCAGATATTGGTCCTGCTGTCTCGCGGATAATGGGGCTGGTGTGTTGTGGGTATTGGTCCTGCTGTGTCGCGGAAAATGGGGCTGGTGTGTTGTGGATATTGGTCCTGCTGTGACGTGGATAATGGAGAACGTGTGTAGATATTGGTCCTAGTGTGTCGCGGATAATGGGGCTAATGTGTTGTGGATATTGGTCCGAGTGTGTCGCAGATAATGGAGCTGGTGTGATTTGAATATTAGTCCTGCTTTGTCGCGGATAATGGGGCTGGTGTGTTGTGGATATTGGTCCCGCTGTGTCACGGATAATGAGGCTGGTGTGTTGTGGATATTGGTCCTGCTGTGACGCGGATAATGGAGAAGGTGTGTAGATATTGTTTCTAGTGTGTCGCGGAAAATGGGGCTGGTGTGTTGTGGATATTGGTCCTGCTGTGTCGCGAACAATGGGGCTGGTGTGTTGTGGATATTGGTCCGAGTGTGTCGCAGATAATGGAGCTGGTGTGATTTGAATATTAGTCCTGCTATGTCGCGGATAATGAGACTGGTATGTTGTGGATATTGGTCCTGCTGTGTCGCGAATAATGGTGCTGGTGTGTTGTGGATATCGGTCCTAGTGTGTCGCAGAAAATATGCTTGGTATGATTTGAATATTAGTCCTGCTGTGTCGCGGATAATGGGGTTGGTAGGTTGCAGATATTGGTCCTGCTGTCTCGCGGATAATGGGGCTGGTGTGTTGTAGATATTGGTCCTGCTGTGTCGCGGATAATGGGGCTGGTGTGTTGTGGATATTGGTCCTGCTGTGTCGCGGATAATGGGGCTGGTGTGTTGTAGATATTGGTCCTGCTGTGTCGCGGATAATGGGGCTGGTGTGTTGTGGATATTGGTCCTGTTTTGTCGCGAATGATGGGGTTGGTGTGTTGAAAATATTGGTCCTTGTGTGTTGCAGATAATGGGGCTGGTGTGTTGTGGATATTGGTCCTAGTGTTTTGTAGAAAATGGGGCTGGTGTGCTGTGGATATTGGTCCTGTTGAGTAGCGGATATTGGGACTGATGTGTTGTGGATATTGGTCCTAGTCTGTCGCGGATAATGGGGCTGGTGTTTTGTGAATATTGGTCCTCGTGTGTCGCATATAATGGACCTGGGGTGTTGTGGATATTGTTCCTAGTGTGTTCGCGGATAATTGGGCTAGTGTGTTCTAGATATTGGTCCTGCTGTGTCGCGGATAATATGGCTGTTGATTTGTGAATTTTACGTTTATTCGCTCATGAATATAACTTTTCTTGATTTGTGTAATTTTTTTATGCTACGTTTCACAGATATTTCAGCTTTTTTAAAGTAGAGGTGAATATAGAATATTAAGATTATTCAGCTGTATGTGTGTGAATATATAGAATCGGGTTGGATATAGCTAATTTGGGTTGAGATTAATGTGAGGGTGAAAATAACTGATTAATATAAAAAAAATTCACTAAAATAGAATTACTTGCTATATTTATGCTGATTTAATGGAGATCCAAACAAAGTTGTTCACAGAGAAAGTGTCGCGAACCACAACTTGACTCCAGAACGACCACGCCCAGTTGAGTGTCCTGTAGGTTTGATAGGACATATAGGAAATGAGTGTGTCGGATAATTACTGGCTGTGCATAGGATGCAGGGCACGTCGGAAACTTGGGGTTTTCATCATTGGAATTAGGTTAGACAGCAGTCACGCAACTTTCTCCTCGTCTTCATGCCATAGACCTCTCTACTTGGCTAACAATTCCTACAATTGTACTTATCAGTCAGAATTAAATTGGCATATATATACTCCTCATAAATAGTATGTTGAATTATTTTTACTTGTGTGCGCAACATAATAAAAACATTTAGAGACACAAATTCCTTACACCAGATAACCCATTTGATATTGCATTGTTATTTTTATTACAATAACACAATTAATTTAATATTGACAAATATTTTATAAATCTTCCATTCCATATATTAATAGGCTTTTGAAAATTGGCGTATTCTTCTATATCCTCAGCCAATGTTCAATTTGAATATAAATATTCAAGAAGACTTTCGAAATATAGACCATGAATAATTGAAGTATGAATCTGTATTTCAAATAATATTTCTGTAGATCTTTCTGCAATAAGATAAATTATATTAGGCAGAGCTGACTCATCAGTGAGGAGACCTACCAACTATCTCACAATCACTGACCACCCTCCATTTCTATATTTTATTGCATTAAGTTTTATAGAAATAAGGATATCAAATTTTAAGAGAAACTATCAATCTAAAATCGCTACATAGGAATTGAAGAGGTTATATGAAATTTTAAATAAAATATTATTTTAAAAAAATGTATCAAATTCTCTGAAAAATACATATTTATATTTCAATTAAATTATATATTTGTGATATTAGATTTTATATAATTTCGACTTAGAGCGTTATGTCCCATTAGACACACTTGCAATTTGAAGGTAAACTAAACATATGAAGAAAACAAAGAAAGATAATTTGAAACATATACAAGAATTAGGTATTTTTGAATAGATAGAGTATATTAAAATAATTGTGTTCTCCTAAGATCTAGAAAATTCAATTTCAAGAATAATGTAAAGGTTATATAAATTAGAATGATGATAGAATAGATGGAATTCATGTGTTTTCACCCCAATATAAATATATAGAAACAAAGGTATTAGGAGAAAGGACACACACAACCCAATAAAGTCGGGACGACATTCCTCGTGGGCATTTACAGAGTGACATAGCGAATGTCAATTGTGTACTCAGGTATTAATTGGTTCTGTTTTCTCTGTTTCTCCCTCTCGCCGTGATTATTTCGCTCAGTACCTACATACTACACACACGTACTACTAGTTAGTATGTATTCCACTTTTCATTCATTCACTTTTCTCTTCACTATTTACCTTGATATAAATATCAGATTAATAGATATTTAAATGTTTATAATTATTTTAATCTTAGAACCTAATAGAGCGCTTAATTAAATATATATATATGTTATATAAAGGTATTATTTAAAATGTTATATTAAGGTATTATTTTATTTAAAATTATATTTCATAGACAAAATACTGTTTAAATCGACCGCCAGAGGTCACGCTTTTCCCTATAAATACTCATTGTTGTTCTTCCCCGTTGGCCGACCCAAAACTTTGTAATTATGTAAATAATCTTTTCATTCTTACGCCTTAAGCCAGGCGGTACTTTTACCGAATTATGTTTATCCTAAAACTCAATTAGGGCAATCTCTCCGATCAAAACTGTTTTTATTATTATTCTTTCAATATTTATGCCACGACTGCTCAACCAGATGATCCAAGACAACAGTAATCTTGTCTTTTTTTTTTAAATATAATATTTATATATATATAATTTATATATTTATAATATTTTATTGTCTTTATACTGAAATAATTAAATATTGTCAAGGGGAGTTTTAAAATCTTATGAGAAATGGATTAAATTTTATAAATTTTAATTATTGATTTGTAAGGGATCGGTAAATATAATTTTAATAAAATTCTTATATCGTAAAGATGACGTAGATAATGATAATATTGTGCAAAAAAGGCGTCTCTACCATTCAATAAATCTAGTTCACACATTTATTTAAAGTAGAAAGTTTGCGTCATATTATTCAAATATATAAATATTAAATTCATACATGTATATATATTCATCTCTGTAAATTATCAGCAAGAATCTTCATATTTTACTTTCAATTATATATATACACTATTTTTGAAAATAGAGAAAATCATAAATATATCTTTAAATATAAAAGGCACATATTTGATCAAAAATCTTGATCCAATATATTCCATTTTAATTAATATACATATCTTCATATCGTTTTTATATACTAATATTTCAGTTCTATTTCGTAGATTTTAAACTTTAATAATAGAATATTTTTGAGATAGAGAGAGAAAAAAAAAACGTTTATTTTGTATGCTAATATAATACAATATGTAAATATTCTTTAAATATTATTTTCTTTTTTGCGTATAGGAGAAATTCTTTATTCCGCTTTAAATTGTTCTTTTGTAATTTCCATGTTGGCTTTTTGCGTTATTCTGTTAAAAATATATAAATATATTGTTTTATATATTTCATATATCTCCATAGACTTAAAAATAAGTGCTTCTACATGTATTATTGTTTATACTAAATATATATGACACGGAATATATTATTCATTGCGTTATTCCTTATATTCATTCAGTGTTTATATATTCAATGCATTTGTCTAGCTCAGGGATCGGCATTCTTTTGATTAAATTTTCAATTTTTAAAGAGCCACAAAAATTTTTTTTATCAACAATAAATAGTATTCGCATAAATAATGTATTTTCGTATGGAACTATATACCGCAGCTTTACATCCGAAGAGCTGCATGTGGCTCGCAGTTTGCCGACCCCTGTTCTAGCTGTAAATAAAGTTGAAGGATTTATTATTTATTATATTATAAGTTATTATTATATTAGTATTCTAAAATATGGTCACAGAAACCACAAGCTGAGCCATAGTCACAACTGATGCGTCGGTCCTCTCTCAATTTATTTTCATATTTCCGATCAATGGGGTTGTGAAAATCCGAGTTGTTAAAATAAATGTAATAATAAATAAGAAGAATAGTAATTATTTTACATTCTTCTCAATTAAAAAAACCGAAACCCTACTTGTAATTCAGATTTTTTTTATCTGACATATCGGACGCGATTTCTCAGCTTGGGATACTTGGCCTAAATACATTTTAGCAGCTTAATTTAATAAACTGTTGAGGGTTCAGGCGAGAATCCTCACGCCACTTCGCGCCTGAGACTGGAACCCGGCGGTTTGGTCTTGGTTTTGGCTGCGAGCGGAAGTTACTCCGCGTCTGGCTATGTGTAATGTTCTCCTTATGTTCCGGAACTGGTTATAAATAAAACCGGTACCAAGGAAGCTCCGACGACTCAGAGTGGATTATTGACAAAACAACTGGCACAATACAACATGGTGGCAGCGGCGGGATCGTGTAGAGCCCAAGTAAGTGCCTTTTTAATTAATTCCATTCTTGTGCAATCAAACCTGACATGGAATCAAATTCCTTTCTTCCGCCTCCAAACTTCAGTTTCAACGCCAAGGATTGGCCAAGTTGGAAACAGCGATTTTCTCGATACAGACTTCTCTCCAACTTGAACGCCAAGGAACAAGAATATCAGATCACAGCATTGATATATCTTATGGGGGAGAGGGCTGAGGAAATCCACTCTGCGTTCAATCTCTCAACAGATGACGCAAAGAACCTCGACAAGGTCATTAAAGCGTTCGACAACCACTTTATTGGCAAACGCAATGTGGTGTATGAGCGGGCTTTGTTCGGATTAAGGAGTCAACGGCCGAGAGAAACCATTGAGGAGTTTGTAACAGTTTTGCACAGAATATCTGAGCACTGCGAATACGCTAATCTGCGCGAGGAGCTTATTCGTGATCGTTTAGTGCTTGGAGTAAAAGATAGGAAGTTGTCGGAGAAACTGATGCTAAACGAAAACCTGACCTTGGCCAAAGCAGTCGAGATCGCCCGTCAGTGGGAAGCTGTGATGCGTGAACAACAGGATCTTAACCCTTCCACCTCGCAGGTCGACACAACGCGGAAAGTGGCCAAGCAGAAGCCTAAGGCATCAGGCCATGGCAAGGAAAATGGCAGATCAACGTCTAGACAAACAGAAACTGCCAAGGAAACAGACGAAGGAAAAAATTCCCAACTTGCTTTAACTGTGGGACTACCAAACATCATTATCCTTACAGAGATAAGTGCCCCGCTAAGGACAAAGTCTGTGGAAAGTGCGGGAAAAAGGGCCATTAGACTAATCTCTGTAGAAGAAAAAACAATGAGGTGAACGCCATATCCTCGGAGGAAACCCCAGCGCGGGAGAAGGTCTCATTTGTATATGCTGTCCGCGAGCCTACGCTGGGAAGCAGAAAGAGCAGGTGGAGGTCAACAGTAAGAGTCAACTGCACTGCAATCCACTTCAAGTTGGATCCGGGCTCGGATATGACACTGATACCATTTTCCCTGTACAAGCGGTATTTCAGCAACGTCCAGCTGAAACCTACCGACAATCAACTGATGGCGGCCGCTAACCAAAGATTGGAGAATGCTGGGACCTTCGTGGCGAAGCTCCGAGCTAACACACGCGAAATGAAGGAAATCGTGTACGTGGTCCACCATTTTGAGCAACCTCTGCTGGGTGTCGGAGCCTTTGAAGGCCTCCAACTCGTCAAACGAATTGATCTTGTCATCAACGGAACAACGGATGTCAATCCTGAAAAAGAGTTCCCTAAGGAAGGAAGGTGCCAAGCCCTTCTCCATACCAGTCCCACGACGAGTGCCTCTTCCGCTCATGCCGAAGTTAAAAGAGCAACTGGATGCCATGGTGGCTCAAGAAGTCATCGAACCAGTTGATGAGCCAACGGAGTGGTGCGCACCGATCGTCCTACCTGGAAAGCCAAACAGGAAAATCAGGATCTGTGTAGACTTGTCCCGGCTTAACCTGAGTGTGGAACGTGAGCTTCACCCACTTCCTGTCCTTGAACATGTACTAGCTCAACTCAACGGGGCCAAAATCCTTTCCAGGCTGGATGCTAACAGTGGATTTTGGCAGATTAAACTCTCTGAAGAAAGCCAAACGCTGACGACTTTCATTACGCCTTTTGGCAGATATAAATTCAAAAGGCTTCCCTTTGGGATCTCTAGCGCTCCAGAACACTTCCAGAAACTGCCTGCTATCCTACGCGGAGTCAATGGGGTAATCTGTCACATGGATGACATCCTCATTTTCGCAAAGAGAAAGGAAGAGCATGACGAGACACTACGCGAAGTTTTGAGACGCCTAAAGAACTCAGGAATTATGCTTAACAAAGAAAAGTGCCAGTTCGGTGTAAGCAACATCACATTTCTGGGACATTACATCGACGAACACGGTTTCAAGGCGGACGAAAAGAAAGTCAAAGCCATCGCCGAGATGAAACCGCCAACTGACGTGCACGGGGTGCAACGTTTTATGGGCATGGTCAATTTCCTAGGCCGCTTTGTTCCAAACCTAGCGGAAATCACAAAGCGACTAAACGACCTAAGAAAGAAAGATGTGAGTTTCATCTGGGGATCACCACAGAAAAAAGCATTCGAGAAAGTCAAAGATGTTCTGTCCAGTGACTGCGAGTTCTGGCAAGCTTTGACATCTCTAAGAAGACCATGGTCTCAGCTGAAGCATCATCGTATGGCCTGGGTGCTGTCCTCAAGCAAGAGAATGAAGCCAATGAGTGGCGCCCAGTGGCCTTTGCATCACGGACGCTGACGAAGACGGAACAGGGATACGCTCAAATAGAGAAGGAAGCCCTTGCAATCACATGGGCGTGTGAGCGCTTAAAGGACTTTGTGGTTGGAAAACCCTTTCTCGTCGAAACAGATCACAAACCTTTAGTCCCCATGTTGTTGTTGTTGTTGTTGTCGTGTCCAATGAAGAGCCTCAGATGTCTCCATACATCTCTATCACAGTAGCAGCAATGTCCACTATCTTGGGTGTGCAAAGCTGCTGCTCTGAGTCTTTGTCAATTTTCTGCAAGGGTGCTGCCATTGCTCTTCATTGGAAAATGGGTGCCGTTGCCACGTTAGTCACCTTGTAAACGAACCAGTATTTGGTAGAATATTCCAAGGGTCCAGGGGGGACCGCAAGGCTTCAACGGTACCGTATGAGGATGCTTCAGTTCTCGATTAATATCTTTCATACACCGGGGAAGGACCTAATCACCGCTGATGCCCTTTCAAGACAACCACTTCCAGGTCATCTTCCCGAAGATTTTAAGCTCCAGGAAGAAGTTGAACGTTTTGTGCGTAGCATCGCCCTGCATCAATCCACGACAGACGACAGACTTGCCGAAATAGCCCTCAACCAGAAGCTAGAGCCTACCCTTCAAAATGTAGCATTTTATTCCAAAAACGGTTGGCCCGCCAAATATCAGCTCTCTCCCTTAGAACGCTCGTTCTACGATGTTCGCGACGAGATAGGGGAAGAGAACGGCTTACTAATGAGAGGACTGCGAGTGATCATCCCCTCTAACATGCAAAAAGATGTTTTGAACCGCATCCACTCAGGTTATCAAGGAATAACAAAATGTCGAGCAAGAGCAAAGGATCTTCGAGCGTGGGGAAGTGTGATCGAGAAGGCTTCAGCGCTCCGCTCATACATCGTGGAAACTCCTGTAGGGACCTACAGGCGGAACTTTCATCTTTTGGCTTCTTCCCAACAACAGGTCGACCCCAGTGAGACATCTCCTGAAAGTCAACTCCCCGCTGAAACGGAGGAAACTCCGGGAAATGAACTGCCTGCAGAGGAGCTACAACAGCAGACAGCGATCGCTCCAGAGATAAAGCAGCTGTCTCCCTCACCTGGGAAGGTGTCGCGGTATGGGAGAAGATACAAGCGTGTCCAGCGCTAACCTCCTCTAAACTTTTTGGGGGAAATGTTGAGGGTTCAGGCGAGAATCCTCACGCCACTTCGCGCCTGGCGGCGCCAGTGTGACGGCGGGAACCGGCCGAGACTGGAACCCGGCGGTTTGGTTTTGGTTTTGGCTGCGAGCAGAGGTTACTCCGTGTTTGGCTATGTGTGATGTTCTCCTTATATTCCGGGACTGGTTATGAATAAAACCGGTACCAAGGAAGCTCCGACGACTCAGAGTGGATTATTGACAAAACAACGGGCACAACACAACATAAACAAAGTTGAATTCAGTATATATTAAAAAACTACAAGGTTTTTTTCTCTCAAACAGAAAAGAAAAACATAGAGAACAAATTTGATTTTTAATAGATCTCATGTTCTACTATATCAAAATAACAGATATAATAGAAAAAAAAACATATTTTCGCGCCTTACAATTATTTTAAACAAAAAAATAATAAAATAAAAAAATATTTATAAAACCTCTCAATTTTTATATGATATATATTCTAAATCGAAAGTATTATTACTGTTCTGAAAATGGAAGTACTCATATGTAGTAACGAAATAACACTTCAGGATGAAACTATTTGTTTCGAGAAAGGAAATGTAAACCTTTGATGTAATTTGTTCACTTTTCATTCGAAATGTATTATCATTGTTGACTTAATAAATATAAAAATATGACAGTGGAGTAAGCATAAATTAACATGAAAGAATGGATAATTTAGTTTAACTTTATGAAATCCAGATTCCATTGTGATCTAGCTGAAGATTGCCAAGGGAATAATGGACTGATTAATGATCTTGCGAGGAAATTAAATAAAAAGTGTTTTCTCGAGAGGATGAATTCCTGCAAATTGTGAAAACATTAAATTCCTCTTTTGAAAAACTTTCCATTAGAAAAGAAAATCTTTTAGAACTTTCTCGACATCAGATTAATTATAGTCTAACCAAAATTAAATTAATTGTCATTTTCATTTGGGAAAATATTTTGAGCATGCTCCCAAGTTATATTCTCATGAGAATTTCTCTCTGTGAATAATTTAAACAAACCTTTCATCTTTTAATTAAATTTGACCATTTTATTAAAAAGGTTTTTATTTATTTTTATCTCAAATATATGTTTAAAACCTTTTAAAATTATTACTATTTTATTCCGTTTTTCTCTCTTTATATTTTAGATTATAAATATAATTTTGTTTTTAAATATTCTTATGAGAATATATGAGCATTTGGTAGAAAATAAATTAAAATTTAGAATATTTCATTAGAATATTTTTTAAAAATTAAAATAATTTTAGTATATAATAATTCGTATAATTGGCTTATGATATTAGAGAAGATACATAAATATAATTGCATTATTTTTTTATTTAATATATAATTTACTTAATTTTGCCCTTTAATCTAAAAAGAAATTAGAGATGCTGACTCATTATAAATATCGTATATAGAATAATTTCACTTGATAAAAACGTAATTAATGAATATATCTTATTAAAATATATATAACTCACTATTGCGGATACAAAATACACTGCGTGACATTGAAAATGGAACACCAAGACATAGTGGCCAGAAAATTATGCAAATTTCAGGGTAGACGCGCCTAACCGAGTTATGCAAATGATGTAAAATGCGCAGCTCTCGTGCGCACATGGAGTAAGATATAAGGGAAGGAACTTGCAGAAAGGACAGTATTCGTGTCGTTATTTCTTCAAGGAAAATCATTGTATAAATTTTGTTCTTGTGTCAAAAGACACGTGTAATAACAGAGAATGCCAGGTCATCGTAAACGGAGGCAGTTCAAGCAGACAGACGCTTTTACGAGGGGCATGGTGATCGGACTGAAAAGGGCAGGTTGGTCCATACGTCAAATCGCAGCTGATACACACCTTGGTGCGTCCACGGTGCACCGACTGTGGAGAAGATGGTTGGAACAAGGAAATGTGGCAATTTATAGGAATGTCGGTGCAACCAGAGTAACGTCAGCACGTGTGGATCGGCGTATTCTTCGACAAGCAGTGGCGGCCCCACAAGCCAATTGTACCGCCATCCTGCAACATGTGCAAGACACACTAGATCATTCCATCTCGACCAGAACCATTTCCCGTCGATTGGTTGCTAATGGCTTGCACTCATGCCGTCCGCTAAGAAGACTGCCATTGACCCCACCGAATAGGCGCCAACGTTTGGAATGGTGCCGGGCTAGATCGACGTGGATGACGGAATGGCACAGGGTGGTGTTCTCATATGAGTCGCGTTTCTGCTTGTCCAGTGTGATAGTCGCCGTGTACGCGTGTAGCGTCGACGTGGAGAAAGGTCCAATCCGGCAGCAATTGTGGAACGCCCCACCGTGCGACAACGTGGAATCATGGTTTGGGGCGCAATCGCGTATGATTCCAGGTCACCTTTACTTCGTATTCAGGGCACTATGACGGCCCAACGATACGTTGATGATGTGCTGCGACCGGTGACACTCCCCTACCTTCAGGGGGTACCCAATGCCCTTTATCAACAGGATAACGCCCGACCGCACACTGCTCGCATTAGCCAACAAGCTCTGCAAGATGTACAGATGCTTCCCTGGCCACCGTACTCTCCTGATCTCTCACCAATCGAGCACGTCTGGGACGTCATTGGACGCCGTTTGCATGCCTTGCCACAGCCGCGTTCAGAAGACGAACTGTGGCAAATGGTTGAGAGGGAATGGAGAGCCATCCCTCAGGACGCCATCCGTACTCTGACTCTCTACCTAGACGTGTTGCTGCGTGCATCGCCGTCCGCGGTGGTCCTACTTGCTACTAAGCCGACGCCGTTCGCGCTCTGTATTATGACTATCATTTTGAAATAAAGATCACTTATTGTTCGTCCCTGTCTCTCTCTGTCTGCCGAGTTTCATCAATTTCTGGCCACTATTTCTTGGTGTTCCATTTTCAATGTCACGCAGTGTATGTTAATTTTATAAATGTAAATTTTTTAATGCCAAAAATGTCAAAGTTAAGTAACGTATTTTTTTATTCACTATAGCGTCAACAAATGTCATATTGAAAAGGGAAATTAATTCTTTTATTCTCAATATTATATGATACTAATGGGATATATCTAAAGTTGTAACAAATGGTTAGCTTTTTCCATGGAAGAATGGCGCCTGATTTTGGGGAACAGAGCATCGTACCGTCCCTTCACGTGAGAGCTGCCCCGATATAATTTTTTTTTTCCGCCTTTCTACAGCCAGCTAGCTGGTATATGTAAAATATGTTAATTTCATTACATTTTTTTTTGTATTCCAATAGGGAAATAAATAAAATTGTATACAAAGGGTTATTTTTAATCCGTGCGACTTGTATTCTTGAATTTGATGTTTAATATTATTGTGCCATATATTGTGTCAATATAAAACAATATTTCAAAATATTATTTCATAGAGCTGGACAAATAAATGGGATTTCCACTTTTGGATAGGTTTGTCCAAGTATTGTTCGGTGGAATTTTTACTCATGGTTGTAATGAAACCATAAATCGATAAAAATATATATATATTTGAACACTTTAGTAGCATTGAATTAATTGACTAGAGAATTTCCACAAATGCCTCTATTTAAGAATTTAAGTCTTTTACCGAATCTTCTAATAATCCAGGAAATTAAAAAAGAAGCAATCAATGGTAAACGTACCAATAATTAAACAGATAACAGCTATCTACAGTCTTTATGATACTAAAACATCAGTATATGTGTCTTCTAATTATCTCATTTTTTAATTACTCAACGATGTAATTAACTTTTCTGCTAACCTCTAGAACTGGTAGAATAATTATACAGTATCTTCGGTCAATGAATCAGATAAATGCTTGAAAATGTTTTTTTTTCATAACTTCATGGTGGAGCTTTTAATTATTAAAAATCAGAAAATATAAAATATTATCGTTGTATTAATTTAACTGGAGTCTTCTTGAGAGCCTCCTCGCTGTCAAAATGCTTTCATCAGACTGTTCTTTATTCACCTTGATCCCCACTCACAGTCGCCCTCCATCGATTGGCGCAGTAACGCTTCTTCATTTTTTTCCAGGCAAGCACATGTTCTCACCCCGATTATCCCATAATCTTCCGAATATTTCCTTTTGGTGTCGTCGAAATAACCCTTTCTCCTAAAACAGCGCCGGTCTTTCCTCCAGGGATCTGGAGGATCTTTATTTTTTTTAAATAAAACTCCGATCACATTAGGTTTATAAGTCTCCATAAAGCTTAACGTCAAGGATAATCATCCTACCAAGTTTGTGTAAACACTTTCCAATTCGGGCTTTCTTTCCACCTTCAATAAGTGCCGACGCCTTGCTCTCGAGCGACAGACCTAGCAGAGGGCTGTGGTTCTCAATGTGATGACGGCGATTTACTCTGACCGCTCCTTGCGAAAACTCTGTTCCGTGATACCCATTTGCAAATTTTTGGCATCTTATTTTATGTGCTTTTTTTTCGTTTTGGCATGTGGCGGTGTTGTAGCTAATCCTGATTTACCTTGGTTGCGCCTTCTGATCCACACTGTCCATATCGTTGCCGTTCAGCACATATTCGTCTATGTCAGCCTCCCGAAGCTTGCCGGGCGATTTCTCTGCTGGATGAAGTATTCTGGAAAACTTTGCACTTAGCTATGGATTCCTCAAAATTGTTAAAAGTGTAGGACATTTATGAGAAAGCAGATATGATCATAATGTATAGAAATTCATAGCCCATATTTTCGCTTTCTAGCACAGACTGCGACTATCTGACACATTGAGTGTAATTCCGCGTCTCATAAACTGTCGACGGACTTCCACGGAGCGTTTCGTTCAGTCGGGTCGCCGGCTTCAACTTCGTTGTAACTACTTTGTAGTCCTTAACAGTCTGGCACCTTCGCAGATGTCCGGCACGCCG
This sequence comes from Cordylochernes scorpioides, assembly GCA_030710605.1. Classification (NCBI taxonomy): domain Eukaryota; kingdom Metazoa; phylum Arthropoda; class Arachnida; order Pseudoscorpiones; family Chernetidae; genus Cordylochernes; species Cordylochernes scorpioides. Next base: position 77,216,330 of record CP092864.1, on the reverse strand, counting down.
TCGCATTTTAGCTCGCTAAAATTACTGATGTTTTTACGGAGTAATTATTTATTTATGCTTATGAGGTGATACAGCAACATCTTTACAATTAGAGAGGAGACAAAATGAACCAAATCTAGAAAAAAGAAGTGAGGACATATCGGTCATTAAAGTCTGAGAGGCAAGGCCTTCAGCCAGTTCAGGGCTTCCGGGGTGACAGAGTGGAGATTGGAGATTCCTCCATTGAATTTGTACAGCGGGCAGTCGTCTAGTATATGGGACATTGATTGTGGGACGTTGCAGGCACAATTTGGATCTTTGGTGTAGCCCCATAACTTCATCAGCTCTGCACACCTTCCCTGTCCTGTCCTAAAGCGGTTTAGAAGCACCCATTCTAATCATACCATTACCAATCATCCATACCTATCACGATAGGTAGGATTTCCGCACGGCACATCATCGGGAGGGCACTCTTACTCCGTCCGTTTGACTTGGTTCAAAGCACTTGTGCCACAACTTTGTCGAGGGCGATCAGCCCGCTCCCTATCACTACAGCACTGGTATGAATTATTTATTTATCAATGGGGCACCATGTATAGTGATGTCTATCCACTTATTATAACCCTTTATCCGTAAGGAGTTCTCTTTTTTGTATCGGTCTTTAGATTTTCGTCGCTGAGAGATTCCCGCCGTCGATCGACCTTCTCATTCCAAAATTCTAGTGAATTTTTCTTCAAATTATTACGAATATTTCTAAAAGATCTCCTTTATTCCCGGGAGAAAAGACTGCAGAAGTCCTTAATGCTTCACCGGCAATTTTAAGGTTTTACAGAGTAGAAAAATCTAGGAATAAATTTTTAATTCCCTTCAATATAATTTTCAATATTGAATCAATCTTTCTCTCTCTCTCTCTCTCTTTCAATTAACAAATATAAATGTATATATTCCCCATAATAAATATTACTAAGCGCCATCTAAATTCTTACACCAAATTGTTGCGTCGGTACCCGACGCCGTTCGTGTTCTTTTTTCTGCTCAGGGTGACACAAGGACGACCAACGAGTTCGTAAGGGGATGCTGCTATAATTCTATTAGAATAGTACGAATTAGAAGGAATACAATACGCGGGACTTGCCTTCAACTTTCATGTTGGGACATCGTGTCCAACACTTGATGGGGTTTAAGATTAGAACTGTGGAAGAAAGAACGGGAAGATCCACAATGAAATCCATGAACATTTTCTGGAGGAGATCAAACTATATAAGTAATATTCTAACCACAGAGAGGATTTCTGAGAGGACATTAATATTGAACACCAACCAATAGATTTAAGAAGGGATATAGACATACATATATTTGATTATATTTGGAGTTAGATACACTGGGAAATGTGATATATGTGATTTTTTACCACATTTCTATAGTAAAATAAGCACTATAACAATAGCTAATATACTGACACAATTATTTATTTAATATATCTTTAATTATAATAGAGATAGGTATTATATTAAATATTGATTAAAATTTGAGATCACTTTAATATTTATCCCAAAATAAAGTAATAATAGTTCCCTTAATTGTCGTTGAAGAAAATGTATTTTATTAAAATATATCTCTATATTCGGTAGAATCCTCTAATATTCAAAATTACAATAAAACATAGACTCCTAGGAGGCTACGTTTTATTATAATCTTTATGTAATTCTTCAAAGTGACATACACATGTGTATGTCTCTTTAAAAATCAGTTAATATATTATTAAAAATAAGATTAAATAATATATATTTTAAAATATTATTCGAAAGGTACATATCGGGTGTTTTAGAGGATTTATTTCGGGGAGGTTTAAGTGTGGCAACGTTGAGAAAACAAACTGAGCTCCTGCGGCAACCTTGACCCCAAACATCTCCAATCTGTACGTGCTGGTACAAGAATAACAGATTCCCTTACAACCGGTATTTCTCTCTAGGAGAAAGAGAATATCTATAGTACAATATCACATACATCAATATAGATCTATTTATATATTATTTTTGTGATATATTCGAATAAACATACTTCCACTTTGTTATTAATACAAGGAGTCTTGTACATCATATATTTTATTATACAAAGTTGTCGCGCTCTATTGAACTACGTTGAATAGTTATGGTGGATTCGAAAACTATTGAAAAGTCTGAAGGGTCCTCCTTTCCCTTTATTTTATTTAAGAGGCTATTTAACATGCCAATCTACGATTAGATATTGAACATTTTTAAAAGAAGAAAATAATTTTGTAGAATCATTTAACAAAAATAAAATTTACTACAGGATATTTTGTATATATAAAGCAACCACTAGGTAATACGATTCCTGAAAATTAAAAATTCTCAACACTTACAAATAAAGAAAATCTCTGTAAAATTGTTGTTGTTGTATTTTGATTTTTAATCAATAGTTGGCAAATGAAAGCTAGTAGAGGACAAATTAATGCATTTCTTAATTTCAAATAAATCGAAAACCAAATTTCTCTGTAGCTCGACTTTTTTTTTTTTACAACGAGGGCAGAACTGTGTTAGAGTTAATAATAAAAGGTGTTACTATATTATGGAATAATGTCTTTGAAACTAAAAAATACAAACTTGGATTGGACGCCATAACAGATCATGGCTCAAATGTATCTGTTTAATTCCTATTAATAGACGAAGACGGGTCCATCAGGCAAAATTCTAAAACACTTTAGTAAATATTTCTACACACAAATTACATAGAGTTAGAATTTTGGAATGAAATACAGATTATATAGACAGATATATATGTTGATAACTGCTTCTGTTTTAAAATATAAATCTACGCAATTATTCCTATCCGGGATATCGCGTTTTATGCTCTGATATAAAATAAAATCAGAAAACACAGAAAAAATGTGAATATCTGCAAATTTAAATTAGCGAAACTGCTAAAGGATGTTACTACTATTAATTCAAGCACTCCCAATATTTTTCATCTACCGTTTAGTGCTTATATGGATTTTTGTCAAATTATATTGATATTTCTCTTTTATAAGGATAATATCGCAATCTATTTCTACAATTCAATATTATTCTTAATATTAACGGTACCTTTTTTTCAAATATACTTCAAATTATTTCAAATATATATTTTTCGAATATTTCTTATTTTTCTCTCTTATTACAATTTAAAGAAATCACCCTACAATTATATATTCAGTATAACACTCACCTCTCTTCCAATGTATTCTGTGTGTATTTTTATTCAAATTTAAATATTTTGAATAAAAACATATATATTTTGAAAGCATAGCAATCCATGAATAAATATTTATATAATAAAATTTGGTTAATAAATAATTTTAGGCTTATATATTGCTTTTTAAATTTTAAAAATATATCATTTATTAAATATATACATTAGGATTATTTCAAAAAAGCTAAACAGGTAAAAAAATAATTAAAAATGGGTAACCTATTTTAAAGACAATAATATATAAAGAAAACACAAAAAGAGCTCGAATTATTTACAAGATGAAGACAATAATGTACGATGCAAATAAAAAATATATAAAATTCTCATGCAAATATATTTTCACATAGGAAAATAATATTACTAAGGCCCTTTTAGGATACAAAATACAATAAATAAATGCCAAAATACATTCAACATCCCTAAACATTAGTTGCACTTACAATGAAACTTTTCACAACCATTGCCAATAGTTTAGCATTGGCTGTGGTATTTGGCGATAGATATAAATTTATCTATATAGTGAACGGTGGGTAGGTGTACCTAATCTTGATCTATGACTTTGTTATGGCCTCTCTAGCATTATGGCTTATTTATAGCTCAGGAAGGCTCCCATAGGACCTATTCGACGTTCCCTACCGCACATGTGCCACCTTGGTTATTTCAGTACTCTCCAACAAACCTTAGTTTACAACCTCCTCTCTCTTGGCTCTAGTCTATTGGCTTTATTGAATCAATATTTATATTTTGTAGTAAAGTAGTGAATATCTATTTGGAAATATATTTTCCTTTGATTGAAATAACGCAATATATTTTGAAGTCCAAAATATTCAATTTATAATTTTTCCTATTTTAATGTCTAATTAGGTCCGAACTAAAATAGTGCAGCAAAATAGTCAAGCTGTTTATTAAAAAAAGAAAATGTTTAAAACCAAATTATTTTATAAATGTAAATATTATATTCCTTTGTCTCTTTTATTTAGATGAAAATATATTTATTTTATTTTTTGTATTTTACTATTCACCATTTAAAGTACCTTCAAATTATCTAAAAATAAGCATCTTAAATATGCGATTCAGGGTTAATTTCTAATTACAGATTTAGAACTACAGCCGGTATACTAACGCTATATGATAATAAAAAAGTGGAAAATGGCCCTCTGATATTTTAAAATCTAATTCACATAAACAAACGCGTATAAAATGACCATTATGCTATCAATCACACATGATGTTTGTCTATTGCTCAATTTATATGACAGCTGAATTATTTTCCCTCCACCACTTCTGTTTATTATATCTATATCAAATAAATGCAGAATTCATTCTATTATGTTTATCATATCATCATTTATCTAAATATTCCTGTTTAAAATATAATTATTTCCAATTAGTTTGATTATTTTATATAATACTGTGCATTCTTTATTAGAAATTTAAGCGTGTGTAATTTATTTATACTGATATTATCTTATTTTAAAAACAAAAATGATTTTTTAAAAACATATATGATATATTCTCATATAATACAAAATACTTTAGCTGAATGTTTTAATTTTGTTGCCTGTGTTTACAATCCGTGAACGTCAAGCCTTAAACACACCAAACGCCTTCTTTTTATGCATATTCTTAGGTTTTATCATAACATATTAATTTTTCTTTGATATATCATCGTTAAATCGACGATTACCTGATGCTTACAATTTCTTAACAAAAGAGAAGCCTTCTTTTTTATATATAAAAATGATATTACAGTTTTAGAAACATTTTTAATACTTCAGAAAATCAAAACTATTATAGACGCGTATGATTCTTTTTAAAAAATAAACTTTCTACTGTCATTACTGCAATGGAAAAATTAATGGGAATGTTCAACACTAATGAGCCAGGCCCTCCCACTAATTTTTCCATTGCAATAAGGACAGTAGAAATTGTTTATATTTAAAAAGAATCATACGCGTCTATAATAGTTTTGAATTTTGATAACAGATGGCGCGCTAATGCATCATACTTCAGAAAATATCTGAGATATATTCTTGGAGAAATACCGTTGATCATGAATGGTTTAGCCGTTATAAAAATTAACGAAGCTAAATCTTATATTTTCAAAACCTAGGAAGACATATAAAGTATAAAACAGATAAAGAATTCAACCAAATTGCGGAATAGATTGCCCAATATTGAAATATTGGCATACAAAAACTTTCTGGCATAACGAGCCTTTCGATTAAATAAATTTCTTTCATCATTTGTGACAATCTGAAATGTGTGAAAATATTCTCTGAATTTGTCCTAATCTCCCACTCAAACAGAAAGAAGGACGCCGAGAAACATGTGATACCATATATGAAATGGTTGTAAATCATAATGAATCGTTCAAGAAAGTGATAACATTGAATGAGTTGTGGGTTTATGGCTATGATCCGAACCCCAAACGTCGATCAAATATGGCGCGGGAAATTAGATACAAAATTAAAAGTATATGTTGCAAACAATCATTTATCATATAAAAGACTGGCTTACCATTATTTGTTCCTGAAGCATAAATCACAATCCAGCATATCTATATCGATGTTTTTTTGGCGGAAACCATTAGGAGGAAGCTATCAGAAATATTGGCTTAACAGGATTGGGTTTTCCATCATGACATCACATGGCGGTTGCGGTTTTGAATATCATGGCCAAGAAGAAAATGTTTATACTTCCTCAGACCTCATAGTCACCCATTCTTGCCCCAAATGTCTCATAAAAGGGCCGGCTTATGGACCGGAAGGTCTGGGAGGCCATTAGCTTCTTAGGATGCCTCTTAAAAGTCAGTCATTCAGTCACCTTAAATTCTTATTAGAACTAAAGCTGAAGTTCCTCAGACGCTTGAAAGAAAGCGATTATAAAAATGTTACTATAATTGGGAAGCGAAGTAGCATAGGTGTTAAGAAGCGCGGAAGGGAATATTTTCTTAATTTAGTAAATTAAATTTCTACTGATTTTATATTTTTCTTAATGAAAGTAGAGTACTTATAACCCAACACAAAAAGCTGCAAAATATTGGTAGATAATATAGCACATGAGGTAACTGCCTTCTCTCTTGTATTAGTTTACAATCTTTGCTCAATGTGGTGCCCTTTATTCTCAAACACCGCCTGCAGACGATAGGTGACAGATTAGACAGCATTAAATAACATATTAAAAATAAAAAAGCATATCCTGACTGTTAGTTTTTAAAATCATTATTATTGTATTTTATAATTAATTATAATTCATATTCATAGAATTTTATTGTTACTTATCATCATTCTTTTTGTTGTTTTTTCTTCTTCTGTTTTTTTTTTGTGTTATAAATACAACTAAATCGTATTAAATCGTAATGTAATTCTCTTTTGTTGTTTGAAATAAATCGAATTGAATCGAATTGAGTCAGCTCGTTCTTTCTAGAAGAAACTTCAAAGAAAACGTGCTAACACTGACCATGAGCACACGTGCTTTACAGAAGGCAGAACACCATCTGGTGGAACAGAAATCAACTAAACATTGATTTAGCCTTTTCCCTGATATTTGGCCAACCCAATTTCTTAATAAATCAAAATAAGCCATCCACGAACGCTTTTCGCGCTGTTGGCGCTCGTCATAGTGGAGTAGGCTGTACCACTGCGACCAAAAATAATTTTGATCCTTGAGGATTCTTAAGAAACCAAGAAATGGGTATTTAAGGCCAAATTTGCGTTAATATCTGTTGTAATTAATGAACGTGCCGTCTGATAGAAGCCTTCAACATGGCCAATGTGGTAGGCCGGCATCGATAAAAACGCGACTTAATGTACCGCCATAGCCAAAAATCGCAAGGCGTCAAGTCTGAGGATCTTGCAGGCCACTGGTGTATAAAGTGGCGTATTATCACACGATCTTAACGTATTTTTCAGCAATTGTTTGGCACCGCATGAGATTTAAGGAGGTCCTCCATCTTGCATGAATGTTATTTCGCTTAGTCCTGCAATATGGGAATAACCCTTTCTCTCAAAAGTTGAACATAACGTTCACCAGTTACAGAAACAGTTTTAAAAGTTCTTCCATTGATTTCTCAAAGAAAAATGTCCCATTAATAAAATAAGTGAACCCACACCAAACTGTAACTCTGCGCTGATGAAGGGCATTTCTGGGAAATCCCTAGGGTTTTCTGTTGCTTAAATACGGCTGTTTGAGTATTAACTTCTCCATTTATAGAAATTTGAGCATTATGTGTCCACAGAACATTCGACAGCCAGTTTTCATGATTATCAATTTGCCGGAAAACCCATGCAGCTAATTATAGGCGCTTCTCAAAATCGCCGACTTTCAGCTCGTGATATCTTTGAATTTTGTGAGGGTATGTTTTAAAAATATTCTTAGTGCTCTCGAAACTGTTCCATACGAAATTCCCGTTTGTCGAGAAACTTGTCGAGCACTTACTTCTCCATACGTGGATAACGCTTCAATAGCTTCAACATTCTGCGACACCGTAACAGCCACTGACTTGCATGTCGATGGTCTTCCACTCCGAAGTTTTGCTTCCAAAGATCCAGTCTCCTCAAAAAATTTCATCATTCGCCTTAGAGAGTAGCAACTCATGGGTCCTTTACCGCTTCGAATACCTTCAAAAATATGAAACGCTCGTAAAGATTAAGTGGCAGATTCAGAATTGCAATATAAAAAAATCATCAAGAGTGATTTATCCAACGGCATGCCAAAGTGAAATAATTATCAGAGATAAATAGATAGATATTTTTAAAATGAAGCAAAATAAATATAATCGACACTGAAAGAAAGTTTAATTAAAAAATTAGAAATGTATTGTCTTCGAAATTTAAATCGCTGAGAGGATTCCAGCAAACCACATCCAAAATATATATATTTTTATTTTTTTGCTACATGTTTTAATTTGCATTTACCCATTTTACATCTCTCGAATTGCATTTAAAAATCGTCATCCAATTCTTTTACTTTTTGCGAAATGGTGTTTATTTATTTATCATTTGGTATTATTAGTCTTCTTTCCTGGTATTCAAAAAAGAAAAATACTTGTAGATCAGGTAAATTTTTAAATTTTTCAAACAATTTTATCGCTGAATCTCTGATTCCGGTAGAGCGCCATCTAGCGAATGAGATTGTAACTAAAATCAATTTCGATTTTTTTCATTATTTGCCCTAATATTTCCATTGCATCCTGAACACAATGGTGTTTATCGCATTGCTCTAGCGTAAATATCCACGGAGTTATTAATTTTTAAAGTTGCGCAAGACCTTTGGATCAACCTGTATTTTAAAAATATATAAATAATATACAGGGTGATCCAAAAGTCCCGCACTATTTTAAAAATTAATAACTCCGCGAATATTTGCGCTAGAGCAATGCGGTAAACACCATTGTGTTCAGGATGCAATGGGATTTTTTATGGCAAATGATGAAAATTTCGAAATTGATTTTAGTTACAATTTTATTCGCCAGATGGCGCTCTACCAGAATCAGAGATTCAGCGGCCAAATTGTTTGATAAATTGAAAAATATAACTGATCGACACGTATTTTTCCTTTTTGAATACCAGGAAAGAACCCTAATAATATCAAATAACAAATTAATAAAACACCACTTCGCTAAAAGTATGAAGAATTGGTTAACGATTTTCAAATACAATCAGAGATATGTAAAATTTATAAATGCAAATTAAAACATGTAGCAAAAATATTTATATTTTATATGGGGTTTTGTGAATATATATTGAATGTTTGAAAAACACTGCTGATATCAATACACGAATTTTTGAAATGTTAATGTAGTACCAAAAATTATGATGGCACTATTAATAGGATTTCTTGCTATAAGAAAAGTGTAGTTTCTTGACTGATAGGCGACCTTTGACTATTTAACTGGATATTTGTCATGATCCAACAAATGAAATATAGAGGGGAGTGACAAAATATATTTGTCGTACTTTATTCCAAATATCCTATGGGCTTGTCGAATGTTATCATTGTTTATTATACTGTACACAATTTTAAAAAATGTGTCCCCTCAAATAAAAATAATTTTTAAATCGACCTTTTGCGTTGAAAAACGTGGTAGTAAAATCATTTTGTATTATTTTTTTTTTTCACAAAATTTCTAAAGTTATTGGTGTACAGAAAATATTCCTTATGCTATTTCTTCTAATGAGCGAAAAGCGAAAAACTAAACATAAGGGGAAAAATTGTGTGTACCAGTGTTATTCGAGAAGTTATAACACTCTGGTTTGCACGACATAATATGTGAGCAAATGACAAACAAAATATTACTGTTCACAAAAAAAAAAAAAGAGTTAAGATGTGAGGACAGCATTTATTATCCCCATATCCCAACACAAAGAGCTGCAAAATATTGGTAGATAATATAATACATGGCGGCTTATATAACACATGAGGTAACTGCCTTCTCTCTTGTATTAGGTCACAATCCTTGCTCAATGTGGCACCCTTCATTCTCAATCACCGCCTGCAGACGATAAATGACAGAATGGACAGCATTAAATAACATATCTGTTGAAATTGATAAAACGTGCCATCTGATAGAAGCCTTCAACATGGCCAATGTGGTAGGCCAGCATCGATAAACACACGATTTAATGTACCCCCATAAACAAAAATCGCAAGGCGTCAAGTCTGGTGATCTTGGAGGCCACTGGTATATAAAGTGGCGACTTATCACACGATTTTCACCGAACGTATCCTTCAGCAATTGTTTGGCACCTCGGGAGATATGAGGAGGTCCTCCATCTTTCATGAATGTTATTTCGCTTAGTGCTTTTGCCCTGAAATATGGGAATACCCTTTTCTCTCAAAAGTTGAACATAACGTTCACCAGTTACAAAAACGGTTTTAAAAGTTCTTCCATTGATTTTTTGAAGAAAAATGGCCCAATAATAAAAGAAGTGAACCCACACAAAACTGTAACTCTAGGCTGGTAAAGTGGTATTTCTGTAAAAATCCTAGGGTTTTCTGTTGCCCAAATGCGGCTGTTTTGAATGTTAAATTCTCCGTTTAGAGAAAAGTGAGCATCATCTGTCCACAGAACATTCGACAGCCAGTTTTCATCAATATCAATTTGCCGGAAAACCCATGCAGCGAATTCTTGACGCATCTCAAAATCGCCAACTTGCAGCTCGTGAAATCTTTGAATTTTGTATGGGTACACACAATAGAGACATTAAGTGAAGCGTCTTCGGATATCACAATCATACTCGGCGAATTTAACGCCAAAAATTCAATTTGGGGATCACCTGTCCAGGATAACAAAAGTCAGCAGGTTGAGGACATGCTAACCGACCTCGACCTTACACCGTTAAATAATGGAGAGAACAGCTATCTATCTAAGTCCACAGGCACAGAATCCGCAATAGACATCACAGCGATAAATTACAACATCGCACCCAAAACACAATGGAAAATCCTGAGAGGTGCAATCAGTGACCACAGACCAATTTTAACAACCCTAAACTTCAAAATTGAGAATGTCCATTAGAATAAAAGAACATGGAACTTTAGGAAAGCCGACTTGAAAAAAATTCACAGAAAAGCTTGAAGAACTGTGCAACGAAAAATTGAATTACAGAACGCTCTTGACAAAAACTGGGAAAAGTTCTCTTCGAAAATTTCAAAAGTTGCAAAAGCATCGATACCTAGAGGTAGACGTAAAGACCTGTGGATACCTTACTGGAAGGACCACAACATCGAGGCAATGGTTTCAGAAAGAGAGACAATATCAATGAACTTTTTAAAACAAATAAAACAGAAGAAAACAGAAAGGAACTCATTGAAATTAGTCACAAAATAGAACAAGAAATTTGAATATGCAAACAATAAAAATGGCAGAATTCTGCGAAAAAATGGATCCAAGAAAGGACCGCCAACACTGGAATATGATTAGAGTGTTAGAGAACAATCAAAACCAACACAAATCCTCCAATACTCTAACCGATATGAATAGAACAGCGAGAACGAGAACAAACAGATAGCTGACATAATTGCTGAATATCTTTCAAGCATTTCCATACTCAACTATACGAATGAAGACAGGACTCTAAAAATAATATAAACCAGTTAGTTAAACAAACAAGAAACCTCCATCAACAAGATATTTTCTCGAGAGACTTCACACTGAATGAGCTAAACTCATCAATAAAAAAATCCAAGAGGTCACCAAGAGATAATCTAATCTTTGGTCAAATGATTAAACACTTTGAAGACAAAGCTAATAATCAACTCCTACGAATACTGAACATTTCATGGCAAACTGGTAAACTATCAAAGAATTGGAAGATATCAATTATAGTGCCATTACTGAAGCAAAACAAAGATGCCAAGTAATACAAGAACTATCGGCCAATTGCTCTCACCAGCATACTTTGCAAAATACCAAAACGAATTATCTACTCTAGGCTCATAGGCTGGCTCACTAAAAATATTAAAATAAACCTCTACCAAACTGCCTATAGATCCCAGCACTGTACGACTGATCAACTGTTCTACTCCTGTCAATCAATAATAGATTCTTTCCAGGAAAAAACGCCAAAGAAGACCACGGCTATATTCCTTGATATGACCTCAGCTTTTGATCGAGTGTGGAGGGAGAAATTACGTGAAAAGCTGCACAATATCGGAGTGAGAAGAAAAACCTTAATCTGGATTGCAGATTCCTTAAGGGGAAGAAGGTTAAAGGTTCGGGTCAATGGATAATTTTCCAAGGAAGGAAGAACATGGGCTGGTGTAACTCAGGGATCTGTGCTCAGTCCTCTACTCTATCTGCTATATATTAACGACATCCATCCTTACCTCACTGAAGACACAAAGGTTGCCTGTTATGCAGATGATATAGCCATATGGCACACAAGTAGCAGCATAGAAAAATCGTAAAAAATACTGAACACATCAATGAGAGGACTGGAGAAGTGGGCAATGGAACACCAAATGACCATAAACCCAATAAAACCAAACCTATGCGTCTTCCCCACTCCCAGGGAAAAAGGCATAAATATAACCACAAAATAAGCATAAACAAACAAATAATTGCTAAAATTAGAAATCCATAATACCTAAGTGTGATACTGCAGTCCTGGATCTTTCCTGTTGGTCTCGAGGACTACGCCATCACCATCTCCTAAGCGGCGAAGTACGCGATCTATTCATCGTAGATCGCAAAATGCGTTGTGTCGCTGGAGACCCACTGGCGATTCTCCACCAAACTCTGCAGCGCTGGCAGAGGCGCCATATTCATTGTACATAGTGTATATAATGCATATTATCTTTTTTTAATAGTGCAGACTGTGCATGTATTGACAAGATGTCAACAAAATTATTTTAATTATTATTGATGAGGAATTGGAATTTTCAGAACACTTAATTAGCACCTCAAATAGAGCTATCAGAAAACTAAACATTCTGAGAAGGCTATGTGGAACAAATTGGGGAGCAAAACCCAGAATTCTCAGAACAACATATACCACCTTAAAAGGCCGATAATGGAATATGCAACACCGGTCTGGGCTCCCTCAAGCTCATCACTAAAAGTATGACTAGACAGTGTTCAAGCAAAAGCGGCCAAAATAATCACTAGTGCTGTTTCATCCACAAACAATGAGAAAATTCAGAGAGAATGTGTTCTAGACCTACTCGCTCGAAAGCAGAAGACAAAATAAAAACAACTTGGATCGGCACTTCGGAAACGAGGAACCAGAGGACGAGATCTCTCTGACCACTTGTGGTTTGGTGGATCCGCCCTTTTCTGCGAATGAGGTGAAACTGACGGCTTTCAAGTTCGGGAAAAGGAAATCTCCTGGTCCCGAAGGGATCGATAACACGGTCGTGAAAGCCCTGGTAAGGATGCAACCATCGCTTCTTTCCAGGTTATTCAATAGGTGCCTGGACATTGGTACATTTCCTGAGGCATGGAAGGTTGCCCGAGTAGTGCTTCTCGAAAAGTCTGGTAGAAAGGGTAATTCCCCTAATGATTATCGTCCACTTTCTTTACTAGTGTGTCTAGGTATGGTCCTGGATAGCCTACTAGCTCAGCGACTGAAGCACTGGCTAGAGAGTAATGAGCTCCTTTCCTCTTTCCAACATGGTTTTAGGGAAGGGAAGTCCACAACCACAGCTCTGAACGAGGTGTTAGAGGGGGTTGAGATGAGCTTAAATAAGGGTGCTAGGGTTCTTTTCGTGGCCCTGGACATTGATGGCGTGCTCAACTCCATGAGCTGGAACAAGCTGATGAGAAATTTGATGGACATGGGTTGTCCTGATAATTTGTGCAGCTTGATTCGTGACTTCCTGAGGGATAGACGGATTAGCCTCAGTTTTGGTGGGCGGAAGTTGGAAAGAAACTGTGCTAGGGGTTGCCCCCAGGGCTCTTGCTGCGGACCTATTCTGTGAAATATCCTGGTCATTGATGACAAGATGGGTTGGCAATACCAGGCGGAGGAGATGGTGGCGAGAACCAGGGAGGCGTTGTACAGGCCTGTCCTGGTTGGCTCTCAACAGGGGGGAGGGGAGGGGGGAGGAGGGTACTATTTTTAGGAACCTCTGCCTCTCCTGTGTCGAGCCAATCTTGCTATATGCTTCCGGGGCTTGGTGGCGCCGAAACAGGGATCAGAAGATGGCAACAACTCTATAGAGAGTGCAGAGGACAGCGGCACTCAGAATCACAGGAGGATATCGCACTACCAGCAGTGAGGCCTTTTTGGTCCTCGCTGGGCTTATTCCCCTGGGATTGAAACTAGAGGAGGAGACCACAGACAGAAGATCTGGGAGAACAGGGAAGATGCCCTGGGACTTAAAGCGGGGGCCCTGGAATCAAAGAGGGACCCAAGGAAGCCTCAGCAGTGGTTGCCAAAGTGGAATTGGAGTCCTGGAGGGCCGACAGGGATTGGTACGGAGGTTTTCACTGATGGTAGTAAGTCTGGAACCAATACTGGAGCTGGGGTAGTGATATTCACTAATGGAGAGCTGATCTTCCAAGAAAGTTTAACACTCAGAGTGGACGAATTGGTCTTTTCAGCCGAGCTGGTTGCGATCAGGGTAGCCCTCAGAGTGTGTGCCTAGAAGAACTTCAGCCCGGACCGCCTCTATTCAGATTGTATGTCGGCCCTCGTCGCCATCAATCTGGAGAAAGGGCAACTCGCGCATCAAATAATCCAGGAGCTGGAGATGATGACGCGGGCTCCGGAGCTCCCTTGGTTTAGGAGACACAGCCTCATCGAAGGTAATGAGTTCGCAGACAGGATCGCTAAGGCAGGATGCTTTAGAGGTAGATCACTGAGGACCCCAGTGACCAAGAAAGAAGTTTAGAGGAGGATCAGGGGGCACGTCCAGGACTTATGGTTGGACAGATGGAGGAACAGTGTGAAGGGGAGAGAGGTATTCAATGGGGTAACAACACCCAAGTACCTCTGTAAGGTAATTCCCACAAACTCATTAGGGTAGTTCGGGACATGGGCTCTTCCCCAAGTCTCCACAGATTTAAAATTAAGAGAAACCCTGATTGCGTCTATGGAGAAAGGGATGTGGATGCACGCCACTACGTCTTGGATTGTCCAAGGGTAGTGGGTGTGCAGGAAGAGAGAAGGAGTGCGAGGGGCGCGATCGAGAGTAAGCTGCTGAGAAATCACAGCAAGCTTCTTGAGAAAGCCCACGACGTGGCAGCTGAGCTTTTCCTCAGCTGTGAGTGAACAGAGTCGACCGGGGGTTGCCTCCCCGCGGTCCCTGCTGGACACAGTAGATAGTTTCCTATTTTGTTGTGATTAAAGGCCACCGGTATAGAAATCCTTCCAGACACATTGTCTGGGAGGTGGTGTTTCCAGGTACAATGTCCAAGCACTAGCTTGGATACCGTTACTTGGCTTATGAATTGAACAGAATAGCAGCGAAGGGCATGCTTCGCATGCCGGCTTGTGGACCGAAAGGTCTGGGTGGCCATCTGCTTCTAGGGTGTACCAACTGTGCTTAGGTGGGATCCTCCAGTTCTTGTTTATTTTAGCTACTGTTTCTATTTATTTAAAATTAAGTTTATTTTTCTGTAGCAGGGGTTCTTTTGTGCCTTTTTTCGCTAGCGCACCAGCAGCTTCATTGCCTTCAATGCTAACATGTAAGGGTATCCATTGAAGGTGAATTTTTGAGGTATTGAGAGTTTTTGGAGATAACCAATTATGTTCCTGCTTACTTTGCCTCTAAGTTCCCCTGTGTGACTCAAGTGTTGTATGGCACTTCTACTATCAGTAAGAATCCATATATCGTGATGTTTAGTGTTTCTGATGAATTTTGAGACTTCATAGATGGCTATAAGTTCTGATCTGAAGACTGAGCAAAATTCTGGGTTTCTTATGTTTATTTTCTCAATGCCATTTGTAGTTTTAATGAGAGAGCCACTGCCAGTGTGTCCCAACTCGTCTGTGCTACCATCGGTATAGATAGTTATTGCATTTTTAGGAATTTTATTTATTATTTCTAATGATAATTGTTTTAAGTATTCTGGATTTTGGTATTGTTTGTTGGTGGGTTCATTTAAAGTGGCATTAAAAATAACATTTTGTTAGTGGTTCGCATGGAGATATTTTTTCAGCTAAATAATATTTTTCCACTTTCCAAATCCATTTCTTTTGGCCAGGTGGAGAGGGCCTTCTTTTTTGAGTCTTATATTGGGTTCCCAATTAAGTATGTAATTGAAAGTTCTGTGTTTGTTTTCATAACTCTTGATTTTGTTTATATATTTTGGCAGATTGTAGCTTCTTCTATCCTTTAAGGACATAATGTCTGCCTCGTAAAGTATAATATTATCAGGGCAGGTATTTCGAAGACCTGTAATAATTCTAGTTGCATTTAGTTGTATCCTTTCCAGTGTTTTTAGATTTGTTTCAGATGCTGTACCATATATTTGATATCCATATTCCAAGATAGGTCTCATTAGAGATGTGTAAGTTAATTTTAGTGTTGTTGCTTCAGCTCCCCATTCTTCCTGAAATGTATTTCAAGATTTTTAGTCGGTCTCTTTCTTTTCTAACAACTCCTTCAATATGTTTACTGAAGTAAATTTCTGGATCCAGGGTGTAGCCGAGATATTTAGGATGTTTATTATATTACAATTGTTGTTCTTTCAGAATAATATTGGTCTTATTTTGTATAGTTTCTTATCGGTAGTAAAAAGACAGGATTCAGATTTTTGGGGGTTAAATTCTAATTTATGTTTATTAGCAAATTATTCTAGGTGGAGAAGAGTCTTGTTCAAATCTCTTTCAGCTTTTTTCCAGTTAGTGTTGCTGCTCCATAGAATAATGTCATCAGCGAAAAGTCTAATATTGGTTTTATGTGAAAAATTTTCTTCTATGCCTGCAATAAATAGTGTGAAGAGAGTTGGGCTAAGGACTGATCCTTGTGGTAATCCTTGGTACAATTTGAAGGTTTTAGATAGAGTGCCATTATATTTGACCCTGATGTATATATTTTTAAGGGAATCATTTATCCAAGTTATAGCTTTTCCATCAATTTTGAAATGATTGTATAATTTTGTAATTAACTTGTTTTTCCATACCTTATCAAAAGCTTGTGTAAGGTCTAAAAGGTAGCTATGATGTGGTTAGTTGGTTTTTTGTTTTGTTCATCTTTTACCTTTTGTGTGAAAAATAAGAGTTGGTCTATTGTCCCATGTCCTTTCCTAAATCCATATTGTTCTTCTGGTAAGAGATTTCTTGTGTCGGGGTAGTAGGTGAGTCGTCTGAGTATAATTTTTTCCATTAATTTGCAGCAAATATTTGTGAGGGAGATAGGTCGGTAGTTTTTTGGGTCATCAGCAGATTTGTCAAGTTTTTTAATAGGAATTATTGTTGCAGTTTTCCAGTCTTGAGGCAATTTTCCAGTTTTCCAGGAGTTATTGAAAATATTAAGAAGTCTTTCTTTGTCAATTTTGCCCAAGTTTGATATCATTCGGCCATGGATTCCATCTGGCCCAGGAGTCTTGTTTAGGTAGTGTTTTCTAATGCATAAGCTAGCTCTTTTATATTGATATTTTTCATGGAAAATATTATGAGTGCTGGTGACATTTTTACAGTCATGAATAATCTTTCGGGCCTTTTTTCAACCTTGATTTTACTACTTATTTGATATGAATTACCTAAAAGATTGGCAGCAATTTTGTCATTAGTTGCTGGTGTACCATCTGTATTCTTAATCATATTTGTGTTTTCAGTTTGTGGCTGGACTCTGTCAATTTGTTTTGCCAAATTCCAAAGTTTTGTATTTGGGTTTCTTGGGTTCAAGTTTTCACAGGTTTGTTTCCATTTTTCCCTTTTCACATTTACGTATAGTCTTTTTATTTTTGCAATCACAATGTTTGGTTTTGGGTGCACTTTTTTGTAATTCATTTCTTTTAGTTATAAGTGTTTGAATATTTTTTTGCCTGGTGTGTATAATTTGGAAATTATTTCTTAATATTACCTCTTGGTATTGAAACTTTGGCTGCTTCAATAATGGTGTTTTCGAAAGATATCATATAAGCCTTTTTGAAGTTCCAGAATTTTTCTTAATTGAGCTAGTTTTGGTCTTGGTGCTAATTTCTATCAAATTAGGCAAATGATCACACTTCCAAAACTTTTTAATATTTGCTATTTGCATTTGTGGAAAATGTCAGGATAGTAAAAACTTATATCAAGGGCTTGTGCAGTATTATAGCTTGTGGGAATGATGGGTAGGATTTCCATCATTTAAGCAAATGAAGGCATTGTCGTCAAATATGTTTGATAGTATTTTGCCTCTTGGGTTTGGCGTAGAACAACCTCATAGTTGATGTTTGGCATTAAGGTCACCTACAATAATAGTGTTGTCTGTAAGAAATTGAGCCATTGTTCCATCGTCAATAAATGTATTGCTTAGAGGGTGATACATATTGTATATGTTGATGGCTTTGTTTTGATTGAGGTAGACTTTGATACCTTGGGCTTTGAGGTCTAATGTGTTTGGAATATTAATGGCTATGTCCTCATAGTACAAATTCTTGATTAAAAATGCTAGGCCACCCCCTTTAACAGCATATACAGATGGATCTTCAGACCTTACCCTGAGTAATGGAGGGGCCGGAATTAACATAATAATGCAAGATGGAACAAACATCAAGATCAAAGAAGGAGCGGGACAGATTTCGTCAAACTTCACTTGTGAACTGACAGCTATCTGGAAAGCCCTTGATGTATGCCTTAACCATCCATCCCTGCATCAAGCAGAAGGATTTTTTTAATATACAGCGACTCCATATCCGCTCTAGAAGCAATTCAGAAGGACAATACTAAAATCACACAGAAAATACACTCGTTACTTACCCAACTGGAACCATTGGAGAATAACTGCATTCTACATTGGATCCCTGCCCATGCTGGGATCGGGGGTAATGAAATGGCATTTGAATTGGCAAAGGAAGCCAGAAAGTTGAGCCAAAGGAAAGAACAAATGTCATTATTTGACGCTGATTCTTTGTCAAAATACAAGATAAGTAAACAAAAAAATAAGAAAAGATCAAAATGCGAAATAAACGCTGAGAGAAAAATGACAAAAACTATAACAAGACTTAGAACAAAACACTATAAAGGAATGACAATACATCCAGATGGCACAAGAACCTATAGGACATGCAACAACTGTCCTGGTGTGGATCTAACACCTACCCACATATTCTCATAGCCAGCAATGGCCGCAGCCTTGCAGAAAATTGACATAGACCCAGAGCAGCAGCTTTACACACCCAGGATAGTGGACATTGCTGGTGCTGTGATGGAGATGCATGGATACATCTAAGGCTCTTTATTGGACACGACAACAACAACGGCATTCCAGAGTAAAATAAATTATCAAAGATAGATACATATTTTTCAAATTAATTAAAATAAATATAATCGATACTGAGTGAGAGTTGAATTAAAAATATTATAAATTTATTATCTTCGGAAACAAACCGTATCTAAAATATCAATTTTCTTTTTGCTACATGTTTTAATTTGCATTTACCTATTTTACATATCTCTGATTGTATTTGAAAATCGTTAACCAATTCTTCATACTTTTGGCGAAGTGGTGTTTTATTAATTTGTTATTTTATATTATTAGGGTTCTTTCCTGGTATTCAAAAAGGAAAAATACGTGTCGATCAGTTATATTTTTCAATTTATCAAACAATTTGGCCGCTGAATCTCTGATTCTGGTAGAGCGCCATCTGGCGAATAAAATTGTAACTAAAATCAATTTCGAATTTTTCATTATTTGCCATAAAGAATCCCATTGCATCCTGAACACAATGGTGTTTACCGCATTGCTCTAGCGCAAATATTCGCGGAGTTATTAATTTTTAAAATAGTGCGGGACTTTTGGATCACCCTGTATATTACAGAATATTCTATAGAGAGCTGCGAGCGCGTACCAATTTGAGAGGCCTATGTTTGACTATACAATTTCAAAGAGACAGGTGTAACTTTACTAACTATTAGAATAAATGACTTCTGAAGATAGATATCCCAGTGGAGTGATAGTTAAGCGTAGTAGTTAAATATTGTATCTACCCCGTTATTTATTAAGGACCTAATTACCTCCCCAGCCAATCAACGAGCTACTTTGCCCTTCCTTAGTTGCATCTCTCCAGATGTGTATAATATATTCATTTCTCTCTCTCAATGTTCCGAGATTATTTTTCTCTGGACTGTCCTATAATTTTTCTTCTAAATTATTTAGTGAAATTTGTTTTGTTTTTATCTTGTGTACTATCACCTGTATACTATGATTTCCGACTTTGGTATTTATTATTAAAGGGGTGGTTTTGTTTTCAATGTCGAATTTTTATATTTTAATGCTTTTTATCATGTTTAACGATCAAGGTCTAATAAGATGCATTGTTTTAATACACTAATGTCCATTAGATATGGAACGAGAGCAAAAAACAAATGATTTTTTAAAAACACATTAGAGTGTGGAAAACAAGTTGCAAATTTTAAGAAATTTAGAGGTATGGATTCTGAGAAATCTAGTACCCAGAAGAATTAAGAATCATCTGGCAGCAATAATAGCGCTAATTCGTCTGGATATTGAATCAAATAAAGAATGGATATCATATACAGAGAGAGAAAAAGAGATGTAGTTTCAACATAACGCTTCATTTAATCGACAGTAGGGACTATTGAATGGTGAGGAGCCAATCGTTCGGCATCTATTGACCAGACATTTTCTGTTAGTGACACATCAAGAGAACGTAATGGCCAAGACAGCGATGAACATTTTCAATAGGTTAGAAAGTCTGTACAATACCGGCAACATTCAGTCCTGCCTTATCCTGCTTACACTTGACCTTTCTAAGGCTTCTCATGGAAATACTGCCACAGGATACTTGACATATAAAGAATGTAACAGGGGCTGTTCTATTGTTGGGAAGACGACCAAGAGGTGACTGAGACGGGTATCCAATGGCAGCCCATTCCATCATTCCATCACACACTGGTGATGAGCCAGTATTACGATGTCGAATACAAGCTGGAAAGATTCTTTCACCACGATGGTACCAAACACGGATACGGCCATAACGACGCTGAAAACAGAACCTGGGTTAGTCTGAAAACACGGCGTAATGCTATTCCTGCGTCAAGATTAATTTTTTATCACACCGTTGGAGGCGATCCTCTTTTTGATGTAACCTAAAGTTAGCTGAAGCCTTGGTACTAAGCTAACAGTACATGCTCTCTCTGCTGGGAACGTCGTTGAACCGTTCATTCAGATACCTATTTATTTAAAAATGAGCCCATTTCTTGACACAGTGCTCTTAAAGTGGATGTTATTACCATAAAAGCCATGCCTGCAACATCTCGGTCTTCTCGGCTCTTTCTGATAGTAAGCCGCTCAGATACAGCACTTCGTGCCGTATGACCATTACGATAGTGTCAAACCCAATAGGCTTCGAATCTACCTCTATCAAACTCACAGACGCGTTTTAAGTATTTGTACTTCTGACACGAGACATCAGGACAACCTTTGACAACCAATCAACGTTTAAAGTTCTCATATTCAATATGAACGTTTATTCTACATAAATACGTAAACACTCTAATCAATAGCCTATCACAGGATATTCTTTCTCTCTCGTATATTATTTTCGTCTCTAGCGTGTGGCCTTTTTCGAGTACCAGTTTTAGAGGCCAGTAATGTACATATTAAGAGGGAAAGGCAACCTTAGTAACACGAACACCATACTTCCTAATTAAGAATTTTTAGAGATTAATGATGAATATTTACTATTATTTGTTTATAAATTATGTATCAATTTGCAAGGAGATGTTGGACGCTTTCAAAAATCAATACCCTGCAAGAATCGACCATTATATTCTCTTCTTTTGGAAAATAAATTGATTCCTTGTCATTAATTACGTATCCATAATCGATTGAGTCATCATTTTTACAAAGATCGGAACCAGTATCACACCTCCCTGATGTCCTCGTCGTGCTTGCCAACACAGGACGCTGTCTCATTCTGTGAGACCTCTTCTACACCAACGAATGTCATTCTCTGTATCTGGTGGACTATTCGTAAAGAGGGGTTAAGTTCAAGCTCTACTACTATATAGATAATATCCCTAAATATACACAGACCTATTCTAACAATAGTTAAAGGGTGTTCTCCAGAAATTGAAGCAGATGGAGCCACAATTGGTTATTCTCAAAGGTTTACTGCTCCTTCAAGAGCCTTTTAAAAGTCTTCAGAGATGCAAATACAGCAACTTGTTTGGGATTTGCTGTGCCATCTAACCCTATCCCCCATATATCTTTCGCTTACAGATTATCACCTCTTACATTCCCTGGAAACCCATATTCGAAGGAAATCTTCATGAATAAAGAAGAATTAAGCACGTAATCACAGACTTCTTCGCCTCCAAATCCGCTGAATTATACATGCAAGGCATTGCCAAACTGCAATAATATAGGATGAATGTATATGTGAATTACCTCAATCAATTAATATCTGTATCTTCGCCAAATTGATATGTTGGCTTTAATTGATATAATAGGATCTCAATGCAGGTAGAGAGAGAGAGACCCAATTAAAAAGGTTTATTGACCTCTAGTCAACAGTTAAAAATCTATATGAACAAAATATAACAAAAATTTAATATTCAGAATATCTAATTGTTTGTATCAGACGAATACCACTGGGATTCGTCTAGTTCAATGTCGCATTCTGTCCTGAAGTCGGACAGCCTCTTGCCTAGGTCGGAGTCCTTGTCCCCGACATGGGCGATTGCCTTGTTAAGGAATTTCTTTAGAGCAGAGCTCTGGTCGGGCGAGAGAAATACGAGGACGTCCTCCCTCCTAGTTAGGCATACAACAGCCTTCTCTATTTCTCTCCTGTAATAATCCCTATATAGGGGTTCCAGGAAGGAGTCAGCTTCTAGTACCTTAAACAGATCCTCAACCTTCTGTAAAGTGGGTTGAGGAAGCTGTATGGTTTGTGGTTTGGGGATGGAAGATTCCATTGTTAGTGCAGCCTTGGCCTGATCTTTGTCAGGGACCGCTGTTTGTGAAGTAGTGGTTGAAGAAGGCGGTAGCAGAGATGGCAACGCGCTGGTGCTCGGCACCGGAGCAGAAGGCTTGGTGGATGGAGTGTTCTGGGAAAGGACTGGGCAGCTCTCCGCGGGCGAAGACGCTGCAGGATTAAGAGGTGTCACAGGGATTTTCTGGATGGTTCCAGAATTTTCCTCAGCCGATGTAGTCGCTGTGAAGCT
Organism: Cordylochernes scorpioides; assembly: GCA_030710605.1. Lineage (NCBI taxonomy): Eukaryota > Metazoa > Arthropoda > Arachnida > Pseudoscorpiones > Chernetidae > Cordylochernes > Cordylochernes scorpioides. The sequence continues at coordinate 77,193,315 of CP092864.1, read as the reverse complement.
GTGGGAGGGCGTGGGCAGGGAGGGTGGAGGTATCAACACCGGTCCCTTACGGGTGCCCTGGAGGGAGGTGGTTCGCCGATGTCCCTGGCAGTAACATCTACTACACCTAACGCCGTAGGTGATGAAGGCGGGTGTGGACTCTCCTTTGGAGATGATCACCAGCTTGGCAGGGAGCTGGTGGGTTTGCGTCCTTCATTCAGGAGGACGAAGGCCTCCCTATTGCCGGTGGTCCAGGTGTATCCGTTACAGGACACCACTTCATAGGCCAGGGACACAACCCGGCAGTAAGGTCGCAGGGCCTCGATGATGTCGTCCTCCGTCAATACGATGGGAAGATTCCCGAGGATGATCTTCTCCGCCCTTCCTCTGTATGGGAATGCCCTTAGGAAGGTGTTTTTGATGGTGAGTCATTCTCCACCAGGCGCTCCGCCTTCTCAATGCTGGCCAGTCCGACCATAACATACCGGACATCTTCATCAGCTGGTAGACGGATTCCTTCCCCAGCAACCCTTCCAAGGCCTTCATGTAGTGCACGGGTTGGAAGTCCGCGCACCATTCGATATAGCAACATTGGTCGAACGATGCTGCCGCTGATCTGGCTTTGTTCAGCGCCTGCTGCTGTCTGGTGTAACTGACGAGGGTCAAGGACTCTTTTGTGATCCTTCGAAGCTGTCCAGATGGTTTTGGAGATCTAGAGTCGCGCCCTCACAATCTGGGCCCGCTGACCTTTAGAGTCAAACCGTTTCCTTTTTTTTCCGGTGTACAGATTGGAAAGGTGGTGTTATTATCCTTTTCCGCGGCCTCAACTTGCTCCGCCCAATTTTCACTTCCCCCCCCCCGCGGCCGTATTTACATATCCGCCGTTTTTCACGAACGAATTTGCATGTCCGTCGCTCACACCTGAATTCAAACAATTCTTCGTCGAATCTTTTATCGTCGATAAATCAACTTCCATTTCAGCTACCTCGATGGGAATAATACCGTCGTGTAGAACTTTATCCTGGCTCACCGCAAGTACTGCATATGGGTTAGAAAACTCGGAAGTTTTCCATCTCCAGTTTGAAAAATGGGGAGCTCGCGCGCCGCGTGGCTGCACGGCCGAGAGAGAGAGTGTGTGTGGAAGGTTGCTTTAGGAACAAATGGCTAAAGCAAAGATATCTGAACTTCATTAAACTTTAAAGGACATATATGAACGCCATGTATTGACCTTTTTTGCAAACTCAGATCGGCGAAAAGCCCCAACACCAGCTTTGACAAACTGGGAAACGTCCACCCGGAGACCATGGTTTCGGGATAACGATCCTCTTCAGTCCAGAGCTATCTTTATTTCATGAGATCCACATTTGATTAAATAGAATCTTCACAATCTCCAAAAGAGATAGTTAGCTGGCATATTGGCTAGGTTCAAATTTTCGATAAAAATATAGATGATAATTTGGTCATAGATAAGGCCTAGCTACTCTGCCAGCTAAACATCTATTTTGCAGAGTGTGAAGATATCATTCGATACCTTGTGAATCTCATAGAATAAAGCTCGCATTGGAGGCCCGCAAGAAGAGCATAGCCTGAAACCATGGTCTCCTGGTGGAAACGTCAAATTTTGCAAAAGCTGGTGTTTACGTCTTGTCACCGACACGAGTTCGTTAGTTTACGGAGACGGTCAATAGATAGCATTTAGTTTTGACGTTTATTTTGACGGAAGAGAACATTTTGATTTTTAAAAAATAATTTACTCTTTCGATTGATATATATGATTTTATCTCTCAATTCAATACAATTTCAAAATTTACAATGTAAACATTTAAATATCCCGCAAATATATGTATTATTGTAACTTGCATGAAACTAATAAAGTTAAAGGAAAATTTACGACCTCAGAAATAGGCGTGACTATATACGTATGGCGTGACTATATACGTATATATAACTTAAGTTTGTGGGGGATGGTATTCATGTACCGAAAGAAGCACCTCTTATGGATTCACATGGATAAACAACAATAGCAATTATTTATAAATGATGTATGGTTTTCTGATAGGATTATCAAATTTTTGTAATTTATTAGTGTATTTTTCTAATTTATCAATTAGAAAATGTCAGTAGTGTAATTTTATTAGAGATAGAGTAAATTTATGTTGTAAAAATATGAGTAAACATATGTGTTTAATTTTATCATTATAATGAAATCGCTCGTATCGATCCATGTTTTTTTAAAATAATTTATTAATGTTCATAAATATGTAGAATATTCAAAGTAATTAATTATTTCAAAAAATGTTTATAACACACAAAGAATGTGATATATATTTTCTCCCACTTTCAAAATAATTAATATTTAAAATATATGTAAAAATTAATTTGTGTATATAAAAATAGTATATACATCATCAATTTATTATCGTGATACTCCTGTTGAAGGACTGACAAGTCCGAAAGCTTTAAAATATAAATTTGAAAAATATATTTACCCTGGAAGCTTTTATTTTATTTTATAATAATTAATAGGAGTATTTTATCTATTCCTATGGGAAAGAAAATACTCCAATTACTCTACCAAATGATGCAGGGTTGTAAATGGTTATACTGTATTATGTATTTGCTAATATAATATACTGGGGACAGAATAAAATTGACGAAAATATATTCATAATATTATTCAAATATTTTACCACAATGCTATAAAATATATTGGTAAAGCAAGGCGTCATTGGAATTAGAAATATATAATGGTTATGAAAAATGAGCATTTTCAAAATTTTGATTATTGTTTTAATCTAAAAGGGGTAAGAAAGTAATAGCTTATAGTTATACACACATTCTACACAGCGTGATGTGATTCTATAAATGGAATCTTAGGAACGGTCAAAGGGTCTAATGCTCCTTATTTTTCCAAAAGATATAACATTTCATTTGATATTTCACAACTATAACTATTCTTATCTTTATTAATTCCAAGTTTTAATGATAAACTAATTTTATAACTATTTTATATCGATACTATTGTTATATATATATTTTTTAAGAGAGTATTGATTCCACAGGAAGTTTTGCAATAGGTTTCCCTAAAGAATCGCACGCGTTTAAAAAATTCACATCTGGAGTTCTTGCTGGTGTGTCATTCCATTCGACTGGATCCTACCTTCAAGGAGCTCGTTAACATGACCAGCCTTGTGTGTCTTGTACAATAATATCAATGTAATTAAATTGTGAATTGAAATAAATATGAGAATGATTGGCATAAAGGCCCAAGACCTATCCTGATATATGTCAGCAGTAAAGGTAAAGACAAGTCATTATTTATAATTGTGACGAATAGTATATGAATAAAAAAATATTTTTTTCAATACGCACTCGGGGGAAATCTCTCATGGGTAAAACCTGGGCGTGGCCGGGAATATCATTTATTCCTGAAATTTTAAGTCTATGATTTGCTTCAGTGAATGCTGGATATATATAAATATAGAATAACCCTCCTCCACCAAAATACAATATTAGAACGGCCCCTAATAGTTTGAACTTGCGAAACCGCTTTGAAGGTTTTCCGCTGAAGACCCAGGCCTCTCCAATTTTTTTTCTTGTTGTAAAAATATCCTTAGTATGAATCATTTTATTTCAAACATGAAACAATTGTTCTATATATTTTTGTTTAAATATATTTACGGTTTTGTTCATACATATGAACATTTTATACAGTCACGATGAAAACATTTAAACAAAGCTATATAAAATAGTTAATTCCTGAAAATACTTGTAAATAAATAACTATTACACTTTACATGATGAAGTATGTTATTAAATAAAATTTTAAAAGTTTAAAGAATCGAAATGAAGAAAAAGTATTTAATTTCAAAATCTTCATTGTGAGCAGGAAGTATTCTGCTAGCTAATTGTGTCTTCCAAATAAAAGCGAGAAGTAATTAGCATGTCTTCTGCTTCCATTCATGCGCGCAATGTCGTGATATTCTTTGTCTCAGACCATTCTACAAGCCTGGTTGTAGCTGGCCTTTCTCCAGACTTTTTAACTCTTTTGTTTTCACATTGGAACAATGCCAACTATTAGAAGACCTTCGCTTCCCAAATTTTTAACCCCTTGATGCATTGCCAATTTCTTTTGTTTCTTTTTTACATAATCAATCTATCGCTTGTTTATTTACTGTTTATTTGCATATTATTTGAGATATATCAGTGCAATATATTGATTAAGAAATAATATTTTAATTAAATTCGATTTTTAATTGTTCTTTACTATCACCCTAATGTTGTACATTTTCGATTAAAAATTATTCCTCATTTTATAAATTTAGAAGACAATTTTATGTGATATTTCAAAGCCTTTTCGCCCTAATAAAATTAGAAAATCATCCGGAAATATTTTCCCTCAATGATGAATGCGGTTTTGACATTGTCAGATGTGTTTTAGGATAAAGGTATTTGAACCCCAGCTATCTAGGTTTATTGGTCAGAGAAAATAGCCAGGTGGATTAAACACCTTCGGTGATATCGCGATTTATCTTAACTTTGAGAATTTCTATTATATATATATTCAACACACACATCAAAATCATCCTATATATGTATATGTGACAATTTAGTGGTAAATGTGGTGAGGAGAGAAATAATCACACGACGAGTTGTTAGAGCAATCATCCAGGCAGCCAGCCGAGAGAGCGAGCGAGACGTTATCTGCTGAACGACTGTTTTCCCTGTGTACACAACCGGGGGGGCTAACCAGGATAGTCGCCAGGTGGTGACGCCCCCCTCAGGAATGTGGCCAAAAAATGGTCGTTAGTTAGTTGTCTAAAGTGTCTCGCTTTAGCGGCCCATTTCTCTCTCGTTGGCTGTTGGTTTGTTTTATTAATCCTGGAAGAGCATATATTATGACATATATATATTATTTTTCAATCTATACTGTAATTAGAGAGAAAAATATTTGTATAACCTATATATTTATGTACTAAGAGAGGCAACTCTCCTTTCGAAAATTCAATAAAAAATGCAATTTTGTTTATTAACCCAGTACATTATAAAAATTCATTTTTTTGTTTATTAACCCAGTTCATTAGCCAAAACGCCAGTTTTATAAATTTCAGACAATATCAAATCTTTGGATAACTAAACGTCGTTTTAACCTGTTCCCTGATATTTGGGCAACCCATTTTCTTGATAAATCAAGAAACGCCAACCACGCACGCATTTCGGGCTGTTGCCCCTAATCAGCCTGGCTCCTTCTGTACCTCTATGACCAAATATTTGTTCTTGAAGGCTTCCTGAGAAATCAAGTAATGGGGAATTAAGGCCAAATTTTCGTAATTACGATGATCATGTTAAAAAATGAGAAAAAAGGTTCAGTTGACGTTTAGTTGATTTTTTTCAACTAGAATGTGCTCTGCCAATTAAAATTCCCGTGTGAGCGGTCAGGATTCGCCTTATTTTGTTTTCTCTAATATATATATATATTCCGTATATTATATTTTGTATATTGTATGTAGAAACAACAACCCCGTGTGTATCTACAACATGGAGCAAATAAGATGATACCTGGAGGAGAAAGGGTCGGTGAATTGGGAAGGAAGGTATAAGGGGTCGTGTGTGTGTGTCACCAATACACAGATAACCAGAGAGTATATTAACATATTGGCTGTATCAGTCCTTGATTGGACGCGAACATCCGCCCGTTCTCTCAGACATCATATTAACATATAAGTTGGGTTGTTATGAGCCAAAAATGGAGATAGGAGAATAGTGGTGTAGTAGGTCGCCATGCTGTTCGATTGACCTGAGCGGTCCTTGGTCTCCCTTGCTCCTTCCAGGGAGTCACCTCCTAAACCGAGGTAATCATGTTCCTATGGGCAGGGATTTATTTTGTCTTCAGACTAGTGCGCTTCCACTACTGGCCCATGACTGCATGTTCTATGAGGAGTCCATGTGACGTTGTCGTCTCCACTCATTTACAATATACATATCTCAAATAAAATAGATCAAATCTGATGATTAAAACGTTGAAAAATATTTATATTATCTATAAAACAAATAAAAAACTCTGAAAAGTTTTTTTTCCAATTAATAAATTAGGATTAAATCATTTTTTAAGTGAAGACAGTTTTATGTTGAAAAGGCAAAGTCTTTTTAATAGCCGAATATTTTCCTTAATTAGTTTTTTAAATTATAAAACTATTTTAGAGGCGTAATATTCTTTTCAAAATAAAACAATTTCTACTGTCCTTACTGCGATGGAAAAATTAAAGGGAGGGCCTGGCTCATCAGTGGTGAACCCTCCCAGCGGTTTCGCCAGTTTAATCTACCATACCGCTGTTATATTGCATTTTTGGTATATACTATTATTGTGCCTTCTACAAGCTTCGGTAAGCTTTTTAAGGCATAACTCATAGTTAGGTGTCTCCGAGCAACCCGCCGCAGAGGAGGGCCAAGGAGAGGGCTGGAGAGGCGACGGCAAGGCTGTGGGCGCCCCGGGGGAGAGGAGGGCTAGTGCACGCCGTTTTGAGGGAACCAAGGCAGCGCCGAGCACAACTCCGGCACTGAAGGCTTCAAAAATATGGGATCATCAGAGATCAAAGTCTGGCTTTTACCTTTCGACCTCCCGAAGGAAGTATATTGCATTTTTGGAACTTCCTTTTATAGGTGACTGTTGTAAGACTCTTGGAATGGGTATTTTAGAAGAACTATGGACATAAGCTTTTAGGACATCAGAATTAAATATAATTATAAATATATAATATGCTTCGAGCAATCGCTCTTCCGCAAATATCAAATTGTGTCTTTTATTAGAACAATAATGTTACGATGTACTAGTGCGCCATCTGTTATTAAATTATAAAACTATTTTAGAGGCGTAATATTCTTTTCAAAATAAAACAATTTCTACTGTCCTTACTGCGATGGAAAAATTAAATTTTGTTTATGAATATTTTGAATATTTTATTATATCTCTTTTAATAAGTTTGTATTTTTAATTGGTTTAAATATACATTCATTAATAATTAATAATCAAATATTTTTTATTGTATGGTAAATCTCTCAAATCATAATTGAATATTAAAATATGTTTGTTAAAAGATCTATTAATCTATTAAATATTTAGACTTTAAACTTATAAAATATTTCGAAAAAAATAAAATTGAATATTTTCACTAAGAAATAAAATAAAGCGAAGTGGGAAGTTGGCAATAAAAAAGGAAAAGATTTCCTATAATAAGGAGAAAATCCTTTCCAAAACGAGAATATGGAAAATAAAGTCGCATTTTTTCCAAGAAATCAAGTTGTCAGCAGTTGGTGGAAAGCTGCTCAAATCACTTATAAGGTATTCAAAACGCGCTGTGCCTGAAGCTATCTAGCTGAAATGGGACGATTGGAGGAAATTTGGCTGAAATCTTTTGGCGGGAATATTTTGGCGCGCTTTTTACATATTGTTTTCGCCCGTTGCATGTTTACCTTGATGTGCATCAATTGTATGGTGATGCAGCTTTTTACAATTGAGGAATAGAATAAAATTGTAGCTTTCTGTAATCTTCCTTTAGAACTCGGAGTCTGGATATTGAAGTATTTGTATCTTTTACTCTCGTTTAGTTTGGTAGAATATATTTTGTCATATAGATATATTTTCATGAATTAAAGCATTAATATTTTTTCAAATCTTTATATCTATCCCCCTCCCACAAGATATATAAATACATTTAGAACTAATTAAAACTTTAATTTTATTTGAATATATTTCATATATATGAACAGTAAACTTTTATATTTTTACTCTAACGACTATTTCTATTCAACGGCCACGCATATTCATACACGCACGATTTACGCATATTATGTACTCAGATATGGGAAAAAATTGCGATTTACTATTTTAAAATATCAAAAATACCTTGTGAAATGCGTTTCTTTATTAAAACAGTACGAGCCTTCGAGCCTTCTTTTCAACGGGCAAAGTTAAAATTAAGGGTGAGCACAGCGAAATATATTAAATGATGGCTATTCAATCTTGATTTGAAGTATGACTGAATTGTTATGGGATGTCTATTCTCCTGTTTATACTGTTCTTATTTTTGGATATGAGGGATTCGAGGATTAATCTTTCTGACTTGGACGGTATATTGCAGTAGTGACAGGTAGGGTTTAATATATTGAATGTAAGGCCTGTATTCGTGATATGCTGGTATATTAGTGATCTTGGGTTTATGGTTTTTAAATTTTAAATGCGTTTTTTTATTCTGGTTTCTATTATTCTGCTGGTTTCGCCAACATAAATAAATTGGCAATCTAAACATGATATAGAATATGTTGCATTTTTCTTCTGTTGGGGCTTCTGATTTATAGATGGTTTAATGATGGGATTTCGAGAACGTTTCCTATTGTTTTAGGCCTTCGGAAGATAAACTCTATGCCAAATATCTTTAGTTCGAGTGCTATTTTTGCTTTGTATGAAAATAATCTATGTAGCAATTGGTTCTGGAATTCGTTGGGTTCTCTGTTGGGATGGAAAATAAGAATGTCTATAGAAAAAAGCCGTTGGATATCCGAAATTTCTGAGGTTTCTGTTCTTGGGGAGGGAACAATGAGTAAATGAACGTTTAGTCAGAGTTTTCACTGATGCTCAACTGATATCTGGTATGATATGAGACTATGAGAATTTAAGGTGACGTATGAAGGTTTTTCACTATTTTTATGATAAACAGTGGTATGAAATCTGTTTATGTTAATCTAGGTAGGGTAATACTCCGTCTATTTCTTTTTCTATTATAAACGATATTTTATGATGGTAGTTTTAAAGGGTACCAAGATTAGATTTTATTTTTCTGATCGATATTCGCAGTAAATGTCATCGATGTACCTTTTCCATTCCGAAAAGCCCAAGTTTTCCATACTGTTAATCCATTTATCACTTTTCAATGAAACCTTTCCAGTTTATTCCAGTGAGAGAGGACTTCCCGTAGGTTTCCCAGTGATCTACTGATATATTTGGTGAGGATAAGTAAATTGACTGATGGAAAGTCAGGTTTTGAAAAGGACGCTAATTTTACCTATTTCTAATGGATCTATATTAGACTGCTCTAATATTTCACGTATATCTCTCAAAATTAGGTCATGGAGTAGGCAAAGAAAAAGGGAAACTACATCGAATGAGTAATCATTCTTTGATATCCTTGTTAAATATTGATATATTGTTTATGGAAAAGGTGTTGTGCGAACGAATAATTGGTGAAAGGTATGAAGACAAGTACCGGGAAACTGCTATTGCTGGTAAAAGATGGTAGGCGATAAATAGGTCTCAAGGGTATGTTTACTTTAGGTATTTTTGGCAAACCATATATTTTCTCCAGGAAAATTGCCAATGAATTCCATTGGATTCTTCTCAAAGCACGCATCAAAGGTTGCCACTCCATAATCAGTTATCTTAGAAAAACTGTCAATGTTCTTATCTCCTTACTCTCGAATATGTTACCAGAAAAGAAATCGCAGAATTGCTCATAAGAACTAACGAAGCAGTTAATTTACAAAACCAAAGTACAGCTAAAAGGCGTGATGAAAAATTTCGTTATTGGTTAAAGAAATTTTATTTTCCTGTTGATAAATTAGAAAACTCATTCGATAACCTTACTGGACAAGTTTTCTCAAAAGCCCAAATAGATATCCTGACCAAAGCTTTGAAGGTCGAATACCTGGAAAGACCGATTCCTATAAAACCATCAGTGCTATAGAATCTGCTATAAATTATTTCAATCATACCCAAAAAAACAGAAATCCGGAACATAGTTGTCACTTGAATAAATGAGATGAAAACATTAGAGTTAGAGCCCAAAGGGTTGAAGTACAAGCCCTTAAGAACCTAAAAGAAAACAAAAATTTAGTAATTTGAAAAGCAGACAAGGGCGAAAGCACAGTTGTTTGCATAAATCATTTTATCATAAGAAAATGACTGCAAGTATTAAATGACGCAGAAATTTTTAAGCCCATTTTAATCTGATAATTCTGAATTTATAGTCATTTTCAAGAAAACCTTATCAGTCCTAAGAAGAAAGATCAAATAACGGTTGAACAATTCAAATTATTTACATCAAACAATACAGAGATTTCTTGCATAAATGGTTTGCCAAAAATACATAAAATAAACATACCCTTGATACTATTATCGCCTACCATCTTTCACCAGCAAAGATATTTTCCTGGTACTTGTTTTCATACCTTTGACCATTCATCCGTTCGCATAACACTTTCTCCATAGACAATATATCAGAATTAATCAAAGGATATCAGAAAATCTAGCCTCAACCCAAACTGTGAGATTTGCTCATTCTATGTATTACCCTTTTTGGCCTACCCTATGACCTGATTTTGAAAGATCTACGTGGAATGTTATATCAATCTCATATATAAACATTAGAAATCAGCGTCCTTTTCAAATCCTGCCTTTCCATCAGTAATTTTACCTATCAAAACCAAATATATCAGTAGATCAGTGGGAAACCTACGGGAATTTCTCTCTCACTGGCAGCACCTGAAAAGGTTTTATTGAAAGGTGATAAACGGATTAACAGTATGGAAAACTTGAGCATTGCGAAATGGAAAAGGTAAATCGATGAAATTTACTGCGAATATCAATCAGAAAAATGATAGCTAATTTTAGATACACTTAATAACTACCACCACAAAATATCGTTCACCATTAAAAAAAAAAGAAATAGACGGAGTTTTACCCTACCTAGATGCTCTCATCATAAAAACAGATTTCATACCACTGTTTATTATGAGAATATTTCAAAACGTTCATACGTTCCCTTCAATTCTCATAGCTCCATAACATACAAGATAACAGTTGTAAAACCCTTGACCAAACGTTCATTTACTCATTGTTCCCTCCCCAAGTTCAAAGAAATAGAACAGTATAACATCTACAGAAACCTCCGAAATTACGGATATCTACCGGCTTTTATCCATAGATATTCTTATTTTACATCCCAACAGAGAACCCAACCCAATTTCAGAACTTTTTGTTACATAGATTATTCTCCTACAAATGCAAAAATAGCACTCGAACTGAAGAAATTTGGCATTCAGTTTATCTTCCGCAGCCCTAGAACAATAGGAAACATTCTCAGAAATCCATCACTAAACCATATATAAATCAGAAGCCTTAACAGAAGAAAAATACAATATATTCTATATCATGTCTAGATTGCCAATTTATTTATGTTGACGAAACCAGAATAACGGAACGCATATACAATATAAAAACCAAAGACTAAAGATCACTAATATACCAGCATTACACGAATACAAGCCATACATTCAATCTAAAAATTCCAACCAGCCACTACTGTAATATACCATCCAAGTCAGAAAGATTAATCCTCGAATCCCTCATATCCAAAGATGAGAACAGTATAAACAGGAGAAGAGACATCCCAGATCAATTCTCTAACACTTCAAATCAAGATTAAATAGCCATCGTTCAATACATCTTGCCTCCCCTCCCCGTGCTCACTCTTATTTTTAACTTTGCCCGTCGAAGAGCGAAAGCTCGCTCGAAAGATCGCACTGTTTCAATAAAGAAACTTATTGCGCAACGTTTTTTATTATATTTTATAAAATTATGTGCTCATTGGTGGTTTTCACTCTTTTCCTAATATATATGTGTTTACCTTCCTAAATCAAAATTTATCAATTTTTTTTATACTTGGAATTTAGATGCAAATAATATATAGTTCAATTAAATAAATATATGAATATTTGCAAAGTTTCTTTATTCTGAAATCTTGTATCAAATTTCATATTAAAAATAAAAGTAATGCATCAAAATATATCGTTGCCACATCATATTCGATTTCCGAACATGAATTACTATAGTTATTTTGATAATGGGTTATTTTTCATATTCTAAGTATCTAAACTACGCTACACAATCCTCAAATTGTGTCCACTGTCTGGCAGAGATCCCTTTCTTGAATGTTTTATCGAATCAAGACTGATTAAATATGAATTGGACCAACTAAGTGAAGAAGATAAGCGAATATTTAATCCACATTCTTCTTCGATAATCGATGATTTTTTGAAAACAAGAATCATAGATACTTTTTCTAATACGAGTGCTCACTTTCATCTCTTTTTTCACTTCAGGCATCCTAAAATATTCCTGCCTTGACTTTTACAATGTGTAATTCGTTACTAACCATGGAAACTTTGGAGATTTTCTGTTTCGAATAGGAGCTATAGACGATTCGGGGTGTTTATGTGGAGAGAGAAGGCAGGATTCCAGTCACCTGCTTATTGAATGTATAATCTTCCAGAAATACAGAGAGCGGAAAGACATTGAAAACAAGGATCTTTTCATGTTTATAAACAGTATGGACTCATATTTAAAATTTAGGAAATTTTGTAAATATATCTATGATTTTCTCTCTTGGTTAAAAAATCTTAATTGCCAACTATGTGTATATTTGTTTCATTGGCTATTTTATTTTATTTTTTGGTTTCAATTGTTTCTCTCTCTCTCTGTGTGAAATAGTTCTCTGATTTTGGTTTTGTTGCTTGACGCAATCATCCTTTGTGGGGATATCGCGTCTAATTTGATAAAAAATTAATGTGAATTCCTCAGACCTAATTTTATAGTTTGAAAAAGGTTTCATTCGGATGGGTAAAAATTGTTAAACATATAGGATATAAAAAAGATTAATATTTTTAAAAATATGTTTAAATAGATTGAATGTTATAAAAATTCTTGCATTGTAGGTTCATATTGTAAAAACTAGTCGAAAATTCAAAGTCAGGGTAAGGGGATTCAGGAGCACTTATATCTCGGCACAAATATCGCGTTTTTTTTTTTCATATTGTTACATCATGATTAATGGCGTATTTCTTATATTATTTTTAATATATTTGAAATTTAAATTATATATTTATTTATTTTTATATAAAATATTCTATGATATTTATTTAAAACAGATTAGATTATCATCATTTGTATTTAGGTACACGTGTGACTTCACTGCTCTCTTTGATGTGAGAAAATAAATAAAGCATTCTGGAGGTTACTTAAAGTAGACTTATCTCATTATTCCCTTATATAAATTTGTAGGATGGTTGAAACACGCTCTGGTAAGATGCAAGACCCAGCACAGGAGAGAATCATGGCTGAAGAGTCTGCCAAGCCGCAACCTGGTGCAACAATTGGTAGAGATGCTAGTTCCGACCCAGTTGTCCTGAATCCCAACATCGACATCCCCAAGTATGATGGAACGGAAGACCCTCGCCCATGGATTGAATCTCTTGAAGAAATTGGCTTCCTGTACCATTGGGCAGACTACATTATCTCTCGTTATGCCGCCATGAACATGTTTCACGAGCTGGGAAAATATTAAAATCCGCCTCATTCAGGATTTTTCTTTGGACGCGAATAAAGAAGAACTTAGAATGAAGCTCAACAGAATGCAACACTGGAATGAACCAGCAATCAGGTTCGCGGAAGACATTCTAGTGTTGTGCAACAAGGTTTACCCCGCAATGGAAGAAGAAACAAAAATTGAACATGTTATTGGAGGACTGAAAAAAGAGTACTCATTCGCGCTCTACCTGAACCCTCCTAAAACGACCGATGACCTTCTTGTCGTGTGCAAGAAAATGGATTCTTTTGAAAAGAAGTATCGGGAACGTGTGGAGAAATCCAGAAACCTATATAACGGTCCACGCTATTCTAGACCCCAACAACAATCGAGGTATGTGCCGCCGACTGCCGCACGAAACTACCAGACCACTTCCAGGCCCCAAGCCCCTGTTTCCAATAATTACAAGAACGACTCCCCTCCTACTCCCAGACAGTATCGAAACAACTTTCCCCAGCCCTCTACCCCTAGACGTCCTTATAATCCTAACTTTGTGTCAAAACCAAACCTTCAGAGAAACACCTACAATAAAAGCCAAGAAGTGAGCAAAAATAGGACGGAAGATGGAAGACCAATCTGCTTTAAATGTAACAAGCCAGGGCACGTGGCCCGTTATTGTAGGGTCAAGTTTATAAGAATCTTAGAAGAGGATCCAGCAGATACCCAAGAGAAGGTCGAAGAGAAATGCCAAATGAATGAAATATCAGAGAAATCAGGACCTCGGCTTTATGCCGATGTATGTCATAACACACAGACAAATATTCCTACCCGGAATAGATATTCTGTGTTGGAACATTTAAACTAAGCGTCGCGCCTGAATCTGTCAATCAAAGCAAGTCGACCATAAACGGAATCAAGAAGTTGGACCCTAAATACAAATTAAAAATTAACGTGGACAAGATAGGGACTTTTGAAACTTTGGTTGATACAGGTGCTGACCTCTCAGTGGTCGACCTCAGAACGGCCCTCGATACAGGCCATGGTATAAGTAAACTCGCAAAAATTTGTGCAGGACCCGATGGAAAAAAATTGGACATGGTAGGAAGTATATTTTTAAATATAAAAATTGATGACGAAACATTATCACACAACTTTGTGATATTGAAAACGCATTTACGGACATTAATTCTTGGGAGAGATTTCCTTAAGAAAATGAACGCAAAAATAGATTGTAAGCAAGAAACTATCAAATACGATTTGACGAATAATCATAACGAAATCAATTTTGAAATGTTGAAAATAAAGAGTGCCAAGGATTCCATTGTACCGGAATGTTCCATGAAATTGATCAAGGCATTGGTAGAAACAGAGGATGGAGAATATATTATCGAGGAGAGCAGCAAAATGTTTCAAACAAATGGACTTCGTCTAGCAAGAAGCTTGATCAATGTTATAAATAGGGAAACACACATCTGGATAACTAATCCGTATCCTCGACCGTTAAAAATAATGAAAAACCAAACATTGGCTTTTGGAAGTAGTCCAGCGAAAATAAATGTGAGTCGAGAAAGAGAGGTAGGAAGAGAACAAAGAACCTAGATTCCAAATAAACGAAAATCTTTCACCAAAGGAACAGAAGGAGTTAAAACAAGTTTTAGAAAGGTATGGAGATCTTTTTTCGTCGAGATTAGGGAGAACCAATTTGGCAAAACATCGGATAGACACAGAAGACGCGAAGCCAATTAAACACAAGCCTTACCGGGTAAGTGCTAAAGAACGAGATATTATAAAAGAGCAAATTGACGAGATGCTTACAGAAGGCATAATTAGGCCATCTTCTAGCCCCTGGTCTTTTCCAGTAATATTGGTCAAGAAGCGAGATGGTAAATACAGATTTTGTGTGGACTACAGAAAACTGAATAATGTGACAGTAAAAGATGTCTATCCGATCCCTAGAATAGACGAAGTTATGGATACTCTCCAAGGATCTACACACTTCTCAGCAATTGACCTCAGATCTGGATATTGGCAAGTTGAAGTCGAAGAAAAAAACAAAGAGAAAACAGCTTTCACTACAGCACATGGATTATATGAATTCAACGTGATGCCTTTTGGACTTTGTAACGCGCCTGCTACCTTTGAGAGAAATATGGAGAATATGCTTGGAAATCTGAGATGGCAAATTTGTTTGTGTTATCTGGATGATGTTATCATATATAGCCCGGATTTTCCAACGCACCTTAAAAGACTTGAAGCTGTTTTTAGATGTTTTCGTGAATCTAATTTAAGGTTAAACGACAAAAAATGCCGATTTGCTTTTGAAGAATTGGAGATTCTCGGCTATATAACGAGCAAACATGGTATAAAACCCGCGGAACATAACATCAAAGCTGTCAGAAATTTCCCTAGGCCCAAAAAGGTCAAAGAAGTACAATCCTTTTTGGGAATGTGTTCATATTATAGAAAATTTATCAAAGACTTCTCAAAAATTGCTGACCCTTTGACCAACCTTATAAAAAAAAGTGTATCATATACCTGGACAGAAAGACAAGAGGAAGCGTTTCAAACCCTAAAAACAGCACTATTAAGTCCACCAATTTTAGGTCACTTCAATCCAAATGCACCTACTTATGTTCATACTGATGCGTCCAACATCGGCATAGGTGCAACACTTGTCCAAGACATCGGTGGTGAAGAGAAGGTGATCTCATATTTGAGTCGTACCCTAAGTAAAGCGGAGCAAAATTATTCAACCACTGAAAAAGAATGTCTGGCCGTTGTCTGGTCAATGTCAAAATTACGACCCTACCTTTATGGAAGACACTTTAAAATAGTAACAGACCACCACGCCTTATGCTGGCTCAAAAACTTGAAGGATCCAACAGGTCGATTGGCAAGATGGGCGTTGAAAATTCAAGAATATGACTTCGATATAATACATAAATCAGGAAAGAAGCATCTGGACGCCGATGGCTTATCTAGGGGACCCTTACCAGAAACTGATTGGGATGAGGATTTTGAAAGGCTATTTTTAAATCAAATAACAGACGAAGAGGATAAGTTTATCGAAAGTGTTAAGAAAAACCTTAATGGAAGCAGGCGATCAATTGCGCAAAACTTTAAAGTAGAAGATGGATGCCTCTTTAAGAAAAACCCGAACCCTGAAGGCAGGGCGTGGTTGCTTGTGGTTCCAGAGAATAAAAAGAGAGAAATTATGAAAGAATATCACAATCATATGTCGAATGGCCATCTGGGTGTCGCCAGAACCATGTACCGAATAAAGAGTAAATACTTTTGGCCATCCATGCTAAAGGATGTCTCAGAGTTCGTTAAGACGTGTCACCTTTGCCAAAGTAGAAAAGGCTCAAACCAATTACCTTCTGGACTACTACAGCCCATTCCCCCAGCCAACTTTCCTTTCGAAAGAATTGGAATTGACTTTGTTGGTCCATTGCCATCTACGAAAAACAGGAAAAAATGGATAATCGTGCTGACGGACTACTACACTAGATATGCAGAAACAAAAGCAGTCTCGGAAGCAACAGTGAAAGAAGTTTCAAAATTTCTAGTAGAGGATATTTTTCTCCGGCACGGAGCCCCACAATATCTTATTAGTGACAGAGGCTCTCAATTTACCAGTAATTTAATGAAAGAGGTGATGAAAACGTGCAAGATTAAACATTGCTTCACAACGAGCTATCATCCCTAGACTAATGGATTGACAGAGCGGTTAAATAGAACATTGATCAATATGCTCAGTATGTATGTGAACACTGATCAGAAGAATTGGGACGAAATACTCCCATTCATCACTCACGCTTACAATACTACAATTCAGGAAACCACAGGATATTCTCCCTTTTTCCTGATGTTTGGAAGAGAACCCACGTCTCTTTTGGACGACAGGAATATCTCGGTGGACATTGACAAGGATGATTATGATGAATACATAAAACATCACTTAGACAAAATAAACAGAACAAGAAAATTAGTTATTAACAACACAATAAAGACTCAAGAAAGAATGAAAAAGAACTATGACAAGAAACACATGGAAAGAAGCTACGAACCAGGAGAATTAGTAGCAGTTTGGACACCAATTAGGAAAATAGGAAAGTGTGAGAAACTACTGAGAAAATATTTTGGCCCATATAGAATATTAAAGAAGCTGTCCAACACGTAAATTACTTAATTGAACCAAAAGATAATCCTGGCCAAGACCCATTGATTGTCCATGTCTCAAGAATCAAACCCTATTTTGAAAGAATTGATGAGGTCAATCACGAGGACGTGACGACCTCTGGAGAGGGGGAAGTGTTACATCATGATTAATGGCGTATTTCTTATATTATTTTTAATATATTTGAAATTTAAATTATATATTTATTTATTTTTATATAAAATATTCTATGATATTTATTTAAAACAGATTAGATTATCATCATTTGTATTTAGGTACACGTGTGACTTCACTGCTCTCTTTGATGTGAGAAAATAAATAAAGCATTCTGGAGGTTACTTAAAGTAGACTTATCTCATTATTCCCTTATATAAATTTGTAGGATGGTTGAAACACGCTCTGGTAAGATGCAAGACCCAGCACAGGAGAGAATCATGGCTGAAGAGTCTGCCAAGCCGCAACCTGGTGCAACAATATTAAGAATTGCAAACTTTATAAATAAATATTAATAAAAAAACTAAGAATATACTCTCAATATTGTTGAATAAAACATTATTAAGAGAGGTATGTGTTTGTTAAATAGTACCAAAATAAATGAAGAATTAAGAGAGGTAAATAATTCATGTTTAAATGCATAGATTCATGGGAATGTAATTTATGAAAGATTGATATTGATCAGGTTTAATTTATTAACGTTATTTTTCGTAAAATAATACTGAGTTTACGGTTTGTATAGGTTTGAATTTCTTGTATAATCAATGTTTCGCTCCGGTTTGAATAATTCTGAATATATCTACAATATTTTGAATATTTGAAAGACAATTACCTACCACATCACACATTAGGGGCAATTTCGGTAATTCCAAATTGTTTTACTTCACTTCTTGATTTAGAGTTTCTTGATTTGGAGCAATGTTCAAGTTGAAAATTGATCTTATAGGAGCGTTTTTCTATTTCTTTATATATACACTCCACTTGTCATAGAATATTACTAATTCGCGATACTTTTCACATTTTGATATATTATCATTTATATAGATTATAGTATTTCTATTTATACATATGACTAAGTCTAATAGATCAGAATTTATCTTTTATTGTTAAAAATTTGGTTACCAATAGAAATGCTGATACTTTCAAAATATCAAATAATCAAATATATATTTAGATACTGAAAAGATATCAAGATAGAATAAATTTACATTTTTGTTTATAATTTAGGCTGATTATACGGAAGGGAATCTAATTATTCTATTGTGTAGAATGTGTGTGTAAATGGATTAAAGAAAAGGTGTTCTCTATTTAATCCAATTACAATCTTAGATCTAAATTCCTTTTATATCTAATTGATATGAAAATATATAGTACTAGCCGAATGACCCGGACAATACCCGGATTTTACCCGAAGGCATTTTCTCCCTAGTGCGTATGTTAGAAAAAATATTTTATTTAAACAATTCCGTTACAATTATAAAATTTCTAAAAATAATCGGCAATGTTTTTCTTTCATTCTCTGTATAAAATATCTATATTATCAAAGTCCGGTGTGCAGTTGTTGTTAAAAGCGTGGTCTACAAGGAATGATATAGAATTACAATTTCTTAAAATAGGCATTATTGTTTTAATATTTAAAATATTCACAAGCTCATTTTTTTACATAATGTATTTTGTCTGATATATATATATTAAAAATAAAGAAGGCATCTCCTGACCACGAGCACATGTGCTTTTTAGATGGCAGAGCGCCATCTAGTGGAGCAAAATATACTAAACGTTTATTTAGCTTGCTCCGTGATATTTGGCCAACCCATTTTCTTGATAAATCAAGAAAAGCCATCCACGAACGCGTTTCGCGCTGTTTGCGCTCGTAAGCGTGGAGTAGGCTGTAACCACTGCGACCAAAAATATTTTTTGGTTCCAATGGCTTCCCGAGAAATCAAGAAATGGGTATTTAAGGCCAAATTTGCGTAAAGACGCTTAACACATGAAAAAACAATAGAAAAAAAAAAGATAAGTGGGTCAGGCGTTGATATTAGAAATAAAGAATATATATATTTCATCAAACATTTATTTTTCAGGTTCTTGTTCCAGAATCACTTTATTAGGTATCGCTCAAAAAGAACAACCTAGATTATGAATAATATATGAAGGTTATTCACATATTAAAATAAATGTTAATGCGGGATTCGATCCCGGTTCATGACTGTTGGGAATCGAGGGTGTTGCCCACTCGTCCATCGATTCTTGGCAAGCAGGTTCAAAATATTAAGATTTTAGTCTTATACAGATTCTCCGTACAAGGTGCAAAATCAGGAAAAGAGCAGCACAGGAAACCAGTAGTTCTGCAACTATATACAATTATTAGTAATAAGGAAAAGTAAGATTTAATAAGAAAGGTCGACGCCATCGCCCCAAGTCTTCAATTCCATAAGCGCGAAGCAGAAATAGGGACTAAGTTATTTAGTTCGCCATAAATATCGCATCCAGACACAAAAAAGAAGGTTTACTCCATTACCTTACCATTTCCCTTACCAGCTCCGCAATCTCATCGTCAACCAACACGATGGCCCCTCGATGTTTCGTCATCATTCTGAGGTGTAAGAACAATAGCTTCCAAGTTCTCTTTTCTCCCTCTTTACACCTACTGCCTTGTAAAGGTTCAAAATATATATTTGCAACGAATATCATTAAACTTAAAAAACGTTTTTTTATTATAGGGTGTAAATTCAATTAATAAAACTAGTATGTTACCAGCCCTGTTCACATTTTAATCAAATATGGATCCTCTATGAAAATCGGCGACGTTGAGCGCAATGGCTGGAACGTGACACAGCACCGAAACGATCACAGTTTCCTGATTCTTGGTGAAACAATTACAGAGCTGAATTATTGCCTGCAAATTGACGAAATGCAACAAAAGCTTCGCCTCATCTGCCACGGATTATTCTAAAGGAAAGGGCCTATCCTTCTCCAACGACAATGTAAGAATACACGTTTCAATGATCACGCCACAAAAACTAAATGAATTGGGCTATGAAATTCTTGGTTACACGCCATACTCAACAGACCTCTCACCTGAAGACTACCACTATTTCAGGCACTTTACCAACTTCCTGGGTGGGAAATGCTTCAGAAATTACGATGATGTCTAAACAGCCATTAATTATTTCATTGCCTCTAGAACTCCAGAATTTTTTTTAATTGAATAAAAAAGCTAGCTTCCCGTTGGTAAGTATGTATAGATTCCAATTGGTTTTATTTTGTTTAATAAAGTCTTATTAGAAGCAAATTATTGCATTTTAAAATTACCGCCAAAAACGGCATTTTTTTACCAACCTCTAATATCCTATATAAACATTAAGAATATATTTGTTTCTTTTTAAAAATTGATATATTTAATTTTTTATTCACTACTCCACTATTTAATAGAAAGTGTTTTTAGAGAAAATTGATTTAACATTTTAAAAATATATATATTTGGAAGAATTCAAACTTGAGTGACATTTAATATACTCTTTAAAAACCTCTGACAACACAGAAAGAGTTTTTGTCAAAAATAAAATTAAATATCAGACACAAACGACTCCGTTTTAATAAAATGGCGAGGATTTAAAAAATATTAGAAATAACTTTCAAAATATTATATTTTCATTCAAAAACTAGATTTATTTATATAAACTGAATAGTTTTTATTAAATCAGCTTGGTATTTATATATTGTTAAAGAATTAGCAGGGTTTTTATTATTAAGGAAATGTTTTATTGAACATTTCAAAACAAATATCTTCAAAGAAAAAATAAGTGTGGGTAAGCCTTTTTAGAACAAACAACAACAAGAGTAATGACAAGAGTGCCAGATCATTAAAAATAAAATATCTTAAATGTCAACCAAAATAAAATCACGGACACAAAGAAAAAAATATTTTAACATATATTACCCAATCCCTCCGATCCCTTCACTTGTATTATATACTAGCCGAATGACCCGGGCAACGCCTGTGTTTTACCCGATTGAATGTTTTTATTCAAATACTATTTGTTACAATTATAAATTGGCGCCTTAAATAAATTCATATATTATTTAATAACTATAGCCTATGTGCTTTATCTGTCTATGTAGTGTTGGCTTCCGTAGGCGTCTCTTACTGGGAAAAAGAAAGAGAGGATTCCATTTAGTTATTAACTAATATATGCATTTATTTAAGGAGCGACCCGCTCCAACACAATAGTTACAAAAACGAAGAAGCGAGTGGGGGGGGGGGGGGCAAAGGTGGCGTGATCGTAGCCAACCAATAGGAGAGCGCCATTCCAAAAAAAAAAAAAACGGTGACAGAGATGAAAAATTATTAAGAACGCATGACGCTCGTAACTGTATATAGAATTTATTTGAAATGTGCCTTTTCACTGCCGCTCGAAACTTCCTCGGTATTATTTTAGATTGAAAGGTAAATATTTTAAATTAATTAATACAATATAATATATTGTGGCCTATGATTGTAGAACGAAAATTGCAATTATTACGCGAATGTTTCTTTTGAACGAAAAATCGAAATTTATTTTAAGGAGAAATAGCGATCATTTCTAACCTTACGGATGAAGTAAGATAGAATGAATTGTGAAGAGTAATGATAAATGGAAAAATAAAATTTTTCAGGGATGGGATTCCTTAATCAATACTCATCACACCTAATGATGAATATATTGTTTAATTATGTTGTCTAAACAAGTTTATGTTTAGGTATTATATGTTTATTATACAGAAGAGCTGTGATCAAAGCAAAATTTTGTGAAGTTTATTAAAGGTTACAGAAGATTCTTTCAATAATATTGTAAAACACCGACAACAAAAATGAACCTTCATGTGCAAACTATATATAGGCAGGATAAAAATATAATAGTTATAAAATATACAAAATTGGAATGGAAAATGTATTTCTTAAAATTATTCAACTTATTCTGTCCTTATTGCAAGATGGAAAAATAATGGGAGGGTTTGGCTCATCATTGGGTAGTTTATATCGCAGAAAGGACAGTCAGAGGTTGTTATATTTAAAAAATAAACATTCTCGTGATTTATTTTTGTTTTTTAAAAGGTTTTATTTAACTAGCTTTTCTGTCTGTCCGTCTGTCTGTCCACAAATTTTGTAATCTATTTTTAATATACGTAGGAATCTGAAATTTGGTACACCTTTGAGACGAAGATGACGATGTACGTTGACAAATCTACAGACTTCTGGGTTGTGTCAGGGTCGCCGGGAATTGACGAATTTTCAAATTGCCTTTCAAATTTTGTAATTTAATTTTAATATACTTCCAGATAAAATAGAAGTATGAAACTTTTATGACTCTCAAGGTTCAATGAACAATGCAAGTGTACAGATTTTCAGACTTCTGGATGGTCGGAGCGGCCAGGATTGAACAAATTACTATATTTCTTTTTATTTCTTGTGTTTGGCCCCTTACATTGACCAATTCGCCGCGAGCAGACCGCCCTTCTATTTAATGCCTATTGACTATGATCTAACAACATAATTAATATATAAAAATACATTTTTAAAAAGATTTTATTCAAATGCACTAAAAAGGAAAAAATAAAATATTTTATCTTCTGTCATTGAGCAATTAGATGTATCTGAGTGAAAATAAAAGCGGCGGAGGACCATTATACTTAGAGAAGAGGTAAAATATAGCAAACATTTATAAAAATCGCTAATATTAAATCACATTAGGTTCGAAATTCATGATGATCGTCCCCCGCCGCTTTTATTTTCACTCAGATACATTTAATTTCTCAATGACAGAAGATACAATATTTTATTTTTTAGTGCCTTTAAAAAAGGTTTTTTTAAATGTATTTTTCTTTATTAATTATCTCACGTAAAGATGGCGCTATATTGCCTTATATTTAATAAAATATTTAGAGAGATACATTTTATATAGCGGAATTGCTGATTAGATTCACCACCTTTTCTTTGGATCTCTACTTGTTGAAATCCTTCTTATAAATCGAAAGGTAAAATAGTTTTAATAGTTCCATCCACAAAATGCATTCGGTACTTATACATTTTACTTATATAAGATAGCTTAAGATCTGAGCAAATTAACTTTTAAAATTTCGAAATTAGTTGTAAAATCCACGATACAGATTCACAGTGAATATATGTGTATGCTCAAAGGTGTTATATTATTATGAAATCAAGTTCAGTTTTCGATTCAAGATCAATTTCATTTGAGATATTTTTTTGGATGAGACGGGATAATATTCTAGTCATTTGGTACATACTAGCATTTACGAATTTTATTTCGTAGTTGAAATATATTCAGGAGATATAAAACCTCGCTTTATTTTAAATATATATATTTCAATTTATAAATAAAATTTTTCCCAATGTCCTTACTGCAATGGAGTAAATTTGGAAAATAGAACGCGTGGATCAAGGAATTTTGGCTTGAAAACACGACATTTTATTTTTGTTGAGAAATCAATAGTCGAAGAGCGGTAATTTAGGAGCAAGATAATAGAACCTGTACTTTATTCTCACTATAAGCATTCTCATACATCAACTACTATGGAGTCTTACCTCAACGATTATATTCCAATGACTGTAAATGACGTAAAGAATTATCTTTTCACTATATATAAACACAATCACGTTTTATTATTGAAATCTATAAGAACTTAAAATACACTTTTTACAATAGCGAATTCAGCCTCGACATTTCACACTACACGTTTTATTGTCCGGCACTGGAGGATAAGAGATTAATTCTCACAAAAATTGGTATTAACACAAGTAATTATATGTTCTAATTTCAAGAGTAGTTAATGGAAAACCAAATGAGATTTAGGTTTTAACAGATTCTGGAAAACAGCACAGAAAATATACCTAAACAAATTATGAATTCAATTTGAATAAAGGTCGATTTTAATCTCCACTTTCTATAGATTACTGCTTTTTTTACTTTTGTTTAACCATCTAGGAGAATCCTGTATGGGATGAATGTCCTTAATGAAGGTGTTAAATTTAGTTAGAATGAACGAAATGGTTGCCTTCATGTTTACTGATCCAATGGTTTAATAATCTAAAGGTTTATGTTGTAAGAAAATTATACATTGAGAAGAATTATACAGAAGGATTTTGTTGTTTTTGACATATAGATGGTTTTATATAGTTTAGATATAAAAAGCTTAAATAAAAAATCTCGATTATAATTTGTGAAATATATCTGAGAACAAATTATATAAACGATTCAATAAATAGTGTAAGTGTGTATATCTTTCGATTTCAATCATTATATTAAAATTTCCGTTAATTTTAGTGGATTAAAATATATATTAAAAACATCAGGATTATATTTATCAATATTAAAAATGTTAATATATAAATATTTATTTAAAATGTGCAAATAACTTAAAACTACGTGAAAAATAAATAGTTAAAGAAATAAAATTTTACTGTAAGGATGAAGACAATGGAAGTCCACCATTATATATGGCTCGCCACTATTTATATTGAAAATATATCTTTTGCCAAAAAAATACCTTAATGGAGTTATCCGTTTGGACGGGAAAAGATACAGAGGTTTGCCCTACTGTGTTTGCTAAGAGTCTTGAATTTCTAGCGGAATAAAACGACCAAAGGGATGTTATTTGTCCAAAATATATTGCAAAGAGCCTTTTTATTGTTATATCACGTATCTTTTTTCAATTTCAATATTTTCTTTTCTTTTTCTCTTATAAAAGTACGTATTTTTTAGAATAATTAATTTCTTATCGCATTATGATATATATTAGAGAATAAAATTATTTTATAATTTAAAATTTCCTAATTAATAAGCTATCAGGATGAAAATATTTCTATGGAATAAATTATTTGAATATTCAACGTTTTTTTCTATATTTACAATTTCTTCTGATAATTTTTATAATTAATAATCATTTATTCAATATATTTTTTTATGCCTCGAATATTTTTCGGAAAAAAACCTCTTTTGAAATTTTTAAAATTAAGATTCATAAATAGAGAGCTTATATAGAGCAAAGTGAGAGGAAATAAATAAATATTTTCTATTTTAAATATGTGTGTGAAAGAAAAATAATATTATATATAAATAGGCTATTTGGAGAAAGAGAGAAAGAGAAATATTCAAAATCCTACTCAAACATAGTGATTATCATTTAATCAGTATTAATATTTAATATTCCTTTTGCGTTTATTTTTATTTCTATGTTAAAATAACATAATATAAAAAAGGGGAGAAAAAACCCCATGCAAGGGTTTCAAACTGTTAACCTTTATAACCTAGTGCTAAAAGAACTCTGATATATCGGAGATTAAATGTTCTTTCAAAACCACACAATCTCACATGAAGGTCTTAGCATTGGTTCAACACAAAGAACATTCGAAATTACACATATGTTCAAAGCAGATATATTAGCAACAGACGGGTTTCAATCACCAATAAACTAAAAGCCAGGATAGTTGTAAATTCCTATATTTAAAAATAATTGAGCGTTAAATAAGGAAAAAAAAAGATCGAATTCAAAATAGGGACATATATAAAAGATTAATACACTCTATAGTCAACACAAAAGTGACAATTTAATTTTATGGAATAAGAATACAATTTCCTCAAACAATTATGTAAAATTCGAAACTATTTTAAAGATGTAAGATTATTTTTGAAATTAAAAAATTTCTACTGCCCTTACTGCAATAGAATTTTAAGGGCAGTAAGGGAAGTAGAAATTGTTTAATTTCAAAAAGAATCTGACGCCTTTAAAATAGTTTCGAATTTTGATAACAGATGGCGCGCTAGTGCATCAAATTATGTAAAATATAAGGACAGTTTAATTATCCTACCTGAGTAAACTCTCTAGCAAATTGTGCCGTCCAAAGGAATCTCAATTTAAACATCGTTTAATCGTTTGTTCTATTAATTTATTAATATAACTAATCTGTATAAGAGATTTTACGTTCCCGAAGGCTAAAGATATAACGTGAATAATATATTTAAAACTCATCTCCAGGTAGGGTTTACATATCATTTATTTAATTATATATAACATATTTTTTGATTGAACTTTATCTGCCATTTTTTCTGGAACCGTATAATGGGATAGCTATTTTTGACAGTAACCAGTTCATTCCAAACCAACCAGATGGTTTGTACACGGGAGCCATTACAAAAACCGATAGTTCACAAAGACTTAATTATTCCGAGTTTTGAAGAGCGATAACCAATAAATCGTTAGTTAGTAGACGGCTCTATTATCTCCTGAGGTGCACAAAGCAAGGATTATCTTTGTGAATGAAAGTTTTCAACGGAGAGATAGAACATAGTTGGCGATAATCTGTGGTATTAAAATATTCATTAAACCAATGGTTTTAAAATTTATTTTGATAGAATGGTAATACAGCTATATTTTAAAAATAATTTCAGTGCGATTTTTAAATTCCTTTAGAAACACTTTCTTACTGCCCTCACTCCTTGATAATAAAATTGACAGAGTCGAGATAATCAGTGGTGAATTTCATATTTTTAATTGCAATAAAGGGGCAGTCCTGAATTGTTAGTTTGAAATATAGGGTAGTATATATTTATGAATGTATATATCGCGTTTATTTCTTGCAAACATTCATATTTTTTTGGTATACCTAATATATATATTTATATATTTATGTTTGTGTAGTAGGCAGACACTATGCAGTCATGGGGCCAAAGTGGTACAGGCGTCAATGGGTAACACAAAAGGACAAGGCAGGTTGAATGTCACCTAGAAGAGAGACCAGAGCGGAAGACGTGGACAAGGTCCAGGGGGTGTGATCTACATGAAAGGGTGAGATGATCTGTTTTCGTCCGGCCGTTTGCGGTGGGAAGCGGGCGTAAAACTAACTAACGCCTTCTCAAATAAGAACATTGTCCTGTCTTGAGCCCGGTGGACTCTCAATAAAACGTTATTGCTTTGTTTCTGATTACATGATGGCCAAGCTGGCGGGTTGAATAAATCTACATTTTGAGGCTGTTACACTATTTTTAATTATGGTACATATGAAAACCTAGTATATACTGACATATATTACTACATATGCGTGGAATTATATTGAAGATTCTATATTTATATATAATACTATTTCATGTAAATATACAACGTTATTAACTAATAACTCCGTTTACTTGAAAGGGTATCTCCATTTAACACACTTGTTGATAAAATATTTAAAAAATAACAATTAGTAAAAACGACTCCTATTCTGTTACAAGAGACGCAAAGCTATGTACCATCTGGTTAACATATCTACAACTCAGATGACTCAGGTCGGTAGAATTTACATTTAAACAAGAATAGTTGTAAATAAAAACTTTTTGCTGGCACGATCGCGTTCATCAGTAAATATCAACTTGGAAACAGTTCTGAAACATTTAAAAATGGTTGATAGATATTTTAGCGAATGTCCTCCTTCTTTAGTGCTTTACTCTACTGAGGGTGGACCACATGGTCTCTATACCTTCCGGTCACCCGCCATTCTTTTCATGTCCTCGTAGGTGTGTCGTCCAGTCCATTGTTTTAGATAGTCTGTGTATTTCCCCTCGATCTTTTCCCCCGGAGCTATCCTTCCAACTCTGCAATGTTTCTCCTGCTGATCCGCGCATCATATGTCCAGCAAACGTCAGTTTTTGTTGTTTTATGAATTTTATCGGCTGGCCATAGCAAGTCTAATGAACATCAATGATATCTCTAAATTCATTGTTACATACACTCAATTGAAAAACAATAATAAGTGGCTTGTTTCGAGGAATCTGCTACAAAGGAGGTGAAAGATGTCCTACTTGTTGAACAGATTATGGAGAGGTTTTCAAGGATACGAAAGCGTTATTACCATATTTCTCAAATATATTTTAGATTGAAAACTATTACATACCATTTTTTCTTATCTTTATATATAATTATATTTATATAACAATATTTGACATGTTAGCTCTTTTAAATATTTAGATGGTTTTAGCCATATTTTTTGTTTATTCTTTTTTCTTCCTCAAATTTATTTCCAAATATTCAAGTTTCTTTATTTTTAAATTCATCATTATTGCAAATCAGGGATTTACTCTACATTTATATTTTTCTATACTTTATACCTTATATTTAAACCGATTATATATTTAAAATGTTAAGTTATATTGATAAAAAAACCTTACTTGGAAATTTAGAACATTTATGAAAAACATATTTATATAAAATAATATGTAAAGAAATATTCAAATATTTACATTTTACCTTTTTATAAAAGTAAACTTTGAATTTATTTTCTAAAAAATAACGAGAATATATAGAGAACAATCCTGTTTTTAATAACCTTTCAATGTATAATTAATTTAGAAAAATGGCTTTTATGAATATTTCCTCTAATAAAAAAAAGATAAACCTTATAGGGAAATGGTGTTTTGATAGTTAGGAAGCCAGTTAATTAGAAATAGTTAGCTTGAGGCGTTAATTTCACTGAAATTTTCATTTTAACTTTTTGTTTTCTTTGGTCAAATCAATACTCAACTGTTTCCCTACCCAAGCCGTCTAATATTTTTCCTTATTACTTCTCAATTCACAATAATATAAAAATGATTTTTTGAATTTGTATAGATAATAAATTCAATGGCTGATTATATCGATATATATCTATATTATTCATATAATAAATAAATCCAAATTCAGGAATCTGAAAATTAAGTTGGCGACTCGTTAAATATAAAAAAGATATCTATATATATAAAAATCAATGTTTGTATGTTTGTTTGTTTGTATGTCCGGTATACAAATTCGCAGTAGTTCACTAATTAAAACCAAAATTTCCATACATAGGTAAAAATAATACGGGGAAGACGATAGGCTATTTTAAAAATATATATAAATCAATTATTAAAACTATATTTTCAAATGATTCTACTTAGCTCGCGAACAGCCCCCTCTATCAAAGATTAGATTAAATTATGCTGATGCAAACAAATAGATAATGCTAATAACAAACAATTATAAAAAAATCTTATCTAAATATATATCACTCGGGTAGATATGCACACGGGTCAATCCCGGGGCGAAGCCCGGGTCACCCTCTAGTATATGATAAAAAAAAAAGAATTAAAATATTTCGAGGTTTAATCCATTTTCTCATTTTATTGATTGATAAAAGTTTTTACAAACAACATCTCTTATGGAAACCATTTTACCCATTGTTTTACGTTGTCCAACAAACTTCAACGTTGGCTGATGCAATATTCTCGTCTCCTTACAAAAGGGCCGTTAAATATACACCTCTTGGACTCCAGTTTCATTGTCCGATCTTTCCGGAAAATATTATGTTTTAAATTCTCGGAGTTTTTCGTTATATACAAGATTTCATGAACGCTGTTTACACGTCATTAGACTTTGCAGGACATTGCTTCGGACTTCTTCTTCCTTTAAGTTTTCTCTACAATTTATATCTTAACTACGATTAAATTATCGCCTGTATTTGTAAGTGATGCTTGCTCTCATTGTACAATTGCCATCCATAACTTCGGAAAAACAGACAGAATACAATTTGAAAAGTGCGAGCTGTAGAGAGTGGCTGAAGATCTGTAAATTTATAGCTAAATTGGAAATAGGTATTTGAGATAGATTTGAAACTATTAACTAATATTATAATAAGAGAAATATATATATACAGGGTGATCCAAAAGTCCCGCACAACTTTAAAAATTAATAACTCCGCGAATATTTGCGCTAGAGCAATGCGGTAAACACCATTGTGTTCAGGATGCAATGGGATTTTTTATGGCAAATAATGAAAAATTCGAAATTGATTTTATTTACAATTTTATTCGCCAGATGGCGCACTACTAGAATCAGAGATTCAGCGGCCAAATTGTTTGATAAATTGAAAAATATAACTGATCGACACGTATTTTTCCTTTTTGAATACCAGGAAAGAACCCTAATAATATCAAATAACAAATTAATAAAACACCACTTCGCCAAAAGTATGAAGAATTGGTTAACAATTTTTAAATACAATCAGAGATATGTAAAATAGGTAAATGCAAATTAAAACATGTAGCAAAAAAATTGATATTTTAGATACGGTTTGTGTTTCCGAAGTTAATAAATTTCTAATATTTTTAATTCAACTCTCTCTCTCAGTATCGATTATATTTATTTTAATTCATTTGAAAAATATGTATATATCTCTGATAATTTATTTTACTCTGGAATGCCGTTATTGTGGTCGTGTCCAATAAAGAGCCTCAGATGTATCCATGCATCTCCATCAAAGCAGCAGCAATGTCCACTATCTTGGGTGTGTAAAGCTGCTGCTCTGGGTCTGTGTCAAATTTCTGCAAGGCTGCGGCCATTGCTGGCTATGAGAATATGTGGGTAGGTGTAAGTTCCACACCAGGACAATTGTTGCATGCCCTATAGGTTATTGTGCCATCTGGATGTATTGTCATTCCTTTATAGTGTTTTGTTCTAAGTCTTGTTATAGTGTTTTGTTCTAAGTCTTGTTATAGTTTTTGTCATTTTTCTCTCAGAGTTTATTTCGCATTTAGATATTTTCTTATTTATTGTTTAATTATCTTGTATTTTGACAAAGAATCAGCGTCAAATAATGACATTTGTTCTTTCCTTTGGCTCAACTTTCTGGCTTCCTTTGCCAATTCAAATGCCATTTCATTACCCCCGATCCCAGCATGGGCAGGGATCCATTGTAGAATGCAGTTATTCTCCAATGGTTCCAGTTGGGTAAGTAACGAGTGTATTTTCTGTGTGATTTTAGTATTGCCCTTCTGAATTGCTTCTAGAGCGGATATGGAGTCGCTGTATATTAAATTTCCTTCTGCTTGATGCAGGGATGGTTGGTTAAGGCATACATCAAGGGCTTTCCAGATAGCTGTCAGTTCACAAGTGAAGTTTGACGAAATCTGTCCTGCTCCTTCTTTGATTTTGATGTGCGTTCCATCTTGCAGTATTATGTTAATTCCGGCCCCTCCATAACTCAGGGTAAGGTCTGAAGATCCATCTGTATATGCTGTTAAAGGGGGTGGCCTAGCATTTTTAATCAATAATTTGTACTATGAGGACATAGCCGTTAATATTTCAAACACATTAGACCTCGAAGCCCAAGATATCAAAGTCTACCTCAATCAAAACAAAGCCATCAACATATACAATATGTATCACCCTCCAAACAATACACTTATTGACGATGGAACAATGGCTCAATTTTTTACAGACAACTCTTATTGTAGGTGACCTTAATGCCAAACATCAACTTTGGGGATGTTCCACGCCAAACCCAAGAGGCAAAATACTTTCAAACATATTTGACGACAATGCCATCATGTGCTTAAATGATGGGAATCCTACCCATCATTCCTACAGCTATAATACTTCACAAGCCCTTGATATAAGTTTTTACTATCCTGACATTTTCCACAAATGCAAATTGCAAATATTAAAAGGTATTGGAAGTGATCATTTGCCTAATTTGATAGAAATTAGCACCAAGACCAAAACCAGCTCAATTAAGAAAAATTCTGGAAGTTCAAAAAGTCTAATTGGATATCTTTCGAAAACACCATTATTAAAGCAGCCACAGTTTCAATACCAAGAGGTAACATTAAGAAATGGATTCCAAATTATACACACCAGGCAAAATATTTCAAACACTTATAACTAAAAGAAATGAACTACAAAAAACTACAATTGTAGAACTGAACTGAATATTGTGAATGCAAAAATAAAAAGATTATACGTAAATGTGAAAAGGGAAAAATGGAAATAAACTTGTGAAAACCTGAACCCAAGAAACCCAAATACAAAACTTTGGAATTTGGCAAAACAAATTAACAGATCCCAGTCACAAACCGAAAAAACTAATATGATTAAGAATACAGATGGTACACCAGCAACTAATGACAAAATTGCTGTCAATCTTTTAGGTAATTCATATCAAATAAGTAGTAAAATCAAGGTTGAAACAAAGGCCCGAAGGATTATTCATGACTGTAAAAATGTCACCAGCACTCATAATATTTTCCATGAAAAAAATCAATATGAAAGAGCTAGCTTATGCATTAGAAAACACTGACCTAAACAAGACTCCTGGGCCAGATGGAATCCATGGCCGAATGATATCAAACTTGGGCAAAATTAATAAAATCTTAATATTTTCAATAACTCCTGGAAAACTGGAAAATTGCCTCAAGACTGTAAAAATGCAACAATAATTCCCATTAAAAAATTGACAAATCTGCTGATGACCCAAAACACTACTGATCTATCTCCCTCACAATTATTTGCTGAAAATTAATGGAAGAAATTATACTCAGGCGACTCACCTACCACCCCGACACAAGAAATCTCTTACCAGAAGAACAATAAGGATTTAGGAAAGGACATGGGACAATAGACCAACTCTTATTTTTCACACAAAAGGTAAAAGATGCACAAAACAGAAAACCAACTAACCACACAATAGCTACTTTTTTAGACCTTACACAAGCTTTTGATAAGGTATGGAAAAACAGGTTAATTACAAAATTATACAAACATTTCAAAATTGATGGAAAAGCTATCACTTGGATAAATGATTCCCTTAAAAATAGATACATCAGGGTCAAATATAATGGCACTCTATCTAAAACCTTCAAATTGTATCAAGGATTACCACAAGGATCAGTCCTTAGCCCAAATCTCTTCACCCTATTTATTGCAGGCATAGAAGAAAAAATTTCACATAAAACCAATATTGGACTTTTCGCTGATGACATTATTCTATGGAGCAGCAACACTAACTGGAAAAAAGCTGAAAGAGATTTGAACGAGACTCTTCTCCACCTAGAAAAATTTGCTAATAAACATAAATTAGAATTTAACCCCCAAAAATCTGAAACCTGTCTTTTTATTACCGATAAGAAAATATACAAAATAAGACCAATTATTATTTTGAAAGAACAACAATTGCAATATAATAAACATCCTAAATATCTCGGCTACACCCTGGATCCAGACATTAACTCCAGTAAACATATTGAAGGAGTTGTTAGAAAAGGAAAAGACCGACTAAAAATCTTGAAATGTATTTCAGGAAGAGTGGGGAGCTGAAGCAACAACACTAATATTAACTTACACACCTCTAATGAGACCTATCTTGGAATATGGATATCAAATCTATGGTACAGCATCTGAAAAAAATCTAAAATCCCTGGAAAGGATACAACTAAATGCAGCTAGAATTATTACAGGTCTTCGAAATACCTGCCCTAATAATATTGTACTTTACGAGGCAGACATTATGCCCTTAAAGGATAGAAGAAGCTACAATCTGCCAAAATATATAAACAAAATCAAGAGTTATGAAAACAAACACAGAACTTTCAATTACATACTTAATTGGGAATCCAATATAAGACTCAAAAAATATAAAGTGGAAAAATATTATTTAGCAGAAATAATATCTCCATGCGAATCACTAACAAAATGTTATTTTTAATGCCACTTTAAATGAACCCACCAACAAACAATACCAAAATCCAGAATACTTAAAACAATTATCATTAGAAATAATTAATAAAATTCCTAAAAATGTAATAACTATCTATACCGATGGTAGCAGAGACGAGTTGGGACACACTGACAGTGACTCTCTCGTTAAAACCACAAATGGCAATGTGAAAATAAACAGAAGAAACCCAGATTTTTACTCAGTCTTCAGATCAGAACTTATAGCCATCTATGAAGCCTTAAAATCCATCAGAAACACTAAACATCACGATATATGGATTCTTACTGATAGTAGAAGTGCCATACAACACTTGAGTCACACAAGGGAACTTAGAGACAAAGTAAGCAGGAACATAATTGGTTATCTCCAAAAACTCTCAATACCTCAAAAATTCACCTTCAATGGATACCCTTACATGTTAGCATTGAAGGCAATGAAGCTGCTGATGCGCTAGCGAAAAAAGGCACAAAAGAACCCTTGCTACAGAAAAATAAACTTACTTTTAAAGAAATAGAAACAGTAGCCAAAACAAAAATAAAAAAGAACTGGAGGATCCCACCTAAGCACAGTTGGTACACCCTAGAAGCAGATGGCCACCCAGACCTTTCGGTCCACAAGCCGGCATCCGAAGCATGCCCTTCGCTGCTATTCTGTTCAACTCATAAGCCAAGTAACGGTATCCAAGCTAGAGCTTGGACATTGTACCTGGAAACACCACCTCCCAGACAACGTGTCTGGAAGGATTTCTATACCGGTGGCCTTTAAACACAGCAAAAGAGGAAACTATCTACTGTGTCCAGCAGGGACCGCGGGGAGGCAGCACCCGGTCGACTCTGTTCACTCACAGCTGAGGTAAAGCTCAGCTGCCACGTCGTGGGCTATCTCAAGAAGCTTGCTGTGATTTCTCAGCAGCTTACTCTCGATCGCGCCCCTCGCCCTCCTTCTCTCTTCCTGCACACCCACTACCCTTGGACAATCCAAGACGTAGTGGCGTGCATTCACATTCCTTTCTCCATAGACGCAATCAGGGTTTCTCTTAATTTTAAATCTGTGGAGACTTGGGGAAGAGCCCATGTCCCGAATTGCCCTAATGAATTTGTGGGACATTACCTTACAGAGGTACTTGGGTGTTGTTACCCAATTGAATACCTCTCTCCCCTTCACACTGTTCCTCCATCTGTCCAACCATAAGTCCTGGACGTGCCCCCTGATCCTCCTATGAACTTCTTTCTTGGTCACTGGGGTCCTCAGTGATCTACCTCTAAAGCATCCTGCCTTAGCGAGCCTGTCTGCGAACTCATTACCTTCGATGAGGCTGTGTCCCCTAACCCAATGGAGCTCCGGAGCCCGCGTTATCATCTCCAGCTCCTGGATTATTTAATGCGCGAGTTGCCCTTTCACCAGATTGATGGCAACGAGGGCCGACATAAAATCTGAATAGAGGCAGTCCGGGCTGAAGTTCTTCTCGGCACACACTCTGAGGGCTACCCTGATCGCAACCAGCTCGGCTGAAAAGACCAATTCGTCCACTCTGAGTGTTAAACTTGCTTGGAAGATCAGCTCTCCATTAGTGAAAATCACTACTCCAGCTCCAGTATTGGTTCCAGACTTACTACCATCAGTGAAAACCTCCGTGCCAATACCTGTCGGCCCTCCAGGACTCCAATTCCACTTTGGCAACCACTGCGGAGGCTTCCTTGGGTCCCTCTTCCATTCCAGGGCACCCTCTTCAAGTCCCAGGGTATCTTCACTGTTCTCATAGATATTCTGTCTGATGGTCTCCTCCTCTAGTTTCAATCCCAGGGGAATAAGCCCAGCGAGGACCAAAAAGGTCTCACTGCTGGTAGTGCGATATCCCCCTGTGATTCTGAGTGCCGCTGTTCTCTGCACGCTCTCTTGAGTTTTTGCCACCTTCTGATCCCTGTTATAGCAGGATTGGCTCGACACAGGAGAAGCAGAGGTTCCTAAAAATAGTACCCTCCTTCCCCCCCCCCTATTGAGAGCCAACCAGGACAGGCCTGCACAACGCCTCCCTGCCTCTCGCCACCATCTCCTCCGCCTGGTATTGCCAACCCATCTTGTCATCAATGACCACCCCCAGGATGGTCATCCTATTGACCAACGCTACCCTCCGTCCTTTCATCCGGATAGCCGGCTTGTGCCCATTTGATCCCTTTCCTTTTAGTTCTTATGTCCCTAGGCTTGAAGCTGAGGGCTTTAGTTTTGGAGACATTGAACTTAAGGCCAGAGTCATGGGCCCAGTTCGAGAGGATTTGGAGAGAAGCTTCAACACACTTCTCAGCCCTAGCTCTCGAAGCAGCCTCAATGATGAGGAACTGGTCGTCAGCATAGAGAACCAGCCAGGCTCCCTCAGGTAGCTCCTCCTGGAAAACGGTGTTTACCAGGTTATTCCACAGAATAGGTCCGCAGCAAGAGCCCTGGGGGCAACCCCTAGCAAAGTTTCTTACCAACTTCCGCCCACCAAAACTGAGGCTAATCCGTCTATCCCTCAGGAAGTCACGAATCAAGCTGCACAAATTATCAGGATAACCCATGTCCATCAAATTTCATCAGCTTGTTCCAGCTCATGGAGTTGAACGCGCCATCAATGTCCAGGGCCACGAGAAGAACCCAAGCACCCTTATTTAAGCCCATCTCAACTCCTCTAACACCTCGTTCAGAGCCGTGGTTGTGGAGTTCCCTTCCCTAAAACCATGTTGGAAAGAGGAAAGGAGCTCATTACTCTCTAGCCAGTGCTTCAGTCGCTGAGCTAGTAGGCTATCCAGGACCTTACCTAGACACACTAGTAAAGAAAGCGGACGATAATCATTAGGAGAATTACCTTTTCTACCAGACTTTTCGAGAAGCACTACTCGGGCAACCTTCCATGCCTCAGGAAAAGTACCAGTGTCCAGGCACCTATTGAAAAACCTGGCAAGAAGTGATGGGTGCATTCTTAACAGGGCTTTCACGACCGTGTTATCGATTCCTTCGGGACCAGGAGATTTCCTTTTCCCGAACTTGAAAGCCGTCAGCTTCACCTCATTCTCAGAAAAGCGCGGATCCACCAAACCACAAGTGGTCAGAGAGATCTCGTCCTCTGGTCCCTCGTTTCCGAAGTGCCGATCCAAGTTGTTTTTATTTTATCTTCTGCTTTCGAGCGAGTAGGTCTAGAACACATTCTCTCTGAATTTTCTCATTGTTGGTGGATGAAACTGCACCAGTGATTAATTTGGCCGCTTTTGTTTGAACACTGTCTAGTCTTACTTTTAGTGATGAGCTTGAGGGAGCCCAGACCGGTGTTGCATATTCCATTATCGGCCTTATTAAGGTGATATATGTTGTTCTGAGAATTCTGGGTTTTTCTCCCCAATTTGTTCTACATAGCCATCTCAGAATGTTTAGTTTTCTGGTAGCTCTATTTGAGGTGCTAATTATGTGTTTTGAAAATTTCAATTCCTCATCAATGACAGTTAAAATAATTTTATTGACATCTTCTCAATACATACAAAGTGCACAGTCTGCACTATTTAAAAAAAAAAGATAATATGCATTATATACACTATGTACAATGAATATGGCGCCTCTGCCAGCGCTGCAGAGTTTGGTGGAGAATCGCCAGTGGGTCTCCAGCGACACCACGCATTTTGCGATCTACGATGAATACGTAGATCGCGTACTTCGCCGCTTAAGAGATGGTGATGGCGTGGTCCTCGAGACTAACTGGAAAGATCCAGGACTGCAGTATCACACCTAGGTAT
Source organism: Cordylochernes scorpioides (assembly GCA_030710605.1). NCBI lineage: Eukaryota > Metazoa > Arthropoda > Arachnida > Pseudoscorpiones > Chernetidae > Cordylochernes > Cordylochernes scorpioides. Next base: position 77,155,503 of record CP092864.1, on the reverse strand, counting down.
TTTGGATTTCTAATTTTATCAATTATTTGTTTATTTATGCTTATATTGTGGTTATATATATGCCTTTTTCCTTGTCAGTGGAGAAGACGCATAGGTTCGGTTTTATTGGGTTTATGGTCATTTGGAGTTCCATTGCCCACTTCTCCAGTCCTCTCATTGATGTGTTCAGTATTTTTAACGATTTTTCTATGCTGCTACTTGTGTGCCATATGGCTATATCGTCTGCATAACAGGCAACCTTTGAGTCTTCAGTGAGGTAAGGATGGAGGTCGTTAATATATAGCAGATAGAGTAGAGGACTGAGCACAGATCCTTGAGGTACACCAGCCCATGTTCTTCCTTCCTTGGAAAATTCTCCATTGACCCAAACCTTTAACCTTCTTCCCCTTAAGAAGTCTGCAATCCAGGTTAAGGTTTATCCTCTTACTCCGATGTTGTGCAGCTTTTCACGTAATTTCTCCCTCCACCCTCGATCAAAAGCTGAAGTCATATCAAGGAATATAGCCGTGGTCTTCTTTGGCGGTTTTTCCTGGAAAGAATCTATTATTGATTGACAGAAGTAGAACAGTTGATCAGTCGTACTGTGCTGGGATCTATAGGCAGTTTGGTAGAAGTTTATTTTATTATTGTTAGTGAGCCAGACTATGAGCCTAGAGTGGATAATTCGTTCTGTTATTTTACAAAGTATGCTGGTGAGAGCAATTGGCCGATAGTTCTTGGATTCCTTGGCATCTTTGTTTGGTTTCAGTTTTGGCACAGTAATTGATATCTTCCAATTCTTTGGTAGTTTACCAGTTTATCATGAAATGTTCAGTATTCGTAGGAGTTGTTTATTAGCTTTGTCTTCAAAGTGTTCAATCATTTGACCAAATATTAGATTATCTCTTGGTGACCTCTTGGATTTTTTTATTGATGAGTTTAGCTCATTCAGTGTGAAGTCTCTCGAGAAAATATCTTGTTGATGGAAGTTTCTTGCTTGTTTAACTAACTGGTTTATATTATTTTTAGAGTCCTGTCTTCATTCGTATAGTTGAGTATGGAAGTGATTGAAAGATATTCAGCAATTATGTTAGTCATCTGTTTGTTCTCGTTCCCGCTGTTCTATTCATATCGGTTAGAGTATTGGAGGATTGGTGTTGGTTTTGATTGTTTTCTAACACTCTAATCGTATTACAGTGTTGGCTGTCCTTTCTTGGATCCATTTTTTCGCAGAATTCTGCCATTTTTCTCTTGTTTGCATATCCAAATTTCTTGTTCTATTTTGTGACTAATTTCAATGTGTTACTTTCTCTTTTCTTCTGTTTTATTTTTTAAAGAAGTTCATTGATATTGTCTCTCTCTGCAATCATTGCCTCGATGTTGTGGTCCTTCCAGTAAGGTATCCACAGGTCTAACGTCTCCTTCTAGGTATCGATGCTTTTGCAGCTTTTGATATATCTGAAGAGAAGTTTTCCAAGTTTTTGTCAAGCTTTCTGTAATTCAATTTTTCGTTGCACAGTTCTTCAAGCTTTTCTGTGAATTTTTTTCAAGTCGGCTTTCCTAAAATTCCATGTTCTTTTATTCTGTTGGACATTCTCAATTTTGAAGTTTAGGGTTGTTAAAATTGGTCTGTGGTCACTGATTGCACCTCTCAGGATTTTCCATTGTGTTGTGGGTGCGATGTTGAAATTTATCGCTGTGATGTCTATTGCGGATTCTGTGCCTGTGGACTTGGATAGATATAGGTGTTCTCTCCCTTATTTAATGGTGTAAGGTCGAGGTCGGTGACCTTTGTTACCCTGGACAGATGATCCCCAAGTTGAACTTTTGGCGTTAAAATCGCCGAGTATGATTCTGATATCCGAAGAGGCTTCACTTAATGTCTCTATTGTGTGTACCCATACAAAATTCAAAGATTTCACAAGCTGAAAGTTGGCGATTTTGAGATGCGTCAAGAATTCGCTGCATGGGTTTTCCGGAAAATTGATATTGATGAAAACTGGCTGTCGAATGTTCTGTGGACAGATGATGCTCACTTTTCTCTAAACGGAGAATTTAACATTCAAAACAGCCGCTTTTGGGCAACAGAAAACCCTATGAATTTTACAGAAATGCTACTTTATCAGCCTAAAGTTACAGTTTTGTGTGGGTTCACTTCTTCTTTTATTATTGGGCCATTTATCTTTGAAAAATCAATGGAAGAACTTTTAAAACCGTTTTTGTAACTGGTAAACGTTATGTTCAACTTTTGAGAGAAAAGGGTATTCCCATATTGCAGGGAAAAAGCACTAAGCGAAATAACATTCATGAAAGTTAGAGGACCTCCTCATATCTCCTACGGCGCCAAACAATTGCTGAAGGATACGTTCGTTGAAATTCGTTGAAAAGTCGCCACATTATATACCAGTGGCCTCCAAGATCACCAGACTTGACGCCTTGCGATTTTTGTTTATGGGGGTACATTAAATCGTGTGTTTTTCGATGCTGGCCTACCACATTGGCCATGTTGAAGGCTTCTATCAGATGGCACGTTTTATCAATTTCAACAGATATATGTTATTTAATGCTGTCCATTCTGTCATTTATTGTCTGCAGGCGGTGATTGAGAATGAAGGGTGCCACATTGAGCAAGGATTGTGACCTAATACAAGAGAGAAGGCAGTTACCTCATGTGTTATATAAGCTGCCATGTATTATATTATATACCAATATTCTGCAGCTCTTTGTGTTGGGATATGGGGATAATAAATGCTGTCCTCACATCTTGACTCTTTTTTTTTTTTGTGAACAGTAATATTTTGTTTGTCATTTGCTCACATATTATGTCGTGCAAACCAGAGTGTTATAACTTCTCGAATAACACTGGTACAAACAATTTTTCCCCTTATGTTTAGTTTTCGCTTTTCGCTCATTAGAAGAAATAGCATAAGGAATATTTTCTGTACACCAATAACTTTAGAAATTTTGTGCAAAAAAAAAAATACAAAATGATTTTACTACCACGTTTTTCAACGCAAAAGGTCGATTTAAAAAATATTTTTATTTGAGGGGACACATTTTTTAAAATTGGGTATAGTATGAGAGAGAGTTGAATTAAAAATATTAGAAATTTATTATCTTTGGAAACAAACCGTATCTAAAATATCAAATTTTTTTTTGCTACATGTTTTAATTTGCATTTACCTATTTTACATATCTCTGATTGTATTTAAAAATCGTTAACCAATTCTTCATACTTTTGGAGAAGTGGTGTTTTATTAATTTGTTATTTGATATTATTAGGGTTCTTTCCTGGTATTCAAAAAGGAAAAATACGTGTCGATCAGTTATATTTTTCAATTTATCAAACAATTTGGCCGCTGAATCTCTGATTCTGGTAGGACGCCATCTGGCGAATAAAATTGTAACTAAAATCAATTTCGAATTTTTCATTATTTGCCATAAAAATTCCCATTGCATCCTGAACACAATGGTGTTTACCGCATTGCTCTAGCGCAAATATTCGCGGAGTTATTAATTTTTAAAGTTGTGCGGGACTTTTGGATCACCCTGTATTTCCATAGATTAAAGATGAAAGAAAGGCAATTAATCTATTAAGAGAGAACAAAGATTTAATCGTAACACCTTCCGATAAAGGGAGGAATACTGTAATCATGGACACCACTGAATATAACTCTAAAATCGAACAATTACTGCAAGATAAAGAAATTTACGAAGAATTATCAAAAGATCCATTGCCTAATATCACTAAATAATTTAATAAAAAACTAAATAAAATTATACGCACACATAAGCTTAATAAAAAATCGTTCGAAAATTTCAAAGCAGAAGAAAAAACTCTACCCAACTTTTACGGCCTACCTAAAATCCATAAACCAAACATTCCATTACGACCAATAGTGAGCTATGCTGGTTCTCCTCTTTATCCTCTCACGAAATTTCTATCTTCAGTCATCTCTCCATTCCAAAAGCAACTACCTCACACAGTACCCAATCCCATAGTAGCTGTTGAAGCTATCAAAACCGTTCAAATATCGGATGACAGCAGGATGGTTTCCTTCGATATAGAATCTCTCTACACCTCAATCCCGCACGATATAGCACTCCTGGCCCTCCAATCATTTCTCGAAATCCACACAGAAAAATTCTGCCCCTCTCTAAAGAAGCATTAATCGTTTTAATCAAACTTTGTTTAGACAATAGTTATTTCAGTTTCAAAGACAGATTCTTCCGGCAAATTAAAGGCCTACCAATGGGCAACTCGATTTCATTTGCATTAGCCAACATATTTATTAACGAAATAGATGAACAAATAATTAATTCAAACGAATTTAAAATAATATTATGGCTACGATATATTGATGACATTTTTTGTCTAACAGAAATTGGACATTTCATTTTTGGACATCCAGCTTAAAAGGAATCAATATAACATCGAAACTTGCATTTACAGGAAACCCACTCACACCGGAAACTATTCAAATTTTAGCTCCTTTGGTCCCATACATAACAAAATAGCCATAGTGAAATCTCTTTCTAAAAGAATAGAAACACACCACTCAAATAGAAATAGTGCAACAGAAGAAAGAAATAGAATTTTCAAAGAATTAATAAATAATAATTATCCAAAAAAAATTATTGAAAAACATTTTTATAAACAGAGAGATATACTTTCAAATAATAGTCGTGATCAGTCTCAAAAAAGCTATTGTTCTATTCCATATAGCTACGGTTCGGAGAGAATTGCCCGAATTTTAAAGAGATATAATATAATTACAACATATCAATCTGCACAAAATCTAAGACAAATCTTACGCCACTCAGATACAAAAAATATTTCAAACCAAGAAAATACAACCAATGTAATTTACAAAATTCCCTGCCAGACATGTCAAGCAACATACATTGGAGAAACAGGTAAATCTCTTAAAGATCGTATCAATCAACATAAAGCAGCTTTAAAAAACTACAAACCATTATCTCTACTAGTAGACCACTCCCTAAACAATAGCTATATACCAGATTTCAAACAGACCACAATTATATACAAAAACATAACAGAAAAGCATAGTAGACTGTTTTTAGAAAGTTGGGCTTCTGCCGAAGATAAACAGGGTATAAACAGAAAAATTGATTTTCCAGAAATTTATAAAGAATTCATATCTTAATTATTTATAAATAACTATGCATATACCTTTTATTTAATAATTTATTTTGCTTTTATTTTTTTTTTAAATTTAGAATTAATATGTAAACACAATTTTTTACAATTACACTGTGTTGTATATAAATCTCTATATCTGCCATAGATAAAATAATAATCGATAATATTAAATATTAATATAATTATTTGCTGTATATAAACTGAAGGCAATAGTTGAGACAAAGATACAGTTCTTTCATTGGCCTTGTAGAACGAGAGTGGTGTACGCGTGCGCGCATGTTTTAGTGAAAAACACAAACATCCTCGATAAAGAGAGGCGAGTTGCCCCTCGAAATATTGGAACAATAAAAATAATTAGAAATCCAATATATGCATCTTTTTAATATATATATATGTTGTAAATAATTTTACCATATTATTTTCTACATAAATTTTATTTTTATTAATACTTTATTGTTTATTTCATAAATGAATTCTGTGACGCCGAGAAGTCCAGACGGCGCTGATGTAGATATAAATATTGTTTTATTTTGCTTAGTCGAGCTAGTTAGACTTTTTTTGTTATCAAATATGTAAATTTACTATATTTTTGTTTGATTAAGTTTTTTCTCTCAAGATTGAGGTATTCTACCTGTTAAGATTCCTCAAGTTTGTTATTACCATTAATTTTGTAAAACCTTGACGATTGGTTACTAAATAAACCCGTCAAGAGTGGAGTGTTTTGATCTCCTTTAAACAAAAGGCCTCGACTGCTCAATCTCATCTCACCACCAGCACCATTTTTTTTAAAATAGAAATTAAATATAATATATATATATATATTAGTCGAACTAAATAGAATTATAAATATCCATGCTACCATCAGTGTGTTTTAACTTTAGTGAAATTTATTTACGAAACACTATCCATCGGTATTTCTGTAAGATTAATATTTATTCGCGAATTAAATTTAAATTAATATCCATTTATATTAGTGACAGTTTTTTATTCATGTGTATTTTTATAGCTATGATTAAATTCAGGATATAAACTAGCGTTAGGAATTAGAAATTTTTATCTCCAATGTTTAAATAAATTACATTTACAGAGATTTCTGGTGATTTATTTTCCTCTCTTCACATAATATAATTATTAATTTAATACACACTATTTAGGGATTATTTAGAATGCATTTGATTCCATATGGCGAATTATTTATTAATATTGGTAGTTTGGCTCAACAAAATATTATATTGCAATATTTACTTAAATTTTAGCTCCAAAATATATTTCTCTGCCACGTTAATTATTCTTTAACCCAACTAAAATGAAATTTATTCATGAAGTTTTAATGGTTAGCATAAACATTTAATATATCAATATTTTACAATAAATATAAAAATAATGAAAAAATATTATATTGAATAAAATGATATGTTGTTGTCGTTGTCGTGTCCAAAGAAGAGTCTCAGATGTCTCCATACATCTCCATCACAGCAGCAGCAATATCCAATATCTTGGAAATCAATAAAATGATATCATTATACGATTAACTTTTATTTTCTTTACAAAATATTTGATGTAATATTACATACAAGAGAACATATAGGATATCAAAAATCAGTATACAATTGAAATTCCAATTCGAATGTTTTAGGTATTATGTGACAAATATTATATTTATTAAAATGAATAAATTCACAATACACGATTTTTGAAATGTTAATATAGTACCAGAAATTATGATGGCACTACTAATAGGATTTCGTGCTATAAGGAATGTATAGTTTCTTGACTAATTGTCGACACTTAACTATTTAACTGGATATTTGTCATGATCCAAAAATGAAATATGGAGGGGAGTGACAAAATATATTTGTCGTACTTTATTCCAAATATCCTATGGGTTTGTCAAATGTCATCATTGTTTATTATACTGTACACAATTTTGAAAATGTATCCCCTGAAAAAAAATCATTTTTAAATCGACCTTTTGCGTTGAAAAACGTGGTAGTAAAATCATTTTGTATTATTTTTTGCGCAAAACATCGAAAGTTGGGAGGGATACAGAGATTATTCCTTATGCTATTTCTTCTAATGAGCGAAAAGCGATAAACTAAACATAAGGGGTAAAATTGTGTATACCAGTGTTATTCGAGAAGTTATAACACTTTGGCCTGCACGACATAATATAAAATGTGGGCAAATGACAAACAAAAAATTACCGTTTACAGGAAAAAAAAAAGAGTCAAGATGTGAGGACAGCATTTATTATTCCCATAACCCAAAACAAAGAGCTGCAAATATAACACATGAGGTAACTACCTTCTCTCTTGTATTAGGTCACAATCCTTGCTCAATGTGGCGCCCTTCATTCTCAAACACCGCCTGCAGACGATAGATGACAGAATGGTCACAATTAAATAGTTGAAATTTATAAAACGTGCCATCTGATAGAAGCCTTCAACATGGCCAATGTGGTAGGCCGGCATCGATAAAAACGCTACTTAATGTACCCCCATAACCGAAATTGTAAGGCGTCAAGTCTGGTGATATTGGAGGCGACTGGTATATAAAGTGGCGACTTATCAACGAATTTCACCGAACGTTTCCTTCAGCAATTGTTTGGCACCGCGGGAGATATGAGGAGGTCCTCCATCTTGCAAGAATGTTATTTCGCTTAGTACTTGTCTGTCCTGCAATATGGGAATAACCTTTTCTCTCAAAAGTTTAACATAACGTTCACCAGTTACAAAAACGGTTTTAAAAATTCTTCCATTGATTTTTTCAAAGAAAAATGACCCAATAATAAATGAAGAAGTGAACCCACACAAAACTGTAACTCTGTGCTGATGAAGTGGTATTTCTGTAAGAATCCTAGGGTTTTCTGTTGCCAAAACGAGGCCAAAGCAGTTTTGAATGTTAAATTCTCCCTTTAGATAAAAGTGAGCATCATCTGTTCTTAGAACATTTGACAGCCAGTTTTCATCAATATCAATTTGCCGGAAAACCCATTCAGCGAATTCTTGACGCTTCTCAAAATCGCTGACTTTCAACTCGTGAAAACTTTGAATTTTGTTAGGATATTTTTATAGAAAAATTCTAAATGCGTGTTCTCTCCAAACTGTTCCATACGAAATCCCCGTTTGTCGAGAAACTTGTCTAGCACTTACTTCTCCATACGTGAATAACGTTTCAATAGCTTCAGCATTCTGCAAAACCGTAACAGCCACTGACTTGCATGTCGATGGTCTTCCACTCCGAGGTTTTGCTTCCAGAGATCCAGTTTCCTCAAAACTTTTAATCAATCGCTTTAGAGAGTAGCAACTCATTGGTCCTTTACCGCTTCGAATATCTTTAAAGGAACGAAACGCTCGTAAAGATTCAGTGGCAGATTCTGAATCACAATTAAAACAATTCACCAAGAGTGCTTTATCCTGTAGTGACGGCATTCCAGGGGGAAGGGGAGAAGTTCGACCACACCTCCTTGCGGTCCCCCTGGACCCTTGGAATATTTAACCAAATTCTGGTTCGTTTCCAAGATGACTAACGTTGCAACGGCACCCATTTTCAAATGAAGAGCAAAGCTGATATCTCCAGTAATGCTACCGCGTCCGGGGTAACCGCCGCATCAAGAGCTGCAGCTCGAGCTCATTATGAGAAATCTACTACGAGGACACAATTCCATCTACTACAACTCAATATAAATGGTACCCAGAGGAAAATAAAGAGCTGACTTGTCTTCTCTGTGACAACAATGTACATATTAATTGTCCTCAGGGAGACAAAATTGAATCAGAATCTGAGATTCAATATCAAAGATTATACAAAACTACGAATGGACAGACCGGAAAAATTCGGAGGAGGACTTGCCGTTTTGATTAAAACTCTAGAAATCAAATTTAAGGAAATCGCCTATAATCAGAGTAAGCCTAGAGAAAGCACGACAGAAGCTCAGGCAATAGAAATCTATCTTACAGATAAAACAATTCCAATCATAAATGTTTATCACCAAGATAATACTAGCATCAATACAGGCCTGATAGAGACATTGAGTGAAGCGTCTTCGGATATCGCAATCATACTTGGTGATTTTAACGCCGAAAGACCAATTTGGGGATCACCTGTCCAGGATAACAAAGGTCAGCAGGTTGAGGACATGCTAACCGACCTCGACCTTACGCCGTTAAATAACGAAAAGAACACCTATATATCCAAGTCCACAGGCACAGAATCCGCAATAGACATCACAGCGATAAATTACAACATCGCACCCACAACCAATGGAAAATTCTGAAAAGTGCAATCAGTGACCACAAACCAATTTTAACAACCCTAAAATTCAAAATTGAGAATTTTCAACAGAATAAAACAACACTGGAAAAAAAATTACAGAAAAACTTGAAGAACTGTGCAACGAAGAATTAAATCACAGAACGATTGACAAAAACTTGGAAAAATTCTCTTTGAACATATCCAAAGCTGCAAAAGTATCGATACCTAGAGGTAGACGTAAAGACCTGTGAATACTTTACTGGAAGGACCACAATATCGAGGCAATGATTGCAGAGAGAGACAATAAAAATGAACTTCTTAAAACAAATAAAACAGAAGAAATCATAAAGGAACTCATTGAAGTTAGTCACAAAATAGAACAAGAAATTTGGATATTCAAACAAGAAAAATGGGCAGAATTCTGCGAAGAAAATAGATCCAAAAAAGGAAAGCCATCACTGGAATATAATTATTGTTATAAAACTCAAAACCAACACTAATCCTCCAATACTCTTACCGATATGAACAGCGAGAACGAACAAAAAGATGGCTGACATAATTTCTGAATATCTTTCAAGCACTTCCAGACTCAGCTATACGAATGAAGGCAGGACTCTAAAAAATAATATAAACAAGTTAGTTAAACAAGCAAGAAATTACCATCAACAAGATATTTACTCGAGATACTTCACACTGAATGAGCTAAATTCATCAATAGGAAAGTTAAATCCAAGATGTCACCTGGAGATGCTCTAATCTTTGGAGACGAAGCTAAAAATCAACTCCTACGAATACTGAACATTTCATGGCAAACTATTAAACTACCAAATAATTGGAAGATATCAATTATAGTGCCAATACTGAAACCAAACAAAGATGCTAAGGAATGCAAGAACTATCGGCCAATTTCTCTTACCAGCATACTTTGTAAAATAACAGAATGAATTATTCACTCTAGGCTCATAGTCTGGCTCACTAACAATAATAAAATAAACTTCTGCCAAACTGCCTAAAGATCCAGACACTGTACAACTGATAAACTGTTCTACTTCTGTCAATCAATAATAGATTTCTAGGAAAAACCGCCAAAGAAGACAACGGCAGTATTCCTGGATATGACCTCAGATTTTGTTCGAGTGTAGAAATTATTTGAAAGGCTGCACAACATCGGAGTAAGAGGAAAAACCTTAATCTGGATTGCAGACTTCTTAAGGGGAAGAAGGATAAAGGTTCGGGTCAATGGAACATTTTCCAAGGACCGAAGAACATGGGCTGGTGTACCTCAGGGATCTGTGCTTAGTCCTCTACTCTTCTCGCTATATATTAACTGTTGTTTATGTAAATAGATGAATATTATTTGTATTATTTAAAGCCTCATTATGTAAAAATATATGTATATATAAATTAGGCATTTGTTGTTGGCCATGGTCAAGTTTGAACTCTTGTACGTCTAATTACGACACAACAAAAGTGGCGACGAGGATGCGCGATCTACAGAGCCAGTGAAAAGCTAAGGAAAACGGCGTCTATGCAAGTATAACAACTACATCTTTTAAACAAATCTGACTCTCGGATTATGGAGAGGAAAAATAAGAAAATGGGTTGAGATTACACCTTTTAAACTATCTGAATCAAGAAAACAAAGGAGTAGAAAAGATCAGCATGACAAGTTCAAAGTTAATAATACCTTTTAGATGCTATATCCCAGTGGAGGACACTTCGATTTTTTTGTACAAAAATTTGAGGCTTTCTTTTTGGCATCTGAAGAAGGAGATTAAAGTGCTGATTTTTACCTCGCTACCAGATTCTGAAACTTTGAAGCAGGGAAACGACATTTTCTTCCTGGTCTAATGAAAGATCAACCCTATGATACTATCATTCAAAGAATTAAGCTGCATTTGGATCCAAAGAAGAAAGTGATACCACAGCGATGCAGATTTTTAAAGAGAATTCAACAGGAAGGAGAATCAATTTCGGAATATCTTAGAGAATTGAAACATTTGGCAATAAATTGTAATTTCGTCGATATGTTGGGAACCATGATGCGAGACCGTTTTGTGGCTGGAATCAAGTCGGAAATCCTGCAAAAAGAAGCTACTACAAGAGGAAGACGATGTCACCCTGGATAAAGTTTTTGCAGTGGCGATCTCGTTCGAATTGGCGGAGATAAATACAAGAGAATTACAAGATAAATTAGTGGCCAAGATATCCCCTGTGAATTGAAAGGATAAAAAGGGCGAGTACAATAATAGTACGGCGCAGTATAGGCCTTTCAGGCAAAGTGGCAAAGGCAAAATAGTGTGTTATAGATGTGGTGAAAGACATTCACACGTGGCATCTGTTTTACCTCATAGAACAAAGACTTGTTTTAAAATGTAATAAACTGGGTCATTTAAGTAGGGTCTGCAAAGCTAGTAAAAGAATGTGGGGATGTAAATTTGTACAAGAGGACTCTATATATTCTGTACAGGGCGAAACTGATGCCACAATAAATTTAACAGTAGATGATTATTCTTTGTGCTTTACAATAGATACAGGAAGTCCAGTTACGTTAATACCTAAAGATATTTATAAGAATTATTGGCAAGGTAAAAGATTATTTCCAACAAATTTAAGATTAAAATCCTTTTGTGGTAAATCAATAGAGATTATAGATCAAAGAAATGTGTATGTAAAAGAAGCCAACCAATATTTACGATAAATAGTTGTAAATGAAAAAATCCAGGTAATTTTATTAGGAAGAGAATGGCTTAAACAGTTGAAACTTGATTGTTCTATATTGTTTAGCATTAAAATTTTAAATAATGAATATAATAGAAATATATTTAAATATATAAAAAATTGATAGATAGGTATGCAGATTATTTTAACAAAGATTTGGGCTGTCTAAAGGACGTTAGAGTAAATTTTAATTTAAAAAAGGATGTGACTCCTGTGTTTTGTAAGGCCAGAAGTTTACCTTTCTCTCCAAAAAACAAAGTAGAGAATGAAATTGATCGTTTAGTGAATTCTTGCATTTTATAACCTATAGTTCATGCATATTGGACCGCTCCAATAGTACCGGCATCAAAAAAGGATGGTAGTGTAGGATATGTGGTGATTTTAGATGTACAGCTAATAAAGCAATAGAATTAGATAGGTATCCCATTCCATCGATCGATGAGATCTTTTCAAAATTATCTACAAGCACCGTACTTTCGACTCTAGACCTATCACAGGCTTACTTACAAGTAATGTTAGCGGAAGAAGCCAAAGCTGTTGTTGATATAAACACAACAAAGAGGTTGTTTTCTTATAAAAGACTACCATATGACGTAGCGGTAGCACCAAATAAATTTCAGAGGATTATGGAAGGCCTATTTTCTGATTTGCCAGGTGTGGCCTGCTACATAGATGATATTTTGGTTGCAGGAAAATACTTTGAAGATTATGATCAAAAGTTGGATCTAGTGTTTAGATGATTGCTAGAAAAAGGTTTAAAGTTAAACAGATATAAATGTAAATTTAAAAATAAATCGGTGGAATTTTTAGGGTTTAAAATGGATAAATATGGACTGCATCCCTTATAAAATAAAATTAAAGCAGTGATAGAGGCGCCTGAACCTAAATAATGTTTCGCAATTGAGATCTTTCATAGGACTCTTAATTTATTATTATAGATTCATAAAGAATATAGCAAATATTTTAGCGCTATTCTATCAACTTTTGAATAAAAATTGTAGATGGAACTGGACGAAAAATATCGAATGTTATTTAAAAAATGTAAATCATTATTAATGGACTATGGACTAGGCGTAATTCTGAGTCATAGAAATGATAGAAAGGAAGAATGCCCTATAGCTTTTGCTTCTAGAACATTAACTGAAGCGGAAAAACGGTACTCTCAACTAGAAAAGGAAGCGTTGAGCATAACTTATGGCGATGAGAAATCAAGACTACTTGCTGGGACGAAAATTCGTATTAGTCACAGACAACCGACCCTTAATTCATATATTTTCACCTCAGAAACCAATTCCCATATGTGCAGCATCCAGAATTAAAAGATGGTCCTTAAAATTAGCTGCATTTAATTATACTGAGGATTTTCGAAAAGGTAGTGATAATTCCAATGTTGACGCATTGTCACGTCTTCCTTTAGAATCGAGTGTCAGGGAGTTTCTTGATGAAGACCAGGTACTTCTTCTCAGGAAGTTGAATGAGGTACCGTTCTCTTTTAGGGAGGTGGCATATGAGACGTCCCGAGATAAAATACTGTCTATAGTATTAAGGAATGTTAGAGAAGGCAACTGTGTGTGGAAATTCACAAGGGTACTGAGGGAAAACCCACTAGCTCCTTATTATAAGATCAATGAGGAATTAAATTTGGAGTTTGATTGTTTTCAATGGCGTGAAAGAGTGGTGATTCCCCAAAAATTAAGATCTTTAATTTTAAATGACTTGCATGAAATACACATGGGGATTGTTAAAATGAAGATGATTGCCAGACGGTATTTTCTGGTGGCCAGGCATAGACATTAACATCAAAGAGTTAACTAGAGAATGTAGAGTATGCCAAGAATCGGCAAGCATGCCCCCGGCTACCATCTCGGAATGGACTTGGCCCGAAAAACCGTGGCATCGACTTCATCTTGATCTAGCGGGTCCGTTCATGGGAAGAATGTTTTTGGTTCTCGTGGACGCATACTCAAAGTGGATAGAAATTTTTATCATCAAAGATATTACCAGAAAAACGATTATAAGTCATCTTAGAGAAATTCTCGCCAGAATTGGATTGCCCTAATATTTTGTTACAGATAACGGAAGACAGTTTATCTCCGGTGAATTCGAGCAATTTACCAAAATGAATGGTATACGGCACACTAAGACCAGTCCGTATAATCCTAGTACAAATGGTTTAGCTGAAAGATATGTAAGAGAGTTTAAACCCCGTTTGAGAAAGAATAATGGGAAGGATGATTTAGAGACGAATCTACAAAGTTTCCTATTTGCTCATAGAGCATCCCCCAAACTGTAATAAAGGAATTCCCCGGCGGAACTGCTAATGAAGAGAAGTTTAAGATCAAGATTCTCGAATTTAATACCAAGATGAGAAATCCGCGAGAGGTATTTCATGAGGCCGTAAGAAGGCAGGAGCAGTTTACTACAGGTTGCGAGGTTTATTTCCGCAACTATGCAACTGGACCTAAACGGTAAAAAGGTACCATTTTGGAATTATTGAGCTACCGTCACTACCTTATAAGTTGCGAGGGCGTCGTGTATAAGAGGCATATCAATCAATTGCGACCTGTGAGAAAGAAACAAGTGGAGACTTGATACTTCCTCGAACATCAGTAGAGAAGCCTGTAGGTGGAAGTCAGAAATAAAGTGAAGAGAAGGTTCCAGAGGTTACATCAGGAAACAAGGAGGAGACTGCTTCTGTGCACGTACTCTCTTGCACTCCTATATCAGGGCCTGTTGCTGTGCACGTGCCCTCTTGCACTCCTAAACCGGAGGCTGCCGCTGTGCAAGTGCCCGTCCGCAGTCCTAGACCTCAGAGAGCCAGGAAACCCCTAGACCGAATGGAGTATTATTAAGGGGGAGATGTGTTGTGTATGTAAATAGATGAAGATTATTTGCATTATTTAAAGTCTCATTATGTAAGAATATATGTGTATATAAATTGGACATTTTTGTTGGCCAAACGAAAAGAATATGAGGCTCTTTATTGGACACGACAAATCAACAACGGCATTCCAGAGTAAAATAAATCATCAGAGATAGATAAATATTTTTCAAATGAATTAAAATAAATATAATCGATACTGAGAGAGAGTTGAATTAAAAAAAATAGAAAATTATTATTTTCGAAATATAAATAGCTGAGAGGATTCCAGCAAACCGCATCTAAAATATCAGTTTTTTTTTTTTTTGCTACATGTTTTAATTTGCATATACCTATTTTACATATCTCAGATTGTATTTAAAAATCGTTAACCATTTCTTCTAACTTTTGGCGAAATAGTGTTTTATTAATTTATCATTTGATATTATTAGGGTTCTTTCCTGGTATTCAAAAAGTAAAAATACGTGTCGTTTAGTTATATTTTTCAATTTATCAAACAATTTGGCCGCTGAATCGCTGATTCTGGTAGGGCGCCATCTAGCGAATAAAGTTGTAACTAAAATCAATTTCGAATTTTTCATTATTTGCCATAAAATATCCCATTGCATCCTGAACACAATGGTGTTTACCGCATTGCTCTAGCGCAAATATTCGCGGAGTTATTAATTTTTAAAGTTGTGCGGGACTTTTGGATCACCCTGTATATCAAACTTCTACTGTCCTTACTGCGATGAAAAAATAGGCGGTAGGTTAAACCGCTGGAAAGTTTCACCACTAATGAGTCAAGCCCTCCCAATATTTTTTCATTCGTGTCTTAATATTTTCATTTAATATATATAAATATAGCGCGTTATTGCTTTGTGTTAATTTATGCCTAACTGACCTTGTCCATATTGTTTACGGAGGAGAATTTCTCGATGCAAATATTTAAATGAAATTCTACTGTCCTAAAAGAGCTTATGTGTATAGTTTTCTTAAATACCATTTTTAAGATTCTAACATACAGTGCAGCATATAAAACAGAATGATCAAATACAGTATTGGAGCTCTAAAGCATCTCCAAGATAAAGAGCTCTGGAGCTCAGAACAAACCTAGATAGAATGTTTGGTTACATATCAGTTTTTATTTTGTTCTGTCGAAAGCGCAAGATATTTTCATCGATACTTTTTTACAACATTTTGATATGTTACCTGGCCTGGGCATTCCTTAAAATAGAAAATACTATTATGAATTCAGAAGAGAGTCTATATTTATATATAAGGTAAAATTGATAAAGTTCCCTACAAATATTTTATGTTCCGCTTATACGACGCGTGACTGCCAAAGCATTTGTGGAAACCTTGGTACAGCCCTTAATCGTCCTATAAATTTAAAATATTTTTCAATTTAAAAAAATATGATATGTTGTATTTTATATGTGTGTTGGAAATACCATGTGGTGTACATAGAAACACCAAGCCCATGTGTAGCTTCGAAATGGCGTAACAAAATTTCACCTGAAAACGAAGGCGGTAACCGGGAAAGGTCGTGAAGGAGTCGTTAACATTGTCCAAGTAACTCAGGGATGATGTAAACGTATTGGCCATGCCAGTCCTTGAATGGACACTGAGCGATAACAGACTCAGCCATCTCTGACGTCACCATTAGCATATAAGCTGGGGTTTTTCTCAGCCCAAGACAGCATCAAAGGAATGTGATATAGCAGAAAATCCAGGATACAGAGGTAGTTAGGTTTATATGCTGACCGGTTGACCAACGTACCTTTCATATTCCATCTCACCTTCCCGGGTGCCGCCCCTACACCGAGGTAACCGTGCTCCACTAGTCGTTAGGATTTATTATCTGTTCAGGTATGCTCCCCCACTTCCCGTCTATAAGTTGGATGAGGAACTTACGACCGTGTCGGCTCCACATACTTCACAACGTATATTTATATTGGTTTCTCAAGAAGCCACTAGGACCAAAATTCTTTTTGGTCGCAGTGGTAGAGATTAGTCCACGCTGACGAGCGCCAAAAGCGCGAAACGCTTTCGTGGATGGCTTTTCTTGATTTATCAAGAAATTGGGTTGACCAAATATCAGGGAACAGGCTAAATCAATTTTAGTTTATATCTGTTCCATCAGATGGCGCTCGGCCTTCTTAAAAGCACATGTGCTCCTGATCAGAATATGCCCACTTTGTTTCTAGTATATATATATATATATATATATATATATATATATATATATATATATATATATATATATATATATATATGAAATAAAAGGTATATCCTGACCAGGAGCACATGTGCTTTAGAATATGCCTTTTTTATTTTTAATATCAACATCTGACTTTTTATTTTTTTTCTTTCAATTTTTAAAATATATATATATATATATGTAGTGGGTTCTGTAGTAATCCCGAGATGGAATGTGCTGGGCAGTCGTGGTAGTGGGTGAGTGATGGGATTCCCGCACTGGGACAGCAAGAGACAGAGGCAGGTCTAGAGGGTATCTCCAAGAAGGTAGAGGTAGACCACGGACGAAGACAGTCGGACCACGGGCGTCACGGATGCCCTACATCGCGGATAGGGGTGAGAAACCCGACCGTATGACGGCGTCGCTCTGAAAACCAACTAACTAACTTTGTCCCAATCTTGGGGGGCTTTTATATGAGACTCTGGTAGATGTTGACGAGTTCTGATTGGTTCCCGTAATCACGCCACCTGTCAAGTGCTGGGTTATTAATTATGTCTGGCCACCTGTTGACGGGGGAATGAACTCATTAGCATAAACACCTGTTAGTCTGGGTTGTTTATCACGTCTGGCCTTTGTCGTCTGGACTACCTCTACTCCTTTTGTTTTATTTGTCACTTCTATTATTACAAGTTTGATACATAATTTTATATAGATATGGGGTTATGATAAGTATTAGAAGAAGGTTGTGATTTATCTATGTCAAAATATACTACAGAATGTGTCCCCGGTGATGAAGGTTTGGTTGGGGGAATGACATGTAATGAATGATAACCTAACAAACCTATTATAAAAAAATAAAAGAAATAATTTGTATACAAATTAGTTAAAATTATTATTAAGCTACAAGTTAAACAGAGAAAGAGGTTATAATGGTGGTGTATCAATGAAATAAAAATCAAGGTTATAAAATAAAAACGTACAAAATGAATGATAAAAGATTAAGAGAAAGTATATAATACAAAATGTTAAATATGTTAAAATGAATCGTACAAGGAAAATAATATCTTATTGCATAAAAGATGAGAGGAAAAAATATTTAGTTAGTTTACTAACTGAACGTATAATGTGACGCTAAGGTTGAAAAAGGGCAAGGGGGTATCTGAGCATGTTTCTGCAAAGTGTATCCCAAACATTCTGCAATGCAATGCGAACTTGTTTAAGTGAGGCATTGTTTTCATTAACAGAAGGCCCAAGATATTCCGTCTGTATCATTAGCTCAGACAGCGAAAAGAGGTGGGAAGATTGATGGAGGTAAAAGGGGGAGGTAGAGGTAAGAGGGATCCCTGTTGTCCATAATGATTATGCCCGGTTGAATGATGACAAAAAAAGTGAAAGTTTGAAAAAATGGTGAATTGAAATGATGAGTCGGGCGATGAGAAAAAAAAAATAAAATGATCGCGCTGGATATCCTGAACTCATTATCGGGAATGGTATAGCGAGGAAGGATTGTTCCAGTCGGATTAATCAATGAAAAAAAACAAAAATGTTCGGCGAACTGGAATCCCTTGGAAGGTTGGAGGTTTGAAGGATGCGGAAAAGGAGAGGTGAGTGTAAGAGAATTATTGCTGTCAATTTTGATTGTGTCCGGCTTGTGTGGTGAAAAAAAAGTTGAAAGATGAAAAAATGATGAGCCGGACGATGAGAGAAAAAAAAATAAAACCTAACTGGGTCTCCTGAGCTCACTGTTGGGAAATGTACAGCGAGGAAGGGTCTTCTAGTTAGTTAATCAACAAAAAAAAAAAGAAAATGGCTGACGAACAATAATCTCTTGATGGCTGTAAAAAGTTGGGAGGAAAGGTTCATGAGATAGAGTTAAGAGGTTGTAAGGGAAGCGTCAAAAATAACATTTTGAAACCTATTAAGAAAAATAAAATGATAAATGTTTTATCTGCTTAAGAAATATTATAAATATTGTTAGGTGTAGGTTTTTTAAAATGGTGCCTAAAATAGTTGAAGCTGTAAAATTCTAAGTCTGAACATGATGAGAGAAAGAGAAAATAAAAATATTAAAGGTAATAATATATAAAGGGTTGATTGGTAGTTTAAGGCATTAATGTTGATTAATAAACAAAATGATATTATCGATTAATAGTGAAATGTTTTATCTACATCTGTAAGTTAAAAAACAAAGTCCAACACCACAAAACTAGTAAAACTGTAAGTCTATTTACAAATAAAAGAGAGAAAAGCTAGCAAACCTATTAAATGGGAAATAATTTGGGGCACAAATTAGTTACTAGAATAAAAATAAAGATAAAGGGGAGTAGTGGTGACACATTGATATAATATTATAAAACTACAAAAATTATATAAGAGGAGTGCATAGGAAGGATAAATTTAAAGTAAACACACACAATAGCGAAAGTAAATATTTGGGAAAGTTGGTATACTAGTTACAGTTTTTTGTTACTTAAAGTGCCTTGAATATTTACAACATAGTTTCAGGGATGTAATACAGGAAGGAGGAGAAGTAGAGGTAATAAAAGTGAAATTAAAATATAAAAGAAAATTGACTTAAGCAAAAGGTTTGCGATAGGTAGTGACGCAGTGAGAAATAAAGGAAGAAGGTCTGAATTGGTTTCTGCAAAGGACATCTCAGGAGTCCTGCCCTGCAATACGAGCTTAGAAGCGAAGTATTGTTTTCAGGGTTCAGCAATCTCAAGATGCTCTGTAAGTAGCATTAGATCAGATGGGCAAAAGGCGTGAAGATCGAAGGAGAGGTAGTTATGGGAGAATATGGGGAAGAAATCTTTTCTGAGAGAGGTTAAAAAGAGATGGTGTCTCAAAAGCTGCACTGCTGTCGGTGATTGAGCTCGATAAGATGAAAAATAAAATTAAACGAAAAATGAGTGGGCGCATCGTGCTGTGATGGCCTGGGTCGAGCGTTAGAGAAAAAAAAAATCTTGCTGGTTACCCAAGCTCTCCGTGTGGAGTTAACATGGGGAGGAAGAGTGTACCAGGTCGATGAATCATTAAAAATAAATAAAAAAGGTTGACGAGCAGGAGTCTCAGGAACCGTTGAAGAGGTTAGAGGGTGGAGGTAGATTGTGAAAACAGGGCTCGACTGTTGCCATTGATTGATTGAACCTGAGTTTGAGGAAAAAAGAATGAAATAAAGAATGCTGGGACGGTGACCTGGGTGTAAATAAAAAAAATCGGCAAACAGGAACTCTGCGATGGACGAGGGGTGGTTAGAACGAAGGCATAGAAGGCCAATGGAAAATGATCAAGAGACGAGAGAAGTATGGAAGGCCTATAATTGATTGATTGACAGGTAAGAGTGTTGCAGTAAGAAGGACTGTCTCTGCTAATGATGGATGCTAATGATGTAACAAGGGAGGGAGAGATGAAGTAGAAGAAAAAAAAACAATTAGGGGGAGATCAGTGCGACCTTGAATTTGTTGTCGCGTTAAGACGCACTGACAAATCGCTAGATTGTAAATTATAAGCGGTGATTAGGTTTAGAAAATGATAAAATAATGAATTTACGAATTTTTTTAAGAGAAAAGGTTATGGCATGGGTACAAAATTCGGTAGAGTTTCGTAAATGACAATTTAACACAGGTAGGAATGAAATGCAATGGGGTATGGAAATTTTATGGTATGTTATTTAGTTTTCGCATATTACATTTATAATTGTATTTGTAATTGTGGGGGAAAATGGGAGGCACATTTTGAGATGAGATAATTTAAAATTGATATTTATAAAAATACAAATCTAGGACTATTTTTTAAAACTTTTAAATATTGAGAAATATCAATTGAAATAGTAATAGGTTAAGTAAAATAAAGAGCGTAATAAATTTAATTATTAATACTATGGCCATAAATAAGGTATTAAAAAAAATAACACAAATGAGTTTAGAAAATATGATTCGAGTAATTAAGATATATGATTTTTTATGAAAAATTGAAAGTTGCATATTTGGATAATGCCATTTTAGGTGAATTTAAGAAAGGCATGTAAGATTAGTAAATTGGCAAAAATGCGTGATTGAATATTTCTAATAATAAAATTGAAAATGATGAATTAAAATTTATAATTTGATTAAAATAAAGTAAAAATGATAAATGAGAGTGTGAAAGTTTTAAAATTTGAATAAAAATGTTATAAAAAAGGTTATAATTGATTTTAAAATGCTTAAAGTGAAAATATAAGAATAAAATTTATGGGGAAAATGGCAGAAACAAAGTTTAAAGTACCTTGAAATGGTTGATGCTGGCTGGAGTTGATCTCTGGAGATGGCTGTTTGGAGGAAGGCTGCTTGTTGCGTGTGATCCGTCGAAAGAGGAGATAATGGCCTCGTCCGCACTAGGCACGGCTTGTCCCCGCATGGCGTCTGCCAGCTGGCCTACTAGGTCTTCGTAGTGGGGCTGCATGTTGGTGAGGGCATCCGCGACGTACTCGTCTCCAGCCTCCGTTATCCTCTGCATGCTGCCGTCCTCAGTTATCCTGTCGACTTTAACGGGTTCTGTAGTAATCCCGAGATGGAATGTGCTGGGCAGTCGTGGTAGTGGGTGAGTGATGGGATTCCCGCACTGGGACAGCAAGAGACAGAGGCAGATCTAGAGGGTAACTCCAAGAAGGTAGAGGTAGACCACGGACGAAGACAGTCGGACCACGGGCGTCACGGATGCCCTACATCGCGGATAGGGGTGAGAAACCCGACCGTATGACGGCGTCGCTCTGAAAACCAACTAACTAACTTTGTCCCAATCTTGGGGGGCTTTTATATGAGACTCTGGTAGATGTTGACGAGTTCTGATTGGTTCCCGTAATCACGCCACCTGTCAAGTGCTGGGTTATTAATTATGTCTGGCCACCTGTTGACGGGGGAATGAACTCATTAGCATAAACACCTGTTAGTCTGGGTTGTTTATCACGTCTGGCCTTTGTCGTCTGGACTACCTCTACTCCTTTTGTTTTATTTGTCACTTCTATTATTACAAGTTTGATACATAATTTTATATAGATATGGGGTTATAATAAGTATTAGAAGAAGGTTGTGATTTATCTATGTCAAAATATACTACATATATATATATATTGATTATTGATATTTAAAACTTAATTTATCTATTTTATTAATATTCCTAATATATTTCAAAAATATATACATATAACATAATTCACATAATATATTTATTAGATATTTTGCGTATTGTGAAAGTAAAATAATGTTTTTATTTCAGAAAAGGATATAGGTAGAAACACGTACTGGAAAAACCCCTTCCACAAAATTAGGCAAACTAGGAATTGTTTAGGGGAGAATGCAGCAGGTTCATATGGGCTCCACGCCGTCCATAACAATGGGCTATTGATGGGTCCATAACCCAGTTAGGCAGTCGCCTAGGTGGATAATCCACGGATATTTATATGGAGAGAGAGAACCTCAGACCTTTATTATTTACCTTACGTCGCCAAATCAATGGATATATATTCTATATATAAACAAAACCATATTTTTTGAATCAATATTTGAGAAGGAGAGAGAGAAATTAAAATATTAATATTTATATATAGTGTTATCTTTGTAAATATATATGTTGTTATCTTTGTTTTATCTTAAACTTCATTTCAAATATACAAATAGGTCATTTACATGCTTTTATCATAATTTTATCATAGTTGAAATTATGAAATGTGTTTGTGAAGTTTGATTTTGTCAACTATTACTTTTACCATACACAATTCCTTTTCATTGAAGTTGGACTGTAATAGAATCATATTGTATAGCTTGTATTATTAATCAACTTCAAAGCTAGGTACTATAAACATCTCGGTCTGATTTTGTTTTTAACCGGTTTGATGTTGGACTAGATATCTGGAATACGGAGAAAGAAATACTCAATTAACGAAGAATTACAAGCCTTTGGTGATATCATAAAATAACTCGCGTACAAGTTATAAATCTATAAATAGAAATTTAAGATCTATGTTAAATATGTTATTTTTACCTAACTTGCATGAACTAACGGAAAACTTTCTAAAGTTATCTTAGGTATACATTTAATGACGAAGCTTGTTTAAACGATGAGCTTTTTTTTACTGCCGGTCTGGAAAGATGCATGTCGGTACCGCCTCTCAGAGTTTCGCCGGAAAGCCTGTTGCTCATCCTGTCGAGGTGACAAAGACATAGGATTCTGTATCAAGAACCTTGCATTGTGCAGGCGAGGGAACTCCTGGACCGGCAGAAGAAGGAATAAGTTGGGTCGACATAGAGGAATTAGCTATATATGATTAGGATTTAGAAGATAATCAATTGAACAATGCACTCTGGATACAAATATTTCGTATTTATAAGTTTATCGATTTATGCGTGTAAAAGAATATTACACAAGACAACCTAAACTGTCGGGTCTTAGATTCAATATGAAACTTCAATCTTACTCTTTCATACATTATCACATGTAATTTTTATTCGCTATGATTCGTTGTAATACATACATTAATATTAATAACTTTTAATATATGGCATATCTATATATATAAAAATGAATGTTTGTATGTTTGTTGGTCTGTATGTCCGGTATACAAATTCGCAGTAGTTCACTAATTCAAACCAAAATTTCCATACAATAGGTAAAAAAAACGAGGATGACGATAGGCTATTTTAAAAAATATATAAATCAATTATTAAAACTATATATTCAAATTATTCTAAATAGCTCACGAGCAGCGCCCTCTAGAACGCGGTGGATCTGATGGCGGGGCGCGCCCATTGGCCGCCTGCGAGCACGTGGCTTCCCTGTGCGCGCGCATGCGCCGGGAAGCCACTTGCTCGCCGGCAGCCGACGGGAGCAGTCACTTGCTCGCCGGGAGTCAACGGGCGCAGACATTTACTCGCTGGCAGCCAACGGGCACATGTTTAATGTGTTTGAATAATACATTTAATCATGTAAACCCGGGCGTTGCCCGGGTCATTCGTCTAGTATATGTATATTTTTAACATAAAAGACACATTTTTAATAGATATTCGAAATACATTTATCTAATGCGTATTTGATGGTTTCTGCGCATATATTCAGAGCCACGAATAAACCACGCCATCACTGATAAAATATATGTGAATTGGCTTCACTACTGTTTCATATTGTACCTTGTTTAGTATTATTATTGTAAATTATGTTGTTCTTATCTGTATAACCAGCGCTATTTTTATCTTGATCAAACGTCTCTCTCCTCGTCAACACTACCCTGACAACTGGTGAAGAAGTTGGATTATCTCCTCGCCGCCCAGAAGAAGCCGAACAATCCAAGGTCTAGAATCTCTTGAACATTTTGTTTTGAAAAATCAGAAATCACAGACCATAAAAGTGAGTATCACTTTCAACCTTTTAGAAACCCTTTTATCTTTTCGAGAGAACCCAATAAGGACCCACAAAAATAGTTGAAAGGATATCATCACGTCGATCGTTACATCTGCTGGAATGACTCAATTTTCCTCGAATACGTTTATTTTTCTCCAAGGAATAGCGCGCATATGGTACATAAATATTCAAGAAAAATTACTTATAGGTTATTTTTAATAAATTATTTTTTCGAAATTTTTAGGCAACATGTCGCCCGAAAAGTTCAACTCTTAGAGAAACGCAAAACTTGACCTCAGGGATAGGGAAAGACCAGTGAATCCTACATTCAAGATATTCTATATTTGTGCAGAGAAGTGAACCCGACTATGATGGAAAAATGAATTTTCGAGACATACGGAAGTAAGCTGCTCATTGTAAAAAGTGCCAAAGAAAGAAACAAACAACTCAAAAGCCATCCGGACTACTTAAAGCCATTTCTCCTTCAACCTTCTTATTTCAAAGAGTTAGAAAGGATCTTCTTTGAAGAGATTCCAATTCTTTAGTTGTAATAAGAGGATCGTAGATTTTGCCCACTATTCAACCTGATTCGCTATTAGCATGGTTGTAACCACAGTAGAGGCGGAAAAAGTTGTCAAGTTCTTGATGGAAGATGCTGTTCACCAACATGGAGCCCCAAGAGAAATCCTTACGGATCGAGGGCGAGTATTTCAATCAAAAATGCTATTGGAACTTGTTAACCAATTCTCTTCCATACACAGGTTTACAATAGCATATAATACCCAGACGAATGGCTTAACAAAACATCAGCTAACATGCTGGAAATGTATGTAATCGTAGAACAAAAAGACTGATGTTATATTTCTCTATTAACACAAAGCAATAACGCGCCATCTATACATATAAAATAAAAGGATTTAAAAGCGCGAATGTTTCTTTTATACATAAAACGAACTTCTACTGTCCTTACTGCGAATATAAAATCATATAAATGCATATAAAAGCATAATGATCCAATACAGTATTAGAGCTCTGAGAAGCGGTCTGGTGGATTAAATTGGCGAAACCTCTGGGAGGGTTCACCACTGATGAGCCAAGCCCTCCCAATACATTTTTCCATCGCAGTAAGGACAGTAGAAGTTCGTTTTATTTATAAAAGAAACATTCGCGCTTTTAAATCATTTTATTTTATATGTAAAGATGGCGCGTTATTGCTTTGTGTTAATTTATTCCTAATGGTCTTGTCTTTATAGTTTGCTGAAGAGCATTGCTCGAAGCAAATATTTGAATGTAATTCTACTGTCCTATAAGCTTATTTCCATAGTTTACTTGAAAACCATTCCTAAGATTCCATCCTTCAGTGTAGCATATAAAAGCAGAATGATCTAATACAATATTAGAGCTCTGAGAAGCGGTCTGGTGGATTAAATTGGCGAAACCGCTGGGAGGGTTCACCACTGATGAGCCAAGCCCTCCCAATACATTTTATCATCGCAGTAAGGACAGTAGAAGTTCGTTTTATGTATAAAAGAAACATTCGCGCTTTTAAATCCTTTTATTTTATATTTCTCTATGTCACTTTTGCTTACAACACGGCAAAGCTGGACACGACAGATTTCACCCCGTTTAATCTGGTCCATGGAAGTGAAGCTGAAACGACTGTAGGCACTCTATTCCAAAATGCGAATAAATATCTCCGCGAGGAATACAGTCAGAAGATTGCAGCAAGAGTTTGAGACACTAGGTACCTGGCACGATTGAAAATTTTGAAGGCCCGAATAATGGACAAAGTTATATAGACTACAGCGTCGGTCATCTCGTGTAGATCTTCACACCAGTACAAAAACTAGGACTATCAGAAATTAATCATGAAAGGCAATCCGTAAAGTATCCGACGTAAATTACGCGGTTTAATCTGCGGAGCCATCAGGTCGGACACGCCAAAAAAGAGATTTATTCCACGTTCATAAGATGAAACCGTACCATGATCCAGCGGAACAGGTGGACATTTTCATGTAACTTGGTACAGAGAGACGCTGTTAACCTAAGAAAATGGCAATGTCAGTGAATAATATTTATTTAAATAATAAATTTTACTAATCATAAAGAAATTAATCCTCCCGTGATATGAATTGGCCCAACTGCTGTTTTATGTACCTTGTTTATTATTATTATTATTATTATTATTCATATTTGACCTTATCTGTTTATAAATCCAGTGTCATCTTATTTATAAATAAACATTTTTGAAACTTAATTGAACAACTCCTTGTCATCACTGCCGTGACAACTTGGAATATATATATATACAACAACAACAAAAAGCTTTATTAAGACCTTTTAGTCTTATACATATTCTCCAAGCAGAAATGTAGGATACACGCAGGAAAAAGGTAATAGTACCTTAATGGCAATATGATATTTATATACAGGAAAAATTATATGAAGACAATCAAGCTAATCAATAGATTTGTGTGGGTATATTGGAGGAAAATAAATTTATTGATATGGAATATAAATCAATAAGTACATTGCCTCAATAAGTAGATTGTGTATTGCCTCATCTCAAGGAAAAGACAGATAATGAAAAGTAAGACAGCCCAGCTAGGTTCTTTATGAACTTCCCAAAAGAACCTTTTGTTGATTCTGAAAGAATCATTGTATCCCTTCTACACTAGAAAGCCCATAAAGGAAAAATCAGACAAGGGAACCTAAACGTTTTAGAAAGAATGGCCGCTAATGTGCATAGATGTTTTTATCACAGCGAGAAAGAAATATTACCTTGAGACTTGAAAGAATATATTTCAAAACTCTATAAACTGCTTTTAAGTTTGCGTTTATTATTATTTTTATTTTATTTTTTTGAGAAAGAGAGAGAGACCCTCTCAAAATATTTCATTCACTGCTGTAAAAATCTACATTTATAAAGTAAATATCAAGGTTTATATACAGTCGACTGAGTTAAAGAAGATTGTTATGTTTTTTCAACAACGCTATATAATTCACAAATCACTCATAGATGAAGGCGTTTATAATTTCCTTTTTGGCTTCTTCATTAAGACACAGACGATCCTGTTAAATCTACAACCGAAATTTGGCTAATCCCCATACGTTAATTTGTAAATTTGAAGCAGTTTCAAATTTAATATAATCCTATATATTCCCCCCTTAACTTACAAAAGGATCTAAATAATTATTCATATAATGGTTAAAGTGTTTTAAGCACTTAGAGAAGATATATAAACTTGTTGCATACTCTAAGCAACAAAGGAAATAGGGTAAAATGTATAACAAAAGATAAAGTTTAGCCAGAAAGTTTTATTGTCAAATCAGGGCTGTAATCTTGTTAGAGAGGATTTCCCCAAATGTTCTAATTGAAGGAGCGTAAATCTCGGCGCCTCATTTTCTCCTAGAAGAATGTTGTCGTCATTTAGCTGACCCGCCCCAACATTCTATTCTGTCCTCCACACTTCTCTATCTTTAAAAGCTGGAATTCTAGACAGTACCAAGTAATAGAACTCTATCACCTCATAACATTATGATTGTAATAACATATTTAGACTCAAAAGATAAAGTCACTTTAATATTTATTAAGAAAAGGACATCTCCTGATTGTAAAACTAAATTCCCTTTTTTAATGCATCTACCTTATTCCAGTACAATTTCATTTGTATACTATATTTTTCCAATTAATTATTCATATCTATATTATATTTTGAAAGACTATGTGCGCCGCTATCTAGTTCCGCGATGTTCTATTTCCCAAGAGTTTTTATTATACGCAATATTATAACGTAACTGAAGATAACAGGTTAAGTAAATAGCATTTGTGAATTATATTTAATTATATAGATACATATATATATATTATTTTCCTTTTATAAAGTACAAGTATGTTTTATACTTATGCTTATATTCCTGATAATATAAGCATAAGTCTACCTAAAATAGATATTATTAAAATAGAGAGCCAATAAAAACAAATTAAGTTTATGTATCTAAATAATAGAGAGAATATATGTGATTAACAAACGGTGTGGATTCAAAATGTGGATACAAATATTCTATAAATTTATATCCAGTTTTTGAAAAATTATTGAGTTGTCATTTATAATTCATTATCTTTCAAAACTTACTATATAGTTCTGTTTGAGTGTACAATCAACTACAAGTAGGAAATGGCCATGTTGTTTTGCAGGTTTTACCAAAGTTGTACTGGTTACACCAATGTAAGCAAAACCCAACACTTACAATTAATACGATGAACAATTAAATACAAAGTTTTAACACGTTATCTCAACCGAAAAGACGATATTAATTAAATAAAGCTCTACGCTTTTCTTCAATGAAAACAATTTTCGTCTACTCTTACGTGATGCAAAAAATATTTGGAGGGTTTGGCTAATATGAAAACTCCCATAAGGACGGTATTGTGGAAAAGCATACAGCAAGAACCAGTGGCTTCATTATATGGGTTGGTATCAGCTATGAAAGTAGGAACACTTTAGGCTTTATCAAGACGCAATGATTGCACATCTATACATTTCAGATGTGTTTCAACCTGTTGTGTTAAAATTTCCTTAAATTGACTAATAATGGCATTTTCCAACAATGGAATGCCCAACACATACAGACAAAATATCACGAGCCTTCCTTCAAAATGTTGACATCCTTCCTTGGTCTACATGTTGCCCGAATCTTTTCCCATTTGAGTGTGGAATATAATGAGGAGGAAAATTTGCAATCTAAAATGCCTAGTAATCCCCAAAAGCTTCAGCAAAAAATTGAAATGGCTTGGTCAAGCATCCCACAAGAATAAATATAGAACTATATGACAGTAATGACAGTATATCTCAACGTGTAAATGCTTGTATATGTTCCAAAAGAGGACACACTAAATATTGATAAAAGCTGTGTATCTTAACAAATATATATTATTTTTTCAATATCTATTCATTTTTTCCCATTCTATATAACTTTCCAAATTTCATAAAATGTACATAGGTATATTTATTTAATTAAAAAGGCATATATTGGATCAAAATATCATTTATTTTACCAATATTTCCTTTGGCTGAACGCCAACTATTATCAAGGTGTTATAACATATTTAATGTGTGTCAACAACAAACTCAGCGCCACATATCGTCAACAGAATTAAGTTTATCAAAATTTTATAAAAATTGAATTTATTAAATTTAAATTAAAAATATTAAAATTGTTTCAAAACACCTTTTTAAACCTAAATTTGTACAATCAAGCAACAGCTCTGATCAATCAAAAAGGTTTTATTGCACCCTCCCTTACAGCTACGGCTCTGAACGCATTGCCAGAGTCTTAAAGAGAAACAATATAATTGCTACATATATATAAATCTTAATTCAATTTGAAAAAAAAATTCCTACGCCACCCAGACACCAAACAAATTAGCAAATCAGAAAACAAAAACAATGTAATTTACAAAATACCATGTAATGATTGCCCCGCCAAATACATAGAAGAAACAAGCAAGCCTCTAAAAGATCGCATCAATCAACACAAATCTGGTTTAAGAAATTATAATCCATTATCACTCTTTGTAGACCACGCTTTGAAAAAGAACCACACACCGGATTTTGATAAAACAGATATTTTATACCAGAACATAAATAAAAAACATTGCCAATTATTTTTGGAAAGTTGGACCTCAGCAGAAGACAAAGATAGTATAAATAGGAAAATTGAACTACCAGATTTTATAGGGAGAGGTACACATTTAGAAGCACGTGAAATATTTTAATGCTTAAAACGAATTTTTCCTTTTATATATATTTCTTTAAATTTTTGTAACATCGTTTAAGTTTATTTCAATTACAATCACACACTTATTTTATATACATGTATTTATATACGTATATTGATAGTTCAATGTCTTCAATGTTTTATTTGTGTGATATCATTTTTTAAAAATATCTTCACTTATATATTTTTTTTCAATATTCAGAATATTACATTTGAATTTATTTTGATATTTTAATTTAACCAACTTTACAAACATTTTTTTAGCTTTGTGTTTTCGGTAAAAAATATTTAGTTTAACATTTATTTTATATATAATTTGTTGTTTTAATTTATTTTATTATACTGAATATTTTTTTACACATAGTATAATTAATCTATATATATATATATATATATATATAATTGAATGTTTGTCTGTCTGTCTGTACTCTATAGATTCAAAAATCATACATCCAATCGCCGTTAAAATTTGGGATATTATTAGGTATATCCCCGGAAAGGTTTTTGAAAAAATAATTTCTTGAATATCTTGAATATCCTTAGAGTTATTTGCAGATTTGTAGATTTAACTCGAAAGCAGCGCCCCCATTGCGACGATGATAACAAGTTTTTTTATCTATAAGTTTTTTTATAGTAGAAAGTATTAAAATGTAAATAGGTAATATATGCAGTTTTTTAAAGAGAGAATTAAAAACCAACATGTGTCTTTTTCTGTCATCTTGCTTTTCATTTTATAACGATATCCTCTAGAATAAATGCACCGTTTTCCATTCAAAACCAATAGACTGAAAATCGTAATAATATATTATTAAAAATATTTGCATATTAATGGTATTATTCAGAATGTTCTTTATTCGCAGGAATAATTTTATGGTGATTTTAACATAAGTTTTTAATAAACAAATAAAATTATTTTAAAATAATTTTATTGTCTTAAAGATTATTTATCAAAAGTAAGATTTTCTACCTATTAATTACGCACAAGTCAAAGTTAGTTTTATCACTTATCTACAACATATATATTGGGAGAATAGATAAAATGATGATTTTGTAATGTAGAAAATTAGGAAAGACAAAATTCAGGATGACACGGCAATTTATTTGAGACAAGAATAATGATACAATTCCAAGGCAAGATACTATTCCTTTAACTTCCAATTACCGAGGGAACCAATTAATATTGATTTTATTCAACTTATCGAGTATTTTTCAGGGGACCGGGAAAAAATGTTCACTAGATAAAATGATTATTTTGTAGTGTAGAAAATTAGGAAAGACAAAATTCAGGATGACACGGCAATTTATTTGAGACAAGAATAATGATACAATTCCAAGGCAAGATACTATTCCTTTAACTTCCAATTACCGAGGGAACCAATTAATATTGATTTTATTCAACTCATCGAGTATTTTTCAAGGGACCGGGAAAAATGTTCACTTTATCGAGAGATTCAAATTTACGAGTTTCAAATTATCAAAATATATCTTATATTTTTTTATAAGTTTATAGAGAATTGTTTTAACAAATGTTCGTTAGACAAACCTTTACTCGGGTAAAACCCGGGCGAAGCCGGGTACATCCGCTAGTTATAAATATAAAATAGGCGTTATTGTTAATTTTCAAAATATTCGAACCCATATTTTACAAAATTTATTTTGTCCATAATATAAATATCATTTTTTTTCTCTCCATTGAATATAACAAAATATTTTCAAATCTTAATTCTGTTGACGTTATGTGGCGCTGAGTTTGTTGTTGACACACATTAAATATGTTATAACACCTTGATAAAGGTTGGCGTTCAGCCAACTGAAATATTGGTAAAATAAATGATATTTTGATCCTATAATATGCCTTTTAAATTAAAGATTTATTTATGAGTTGCTCTAATTTCAAAAGATATATTTCTATGTAATGCAATTATTTTGTTACCAGTGTATTTATATTATTATTACCTATTTTATGCTCAGTTTTGTGTTAGTGAAAATTTTCTTTCGTGGTTGTTGAGGTCGCGTATTTTTGTATTTATTAAATTCTTGCTGCGCCATAGATGTTTATATGCAAGTGTACAGTACATGTTAAACTCTTATTCTATATATGATTTACACCTTTTACTTTATGGATTATATAGGATCATCCCAGCCCACTGTGAACTATCCTCTACTTTATGATTTGATATTTTGTCTTTATATAACAGCG
Source organism: Cordylochernes scorpioides (assembly GCA_030710605.1). NCBI lineage: Eukaryota > Metazoa > Arthropoda > Arachnida > Pseudoscorpiones > Chernetidae > Cordylochernes > Cordylochernes scorpioides. Next base: position 77,122,970 of record CP092864.1, on the reverse strand, counting down.
ATGATAAAAATATTCTTACAATTCCAGATATTAAATGGTTAATGCGTACAGATATATGTAGAGGTATATACTTTTATATATTATATATACACTATAAAGTTATATTTTATTGTATAAACGCTATTTCGAAATATTATTCCTGCTTATGTTGCTTCCGAATACTTCGAGGCCTGGGGGTAATACAATTTGTTTATGTATGTGTTGATATTATAAATATGTTGGTTTACATTTTGTCATTGGATTCAGTAATTCTATGTCTAAAAACGACATAAAGCTGTTTGTTTTCATTTCGTAGGTAAAGGTCCTAATATATTCAAAAGATCAAAACAATATTTCATATAATAAATATATTAAAATAATACTTGCAACTCTGGTTATGCAATAAAGCGTTGCTAATAGCAGGACACCTGCAATCTGAATTTCAAGTTATCTTTGTTTTCTTTGTTTCTCGTAGACATAAATGTTTATATTCTTGGAATATTAGTTCACATTCCTTAGATAAAAAAAAATTCCAATTGATTCTCATTAACACCGATGAAGGAGTGATTATCCCTGTCTACCTTTAAATAGCAAAATATTTCTTCTTTTTTTTTTTAATATTCTTCCTTACTAACCCTATTTCAATTTCCATAAAGGTATATAGATTATATTTTCAAAATTAGTATCTGAAAAAACTATTTCTAATATAAAATCCTTATAAATAAATATCAATCGTAATTATTTTGTTTTTTTTTAATTGTTTCCCCTTTCATTTATGGATTTGAGAGAGAAAATAAATATTCAACGATGTTTAAAATAAACTCGAATTTTCTTGAATTACCTTTTTATAATTATATTTGTATATTAAAAACTTATTAAAAACTGCATATATTACCTATTTACATTTTTATACTTTCTACGATTATTCCTACTTTGTTTTAATTTCTTTTTTAAATCCGACACGAATTTATGTGAGAAGAAATGTATTAGTTCATATTCACTCTATTTCTCTCTCAACTGACTATTCCAGACTATTATCTGTAAATATATAAATACACACTAGTAAATATAATATCTTATTTATCAAGATAATATTTATTTTGAATAAATTATCTTTCAATTAAAAATAATTATAGATTGAAAACCCTGTACAATTTATAAACGAATAATATAAAGCAGCAAGGGCCGCGTATCTTTATTAGAACAACGATATTACAGGTTTTACATTATTATATTATTATTTCCTGTAAAAGGGCGTATGTGCCCGAAAGCCTGTAATATCGTCGTTCTAATAAAGATACGCGGCCCTTGATGCTTTATATTATTCGTTTAAAAATAATTATATTCACTTAATTTATTGTAGAATGCTGAAATCTTGTGTCCTAAATTCTTTGAATGGTGCATATATAGTGATTTATTGATATTTCTGCCTATATATTTATATCTTTTCTATTAAAGTTCAGATTTATTTAGAGTATTTTATTCTATGATTATATATATATATATATATATATTTAAAGTTTGTATGGATTCAGTACGTGGTATCCATGAAAATATCGGAAAATAAACTAAATTGGAAATCCAATATAACTTTTATTGTCAATATTTAAAATATCGATTTTTAGGAATCTTTTGAAATTTTATTATATAAAAGGTGGATATAAAGAAATATTTTTCTCTAGTGTATATATGGTTATATATTGAATAAATATATTTTAACGAAAATATATATAAAATATTTGTGCTGGAAGACGCTTCTCTCATGACCAATTTTCTAAAAATTCATTTTTCAATCTATTGGAACACAATGAATCTCTCAATACTTTTTTGCACAGAAAGTGCGGTGATTCAGGGTATAAGCCAAAACACACATTTTATCACACGTCTCCTTAAGTCTGTTAAACAAAAAAAAAACACAGAGTATACCATGCAAGGTTTGGTTACCAAGGCGAGGATGCGATAACGTCATTTGAGAGGATTTGTAACAAATCTGCCCAATTTATGATATACAACGTTATATAACAAATTATATATATATATATATATATATATATATATATATATATTAAAAATGGCATATCCTGACCAGGAGCACATGTGCTTTACAGAAGGCAGAGCGCCATCTGGTGGAACAGAAATCAACTAAACCTTGATTTAGCCTGTTCCCTGATATTTGGCCAACCCAATTTCTTGATAAATCAAGAAAAGCCATCCACGAACGCGTTTCGCGCTTTTGGCGCTCGTCAGCGCCAAATTGGGTTGGCCAAATATCAGGGAACAGGCTAAATCAATGTTTAGTTGATTTCTGTTCCACCAGATGGCGCTATGCCTTCTGTAAAGCACATGTGCTCCTGGTCATTATATGCCATTTTTAATATTGATTTCAACACCTGATCTTTTTATCTTTTATTTTTTTCTTTCGTTTTTTAATATATATATATGAATATGAGAAAAGACATAATATTGTATATCAAGGATGATATTTCACGATTAAAATAAACACAATTCAATACCAGTAGGTGAAAAAAGTTCAAAAGGAGAATTTTTTCCAGATAAATTATACTTTTAAAAATATTGTTATAACAAGTGATCCGTAGTGATACGGTTCATATTTATAAACCATATTATACATATTTGCTTTTTTCGATTTTTCTAAAATTTGTAATATGGATTATTTACGGATCTAAACTCGAGTGATTTTCGCAAACATATATTTCATCATAAATTACATTACTACAATGACGCTCCATCTATATATTAAAAATTGAGGCATAAAAGAACGAATGTTTTTAACAAAATACTTCTACGAAATTATTTGTAGGGTTTTGTTTATCAGTCTTGAAACCTCACCGCAAATTTAATCTACCAGATCGCGCTAATTTGGAGCTCTAAAACGGTATTGGATGATTCTGCTTATATATGCTACAACGATGAGTGGAATCCTAGAAACGGTGTTCAAGCAAACTATATATGAACATGAGATTTCAGAGCAGTAAAATAACATAAATATTTGAATCCAGCAATACTCTTCGAAAACAATAAGTACAAAATCAGTTGGGGATAATATTTTAACACATTTACTTACCTTCGAATATATGTAATTAAACAGAGTGAAGTATTATATAATTTATTACTGATATGTAGAACGAAATTTGAAAATTATCCCGCATGTGTTTCTTTTGAACGAAAAATCGAAATTTATTTTAAGGAGAAATAACGATTTTTTCTAACCTTAGGAATTCCTATCCCTGGACACTTCTATTTTTCCGTTTATCATTACTCTTCACAATTCATCCTTTCATACTTCATCCCTAAGGTTAGAAATAATCGTTATTTTTCCTTAAAATTAATTTCGGTTTTCGTTCAAAAGAAAGACATGTGGGATAATTTTCAAATTTCGTTCTACAATCATAAGCCGCATCATATTGTATTATAAATATCACTGATATATTATTTTTTAAAATAAAATAAACAGATCAGATCAAAGACTATTTATAAGATTCCATTCCACCCTTCAGTGTAGCATATATACCAGGTCTATTAGTATGAAACGCGAAAATATTCAGTGAATTCAAAAGTTCACCAATTCCATACAACAAAAGATTTTTTATTCAAAGTAACTGCCCTGATTAGCTATACACTCGGACCACTTTTCAGGCAATTTTTGAATTCCTTGTCTGAAAATTTATATTCCTTTTGAGTCGAACCAGTCAACAAGTCATTTTCGGAGTATGTCTGAGTTCGAAAATTCCTGGTTTTTTAGGGCGTGTCCTAAAGATGTGAAAAGGTGGTAGTCTGACGGCGCTATGTCTGGTGAGTACGGCGGGTGGGGTAAGAGTTCCCAGCCCAAGTCTTTTATGGTGTTTTTGACCACCGTAGCGTTGTGGGCTGGAGCGTTGTCATGCCGCAGTATCAGGTTGTTGTGATTTTCACGCAATTCCGGTCTTTTTTCATTCAACGCCTCTCTCAAACTGTGCATTTGTTGTTCGTAGCGACTAGTATTGACCATTTTGCCAGGTTTCAGGAGCTCGAAATATACTACGCCGGTCTGGTCCCACCATATGCAAAGCATTGCATTTTTTCCGAAGCGATTGGGCCTAGGCGTCTGTTTTGGAAATTGGCCGGGCAGGCCCCACGACTTTTGCGCGTAGGATTGCTGAAGTGGATCCATTTCTCATCAGAAGTTACGATTCGGTGCAAAAATGACTTCTTTTCATGCCTGGCGAGCAGCCCTTCGCAGGTTACCAGACGCCGTTATTGCTGCCTTTCGCTCAACTCGTGGGGGACCCATCTGGAAAGCTTTTGGGTCATTCCGAGGCTGTTTAAACATAGAGAAACAGCACCTTGAGACACATGGAGCTGTTTTGCGAGTTTCTCCTGCATTTGGGTACTGTCCTCATCCAACAAAGCTTGCAGTTCAGCGTCCTCGAACTTTTGGGGCGGTTTTTCATGTGGTTCATTATCAAGTTCAAAATCGCCACTTTGGAATTTTTTAAACCACCTGTAACACTGCGATTTGCTCAGAGCGTGGTCGCTGTAAACTTCCTCGAGAATTTGGTGGGCTTCAGTGGCACTTTTCTTCCAGTTGAAGGCGAACAACAAAACTTCCCGCAAATGGGCACTTTTTGGCTCGGAAATCGCCATTTTCCACGGGCTCCAGAAATTTTTCACGATTTGAATTTTTCTAAAACTGCACGCATGCTGATGCCACGTGAGTCAAAGAACAAAACGCCTACAACAGCGCCACCGTCGGCTCAAATAAAGTTGCACAGCGGCCTCTGGCGCCATTTTCGCGTTTCATACTAATAGACCTGGTAAGAATAATCCGCCAATAAAATATTAGAGCTTCAAATTAGCCCGTTCTGGTAGAATGAATTGGCGAAACCGCTGGAGATTTTCACCACTGATGAGCCAAGACCTCCCATTGATTTTCATCGCAGTAAAGAGAGTAGAAATTTATTTTTAATGTAAAATAAGCCATTAATTACTTACCATTAATTTATGCTTGGGAGGTCTCGACAAAATATAACGTATATGTATCTAAATATTTATATAGAAATTTTGTGTTATGTAATTGATTCGGGCTGATTGCCTTCGTCAGACCAGGGCTGATTTAATTTCATGAGATCCACAATTGTGAAGATTTCATTTTATCCCTTGAGGATCTCATGGAATCAAAGCTCGCCTTTCATTTATGAGGTCCATTTTCCTGGAACCATGATCTCTAGGTGGGTGCTTTTAGTTTTGCTAAAGCCGCTGTTTTGAGGCCTTGTAACCGAGCCGAGTATTCTAGTTTTCAGAGAAGGTTTATAGATGGCGCCTTTTTTTTGCTTCTATATAGACGGGGGAGAGGCGACATTATATAATATATATTTCGGCCGAAGAAATAACTTAGCCACTTTTTCAGCTGAATACCTCTTTGGCGATATCTGAAGATTTAATGAATACTACGTGGATATAATGGATTGAAGGCAAGCGCTGGACTATCGAGGACTATTAACCTGAAATAATGGACTTCATGTCAGGCGTCTTAGTTTGCCAAGACTGGTATTGTGGCTTTGTCATGGATTCGAATCCTTTAGTTTGTCGAGACGGGCAATAGATAGAACTTAGTTTCAGTTTATATTCTGACAGGATGAATAGACATCCTTTTTATAAAGATATTTTATAGGAATGTTATAAGTCTCACTTTATAACCTTCATGCTGTTAAGACTAATACCACTACATTAAAACCTGGCCCATATTACATAAAGGAGTAACGTCTAGATTACATGGTAGAATGTTAAGAGCACTATACCTCATCATTGTCCACCACCTAATTAATTATCTCGCGCTTTGTTAATGAGTCATTAAACCCTCCTTAACACCATTCCCTTCGTAAACTATATGGAAGTGTAGAGTTAGGGATATACAGATTGTTGTCTGGAGGTAATCTTCATTGTTTCCTTTTAATACTTTGTTATAACCATTTTCGTTCCATTTAAGTAGCATTCAAAGAGAAATTCATTTTCTTGAAAATGTAAATTTTGTGTTTAAATTATTCAACAATAATTCGAGTGGCAGAAATTGGATATTTATAGAGGTGCAACAACCTATATATAGTATCATATGCAAGCAATAATATATAGATAGAAATATTATGTATAATAGTTGATGAAAATATATGCTTATTTATTTAACAGTTGCAAAGACACGCCATATCCACAATTAAGATAATTGCGTGTAAATATGATATTATATACAAATCAAATCATTGTGAAATTAACAAAATTGAACATTGGGACGCACGCAAATTACACATTCGATGTCAAATTTTGCATACAGTAATTTGAAATATGTACAGTCAACAATTACGCCTTAAAATATACAGCCTGAAGAATCTATTAAACTTGGTGTATTGGTTTTTATTGTAAACAAATTGTTTTGTATTTGTCATGTAAAGTTAGTTTTTCTTCCCTTAGATCAGAAGTTAATGGACAGTTTATCAGAAGGTGTTCAGGGGTTTGTTGTTCGTTTCCACAAGTGCATGCAGGTGAACCAATTTTGCCAATTCTAAACAAATATGTGTTGAAGTCACCATGTCCAGTAAAAATTTGAACGTTATACAAGTTGGGTTGAACATAGTTAGGAATTCTCGAAGTCTCAAAGAATCCCTTGAAATTATCATTGGCACCCCCATAGTATTCCTCAAATTTCTGGATAATATATAAAATAAATTATATTTTTTCTTTTAGTTGGATCTGATTTTTGTGTATCCAATATTTATTTTTAGTATATTTGTTTCAATAAAATCCGTGAGTTTTGGTGTTCTAACAACATCAGCAAATAATTACCTGCTAACATATGTATATGTAATATTACGCGGCGAATATTACTCTTGGAGGTTGATGATTGTTGTTGGTAGTGGCGCAGTCGTGGTGGCTGAGTGCTAAGGTATACACAACAGGGGAAAGACCAGGAGACACGATTGATTGTTGAAATAAAAGGCAACTAATCGGAGGAAAGAAAGGCTTTGAGAAGGTGGAGCGGTTTTGGTTATTGGCTATCTAATTCACATTGCGGTGATTGACTTAGCTGAAAGGGTGAACGGGAGGGATCTCTAGGGCAGGTGTTACCTCGGTGGGATCGAGCTCCTCACTGTAGGTCCGAACTTGGTGGGATCGAGCTAACCACTGCAGGTCCGAACTTGGTGGGATCGAGCTAACCACTGACAATTCTAGGTTCTCGATTTAACACGAAAACCCTTTTTACTTCTCATTGGTTGAAAGGTGTGACGTGGAGGTTCCCTATTGGTTTACGTTACGCCTTTGTCTTTGGACATGTTTCAGCTTGACCAGGAAATACTGTGTCGTTGAACTCGAACTTTTATGAGTTCCGCGATAATTAAACTGGTAATAACTTTACTAATGATTGTGCTACTCTAAGCTTTCTTCCTAGGCCTTCTTTCTCTAGGCTTTCTGTCCTCCAATGGTACCTTGTTCTTTATTGAAACAAATCATACATTTTCATACATATTGGATTGACTATTGGCATCTATGTATGTACAAATCATGACAGATGCGCCCCCTACATGTGAAGAATTTATGAAGGGGTTTTAGTCTGAATAAGTTCTGTGAAGCAAAGAAAATAATTTTGTGTAAAAATTAATTGGTTATAGAGAGATTATATACAGCATTGATAAGGATATAAGAAATAAGAAAAAAAGTGGTATTAATGCTATATAGTGTGTTTATGGTTAATAGAGATCAAAATTTGTAAAGTTGAATCATAAGTTGAGTACTATGGTACATAGTGAAAAAGGAAAAATTGCCTAACTACATTCTTTTTGCTCGAGATTGGGAAGGAAATCGAGGAAATTTCATGAGGTAATTTTAGAAATCAAAAATAAAAATAAAAGAAAGGTTGAGTGAAATCAAAGTGAAGGCGTGGTTGAAAAAGAAAAATGCCTTGTTGCGTGAAAAAAAAAGAAAAAATGCTTTGTTGCATTGGTGAAAAAGAAAAAATGCCTAATTACTTTTTTGCTCGAGTTTGGGAAGGAAATCGAGGAAATTTCATGAGGTATTTTGAAATCAAAAAATAAAAATAAAAGAAATGTTGAGTGAAATCAAAGTTGAATGCTTGGTTGCGTAAAAAAAAATGAAAAAGGTTTTTCAAAAATAAAGGATGACTTAATGTCTAAGTTTAACCGAAAACCAATGAGTTTTCGTTGATAAATGGAACTACGAAAAAATAAACTAAGTGGTAAATAAAATGGTAAATAATTGCTAAAATAAGTGATAATAAATTGAATAAGTTGATAAATTGGTTAAATATTTCAATTTTAATTTTAGAAAATAGTGAAAATGGTTAATATATAAACAATAAGATGTATTGGTTTGAACCCGTTTTGTATCTACATGCCATCATCCAGTTTTCGCTATCAATTGATTAATTTTGCCCTATAAATTTTTTGTCTCTTCTGTTGCGACACTTAGGCGGAAACGTGATCCTATCCTCAAGTGCGAATTTATGCTATGTATACAGGAGACATGGAAATCTAAATAACCTTTACGTGTATTTTTGTCTTGTGTCATTGTAGGTTGAGATCTCAAAAGCCGAGTGTCGTATGTTGATTTGTCTCGAGCCTTAATGCATTCTAGGGGTTTTTATGCGATCCCCTAGGGCACTTAAGATGTGCTCGCCCAATATCCACTTTATATATTGGGTGTCGGTTCCTAAATTAATACCTTGAATACAGGATTCGAGGGGATTCTCGATCCTTCTAAAAAGGTCGTTTAATCCCTTTTAGGAAAAAAACGTAAGTTTGAAAACTAAATCCTAACAATTAAAGTGGTAATGTGCGTGAACTTTGTTCGTATTTGACTTTGAGATCTACGTGTAGGTGGAATATGTAACGTTTTTTTTTTGGAAGTCTGTAAAGGAATTATAATAGAGGTGTGAATTCATTAAGATGTGTCGGTAACGTCTTGTGAGAGTGAAATTGTATTTGTAAACGTCGATATGTAGCTGGAATGGGGAATGAAAAGTGGGGTGATATGGAGAGAAGTCCTCAGCTTGACCTTAATTTAGACGAGGGGCCCACTGTAATTAGAGATCAGGAAGCGGGACGTGGGGGGAACTCCCTCTCTATTTGCTAATGGGGATTTTTATTGCCTCGCGGGGGATATCTGCCTCCTAATTGTTTTTGTTCAACTTGAATCTTTTAATGGTTCTCTACTTATTTTACTGGAGTAGGATTTTTTCTTTCTTTCGGCACTGATTTGTTACTTTTCAGTTACTCCTATCTCCTCGGAATTTATTTAGATTTTCTGCAAAAATGTTTCCTAAAATTATAAGAAGTTTTACAAATGCTTGTCCTATATTAAAAACTGCCTCTTGCAGCTCGAAAACTCTATTAGAAGGCATGGCATAGATTAGCAGATAACTAAGGAATAAAACTGGGGTACATTTATAGTATAGCAAACAAAGAATAAAAATCAGATGAAAGATAGGGTATCGATACATGTTCTCCCATATTGTCATAAATGGTGATTCTGAAATATCTGTTCGAACCTTATTCATTGTTGGCCGTTCAATTTCGCACTGCTTGTTATCGTTGGGGAGTGGCGTGTATCGTTGTTGGGACAGAATGGTAGGATTTAACTGATTGTCAGGTTTGCAGTTCGCCTGTTTGGTGATCGGTGGTCCTATCAAAGCAGTGTCGGTCGTAGTTGGGTCAAGCTGAGTTGTGTAATCGTTTCTCAGTCGTAGGTGCGGTAATTTCGGTATTGTTTGTATTACGAAAATTAAAATTATACCGAGAATGTTTCTTTTAAAAATCGAAATTTATTTTCAAAGAGAAATAGCGACATTTCTAACTTTGAGGATGAGGTATGGAAAGTTATATATATATAAGTTATGAACGGAAAAATACGTCCAGGGTAGCCGAGTGGACAAGGCACCTGCCCGGTAAGCAGAAGGGTGTGGGTTCGATTCCCGCCCCTGGACACTTTTTATTTTTCCGTTCTCCATTACTCTTCATGTTTCACCTTTCCATACCTCATCCTCAAAGTTAGAAATGTCGCTATTTCTCTTTGAAAATAAATTTCGATTTTTAAAAGAAACATTCGCGGTATAATTTTAATTTTCGTTTTACAATCATCAGCCGCGTTATATTGTATTTTAAATTGTTTGTATTGTGTGTGTGTTATGCTTTATGTTCGAATTTTGTCTTGTTTTGTGGATGGTGTCGGTGTTTTTACATGGGGGTTGGTTGGATTCATCGATACTTCTAGAGAATCGGCAGGTGGGACAGGTTTTTACCTGTTTTGCAATGTCTTGTGTCATGTTCTGCCAATAATATTGTGAAGAGATGAGTCTCGTCATCTTGGAGATGTTTGGATGGTGGTGTTGTGTGTGTACGGACTTAAGAAGTCTGGCTGTAAGTGAACTTGCGACTATAGTTTTAAATACACCTTTTCGGGAGACGGTATGCAGTCCATTGTGATCCATAGTAACGCGAGATTTTCCCGGTGGAGAAGACTGTTGGCTCTTTATGAGTGGCGCATCTAGAAAGCCACAAAATGGGATACGAGTTACAACGCCCGTTTCATATTGTTGTACTCCATTTATGCTACGGACCTCATATTCGTATCTTGACAGTCTTAACCTCCATCGAAACAATCTGCCTGACGGGGCTTTGATCCCTTTCAACCACTGCAATGCGGGATGGTCAGAAATTATTGTAAACTTTCTGCCCATTAGGCAGGCGCGGAAGTTATCCACACTTTCCACAATGGCTAGGCATTGTAGTTCCAAGTCTGAATAACTTCGCTCGTGAGTACGCAGAGAGCGGCTGAAATTCCGAACTGTGTATGTCTTCCCATCAGGGTAGACCTGTTTGAGGACGCCTGCAATGCCGAGTGTTGAGGTGTTATAGTACACCTGGCATGGCAGACCTTCCTGGTAAAGGTGTAATGTGGGGTGTGTGGTAAGGCTTTCTTTCAGGTTAGTGAACGCTTTCTCGCATTCGTCATCCCAGATCCACACGACATCCCTTTTTAGAAGGTTGACAAGTGGCGTCCTCAGGAGGGCGTGGTCTGGAATGAACTTTTTATAAGCGTTCACAGCTTTTAGGAAAGATCGCAATGTTTATCGACTGTGTGGTTGTTTGGTGGCGTGAATTTTTTCTATATTTTGTGTAGACGGGAATTATGGGAATTACAAGTTGAATGTAATGTATTTTACCATAATGGTCTAAATACTTAAACCCGTAGCAACAGACCTATTTTGAGCTGAACATATTGTAGGTTTCGCATTCCATTGCTATATACAGGGTCCATTATGAAAGTAATGAGCATAATGTTATTGTGACGTGACGATAGATGGCAGCACGGTAAAACCGTGGGAAATGTGGTGGAGGGATATGCCCTTTCAATCCATCCAGTCGTCAGTTGAGTTCGAGCAGTGTGAGGGGAGATACATGCCTATATAGTGAGATATATATCTGCCCATGAGATATATATCCTATAATATGTCAATACACTAAAAGTTATCAGTCAATTAAGCGATATAAATTATTTTGTGTAGACGGGGTGGTTGTCTCGGTAGTTGTTGTGTACAGGTTTGCGGGGTATTGTCGCCTTTTGGCGCGAGTGTCGTGCTTGTTGTGCTGGTTGTGTGTGTTATCGTTGTGTGATGATGTATGGACGCGTGTGTTGTTAGCGTGAAAACCGTCCTGTTGGACGGATGTTGTCTGTATTTTGTTGTTGTGAATGTCGTGTTTGTTGTGAGGTACATTTGCGTGATTGTTGCGTGACGACGCATGGTCGCGTATGGACTTTGCGTGGTAGTTGTGTGAGCTGTGCTGTTGTACGGACACGTTTTGGGCATTGTGATTGTAGGTTGAAGCCGTTGTGGCTTTGTGAGTCGAGGGCATACAGTAATGGCAATTAGGTTTAGGAAAGAAGTTGTGTGGTGCGGGGTTAGATTGGTGGCAGGTAGAGAGTTGTGATTGGGTCAATGAATGCATGCAAGGGTTGCCATGTGTGAAAGATTTGGGTGCAGTGCAAGTCCCTTGGGACATGTTTTGGCGTTGCCCGTGCGTGCATTCATTGGATACATGGTTGGATACATGGTTAAAGGGGGTAGGTAGGGTTAGAAACAAGTCCAAAGTCAATTTCTTGACGTCATAGGGTGGAGTGCCTACCTCAGTCTCGAAAGGTCTCCACGAGGGCGTCCTTGGCTTGGGTTGGTTGCTTGGGATGTCTGGTGGGCTGTATCGGGACCGATTGCACTGTCCGCGGAATTGAAGGGGGAAATCTAGCCATTTGCACTGCTTATAATAAATTCGTTTATTTGATGAAACTGGCTAATTGTATATTCCACAATCTACATCTATATGAAATGTTCAAGTATGTATATGAATATCTATATAAATGTCCATTGTGTATATATATCAGAGAATTGATTATTAATTATATTGGGTTGTAAAATAAGTTCGTTCGGTTTTATTCGACAATTTTATTTAAACAAAGAAACAATAATTATAAAAATTAACTAATCAATTATGTATTCTCCGTTATTATTCACGACCTCCTCCCAAAGTTCGACTAGTTTGTTGATGCCCTTCGGCCAAATTTCACCCGGTCTGGTGTCGAAAAGGTTGTTGAGACATGTTTTGAGGTCCTCTTCATCATCGAAGGTAGTGCCCTCATATGGTTTGACATGGAGCGGAAAAGGTGGTAATCGGTTGGTGCAAGGTCCGAAGAGTACGGCGGATGCTGTAGAACTTCCCATTCGAGCTCTTGAAGGGCGGCTTTGACGACTTGTGCAACTTGCGGCCTAGCGTTGTCGGGAAGGAGAATGATTTGACCTTGCCAATCGGGTCTTTTCTGTTGAATTGGCTCATTCACGCGATGCAATTAGGCTTGGTAGAGGTCCAAGTTGATCGTGGCATTCCTTTCGAGCATTTCATCAGTAGAGCACACCTTTGCAGTCCCAAAAAACGCAGATCATAGCCTTTTGTGGGTGAAGATCTTGATTTATTCTTGGCTTCGGCGTATCTTCTGGAGCCTATATTCTTTGCTTCAAAATCACGTATAGACATCATTTTTCATCTCCCGTAACAATTCGGTATAAAAATCGTTGTTTATGACCCCGTGTTGATTGATGGCATGCGAGATGTTGAGCAGCGATTTGAAGATTTTTTGTTGTTGGTTTCATTAAGCTCGTAAGGCAGCCAAGCTCCGAGTTTTTGGTAAACACCTATTAATTGAAGATGGTTGGAGATGGTCACAGCCCTACATTTCATTTTTTCGGCCAACTAACTGGTTGTTTGGCGACCATTTTCCTTCAACAGGGCCTTTAGATGTTCATTGTCGAATTCTGATGGTCGTCCGCTTCGAGGCGTGACTTCAAGGTCCAAGTCGCCGTTTTTGAACTTTGCAAACCATTTCTGTGCTTCTCGCTCCCCTATGACACCTTTTCATACACGTTGCATATGTCCCGAGCTGCTTCGGCTTCCTTTTGATCTCGATTAAAAGCAAAGAAAAGCATATGACGAAAATGTTGATTTTTGCCTCCTGGATATTCCATTTTCAAGCCTGGAAAAAGAACAAAAATTACTTTTTCAAAAAACAAATAAAACAGGTTTGTAGATCAGATCAAGAACTATTTAAAGAATATAAAAATTTACGGTATAACAACAAAAACCGTTATGAAACAAAGGGATGCAAAGATACAATACGACCTTTCTTTACAATCCAATAAATAGAATGTTTATATTTAGTAAATTCATAATAGAAAAAAATGAAGCGAATCAACTTTTTTATTTAAAATTAATTCGAAAATAAAAAGGTAGAAATTTCAATTTAAATTTATTAAAAAGTGTATTATATATAAAATGCAAAATATGTATCTTTTAATAAACAATAAATTAACTTTTACACACACACATATATATATTGCTGTTAATGTAATTGCAATAGAGTAACAAAAAAGGATAATAGATTTATTTGATTATATTTCTGAATATAAATGTAGCGCGCACACAAAAACTTCCTGTTTATCAATAAATATATATATATATATAAATTGGATTAATTCAAATTGCAATCTTTCAAGCCTTTTTTTTATAAAATGCAGGCAATCAAAATGGGTAAATATCAAATTTATGTATTTATTGTTACAAAGGCTTACAATAGAGGTGGTATTACATATTAATTCATATAAATATTCATAGAAAATTTTCTTTGTTGGTAATTGGACCAATTTCTAACCAATTATAAGCTAATTGTTTCTAGGGTATTCGTGGAAGTTGACCATTCACTGAAAACGGTCCAAGCGCATTTTAAAATTCCTGAACTGAATTCCCCAAGAATGGAAATCTATACAATTAAACTAGAGGTTATCAGCATTCATGCTGTGTGGCTGGACACAACTCATTGTCCCTCTAAGCAATAACATATATTCAATTCCAAGTCAGAATCAATACTGTCCAATTCATTGATCCACACAACAATTAACTTTTGTTTACCTTACCTTAGTTGAGATAGAGATTCAGTATTTATATTTCATTATACTTAAATAACCAAATATGGTATTACCAGTTTTTAAACAGATATATATTTCATATAATTAGAATATTTGAAAAAATAATAAAATAAAATTTAAAAAAGGTCATGTGTTTGTTATTAAAATAAAAAAGGCATATCCTGACCATATTCACATGAACCTTTAAATTGCAGAGCGCCATCTAGTGGAACAGAAATCAATTAAACGTTAATTCCCAAATATATTTGGTCGTATAGATATAGTCTGAATCACGCTGACCAAGGTTAACAGCCCGAAACGCGTTCTTTGTTGACCTTTCTCGATTTATCAAGAAAATGGGTTTGTCAAATATCCGGGAACAGGCTAAACCAACGTTTAGTTGATTTCTGTTCCACTAGATGGCGCTCTGCCATCTAAAGGTTCATATTAACGTAGTCAGGATATGCCTTTTTGATTTTGATATATATATATATATATAATATAATATAACTATATATATGTCATAATATGTACTCTCCAAGGAATAATAAAGCAAGCATTCAGACAACCCAGAGAGAGACGGGAATGTAAAGTACGGTCACTTAAGATACCAGCGATATTCTAAGGGACGACCCCTGGGGTCCGTCAGTTAACACCTCGGGACTAAGGACTGTAGGGGATTGTGTGCGACACGAACGGCCGCCCGGCTTAGCCGGGCCCGTCCCTCTCTCTATCTCTGGTTGCCTGGGTTCCTTCTCCAACTTGTGGTGTCCTTATTTCTCTTCCCACCTTATTATACCACATAAATATGAATATAGTGAATATTATTAATTTATATTAGATATATTGTGAATTATCGGTAATAAACTAATTAACTAAACTGAAAAAAAAAATGTATTTCTTTTTTTCAACTTCTTAACGATTGGACCTAGGTAAGAAACATTTATCATAAACCTTGACTTCATCACAATATATATAACAAAACTCCAAAATACATATATATGTCTAATACAATTATGATAGTTATATACTAAAAATAGAACACAAATATATAAACCATTCTTCAAACAGAAATTTACTAAGAGTTTAGCATTCTTGATTTATTCGCAAAACAGGTAAAATGAAAAATTTAAATTCGACCTGAAATCGAATTGTTTTATAAATTGTTTGATTAAAATGGAAAGATTTGTTTCTTTGATCATTTGAAAGGAAAGTTGTAACCGGTAAATTGGAAATTTTCTTGTGCTGAATTAATTTACTTGTTTTCTCTTTGAGGTCGATATTAATTTTTATATAATATATTTTATCAATATTTGGAAATTTCTGTGAGGTTGTTCGAATTTCACTTGTGTGCTATATTCAATAGCATCAATTTCAATAGAATTGTATTGCTTTGAAGATAATTAACTTTTTTTTATCTTAATTCAATAGACTTTGTTGCATTGATAACAAATACCAAATTATATGAATATCTTACCTCATGACCCACAACATATTCGAATATACTTACTTTATATCAATTTATATAAAGTTTTTGGTGGCTATTGGCTATTTCTATATTATACATATTATATGTTGGCGCATGCGTATTTCATTATAATTTTTGATATCCGTTGCCTGCCATATATGGAACTTGTTTTATATATTTAAAAAAATTATTTATTTTTTATTTCTTTTATTTCTTTATTTCTTATTTCTCATCTTTGTGATTATAACTACACAAAAAAATCTGGAAGCTCCGCTTAACACTAAGTGTTTGTGAATTTAGGACTATGCCATCCTTTTCTTTAGGTTGGAATAGTCTTTAAAAAATTCTTTCCGAACCCTTTTTTTCAGGAATTCTATAGTATCAAAATATATAATATATACCTTATATATGAATTTCTCTTACTATAAAATAATAACAAATTCAATTTTCATCTATCGATACACTTTGTAATAATTATTTTATTTATTTATTTATATTCGCAATGTGTTTCTTATGCAAGGCAGCTTAGGATTGTTAAGGTAACCTATGGACTTAGGTTTATAAGTAGCATAAGAAACACATAGCCTAAAAATATTATAAGCACTTCAATAATTATGTTAAAACTTTAATCTTTCAGAGAATAAAAAATGGAAAGAGGAGAAACTTCACTTTCGTGTCGAAGATAGGATTTATGACATGGGATCAGAGGAATTAATTTTAATTAACTTTTGTGTTAATTTTTCATTTAGAGAACTTTAATCACATTTTACGTTCGATAAGTCGTATTTGACAGATAGAAATGACGATAATAACTGAGAGTTTTAAAGATTGATTGGAATCTATGTAAAGACAAAAATTCCACTTGTATTTAACAGATAGTACTATATTTTCTTTGCAAAGCTACAAGACCAAATATGTATTCATTTCTTTACCATTTTTAATCAGCATTAAGGTCATATTCTCACTAGAATTCCAAGAAAGAACATCATCACTGCATGCATTTATAGCTAACACTAGTATTAGATGAATGATACGGAAAATAAAATAGCACTTTTAGTAGTAGGGTGAGTGGGATTGATGAAGAAATGGTATGCATAACATGTTAATTCTGAACAACCACAGTCTGGAATAGAATCCCACATTGCACACCATTAATTAAAAAACTGGTAATAAAGGAAATTTATATATTGGAACATTATATCCTATTCTGAATTAGGACCCTTCATATTAAACCTAAATATAATTCAACCTCTAATATATACTTGAAAATTTTCTTGAAAAATAAAAACTTGCGCTCCGGTCATATAAAAAAACATACGTGTAATATAAAGTTAAATTTTAAGATTTTTTTAAAACACAATTTGAACATTTAGTTAATTTGAATTCATTATTTGACCCATTTAAATGTATGTGTATATTAGAGTTTAGGTTCTAAATGTTAATGTTGGAAATTCTGAGAAGGAGAAAGAACTGTAGAATCAAAACTAATTTAGGAAACTTCATATATTAAATAAAAAATATATTTCATAACGTAATATATACTTGCAAATATATGTAAATGCACATTTTGCTTGAAAAATGAAAAATCAAGCCCCGGACATGTAAAAAAATGGGGGTAATATAAAATTTAATTTTAAGAATATTTTTTTAAACACAATTGAAACATTTAATTAATTCGAATTCATCTTTTTGAACTATATATAGGTACGGTTTATATAAGGGTTTAGGTTCTAAATGTTAATATTGAAAATTCAGATAATGAGGAAGAAATGTAGAAACAAAACTAACCTCATTCATGCTCTTCTTACGACGTCATTGTCTTCTTTCAAATCAATGTCTTTCTTTTAGGTAATTTTTAGAAACATGAAAATATTTAAATAAAAAGGCAAATATTGTATCAAACTATCATTTATTTTACCAATATTTCAGTTGGCTGAACGCCAACCTTTATCAAATCATTATAACATTTTAATGTGTGTTGACAACAAACTAAGCGCCATATACCGTCAAAAGAATTGAATTAATTATTTTTGCTTATATTTATTGAGGAGAAAAAATTATATATGAATTTATAATAAGGACAGAATAATTTTTGTAAGATAAGGGTGTGAAAATTGTAAATATAAAATAGGCGTTATTATTAATATTCAAAATATTCACATCCTAATTTTACAAAATTTACTTTGTTTATAATATAAATTTAAATATCAATTTTTTTTCTCCTTATTGAATATAAATAAAAATTTATTTTAAACTTAATTCAATTGACGTTATGTGACGCTGAGTTTGTTGTAGACACACATTAAAATGTTATGATGCCTTGATAAAAGTTGGCGTTCAGTCAACTGAAATATTGGTAAAATAAATGATATTTTGATCCAATATATGCCTTTTTATTTAAAGATATATTTATGGATTGCTCTATTTTCAAAATGATAAATATTGTAGATAAATATTCTTTTTTTATTATTATTCATGTATCAAAGACAATGCCAAGCTCTTTCGCGGAGACTGTCACTGCTAAAACAGAAGCGAGATTAATCTGATCATCATTTGTTTATATCCTGACAAAATTTCAAATGGAGGTGTCTGTGACATCGGGTAAATGACAGTCGTCTTAAAGGATGCCATGAATGTAAGCCGCTGGCGATCAATCTACAAATATTAGTTCTAGTCGATATGGAAGAATCAGGAGTGTCCTACATATCCTGAAAAATGGCGACAAAAGTGAATTATAGAGTCGCAAACGCCATCTGGGGGATACGTCGGTCCACGCGTGCTGACGTCACTCTGGCTGCAACAGCACCATTCAATAATGTCACATATCCTGGTTCCAAAAATATTCGCTATAACCGATGCACGGTGAACGCGTCTATGTGACTGTCCGTAGAGATTTGACGTATGGACCAACCGGTCCTTTTGAGTCCAATCAACAATTTCTCTCGTGATATCCTGTCTGCTGGAATCGCCTCTGCTGACTGCAGCCTGGCATTCTCTACTAAAGGTTTCCCTGAGTCAAACAAAAACCTATTTTCCCTGCCAGACAGATAGGTGCGACTATCGGCAAATCTGTACATTTCTTCATATAAGTAGAGAGAATTGGTTCTCAGAAATACACTTCATGATTCTTCAAGGTATAGTTGTCTCAGCCCTTATTACTATTTTATATTTGAAAATAACCTTTCCTTATATATAAAATAGGAGATAAATTGTAATTAACGATTGAATAGATGCATAATAAAATAATTCTCCATTGGAAACACCTATTCAAATCCCACTTAATTGAGTATCATTACAAATAAATATTTTATCACACATGTTTATTACTCTTTAGATTGATAAAGTAAATAAATAAAATGAATCGACAACAAACAATATATAGAGGCTTCTATGTATTTTTCAAAAAGAACTGAACTCTCTTTAAAAAACTGTATTTTCATTTTTCATCATGGACACGTTTTATTTCAAGACAAAGCTCTTCAACGATTCCTTTGTCTAATTACAAGACTATACAGAAGCTTAAATATATATGTGTACATAACATACATAACTTCATGTTGAGCGCATCAATATGAGCACATCATGAATAGTGATAAAAAATATATATATACATTGAATGTATAATTTCATCACTATTTCTATATGTATTGTGGTTATATTCACTAAAGTGTGGTTATTAAGAAATATATTTGAAATATCAGGTTATAAGGAGGAAGACATCAATTATTTATCTACTCTTTTGTTCTACAATATGTGACTCTATGAGATTAAGGACAATCCCTGAGGACATATGGCATCAAATTAAGCGCCCCCCTATATCAGTGTCCGGCCATTAAGGTTCCTAATTAAAACCAGATCTAAAGATTAACTAAGCTTTCCACTAATTAATTACCTTTATATAGGAAGGGAATCGTTTAATTTCTCTCATCCCCCACATGGATGCCATTCTTACTCTCTCTCACATTCATTCTGTTCAACTGAGCATATTAGCGCTTCTATTTATACCCTATTTATATTCGTATAATGTATAGTGGTAGGAAATATATCACTACTCTCGAACAAAATGTCGCTATTACATTATAGAAATATAAATGGAAGTCTCTCTGTAAATATAACTAATACGGGTTTATTTAAAGAAAGCTATAGCTATATAAATATTACTTCGATTTGAATGTACGCAATTTGCCATGATGTAATTTATAAACAGATATGCAAATATATTGAAACAAGGGTGTATTGGTTCTTCTGTAGGATATATATTATTCTAAAATATACCAATCTTAAACATATTTTGTTCAAGACCGAATATATAAACACACCTATTCACTATATATTTATATATTCCTATATATAAATATGTGACCATCCAATTAAAAATTACTCAAGTTTCAAATAAAAGGTAATAGTTTTATAATTTTATAATGAAGTTTAATTCAATAATTTTCTGTTAAAAACTCGATATTTCGATGAAAAATATACATGGTTAAAGTAAATATTTATTTTTAATATCTTCAAATGAATATGTACAGACACAAATAAATTAATAATTTTTCTATATAATGATGAGTAATAAGTAAAAATGAATAATTGATATTTTATCTATTAAAAATAAATCATTAAATTATTTTAAAAATTCAGGTAAATATATCTAAGTCGATTGGAATTATGTATATATTATTTTTTAAAATTCTTCAAAAATTTCAATTTCCTAAATAGATAAACCTATTTTGTGTATTAAGTTGATAGGTTTATATATTAAAAACTAAATTTATCTAACATATATATATCCGAGATATAGTGCCGAAAAAACAAATTTTATCGATAATTTAAAAGGTATTACACTTTTAGATGTTTTCCCGAAAAATTCCTGTTTTTTTTTCTCTTAATCTAAGGAAAGGGAAATTGAATTTTTAAACCCTTCAGTGAAACTTCTCCAAACACCAATATTCTTGCTTGCTTATTTATATGTAAATAACCCACTTCTCGCTGTAAAATATGCTAGATAAGGTTAGCTAAATTATTAAATACATACACACAGCCCCATATAAATATATAGAAATTATAAGAATTCAGCTATTCTATTTTATGATTATATCAATTGAATTTTCTTGAATAAATTTTTATCGTACATAGAAAATAAATATGAATAATAAATATATTCGTAAAAAATAAATAGTTTTCATTTTAATTTATCAATTTAAAAATATGTTTATATAAATATATTTAATCACACATAATTTTAATATTATATATTTAATTTGTTAGCGAGGCCAGTTATACATAGCAAAAGCAACTATTCAGCTCTTTTTAATTTATTTTTCCAATGAGAAAAAAACTTTATAAACTTGGGAAACTACAGAAGAAAATCACCATTAATATCTTTCTGTACCTTCCAAAATTGAAATTTTACCTCACAGAAGTGCAAAATTACAAATTACGTTATATTTGAAAAAAAAAATAGTTTTTCATATTTATTTCTAATTATACTTTGAATATACACACAATATATATAATACTATGCGGCTATGATTATAAACGACGTTTAACAAGTTTTAGCGCAAATGTTTCTTTTTACCGAACGAAAAATGGTGATTTTTATTATTTTAAGGAGAAATGAGTAAGGAGGTATGAAAAATTGAATTGTAAAGAGTATCGATGAACGGAAAAATAATATATATATCGGGGGAATAACATCTATAATCTATCAAAATTGTCTAATTAACCTGATAATATATGCTAAATTCAGATACTCCTATGCTCTGTATATGCTTAGAATATGTAGAACTAATTTTCTACGATATATATATATATACAGAGATTCATTCGAATAACCCTCTCATTTGTTTGATAAGAGAGTTAAACAAATTTAATTAATAATTTATTTAAAATAGGATATCAGTTTTAGTTTGCTGAAAACTCAAGTGATGTTTTTTTCTTTTTCCAAAATATTAATTTCAGGATAGAGTCTCGGGAGAATTAATGTGGTAATCCTAAAGATTTTTCTCTTTTAAAAACATATTACATTCTGTAAATTTGATATCAACGAGCATTAAATATTGGTGTCAATAAATCTAATGAATAAATATTTTATTGAATTAAATTAATCTTAAAGATAGAATATAAATTTGTATATAACATTTATTGAATGTAAAGTCTTTTCTCGTTTCGGATTTAAAATATTGAACCTGAAATCTATGGTATCAAATCCTACGTCGAAATGTGCTTAGCTAATATTTTTAATAGTTAAAAAACAACAATAGTTAAAATCCGAAAATGTATAGTTAATAAATAAACAAATATAAACACATTCAGAAACAAACAGACATTTCGGTATTAATTACGATGAAAAAATACAATTGAAATTTGCACTTCACAAAATCGAGTCTTAAAATCGATATAAAAGATTATGTAACCATTCCAATATTTAACACGATATCATATACAGATGTGTTACTGGGAAATATACGAGCTTACAAAACTTGAACAAAACTTGTTTGATTGAAATTATATTTAATTAAATAATTAACTACTACTTGACTGATATTTGGTTCCAGGATAAACAAAATTATTATAATGATATTCCTCTCAAAATATATCTTATATAGACTAAATGGTTTCGTTCCTATTTAATATATATAATACAAATGAAACATTTAAAAGTTTCTTCAATCAATGAATTCCAAATTATATTCATCCTAATATTTTCAACACTCAATTTGTAACCAATCATAGTAATTTCAATAAATTTTGTGGACATAACTTTCAGAATTCTATTCATCCTTTACTCAAGTGCTCCCAGCATTTCAAGACTACAGACATAATAACGGTATCATCTGTACTGATCCATGAGAACTGATATCTAACAAAGTATCTTACATTAAATTCGTTAAATTTAATAAATTTTACATACCTTTTTTAATAAGCTCAACCACGCAATATATATGCGTATATATATAGCAATATATATTGCTTGGAGGAAATTGATCTAAAGAGACAAGGGTCGCCTCTCCCGTCAAAATAGACGCCTAAAACCAGACGCCATACCGGCAAGATTTCCATCTATATTTCAGCCATAGATTTGGCCCAGCCACTTTGCCAGCTAAACACCTCTTTGTCAGATTGTCAAGATTCTATTAGATTCCTTGTAGATCTCATGGAATAAAGTCCGCCCTAGACTGACGAGGGCCATTAGTCCGAAACCATGGTCTCTAGGTGGATGCTTCTCAGTTTGCCAAAGCTGGTGTTGTGGCTTTGTCACCGACCCGAGGCCGCTAGTTTGCGGCGACGGTCAATAGATGGCGTCTGGTTTTAGACGTCTATTTTGACGGAAGAGGCGACCCTTGTCTCTCTCTCTCTCTCTATATATATATATATATTTAGCAGAAATTACAGGTAATGGTCCTCATATATTATATTTAAAAAAAAAAAAGTATAGATAGGACTATATATAGAATATACGGTCCGTTAGGACCAGTTCAAATAAATTGATGATGTGAGTTATTATGGGAAAGCATTTTCACCATCTTCAGACAAGGGACTTATGTCTTTGTCTGATGAAGTTGATTTTTCCATTTATGGTATGACGCACATTCTTAACTTGTTTGAATTTAATCGTACTTTCTTGTAGTTCCAATTAATCCTTATCCTCTCGTACTACTAATATCTTATTATTTTCCTGCAGTCCTATTATTTAGAGTAAATGAACACAATTTGGACTATAATCTGAACCTACTAACATCAGGCAAAGTTTATTTTTCTATGTTCTTTAATGTTAGATTTCCTGTTCCCCTGTCGACGCACATTGTTAAAGGCTTGGGATATGATCAATTTCTCCTATATTTATAATAATCATTTAACTGTATTACTAATTTCTTATCAGTCTCTTACAGTCCTTATACCCAAAAAGAATAAACACAATTTGATTTAAAGTTTAACACTAAAGGATAAGTATGTATCAATCTGATTAAGTCCAGGGAACCGAATCAATTTAACTTCTGAACTGAAAAAACATGTTTTGAGTTAGGTTTGAGAAAGTGCAGAAGATGACAATGTATTAGTTCATTAGTTGATTTTTGTAGTATATCTAAGGTTCAGCTATTACCCTATCTCCGTTCCAACCTAAAATTGCTTTCTATTTGGTCGAAGAGGTATGGTTTGGCAGTAATGGAGTAAGGGCCGAAACTGCTGCTCAGGTCTTTATCTGAAGAGGCCCACCTGAGTACCATCCTCTTTCCATCTGGTCTAACCTTTATGGTTTTCAATTGGTCTAACCCTTGAGGTTTTCATCCTTCCTAATTTAATAGATTATCTTATATCGTGTCCTCCACTTTTACACTAGATTGTCTTTAAAATAAGCTTATATATATAAAAAAAAAAAATTCCCCCAAAAAAAAAAAAGAAAAAAATTACAAAAATCTAACTTCTCTCATCAAGAGAGAAAATAGAGCAAAAAAATACTTTTCTCTCTCTCTAATTAGCTTTATTTTATATTTGGAAAATTATTATCATGGTTCTGTCTTTGCTCTTCTCTTTAAAACTTTCTCTTCGCTTATTCCTTTTTTCACCCAGCCTATGACGCGTAACTGCCGATGCTTTGCTGGTGTTACTTTTTTTTTTCTCTTTTTTAAAAATATAATCTAACTAATTATTTATTACAAAAAAAATAAAAAACAAACCTCACACATTCAAATTAAATAAAAAAAAATTAGCAATCTTAAAATTTTTCATAACTATACTATTTGATACAGAATTAGCTTGCTGTTCTGACTCAAAATTAATTCAAAATCTGTTGTTCTTAATAGTTTACTTTTCCTCTATTTTCCAAATATAAAAACAATTACTATTAATATATATATGACATAATAAAAATCATATTTTTATTATTCATTAATATAATTATAATCTAAATAATCATAGAATTAACACAGAGTTAATTTTTTAAAATCCTTAACAAAAGGAGTACAACGCAATATTGTTTTTTGTTTATACTTAGAATATCATATAGAATTGTATGTATGCAAACTGTTTGTTCTTAAAAATATAATCATTAAAATAAATTCAATTTTGGATATAAAGTTATCATTTTCAATTCAATCCACGACTGCATGAATGAATTGGTAACGTACCTAAAATACATCTTTTTTTACGACATAATTATTAATAGTCGACAATTATTGACTTCATCATCAAGACCTCAGTGTAATGGGTTAAATGAACGACTTAACCAAACTATAATAACCAGGTTAAGATGTAAATTCAATAACTTGAAAGGAAAATCAATACCATGGACGAAATTGTTAGATTCAGTACTAAATGAATATAATAATACTCCCCATTCCATAACAGGCTATACTCCTACTTACCTTTTGTATGGTAAGCTCCCTTATGATCCCCCCTTAAAAGAATCAGAATTTTACCCCCCTATAGACACTGCCAGAACAAATGCCTATAATAATACATTAAAATTTCATCAGATAAATAAAATTAGATATGATCAACATTATCAACCTTCCACCTTTAAAGTAGGCGAAAAGTTTGGTTACAAACCATTTACCATCCAGATAACCGAAAATTAATGCCTCCAATGTCTGGGCCATTTACAATCTTAAAACAGATATCCCCAGTCAATTATGAAATTGATAAACCCCAATCTAATTTAGGAAAAACTACCATGGTAATTCATTCATCCAAATTGAGGCCATACTACCCAAAAGAAGGATTTGAGTTAAAACTGACAAAAAGTAAAATACCCACTTTAGAGAAAAAACCAAGCTAACAAGTGGCACCTAAGGTAGTGAAAAGTAGAATCCCTCTTCTTACTAAATAATGGTAGGGAAATCTTAACATAAATAAGACAATACTAAAAATAACTACGCCTAAAAAGTGGGCCTTGAGAATATAATTTTTGTGCACAAATAAGATATACTATTTCAATATAAAACTGAGCTTTTAAAAAACACTCAAGGACTATGGAAGACTATATCTTTTTTCAGTTATAAATTATATATTAGATATAACTTGACACTTTTTCTTTTCAATTGTTGAGAAATTCACTCATATGATTCTATATATTTTCCCTCACAAATTTTATATGGAACATTTCATATTCGAACATTCTTTTTTTAATGTAAATAATAAAACTTCATGTGTAAATATTTTTCATTATGTGGAAATAACCCATTATTTTATGTTTTTATTCTGATCAAACCAAATAAATGTGAAACAAGATGTTGGATACCACTCGTCATTATGAGAAATAAATTTGTGATTTTCAAAGATATATATTTTTTTGGCATGTGGCAAAATACCTTTTGAATCTTGAGAGCCTGAGAAGGCCTACTCAATTCATGAGGTAAATCCCCTTATGAATTATAGGAAGGAGACACCTATAAATTCAAATAAGATTGGATAGTTTTCAGCTACTGTCAAACAAAGGTACAAATAAGAATATGTAGAATGAATAAAGAGAATCATTGATATAGTTTCAATTGGTATCCTCCATCTTAATTGATAATCTATGTAAATAATAATGATACTTTTTTTTTTACTTTGAAAATTACTCCCTAATTTTTATCCTTGGAGGGAAGAAATGACATAATAAAAATCATATTTTTATTATTCATTAATATAATTATAATCTAAATAATCATAGAATTAACACAGAGTTAATTTTTTAAAATCCTTAACAAAAGGAGTACAACGCAATATTGTTTTTTGTTTATACTTAGAATATCATATAGAATTGTATGTATGCAAACTGTTTGTTCTTAAAAATATAATCATTAAAATAAATTCAATTTTGGATATAAAGTTATCATTTTCAATTCAATCCACGACTGCATGAATGAATTGGTAACGTACCTAAAATACATCTTTTTTTACGACATATATATATATATATATATATATAACATTGTAAGTAAATGATCCTTCGACGTATGGATAGGCTGTCAGTCGTGTACGTGAGGCGAGTGTTCATGTTATTCCCACACGCGGATCACAAGAAGCAGAGGCAGGGCTAAATGTTAGTACAGAGAATAATCGGGGACAGCCCACGGGACAGATGTAGAGGCCATGACACAAATTGGATGCCTATCATCGAGACATGGAGCGAGAGACCGCGTGAGACAGAAGCGGTCTGCTAAAGGACACACTCTAGAACATCTGCTGCTGACGCCGACCCCCTGCTAAAAACCCGTCCTGTTCACAGGGGTCGTCTATATAAATCCCTGGAGGGGCCTCCATCTGGGCTTTGGCATTTTCCTCCTCTGTCCCCAGCTGTCCCCAGCTGACCGCTCTTTGTATCTTTATTTTGACGTCACAATTTTTAGTTTGAATAGAAACGGTGTACATTTTAATAGAAGGTAGGATCTTTTAAGGTATCGGCTCTTACTAATTGGAAGATATGTGACATATACTAAAAGTGTCATACAGTTTAAAATATATATACAAGTATTTGTACTTTATTATAGCATGTTTATTTTACTCTTCTGATTTAAGTTCAAATTATTATGCTTATTAGGAACGTATTTAAAGCATTATTTATTGTATATATGTTTAGATATACGTTTATAGCATCATATAGATAGAAATACCGCAATCATATCTACAGTTAAAACAAAAATAGCGAAATATATATAGAATTTTATTTCTGAACACCCACTTATCTTTTATTTTTTTTTCTATTTTTTCTTCATGTGTTAAGCGTCTTTACGCAAATTTGGCCTTAAATACCCATTTCTTGATTTTTCGGGAAGCCATTGGGACCAAAAATCTTTTTGGTCTCAGTGGTTACAGCCTTCTCCACGCTGACGAGCGCCAACAGCGCGAAACACGTTCGTGGATGGCTTTTCTTGATTTATCAAGAAATTGGGTTGGCCAAATATCACGGAGCAAGCTAAATAAACGTTTAGCTTATTTTTGCTCCACTAGATGGCGCTCTGCCATTTAAAAAGCACATGTGCTCGTGGTCAGGAGATGCCTTCTTTATTTTTTTATATATTAATATATATATATATATTATATAATCTAAAAATTCAAATATTACTATATTTTAAAAATATATATTTTATTTTATTCATTAATAATTTTACTTTTGTTATCATCGTTTTTAGAAAGACTTTCAGTTTTGTTGTAAATATGCGTAGTTACCATATCTTACTTTTAAATCACTAATATAGGATTAACTTTATAAATTCTATATAATGTGAAAATAACTAATGTGTAATATTTCCTCAAGTAATTGAAAATAAAAGCTACTTGACAGCGACTGCACCTTCATCGATCCTTCGTTTTATTAACCCTTTATCTAACAACAACAATAAATTATTCATAACATATATATATATATATATATATATAACTTTCTTTTTTTATCTTTTCTATTTTTTTCTCTTTTTACATTGGGCGTCAAAGTCCTAAACGGGATATCGCGCTTTATTATTATAGTTCAATAAAATAAAGTTGAATGGATATTTTTTCGATATAATTTTGTGAGACAATCATACAACATTATATTCAACATTAACACACAACATTAATGTAATAGACTGTGAAAATACACAAATTTATATTTTTACTTGTAGAATAGAGTGTTTTCGAAAAAGGAAATACTTTACTTTGCCCATAAATATTTATAAAATTAAAATATTCTATTGCATGTCTAAACACATTTTCGTGTTTTTATCTAAAATACATTTTAAACACACATTTTATAGAGAAACCTTCTCTTTTATTATCTTACAACAAGATTATTTGAATTTTAACGATTCCTAAAAAGTTCCTGACTATTTAAAGAAAACAGCATTAGGTTACCCAGTGTCAGTTTGATGCATTCTTTTTTCGCAAAGGGAAATTCAATCTTGGAACATTTTGTTGCGAGCTGTTTAATCCAATTTGCCTTAGTTAATATTTTAACTACTCTGACGTCATTATGCATTATTTATACTTCCTTTATTAGGCTAAACCTAATCTGGTTAACTCAGACCATTTAGCCAGGAATTGAGCTTGTAAAACTGAAGTATATTAATACTATCTCTAATTAGTTACTGGGTTACAGTAGAGAATTTATAATTATAAAGGACATTTTGGAAGGAAATGTTATGGTAATGAAAGTTTCAGTGGAGAAAGTGAGAAAAATAATTTCTATTTTTATTAAAAATGCAGTTTAATTATGGGGAGAAAATTTTAAGGTATAGATATTCAATATAACCGTCTCTGTGTTCATCTAACTGCCTCAGCAGGATATAAATTATATGTTTATGATTGACATCTATAATATAGATAGATGTTTTTCATGGAATATATTAATCTACAAAAACAAAGGTAGCTTCTCCTGTCAAAATAGATGCTAAAATTAATCGCCGTTTATCATCCGTCTCCGCAAACACCAACTTTGTCAAACTGAGAAGCGCCTAAATTTGATCCCTTGTGAATCTCGTGGAATAAAGCCCGTCTTGTACTGACAAGGTTCATTGTTCGAAACCATGGTATCTAGGAGGGCGTTTCTTTGTTTTCTAAATCTGGATTTGTTGCTTTGTAACCGACCCGAGTCCACTAGTTTGCCGAGACGATCTGCCTTGACAAGAGGAGAGACGTGAAATCTACATAATATTCGTTTTGATATTGTTCTGGATTATAGTATTTTCTATTATACTGAAAAATCTCAGGTAGAAATAGGCAAAGAAATGTTCAGCTATGTTTTTGACTACTGTTACTGATTGCAGAGAAAGCACTGATGAACCCCTTCTAATAGTTTTATATCCGAGGTATAAGATATTTATTTTTTTATAATAGAAACACTTCATATATACTTTGTTTATTTATTTTCTCATATTATATAGTACAATATAAAATTGTCAGTCTAGTGACATGTCCGAGAATAATGCGGTAAAATAGATATGGCTCCTTTTAACTGAATTTATAAAGTAGAAAGATATTTACAGTAATAGAGAAAGATCTACTTTTCTTTTTGGATTTCCTATTTTGATACGAGTAGGTTCCTCTAATTTTCTAATAATAAACACTAGTGATTGAAACAAAGGATTTATATTAGTTTCAATTAATAGGTATCGATGGTATTGTATCAAGATAATTATATTTTTTGGCATAAATAAATTATATAATTATATAGGAAGTTCTTTTCATATAAAAAGGTTTCTAGTGTAGTATATATATAGCTATTTTGTATATATTTGAATATTTCTATTCGATCGGCGCGTAATGAACATTCTGATGGGTTAGTTTCAGATCTATAAAAACTGTATATTATAAACATTTAATTCCTATTTTTATAAAGAATTGAGAATGAAGAGTTGCTGAACCGAAGTGATAATGTGAAATATGTGGTGAATCGATCCTATCCATTGTATGAACACGTATAGACTGCAAAGATGTTTTATAAATATATGATAATCATAATAAACTGAGAATAGAATTAGAGAATTCAATAAATATAGAGAAGGGTAAAAGAAATGCCAAAAAAGTTCCAAAAGAAATCTCGTCACATTCCAGAAGAATGAAGGATAAGATGTTTGGCATTCTGGAAATTTTCTCCCAGTTATTCCGTTAAAGAAACCCATCAGTAAAAAAAAAAAACAACTATAAAAATAAAGGCATGGGATATAAATGCAATTTAATATCTCAAATTTTCTAGATATTACTCTATTCACAAATCCAAATAATTAATATGTATTTTATTTATTTCATAAAAATATTTAATATTAATCAAGAATTAAAAATGTTATGTCGGATGGAATTATTTTATTCAACGAATACATTAAAATTATGGAAAATTAATCTTATTTTATGAGAATACAATATTATAACAATTGTCTTGCCTGTTTTAAAAAAAGTAAAATATAGTAAAAATATATATATTTTTCAAATTTTATTTTCAGAGTTCTAGTTTTTTTGAAGTAAGAAATTAAACAAACTCCTTTCACAGAATTTATTTAAACTCAACTACAATTTTGTGTTAACCTTAATTACTTAGATATTGATCATTCAACTATTTTAATTAGAAATTGGAATTGAATTTCCGCAAAGGAATAAAATTATCGAAATAAGCTAATAAGGTTTTCAAATCAAGTGTAGACAAACATACTCAAATTCTAAGAAACTGGATAGATATAAATGAATTCAGTGCTGATATGTTATTCAATTCTTATTTATTTAGACTACACCAAAAAATATACCTCTTATTAATTGGAAAGTTTATTGGAGTCCAAAATCCAGGAAATAATTTAAAACAGTGAATAAATATTTGGGACTATATTTTACTCAATGCATCGTTTTGAAGATTTTATAACTTGGTTCTATAAGTATATTTGCATATAGAAAAACAAACACAAAACAGTCTGCAATCCTCTTATTCTTAAGTAGGAAAAATATACATTTATTATGACTATAGTATATATAAATATTTCATTAGATATATTCACACAAAATTTTAAATATTTATATATATATATTTTTACTATTATTATATATTTTATTATTTTTCACACACGCATATATATATATATATATATATAATAATAAATAGTTATTTAATTTTATAGTCCAGTTTTGTATTAAGATTATCTTCACTATTATGATCATTTAAATTCAAATTATAAAATTTGTAAAATGTTATTAATTTGTAGATAGAGAGAAAAAAAAATAATAAAAAATAAAAAAAAATAAAAAAATAAAAAAAAAATTGAATTTAAATGATCATAATAGTGAAGATAATCTTAATACAAAACTGGACTATAAAATTAAATAACTATTTATTATTATAATTAATTTAGATATAGCTTGCTAATCTAATCAAATCTAATTGATATGAGTTATCATTCTTATCAGTTTGCTCCTTAAGTTTTAAAAGTAGAATCACTGTTATAATTTTGTTATATAGTTTCTACACTATATATATATATAGATGGAAAATTTGCCGGGAGGAAATTAATCCATATAAGCAATGGGCGCCTCTCCCGTCAAAATAAACGTCAAAAACTGACGCCATCTATTGACCGTCGCCGCAACTAGCGGCCTCGGGTCGGTGACAAAGCCACAACACCAGCTTTGGCAAACTGAGAAGCGTCCACCTAGAGACCATGGTTTCGGGCTAATGGCCCTCGTCCGCCCTAGACTGACGAGGGCCATTAGCCCGAAACCATGGTCTCTAGGTGGACGCTTCTCAGTTTGCCAAAGCTGGTGTTGTGGCTTTGTCACCGACCCGAGGCCGCTAGTTGCGGCGACGGTCAATAGATGGCGTCAGTTTTTGACGTTTATTTTGACGGGAGAGGCGCCCATTGCTTCTATGGATTAATTTCCTCCCGGCAAATTTTCCATCTATATTCTAGCCATAGATTTGGCCCAGCCACATTGCCAGCAAAACACCTCTTTGGTAGATTGTGAAGATTCCATTAGATCCCGTGTGGATCTCATGGAATAAAGTCCGCCCTAGACTGACGAGGGCCATTAGCCCGAAACCATGGTCTCTAGGTGGACGCTTCTCAGTTTGCCAAAGCTGGTGTTGTGGCTTTGTCACCGACCCGAGGCCGCTAGTTGCGGCGACGGTCAATAGATGGCGTCAGTTTTTGACGTTTATTTTGACGGGAAAGGCGCCCATTGCTTATATATATATATATATTATTCTTAATATTATAAAAGTTTTTATATCCAAATTTTATTTTATTTCATTTTATTTCGACTTGGAGCGCTATGTCACCCTTGGGATACTTGGACTTTAAAGGTAAACTAAACATAGAAAGAAAGGAAAGAAATATATTTGAAATATGTACAATGGGTTGGTATGCAAATTTAGTTAAAAGAAATCAAATTGTAAAATATTGTATGTATTCGAGGAAAACAATTTACAGATTAAAGAAAGTTTTAAGGAATATTTTAGAATGAAAATATGCAAGATTTCAGAGAATTATTCACAATTAAAACTATGATAAAAAGAGTTAATTTATGAATAAAAAAGCGTTTCAATGGAATTAGTAGTTTTTCATAAAATTCAAAATAAATCTGCAAAATGAGTTTAATTTTATATATTTGTCTTTTGTTGCAATTAGATCAAACGGGTTTGATACATTTAGTCCATTGTTTATACTATACTCTTTGAAGAGGGGCAATTTAGCAGCAGATGAATAGAAGTCTGTTCCTCATATCCACAGAAGCATTTTTAATCTTTCACTGCTCTGATATTTTTTCAAAAGCTTCTAAAATTTCCGTTATTTTTAATTAATTGTGAGTTGTGGAAATTTGCCCGAAAATAGTTTGGAATATTAGCGGGAAAGAAATATTGAAAGGTTTGGTTTTTTTATTTTCGTCAATTATGAAATTCTGTATTTCATGAA
This sequence comes from Cordylochernes scorpioides, assembly GCA_030710605.1. NCBI lineage: Eukaryota > Metazoa > Arthropoda > Arachnida > Pseudoscorpiones > Chernetidae > Cordylochernes > Cordylochernes scorpioides. The sequence goes on along the minus strand of CP092864.1, from coordinate 77,089,663 downwards.
ATTTTCAAGTAAGTCTGGAATATACAAGTAATATCGCTCTTTATCCCTTGCTTCCAATCCCTCGATACTTTCATTTTTCCGTTCAGTTTAGGTATAGTCGTTTTTCTCCTTAATATAATTAAAATTACGATTTTTCGTTGTGCAAATAGAAAGATTTGCGTTAAAACTTGTTAAACGTTGTTCTATGAGTCATAGTTCATTCTGAACGTCTTTTCATGTCCTCTCTAGTTTTGTTTTTAATTTTGAAAATTATGAATAAACCAAAGAATCTGGTAAAGGAAATTGTAAGTACCGTTTTAATACTTTGCAATCAAAGAGTGCTCAAAAGTCATATTAATTAAATAATGAGATGATGGCTCATAGTATATTGAGGTAAGTGGGAATGAGGAGACAGACATCTGTACAAGTAACACGGCCTAAGCAGTGTCGATTCTCAACAAGACGCGGAGAGCCAAGGAGAAGCCACCGCGCCAAACGGAGTTGAGAAAATGTGTCAGACATCTGAGAATACTCTTTACAATATCATCTATAACGATCTCCAAAATGAAATATGGTTAAATTGGTTATTCGTGTATTTAATTTATCTCATCGACAAAAAGGAATACAAACTACAGAAATCTATATAAGGACCATTTGGCAAACGATAATTCGAAGGGTATCAATCTTTTTTTTCTCAAATTTCTTACCACAGTTTGATTCAGAAAATTTGTTATACGAAAAATATGGTAAGTTAGTGTTCCAAAACTGAAAAAGCCAGAAGACATTTCATGACATTTAATTAAAATTATTGTCTTGGAATCTAGCCCTAGAATTAAAAAGTTCCATCGAATGTCCAATTTAACGTGACGTAATAAGTAAAGAAGGTTTTACAGCAGACATCTTAAAATTTTTTTTATCAAAACAAAGCAATCAATTTCTTAAAATTTTCAAATTCTGAAAACTTAAGCTCTATAAGAAAAATAACCGAAGCTTCTAATGAACTATAGCTTGTTCATGGAAGGAACCCATGGAAAGGAAATGACTTAAACCTTTATATCCATTTTGCATATAAGCTCACTGCACATTAGCTCACAGTTAGACGTAGAAAGGAAGAATTTCACAAATATATATATAAAAATTCCTTTTAAAAATCTATTCAATATTTATTATAGCAAATAATAGCTTGAAGAGCTGTTAAGAAAGCATATTTGACACACCTGTACGTGCAATAAGGCGTTATAAAGGAAATGAACTGATTTAAGAATTGAGAGGCTGAAAAATTTCAGGATAATTCCATAAAACTGATATAATGAAGAGAATAATAAATATATATGACATTTTTTTATTATTTACGAAGAAAATATAAATTAAAATATTATTATGAAAATAAATAGAAGTATATAATGAGTAAGTTAAGTTTAAATTATTATTTTTGAGAGAGAGATGAATATTTTCAATGTATCAATAAATATTAAAATTGTTTAACAACTAGATTTAACAAAAAGAACCAAGCATATAAATCGGCTTTGGCACGTCATGAACTTGCCCAAAACACAACAGGGGTAACGAACCAGATATAAATACGAGTATTTAGCGCGCAAAATATTAATCCCAGGTATTTATTTTTCAGTGATGTTCTCCATATATACAAGGAAATCATATTCCTTTATATCTTATATAGTAGAAATATATTATACTTTTAGTATGGATTATATACTATTACGAAGGCCAACAGCCCGAAACGCGTTTGTGGTTGACTTTTCTTGATTTTTTCAAGAATATGTTTTGGACAAATATCAGGGAACAGGTTAAATCAATGTTTAGTTTATTTCTGTTCCACTAGATGGCGCTCTGTCGAGTTATATTCCATTATTCAGTATTATATTTTCTCTAGTATTAGTATTATATTCTATTATTCAGTATATAGTGTTGCACCAAGTTGCGGCTTGGTAGACTCTTCAGCCTTGATTCTCTCCTGTGCTGGGTCTTGCATCTTACCAGAGCGTGTTTCAACCATCCTACAACTTTATTAAAGGGAATAACGAGATAAGTCTTCTTTAAGTAGCCTCCAGGATCCTTTCTTTATTTTCTCACATAAAAGAGAGCAGTGAAGTCACACGTGTACCTAAATACAAATGATCATAATCTAAATAATCTGTTTTAAATAAATATCATAGAATATAAAAATAAATAAATATATAATTTAAATTTCAAATATATTAAAAATAATATAAGAAATACGCCATTAATCATGATGTAACACTTCCCCCTCTCCAGAGGTCGTCACGTCCTCGTGAGTTACCTCATCAATTCTCTCAAAATAGGGTTTGAGTCTTGAGACATGGACAATCAATGGGTCTTGGCCAGGATTATCTTTCGGCTCAATTAAGTAATTTACGTTAGACAGCTTCTTTAATATTCGATATGGGCCAAAATATTTTCTCAATAGTTTTTCACATTTTCCGATTTTCCTGACTTGTGTCCAAACTGCCACTAAATGTCCTGGTTCATAGATTCTCTCGTTGTGTTTTTTGTCATAGTTTCTCTTCATTCTTTCCTGAGTCTTCTCTGTGTTGTTAATGACTACCTGTCTCGTCCTTGCTATTTTATCTAAGTAATTTTCTATATATTCGTCATAATCGTTCATGTTACTGTCAATTGGGATATTATCGTCGTCTAAGAGGGACATGGGTTCCCTCCCAAATAACAGGAAAAATGGAGAGTAGCCTGTGGTTTCTTGAATCGTGGTATTGTACGCGTGGGTGACGAAAGGGAGGATTTCGTCCCAGTTCTTCTGGTCTGTATTTACATACATGCTTATCATGTTGATTAGAGTTCTATTTAGCCGTTCCGTTAGTCCGTTAGTCTGGGGATGGTAGCTCGTCGTGAAGCAGTGTTTAACTTTGCACATTTTCATAACCTCCTTCATCAAATTGCTAGTGAACTGTGAACCTCTGTCACTAATAAGAAACCTTGGGGCCCCGTGACGTAAAATAATTTGTTCGATTAAAAATGTAGAGACTTCTTTCACTGTTGCTTCTGAGACTGCCTTTGTTTCAGCGTACCTGGTATAATAATCAGTCAACACAATTATCCACTTCCTTCTTCTTTTCGTTGATGGCAAGGGACCAACAAAGTCAATCCTGATTCTTTCAAAAGGGTAGTTAGCTGGGGGAATGGGTTGCAAAAGTCCAGAGGGCGACTGATTTGAACCTTTCCGACTTTGGCAAAGATGGCACGTCTTTACAAATTCTGAAACATCTTTCAGCATGGAAGGCCAATGATATTTATTCTTCAAACGGTATGTGGTTCTGGCGACGCCTAGATGGCCATTAAGCATAGGGTTGTGGAATTCACTCATGATTTCTTTCCTTCTCTTCTTCGGCACTACCAGCAACCATGCTCTGCCTTCAGGGTTTGGGTTCTTCTTATATAGACATCCATTTTCCTCTTTAAAATTCTGTGTGATTGCTCGTTTGCTTCCTTTAAGGCTCTTCTTAACATTTTCTATGAATTCATCCTCTTCATTTATTATCTGATTCAAAAATAGTCGTTCATAATCTTCGACCCAATCCGTTACAGGTAGGGGTCCTTTAGATAAGCCATCAGCATCCATATGTTTTTTTTACCCGATTTGTGTATTATGTCAAAATCGTATTCCTGAATTTTCAGTGCCCACCTTGCAAGTCTACCTGTTGGATCTTTAAGATTTTTCAGCCAGCACAATGCGTGATGGTCTGTAATTATCTTGAAGTGTCTTCCATATAGGTAGGGTCGTAGTTTTGATATCGCCCACACCACAGCCAAACATTCCTTTTCGGTGGTTGAGTAATTTTGCTCAGCTTTACTTAGAGTTCGACTCAAATATGATATCACATTCTCTTCCCCACAGATAATTTGGACCAGTGTTGCACCTAAGCCGATGTTAGAGGCGTCTGTGTGAATGTAGGTGGCTGCATTTGGATCAAAGTGACCTAAAATTGGCGGATTTATCAGAGCTTTTTTAAGGTTTTGAAATGCTTCCTCTTGTTTTTCTGTCCAGGTAAATTGCGCATTTTTCCTGATGAGTCCTGACAATGGGTCAGCAATTAATGAGAAATCTTTAATGAATTTTCTATAATAGGAACACATTCCTAGGAACGATTGTACTTCTTTGACCTTCTTGGGCTGAGGAAAATCCCTAACGGCTTTGATATTATATTCGGCCGGTTTTATACCCTGTTGGTTGGTTATATGACCAAGGATCTCAAGTTCTTCAAAAGCAAATCTGCATTTCTTGTCGTTAAGTTTCAAATTAGATTCATTAAAACATTTTAAGACAGCTTCAAGTCTTTTAAGGTGGGTTGGAAAGTCTGAGCTGTATATAATAACGTCGTCCAGATAACAAAGACAAATCTGCCATCTTAGATTTCCAAGCACATTGTCCATATTCCTCTCAAAAGTAGCAGGGGCGTTGCATAGTCCAAAGGGCATGACGTTGAATTCATATAAACCGTGGGTCGTAGTGAAAGCTGTCTTCTCCTTGTCTTTCTCTTCAATTTCGACTTGCCAATATCCCGATCTAAGGTCTATTGCTGAGAAGTACTTCGATCCTTGGAGAGTATCCATTACGTCATCAATTCTTGGGATTGGATAAACATCCTTTACTGTTACCTCATTCAATTTTATATAGTCTACACAAAATCTGAACTTACCATCTCTCTTCTTGACCAGTATTACAGGGAAAGACCAGGGACTTGAAGATGGTCTAATTATGCCTTCTTTGAGCATTTCATCAATTTGATCTTTTATAATGTCCCGTTCTTTGGGGCTCACCCTATATGGCTTGTGCTTTATCGGTTTTGCATCTTCTGTATCGATCCGGTGTTTTGCCAAATTGGTCCTGCCTAACCTTGGCGAAAACAAATCAGCATACTTAATCAAAATTTGTTTCAAATCCTCTTGTTCTTTAGGTGATAGATTTTTGTTTATCTGAAATTGGATTTCGTCATTATTAATTTGCTCTAACTTCTCTATGAACTTTACCTCTGCAGGAAGGCTTCCATGAGCCAATGTTTGGTCTTTCATGATTTTTAAAGGTCGAGGATAAGGGTTCGTTATCCAGATATGAGTTTTCCTATCCGTGACAGTAAGCAAACTTCTTGCCAATCGAAGGCCATTTGTTTGAATCATTCTGTTGTTCTCTTCGATGACATATTCGCCATCCTCTGCTTCTATTGAGGCCTTAATTAATCTAATAGACAGTTCAGGTATAACAGTATCTTCAACGCTTTTTATTTTTTTCAGTTCATAATTGCTTATGTCATGATTATTCGTCAGATCGTATTTTATTATTTCTTTTTTGCAATAATTTTCGCGTTCATTTTCTTGAGGATATCTCTTCCAAAAATTAATGTTCGTAAATGCGTTTTCAAAATCACAAATTTGTGCGATAATGTTTTGTCATCAATTTTTATATTTAACAATATACTTCCTACTATGTCTATTTTTTTTTTTCCATCGGGTCCTGCACAAGTTTTTGCGAGTTTACTTATACCATGGCCTGTATCGAGGGCCGTTCTGAGGTCGACCACTGAGAGGTCAGCGCCTGTATCAACAAAAGCTTCAAAAGTTCCTATCTTGTCCACATGAATTTTTAATTTGTATTTAGGGTCCAACTTTTTGATTCCATTTATGGTCGACTTACTTTGATTGACATATTCAGGCGCGACGCTTAGTTTAAATCTTCCAACACGGAATATCTATTCCGGGTAGGAATATTTGTCTGTGTGCTATGACATACATCAGCATAAAGCCGAGGTCCTGATTTATCTGATATTTCATTCATTTGACATTTCTCTTCGATCTTCTCTTGGGTAGCTGTTGGATCCTCTTCTAGGATTCTTATAAACTTGACCCTACAATAACGGGCCACGTGCCCTGGCTTGTTACACTTGAAGCAGATTGGTCTTCCATCTTCCGTCCTATTTTTGCTCACTTCTTGACTTTTATTGTAGGTGTTTCTCTGGAGGTTTGGTTTAGGCACAAAGTTTGGATTATAAGGACGTCTCGGGGTAAAGGGCTGGGTCAAGTTGTTTCGATACTGCCTGGGAGTAGGAGGGAAGTCGTTCTTGTAATTATTGGAAACAGGGGCTTGGGGCCTGGAAGGGGTCTGGTAGTTTCGTGTGGCAGTCGGCGGCACGTACCTCGATTGTTGTTGGGGTCTAGAATAGCGTGGGCCGTTATATAGGTTTCTGGATTTCTCCACACGTTCCCGATACTTCTTTTCAAAAGAATCCATTTTCTTGCACACGACAAGAAGTTCATCGGTCGTTTTAGGAGGGTTCAGGTAGAGCGCGAATGAGTACTCTTTTTTCAGTCCTCCAATAACATGGTCGATTTTTGTTTCTTCTTCCATTGCGGGGTCAACCTTGTTGCACAACACTAGGATGTCTTCCGCGAACCTGATTGCTGGTTCATTCCAGTGTTGCATTCTGTTGAGCTTCATTCTTAGTTCTTCTTTATTGGCGTCCAGAGAAAAATCCTGAATGAGGCGGATTTTAATATTTTCCCAGCTCGTGAAACTCGCTTTGTGTAAATTCAACCAGGTTTTAGCGCTTCCCGTCATGTTCATGGCGGCATAACGGGCAATTATGTAGTCTGCCCAATGATAGAGGAAACCAATCTCTTCGAGGGATTCTATCCATGGGCGAGGGTCTTCTGTTCCATCATACTTGGGGATGTCGATGTTGGGATTCAGGACAACTGGGTCGGAACTAGCATCTCCACCAATTGTTGCACCAAGTTGCGGCTTGGCAGACTCTTCAGCCTTGATTCTCTCCTGTGCTGGGTCTTGCATCTTACCAGAGCGTGTTTCAACCATCCTACAACTTTATAAAAGGGAATAACGAGATAAGTCTTCTTTAAGTAGCCTCCAGGATCCTTTCTTTATTTTCTCACATCAAAGAGAGCAGTGAAGTCACACGTGTACCTAAATACAAATGATGATAATCTAAATAATCTGTTTTAAATAAATATCATAGAATATAAAAATAAATAAATATATAATTTAAATTTCAAATATATTAAAAATAATATAAGAAATACGCCATTAATCATGATGTAACAATAGTAACATATATAAAATCTTTATTTTAGATATTTTTCGTGTGTTGAATTCATGGAATTTCACTATATAAAATTACATTGTCATATATTTTCCATAAAGATGACATGCATATAAAAGAGGTGATATCAAACTATATTTTATATAAATAAATATATATTATATATTATAATATTCTCATTCGAGCATAGGCGCAAATCATCTTGTCACATTTATTTACACCTATCAGGTTACATTTTACATTTAACATTACACATATATAAATCCAATAATAATTCGATTTTTTCCTAGAGAGTGGTATATATAACTGATAGTTTTGAATTAGGTTAATAGTTGAATTCAATTTTAATTGCTAAAACGGACCTCGCTCTCTCATGGAATATGTTGCAGTATTAATACCTATATGGAAAATAATAGAAAAAATGAGAAATAAAAAGGTTAGGTGTTGATATGAAAAACACAGAAGGTATATCCTGACAATGTGTTCCTGATCAGGATATGCCTTCTTTGTTTTTAATACCTATATATGTATTATATCGTGACATGATAAGATAATAGGTTATTGCATTTGTAGAACTCGAAAATAAATTTAAAGTAGCCGAATATATGGGTAGACATATGGAATATTACCAGCTGATATTAACACCCACCCACAATAAATATCCTTATTTATATCACACTAGCCGAATGACCCGGGCAACGCCCGTGCTTTACCCGACTGTAGATGTTACAACGGTGATCCTTAGGTCGCTGGTTCAAATCCGGCTCGAGGGAGCCGGCGAGCACGTGACCTCCCTGTGCGCGCGCATCCGTGACAGAGGCCGATGAGGAAAGACGGTCGTGACTATATATATAATATTATCTCTTGTAATGAATAGAAAATTCTTATATCTATAAAAATGAAATGCGAAATCGATGTTTGTTATCGCTTCACGCAAAATCTACTGACTCAATCATTATGGAATTTCGCATGTAAGTAGCTGAAGATTTCGTTTAACATATAGGCTATTCAAAAAACTAAAAAGGTTAATGTGCTTTTTTAAAAAAATAAAAAACCAAAAAGCTTTAGTTCCAGCCTTTTACCGCTTGGGCGCAGCACTGGTCGCGACGATAAATGAATTTGATATATTACTCGGGTAAAAATCGGGCGAAGCCGGGAACATGTTTGTCGGCTATGCAAGCCCTCAATATGTAACTAATCTCGCTGAAATTTGAACAGGACAGAGAGTTAAATCTGGAAGAGTTTTTAATTATAAAAATTAATTATTCTGAAATCCCTTTACACTCCTTGTACCAATACGTCAAATAATTTGCTCGGACCTCTCGGCGTTAAAAATAATCTCATTTACAAACTAGAATGTCAATAAAGTTTATACAATATAATTTCACGCGCGCTAATACTTAACTTTTAGAATTTATATTTTATAAGAAAGAATATAACTTATGCAATAGATCTCTATTCCTCATTCAAGTTTTTATTTTTAAATAACCATCGTTAAGCCCACTCTTTTCACTAATTTTATCTGTTATCAAGCAAAATAAATTTGAAAACATCAATCTAAATGATAAAATCGTGGACAAAACTAATATTTTTATGTCGCCAGTCATATATTCTTTCTATTATTTGAAGGAGACAGCGGCAACTTTGTTCACATTATCTCGTGTGTCCTGAATAAAGAGGTCACTGTCTATCAAATATGTTTTATAATCATTGTTTTTTTTTTGTTCACACTTGTTTATCTCGTGTGTTCAATAAAGGTCACTGTGTATCAAATATATTTGATCGTATTCGACCAAGATTTGATAGAGAACCCACTATATCCAATCGATGTCCTAAAAGGATAGAATTCCTGGATATATTGTGAGGCAGAATGCTTTTAATTTAATAAACATAGCAAAAAAAGCATCCTCTGTTCATTATAGGGAATATATATTGACAAAACTCTTCCGCATCGTTTAAAATAAATTCATAATAAGTAAGAAACTTGCAAATGCACCAAAAGGTGTTATATTCAAAGGTTTAGGAGAATGCATAATTGCATTATGCAATCCATTTCGAACAACTAGAGGACCTCAATATTCCAGACGTTCTTGAAATAATTCGTATTTATCTTTATTATTATTAAGGTCATATTCATATAAGCTATTTAAAACCGACCCAATTTTTACAATAACGGTTTATGTTTCACCGTTGATTAATATATCGTCCAAATGAACTAGCGTTCTTGGTATCCATTCTAAAATTATTTAAATATAATTTTGCCAACTGCTGGGGCTGAAGCTATGCCAAAGGGTAACCTATAAAATTTATAGAGGCCTATATTTGTATTGATTACAGCTATTTCCCTTGATACCCGGATAAATCTATTTTGCTAAATATAATTAATTTCCTAAGGATGGAAAATATATATTTTGTTTTAAGTAAGGGGTACTGCTTCACCTCTAATTAAGGATTTTGAGTTATTTTGAAATCGCCGGAAAAGATTATATTTGAGCAAATTAACTTCCGTGATTATTAAAGGTAGTTTATTACTAACTTCTCTTACAAAAATACATTCATTTTTTCTACCATATTCATTTTGGAATTCGTGAGAATGATTCAAAATTCTGAATGACAAACGACTTACTTTTCTTTTTCGGTATTTTTAAATATATCTATTCGCATTAAAGTGTAATAACTGCTTGTATCAAACTCGAAACTCTCTCTTGCATTTTTAATATCTACAATATATCTATATAGTATACTTTCGATTTAAGTTGGTTCGAAATATACTAACTTTTTTACATCATTCAATTCAGCATTAATCACTATATTTACAAAGTTAGAATTTGTATATTTTAAAGGATAATATTATTTAAAGTATTCTCTCATTTTTATGACCAATATTGTCCTGCGATTATGGCATTTAGATTTTCTAAATTAACAGACATTTGATGAATGATTACTTTCACCACAATGGGGACAATAAACTTGAGAGATCTATTTAATTTCATGGAAACTTCATTTTTATTTTGTCTAATAACATTTGGATTGCTATCTACAGCTTCATAGAATTACTATATTTCATATGTTTTATCAAGACATGCTTCATTTCTTGAAAAATTCTATGAAAATTACTGATTTATCTCTTATAATTAAATATAAAAAATTTATCATTTAAAAATAAGAAATTTACAAGAGATTAAAAATTAATCTGGCAAAAATTACTCTCGGTGTAGGTAATGTTGCAACTTAGTGACAATTTCAATAATAGGTTTGGACGGCCTAATTTTCTGGTGCAAATAGATACTTGGATAATTTATATAATTTTGGACCCATAATGGTTGAAAGTATTGGAGTATATTTACTCTCAGGCGTTTCATTTGCTAAAAACGCTGAGCGCAAACATTTGAGAATGACTTCGAAAATTGTTTTCTTTATTGAATTCTGAAAGTAGGCTATATTTGTAGCACAAGCCATTTGTATAATTTACGTTCTAAATAAATTTGATCTCTTCGTCGCCAACTGTGATGTATTTGTATTATTAAGTGTAATTTAGGGTTTATTGATATATTATTTATCATCACCAAATATATGCAACTTGGAAAATAATGTAAACAGGGTGATGATAAGTTAACATTCACAGAGAGATGATATTTAATACTAGACGAATGGCCCGGGCAACGCCCGGGGTTTACCCGAGTGCGAATATATTTTAAAAACGTTGTCTTGGGTGGTCGCTATTGACAGGGTGGTCTGTATAGACAGGTGGATATATCACACAGCTGATAACAGGGTTGTCTAGAGTGGTCGCTATAGACAGGGTGGTCTGTATAGACAGGTGTATGTATCACACTGCTGATAACAGGGTTGCCTAAGGTGACCGCTATAGACAGGGTGGTCTGTATAGACAGGTGAATGTAACACACTGATGATAACAGGGTTGCCTAAAGTGACCGCTATAGACAGGGTGGTCTGTATAGACAGGCAGCTGATAACAGGGTTGTCTAGAGTGGTCGCTATAGTCAGGGTGGTCTGTATAGACAGGTGGATGTAACACACTGATGATAACAGGGTTGCCTAAAGTGACCGCTATAAACAGGGTGGTCTGTATAGACAGGCAGCTGATAACAGGGTTGTCTAGAGTGGTCGCTATAGTCAGGGTGGTCTGTATAGACAGGTGGATGTATCACACAGCTGATAACAGGGTTGCCTAGAGTGACCGCTATAGACAGGGTGGTCTGTATAGACAGGTGGATGTATCACACAGCTGATAACAGGGTTGTCTAGAGTGGCCGCTATAGACAGGTGGATGTAGCACACTGCTGATAACAGGGTTGTCTAGAGTGGCCGCTATAGACAGGTGTATGTATCGCACAGCTGATAACAGGGTTGTCTAGAGGGGGGCAGGGAGGCCACGTCTTCGCTGGCAGCCAATGGGCGCGCATTCTATCCGTGAGCTTCAGACATACAGACAAACAGACAGAATAAGGCAAATATATAAGTAGATTTTATAGTTCTAGAATTTTATGACAAAATATATAACGACCTGATATAAGTTCGAAAACATCCAAGAGACCGACCACTTCATCTGTGTTCAGCCTATCAATGGAGGTATTCTTCTTGAACGTTATGAATATAATTTTCTTGAACTTTCATTAACACAATTCAGAAGGTATTTTACTAGGCTTATAATATAATATTTCTGTTTTTCTACCGCAAATCTGGTATATATATATGCAATATAATTCCCACACTACTTGTAAATAGTCAACACATTTTTTATTTTTATATCCATATATTTTAATATCCATATCCATATATTTTAATATCCATATCCATATATTTTAATATCTATAATCAAAGAGTAAATAGCCAATGCTTGTATATAATTTTTTGACCAACGACCCGAGGGGTAAGAGGGAGAAAAAAGGAGGTTGAATAATAAACAAAGAGAAAATGGCTGCGTTTCTTTTTGTCGCGTCTATTATTTCTTATATACAAATTTAGAGTTTTAAATTTATAATTATTCAAAGATATACCTTAATACGACAGTATTTAGCCGACAGGATATAATAACCGGTACGTTTTTCTTTTTTTAAAACTTTATTGGATTTAACCTTTAGCCTACAACCATTCGCGACAAAAATGCCAAAAAGGAAGTCAGATACCGACACTCATTTTTCTGACAGAAACGATAATATGGAATTTAAATTAATGAAAGAACAAATTAATTTACTAACACAAATTATACAACAACAGACGATCTCAAATAAAAATCATATAAGTAAATTCTCTGGCCTCAATCAAGATATGAATATTTTCTTTCGTAACATTGAGGATGCAACGAACGATGAACGAGACAGAAAAAAATTAGTTATTCTAAATTTAGAAGAAGAAGCTAAAAATATATTTTATCGATTGGGCTTAGAACAAGAGACTTATTTAAATATCAAACAGAAACTGTCCACAATCTATATATCAAAGAAGAAGACAACGTTGGAAGAATTGTTCACTCACCAATTGGAAAAGCCAGAAAAAATTAACGATTATTACCATTTTAAGGTTGTGGGTGCATTAGAGAACTCACTTCCAAACAAACAGATTGTCGAAGCACTTACGGCAGGTGTAACGTATGATTTGAAGAAAATAATATACACCAGGAACCCACAGACGCCTGAAGAATGGTTGGACTATGTAAACACCATCCAAAAGCGGCCAGTAACTCGAGGACAACCGACACCACAGCGTGGCCTCGACCGCTGGCAACCCGAATCCACTCCCCCGCCTAGCCAAGGTCATTACCGGCCACAATATGGGCAATTAGCAACTTTTCGTCGACCTGGAGATGGACGTTTTGCCTTTCGCAACTACGCGGATAACACGCTGCCCAAGGAACCCAGGGAACCAGCCACATCGAGCGGACATCAACCCAGATCACAAGGATGTGATCCCTCATCAAGGAAAGGACCAGCATAATGTAAGACTATTCTTTAATTTATCTATTTTCACCTTCAATGTTAAATTTCTTGTGGATACTGGCTCTACCGTTAACCTAATATCTTTTGATTATTTGCATAAAATTTTGCCATCAGATATATTTCGAAATATAACTAAATATTCAGTTAATAAGCATTCTAGAATTAATACATTGAGTGGACCAATCCAACCTATATTTTATGTTATTTTACCAGTCAGTTTTTTTTAAAGAAAAGTTAGCTTAAAATTTTATATATTTAATCTACCATATGAAATTGCACTAATAGGATTATATACTCTAAAAAAAAATAAAAACTAGAATTGACTTCAATAGAAATGTAGTGAGTCAACAAGGCACAAATATTCCTGCTACTCTTTTTTATTTTGAAACATATTTGGCTTATGTAAATGATGCATACAATGTGATAAATCCAGATAGGAAATATAATATAAACCAACACCTTCATATTGTTAATACACAAATCTTAGATAATCACTGTGCACCTTCAGGAAGTAATCCACTCTATGTTAATCATTTACAACAGACACTTTCCACTCAATCAAGCATTCCAGGGGAAAATAAGTTAACCAGTGATTTAATTGATAAGTATCATAAGATAAACAGCTTATTAGACCTTAAGTTAATTAGGTTATTGAAAGAATTTGCTGAAATATTTCCTACAGACCCATTTAAAGTTCCTACCCTACAGATCCAACCTGTACAGATTAAACCAAATACAGATAGAGTAATCAGGTTGCGACCGTATAGAATACCATTTACATATAGGAAAGAAATAGATATACAAATCAATGAGATGTTAAAAAATAATATAATAGAACCGGCCATAGGTGAATATGCTTCACCTATTACTCTAGTAAAAAAGAAAAATGGAACATTTAGAATGTGTGTGGATTTTCGAAAATTAAATGAACACATTCCAGTTGATCCCCAACCTATACCATTAATAGAATCAGTGATAGAAAAACTGTCGAAAGCTAAGTATTTTTCCAGCCTTGATTTGAGCAACGCTTATTGGACAGTTCCTATCCATCCGGATTCTCGACCTTATTTAGCCTTCACCACCCACGCAGGAGTGTACATGTTTAAAAGATTACCTTTCGGGCTACGAAGCTCACCACAGATCTTCGAGAGAGCTATTGGACAAATACTTAGAAAATATAATTTCCAATTTCTAGAACACTACTATGATGATTTTATAATTTTTTCTGATAGTTTTGAAGAACACTTAGAACATCTTCGTTTATTCTTCCAACTATGCAGGGCAGAAAATATCCGCCTCAACCTTAACAAATGTCAATTATGTAAGACCTCCATTAGCTTCCTAGGATACGAAATCACACAGGGCACTTATAAACCTCACCTAACTAACACTCAGGTAATAGGAACCATCCAACCTCCGACTAATGTTAAAACTTTACAGTCATTTTTAGGTGTCGTAAATGTATATCATAAATTCATTCCCCATTATGCACAGCTTAGATCGCCTTTAAATATACTTCTTAAAAAGAATATTCCTTTTAAGTGGACTCTTGAATGTCAGAAGGCATTTGAAGATTTGAAAAGCAGCCTAACTGCATCACCAGTTTTACATATCTTTAAAGAAGATTTACCCTGCTTCTTATATTGTGACGCGAGTACATTAGGGATATCCGGAATTCTAAAGCAAAAGGATGAAAATGGAGAAGAACATCCTGTACAATATTTCTCTCGCTCTCTACGCAAGTATGAACAGAACTACTCCATCTCTGAGCTGGAGTGTTTAGCTATCATTGAGTCTATAGAATACTTCAGGGTGTACCTGCTTGGTAGACATTTCACCATTTATTCTGATCACCAAGCTCTAGTCTATTTGAAAAATATTAAAAATCCGTCAGGTAGGTTATTTAGATGGTCCTTGAGACTCAGCCCATACACTTTTGACATACACTATCTGAAAGGTAAAAAACAACTCGAGGCAGACTTGCTATCAAGACAACCATTTTGCGGTTTTCTAGAGGCTCAACAATTGGAGGGACACCAGCATCGTGTACCTGAGAAATATCAATCACTCATCAATACTGATGGACTTGCGATTATTACTAAAAAGGGCGTACCCAGAGTAGTCGTACCTGATACACTAAGAAATAAGTTACTCCAGAAAGCACACGAATGGTATAACCATCCAGGAATCACACAACTCACTAGGTTAATCACTAGTCAGTATTATTGGGATGGTATGACCAAAGATATAAATAACTATGTCCGTAAATGCAAAATTTGCCAAATAGTAAAACCTCCGAAAGGACCCACATATGGAGAAATGGGTACCTTACCACTCGCGAAGGAACCTTATGAACTTATGTCAATGGACACAGTAGCCGGATTTACTAAGTATGGTGGTAACCGAGCTTATTTACATGTAATATGTGATCACATGAGTCGATACTGTTGGACTTTTCCTAGTAAATCTACCTCTACCCTGACCTATATTCAAACCCTAAAAAAGGTATTTCAGGAAGGTATTCCTAAAAACCTACTGACAGACCGAGCTCCTGCATTTACATCCGCTCAATTTAGAAGGTTTTTAATCTCACAAGGTATAAAACCCTTGTATACCACAGCAAATCACCCACAGTCAAATGGTCTGAGCGAGAGATTGAAGGCAACCATAACAGGGAAACTAAAGATACTCCATTTAGAACACCCCAAACAGACATGGACCAAACAGATAGAAAGGGTCACCAGAATCTACAATCTAACTCCACATACAGTGACGGGATTTCCTCCCATCTATTTATTAAAAGGGATAGTCCCTAACAATTTAAACAACCATGTTCAGACATTTCCCGAACTCTCAGAAGCAAGAAGAATAGCATTACAAAATACTCAAGCAATGCATAAGGCCGAAAAACTAATGTACGATCAAAAACATAAAAAGATTGATTTTGTACCAGGGGATCTAGTATTGGTGAAAGTTTATAGGCATCCGAATACTCCAAAGTTGGAACCTAACTATTCAGGCCCATATGAGATCTTGGAAATACTATCACCTCAGGTAGTGCGCATTAATAGACCAAATAGACCTTTGCAGTTACAGACAGAAATTATAAATATAGAAAAAATTCGTAGATATGTAGAAAATATTCCCCATATCACACCTCCTACGGATCTTCCCGACTCTCCTCCTAGACAAAACTATTTTCTATTTCCTTATAGGCACTTCACTACAGATATCTTGGGTGATCCGGGTTCCTCCAGACCAAGGAAATGGTTACAACCGTTTAACCATTTGGACAACAGTATTTTCACAGATGAAACATTTTATAAGCCTGATTTTCCAATAACATCCAAACCAACTTTTTCATCAATAGTAAAGCACACTAAATCCAGTACATTGGTCTTAGACCCTAAAATCAATCCATTCGATAATATGGTGGAAAGTAATTTGGGTACTACCAAAGAAAATTTACACAGTAAACTTAATCCAAATGCCGATGTCTTTATACCAACAACCTTGGCGACCAAAGAATTTTCACATTATTTAAATAAAGACTCGCTTATAAATAATGTTATCACTCTGTGTACATTTTTGTATAAAACTGTTATATTTAGAATTAAAAAATTTCCATTGTTTTTAATTACCACAATAATATTTTGGATTCTTTATACTCATTTTGCATCTTGTATATACCTTCTTCCTTTATTGTTTTATATCTTGCCTCTACCCATACAAACAAACCTACATATTTCTTATAAAATGTTCTTGATAAAATGTACCGTTAGAATAGTGGAATATATAAATTTGTATATAAATGTAATGTTGGACTATATGAGGCGATATGATAATTTTAATCAAGCATAAACTCAAATGATATATGACCTTGAATACTTGAATATATTACTTTAAAATGTGAACATAAAAACACTTAATGCGTGTGTGGGTTTAAATAGCTTATAAATATCTTTAGCCACCTTACAATATGCAGAGGCTAGCGCTTATCGTTAGTCGGGTATAACAACCCCGCATACCTCCGTTCGTTTTGTCTGGTGTAGGACAGACAAGATGTAAAGGCCTACAGATATATTTAGGACAATAGTAATAAGTTAAATTACGTATGGCAATACGATAGAACAACTATAGGATTAGTATAAGCGTTTTTATAAGATAAACTATCGAGGGTTAAAAGAAAAAAGAAAATTTTGGGGTTTTTAAACACATCATCCTCTAAGATATGGTATAACCCCATCGGTTAGTTTGAAAATCGATGTTCGGTAAAACCTATCCTAAGATGTGCACTTCAAATGTTAGTTCGAATTAGAGATCATCCTTTTTAAAAAAGAAGTAAATTTTGGTTGTAGTGCTTTGACCTATGTACTTCCATTGAGTGAGTCGTAAACTCAATGTGCGAGTATATCATAGGAAAAATTACACAGACAACGTTATCAAGATGGCGGACCCGGCTGTCGCCGGGCGGACGCTCGCGTCGAACACAATCACCAACTGTCCAAAGTCCCGAGGTGCCAAGTGACGGCCCCCAGGAGCCCCCTTTGGAATGTCCTGCTGTCTAACGTGACACCCTCCCGTCTCTCTCTGGATCGACTGTAGGCTTACTTTATTATTCCTGGAAGAGCATATATTATGACATATGGCCCCGTTGAAGAAGGCTGAACATGGTTTAAGTATATTTAAAGCTGGAGAAGCCAGGAATAGGGATCGTAGGATGAAGAAAGATATGAACATATTCAAAGTGAGCAGTCGTGGCCGAGAGATCTACCATCCGTAGTCTTAACTTTTTAACCCCGCACTGTTCGAATCCTATCGACTTATTAGATAATAAAGATGTAATAAATAACAGTTTAAAATATCAATAGTATATCATAACCTCGTTAGGATATTTTCAATTCAGAGAAAATTAAAATTTTTATCTAGACTGTGCAGCTACGAATTTCATCTTGCGCACCCCCACGCAGGTTCACTGCAATATAATTCCCACACTACTTGTAAATAGTCAACACATTTTTTATTTTTATATCCATATATTTTAATATCCATATCCATATATTTTAATATCCATATCCATATATTTTAATATCTATAATCAAAGAGTAAATAGCCAATGCTTGTATATAATTTTTTGACCAACGACCCGAGGGGTAAGAGGGAGAAAAAAGGAGGTTGAATAATAAACAAAGAGAAAATGGCTGCGTTTCTTTTTGTCGCGTCTATTATTTCTTATATACAAATTTAGAGTTTTAAATTTATAATTATTCAAAGATATACCTTAATACGACATATATATATATTTATTTATATGATGATTTGTTCCTTATTTTAAGTAGAAAAATGCAGTAAATATGTAAATATGTATATGATAGAAAAGCAGGGTTATGTGGATAAAAAAAGGATAGATATATAGTGTTGGTGGTGCTGAGAAGAGAGAATTGAAATTTTCAAAATAAAAATTGATATTTTATGATGTCTGAGATTTTAGGCAACCAATAGATAGAAAACACGACAATGTAATGCTGGGGATTTGTTACAACCGAGGAATAACTTCGTTTATCTGAAGTTTCAAGGCTATGACATGGATTACCACAAAGATTATGATTCCTTTTATCTCTTATATCATTTCTTTTATAATCCCATCTTAGTAAATATAATTGGTTTTAAGCTGTTTGAATAATACATAGAAAATATATTCCGATATCATATTATTTCTATCTACTTCTCTCTCCCTGTCAAGCTGTGATTCCTTCAAAGAGAAGGTTGCTGAATTAAAACTATTGTCTAGAGAGACAAGTCATATTACCCCGCTAATTCTATATATTTTATATTAGAAATGAAACTATTTTAGCACGAATATTTTTATTTTAAATATTGAAAACTTCCTAATATCCATACTTTATTGGAGAAACTATTTTGTAAGAGGGCTTAGCTCATTATTGATGAACTTTACCAGTATTTGACCTATTTAATCCACCTTATTGCTCTAATATTGTATTTGACTATTTTGCTTATATATCCGACACTGTATTGGGGATTTTTTGTTAAATGTATTTAAGCCAAATATTCATATAAGCTTTGAATACGTAAGAAATTTTCATAAATATTTGCCTCGATCAATCCGCTTCCCCAAACAATTAACAAAAGTCTAACTATGCAAGTTTTAGAAATATTTAGACAATTCAGATAGTTTTCATCGCAGTATAGAATCATTTAGAAGTTTGTATAATTTTTTAATGTAAGGTTTATTTATAATAAATCTCTCTCTCTAATGGAATATAACCTTGACTACACTCACTTGGTGTCTTTCTTATTCTTCTGATTGGCTCTTTCCTGCCACACCTGGGGATCAGTGCACCGTTCATTTCTTTGCCTGTTACCGTTGCGTGAAAACAAATAAAATATGCGAGAATTCGCCCTTCAAGAGCCAATGGTGATATTAAAGAAGGTGGTATGTGTTTTCTCTTTAAAATATTCACCGATACTTCACTATTTCTAATGAGAAAGCGCGGCTGATCAGTCGTGAAACCATCTCAGCGGCTTCACCAGATCAATCTCTAGACAGCTCTATCATTCTATCAGGTAGTTTCCTTCATAGTCTTTGATAGCTCTATTTTATTTTCTCAGAAATGGTTTTTAGATGTGTATATGTTATATGAATATCATAGCGAGGGTGCGATAAAAATATTAAAATTTGATTTTTTATCAGATGTTTATAAGTTGAACAAATACTCTCAATTACATATAGAGCTAAGCATCATAAAATATACAAGTGTTCGGTTTTCTGTTCTCCATAAACACGTTCAGAATTTTGGGTTTGAATATTCTCTAATCTCTTCTTATCGACCTTGGGCTACTCTAGTTAGAGGTTTTATATAGTAATAATAATTAGGTTTCTCTTCTCTTTCCGAATCGCTTTATCTCATCAGTTTAATAACACATCATAAATAGAATTGTTATAAATAAAGTTATTCTTTATCATATGATTTTTATACGTATCAACAACAATCACACATGTTAATACTTATTACTACTATTTATTTTAAACTATAACTACCCGCTCACTTATATGACATATACAGTCGGAGAAACAATATCTTAACCGATAATTTGAAAATTATCAAATATCTAACTTTTCCGATAAAAAAAACATTTTTTTACATAAGAATATTCAAAAACTGAAAGACGTTCAATCATAAGAAGCTAGGTTAGAGCAGGGGTTCTGTAGTGTGTCGATTTATTAATCCAGCGATGGCCCAGAAAGTATTTCAAAGTTAGTGTTTTATTGGTATTACTTATTAGCTACATTTTTAGAGGAAGACAAAACGACAACACCCTAGAATGTCTATTGGGTTCTCATTGACTTCCGCCGATCAGCCTCGCCACACAGCGGTGGTCATCTCCTATTTCATGTCCCCCCGCTTGAATGTTTGCCGACGGCGTGGTCTGTCATCCCAGCAGGCTGGAAGGAAGTCTCCCACAGTTCCATCTGATGAACCAATAATACTTGCGAACCTTCCCAAATGTATCCGTTTGACATGATCCAACCTACTTCGATATAACACGTCAAGGAGAGCCCGCAATATTCATTTTGGACAGTTATTTATAATAGCTTTTGCTCTATATTTTAA